>CM038682.1:38040627-39240627 GCA_021605205.1 Aegilops longissima | reverse complement strand
CTGGATACCCATGTTGGCTCCTACATGCTCCTCGATGATTTCATCGGATGAACCACGATGTCGAGGATTCAAACAACCCCGTGATACAATTCCCTTTGTCAATCGGTATTTTACTTGCCCGAGATTCGATCGTCGGTATCCCAATACCTCGCTCAATCTCGTTACCGCAAGTCACTTTACTGCATCAGTAATGCATGATCCCGTGACCAAACACTTGGTCACTTTGAGCTCATTATGATGATGCACTACCGAGTGGGCCCAGTGATACCTCTCCGTCACACGGAGTGACAAATCCCAGCCTCGATCCGTGTCAACCCAATGACACTTTCGGAGATACCTGTAATGCACCTTTATAGTCACCCGATTACGTTGTGACGTTTGGTACACCCAAAGCACTCCTACGGTATCCGGGAGTTACACGATCTCATGGTCTAAGGAAGAGATACTTGACATTGGAAAAGCTCTAGCAAAACGAACTACACGATCCTGTGCTATGCTTAGGATTGTCTTGTCCATCACATCATTCTCCTAATGATGTGATCCCGTTATCAACGACATGCAATGTCCATAGTCAGAAACCATGACTATCTGTTGATCAACGAGCTAGTCAACTAGAGGCTCAATAGGGACATGTTGTGGTCTATGTATTCACACGTGTATTACGATTTCCGGATAATACAATTATAGCATGAATAAAAGACAATTATCATGAACAAGGAAATATAATAATAATACTTTTATTATTGCCTCTAGGGCATATTTCCAACAGGAACCAGACGCGGAAAGAATGAATCACGAAGATGGCGCTGATCATTGGGGTTCTCAAAGGCCAGAAACGCTCCCTTGGGATGCATCAGAGTACAGTCAACTCATTTCTGCAGGGCCGTTCCTGCCACTACTAGAACAGTACACAGGCACTGGTATGATGCATGATAACAAAGAAAAGAACATTTGCCATGTTCGCAACGATGAAGATGACATTCTACTTATGTCCTACACTGTCATTTTTTCGCAGGTTCTTATGACCAAAACACACTCAGGGGGGCTCCATGGCAAGTTCAGTCACAGGGCGCTAACACTGACAAATGTACGGACAACCAACTTCAACTAGCTAATGTGGCAAATCAAGGTAACACATACGAAAAAGAACACATACTGGTCTGGACATGAAAAATAAACTTGCAAAGGTTGGCAAAAGACTCACGAGTTATGTCGGGAAAAAATGCAGATCCTTCATGCAGCACGTGGCATTAGGCGGCACCCATGTACCTGCCATCGACGTCATACATAGGTGAGTCCATAAAAAAGTGAAGTTGCGGATGCTGAATTTGCAAAAGGAGCATAGTTGACAACTGCAGTTGCCATGACTGGACAACTGCAATTGCCATGAATAAATAACTGTAGCTGCCATCCCTGGACAACTGTAGTTGCCCTCCCTGGACAACTATAGTTGCCATGAAGGAACAACTGCAGTTGCCATGCCAGGACAACTGCAATTGCCATGCCTGGACAACTGCAGTTGCCATGCCAGGACAAACTGCAGCTGCCATGTATTGACCAACTACTACCATGCTTACAGGTTATTACGGTGGTGGTACCCCGGCAAATGTCTCGTGGCAAGCTTCACAGATTGCAGATAGAGCACGTCAATGTGGTGTGACAGACCACACAAGATGGGCACATGCAGCACAACAAGGTAAGGAAAAATTGAACCACAAAAGAGCACTGCATTTGTTTTTGTGGCAATAGCATGTGATGAAAAAGAAGATTTATAGTAGTGATGGTGGAAAAAATCAAGCAGAAAACGCTAACAAGTGGTTGTGTGCAATGAGTCATATATTGTCTTCGGAATTTGCCAACTGCTAAAAGCATGTGTGCAGCACTAATGGTTGATCGCATTTGCCTAGTGAGCTCAAGCCTAGAATGCAAAGTTTTGATGCTAGAACACACTGGTTGCCATGTATTGGTAGCAGTATTTGCCATGTATGTAGGACTGCAGCTGCCATGCATATAGAATCCATGTTTTTGTACTGAAAGGAGCTGGTTGCCATGCATTGGCAACAGTAGTTTGCCATGTTTGTTGGACTGTAGCTGCCATGACTGGACAACTAAAGTTGCCATGCATGTCCACATGCAGACTCATGGCTTGCTGTTTGAATGATGTCATGCCAAATCACATGAAGTTGATGTGCTCCGTTACGATAAACATGTTATTCAAGCAAAATCTTATGCTCGTACCTGTTTTTTTGTATTAGAGGACCTACAACTATAGTGAACAGCGGCACGGGGACATCTACTGCGGGGAGCTCTGAGCGCACGGAAGACGCGTTCCACCAGCCAGCCGGCAATCATGCCGTAAACAATACCGAGTCAGAGTCGGAAATGGCAATCATTCCAGCAATGCCGACAAGCACCCCTTTGAACACAAGCACTGGCAACACTCAAGTAGATGAAACTGCCGCGGATACTTAAGTGAATGATGAAACTGATGATGAAGCACAAGGGGATGAAGATGGTGGGCAATCAGAGATCGTGGTACCTCAGCCACCGTACGTTGGGCAGAGATTTGAATCGTTCGAAGAAGCAAAGGAATTCTACCAGACATATGCAAAGTTCCATGGGTTTGCGGTCAACACCGAATACCATAGGAAAATTAAGAAAACTAACAAGTATAGCATAGGTGAGATGAGGTGCCACAAGGCACGAAGGAACAAGAAGAGGAAAGGTGTTGCTCCTGTCGTTCCGGAATGAAAGAGAGGTATCATTCTCAAGACAGAATGCCCTGTCTGGTTTAAGCTAAACATAGATGGAGCACAGTGGGTGGTCACTGAATATTTTGACGAGCACAACCACAAACTCATAAAGAAGTTCAATCTGGTAAAGTTTCTAACCACCCATAGAGGATTCACCCCCCTCGAGAAGAAATTCATAAAGCTGCTACATGATTGTAACGTCGGTCCATCAAAAATGGTCCAGATACTATCACTCATCCACAGCAAAGAAGGGACTCTGAGTAGAATGCCCTACATACCAGCTGACGTTACAAACCTAAAGGCAAAGTACCATAGAGAGAGCAAGTTGGCTGACATAGAGGCAACAATGGCCTACTTCGATGAGAAAGCGAAGGAAGATCCAGATTTCTTCTACAGGATAAGGTTGGACGATGAGGACCGTGTCAGGAAGATATATTGGGTGGATGGTGCTGCAAGAAGAGCCTACAAACATTTCTGAGATTGCATTTCATTCGACGCAACATATCTCACTAATATGTACAAGATGCCATGCGCTCCATTCATAGGAATAAATAACCACAATCAGTCGTTGCAGTTCGGATGCGGGCTCGTTCGGAACGAAGACACGGATGGGTATGTTTGGCTGTTCAAGACTTTCTTGGAGTGCATGGATGGACTTGCTCTGATGATCATAATAACAGACTAGGATTTTAGCATGCGTGCAGACATAGAGGAGGTCTTTCTGTTGGCAGTGCACAGGCACTGTAGGTGGCACATTATAAAGAAGGCTGAGGAGACGCTAGGACCGTTCTTTGCTGACCGTCCAGAGCTGCACAAGGCATTCGAGCTGTGCGTGGACCACAACTTGACGGTGGAGGAGTTTGAAAGGAGTAGATGGCCATGATTGAAACATATCAAGTCCAAGACAACGAGACTCTTGCTAGCTTGTGGGAGAAGCGAATGTACTGGGTGCCGGCCTACTTCATGCAGTGCTTCTTCCGGTTTCTGCAGACTACGCAGCGCAAGGAGGGGTTCAATGCTGTTTTGAAGCGGTACGTGAGCCCTGGCAACTCATTGCTATAGTTTGCCAAGCAGTACACAGCTTTGCAACAAAAAATACTGGGATCTGAGCTACAGCAAGAAGCGAACACCGCGCTAAAGCAGCCAAAATTGCCAACGTATTTACCGATGGAGAGGCAAATGAGCAAGATATACACAAACAAGATCTTTAACAAGTAAGTCAGTTGTGTTACAATCTTATTTGCACAAAGCACGAAGGCAGTAGGTGCCATATAGAATGCAATGCAGTTGCCATGATATGTGGTTGCCATGTTTAATGAAATAGTGTTTGCCATTCTTACTCAGGTGCAGTTGCCATGTTCAATGAAAATACTGTTTGCCATGCTTACTCAGATGCATTTGCCATGTTTAATGAAATGCGGTTGCCATGTTTAATGCACTGTACTTCCATTGGGCATGTTGGTATGCAAATGCCAATGTCAATTGAAAATGTTATGTTGTTGCCATATTTAATGAACTGCATCTGCCATGTTTTCTGAAATGCAATTGCCATGTTTGCTGAAATGCAATTGCCATGTTTACTCAACTGTAGTTGCCATGTTTAATAAAATACAGTTGCCATGTTTTATGCACTGTGCTTCCATTGGGAATGTTGGTATGGAAATGACAATGGCCAGTTGAAAATGTTATGCAGTTGCCATGACTAATGTACTACAGTTGCCATGTCTAATGTACTATAGTTGCCATGTCTAATGTACTATATTTTCCATGTTTAATGTACTATATTTTCCATGTTCAAACGAAATGTATTTCTATTTGCCATGACAACATAAGGTGCTACAAAAAAAGAGCGCATGATAGTTTAACAAAAGACACACAAAACTTGCAGATTCCAGGAAGAAATAAAGCATGCCAGCATGTTCACGGCTTTCCAGGTGGACGAACATACGTTCAAGGTGTGTTCTATTTTGGGCATGTCAGATTCAGAACCTGAATACCCGGACAAAGGAAGGAACTATTTCGTGAAAGCCTCGATAGGCCAAGGCGAATAGTACTGCCAATGCTGTAAGTTTGAACGGGACGGCATTGTGTGCTGTCACATACTAAAAGTAATGGACATGAATGCGGTGACACGGATGCCCCGCCATTTCATAAGGCGGCGATGGACTTGGGACGCTGACGACGCGTTAGCGCCGCAGACAACAAACGCGGTTCTGGCTGTGCATGACGAGAGACCAGAGTCAACCATGGAAGCCGTGAGGCACGTTGTGTTGACAAAGAAATATGCTGAGCTAATTGATAAAGCGTGCAAGAGTGATGAGACAGCGAGAGTCGCAGAAAAGCACAGAAAGGCCCTGAAAAGAGAGCTTGATGAGATCAAGAAGAGGAAAGCTGAGGAAGCCTTACACAGGTTCCTCCGCACATCAAGTGTGCCTTCGTCCACGGGGCCATCATCTGAAAACTCAGAGATAAGATCTGGAATAGCAAGCACACAAACCCAGGTCAGGAACCCGCCCCGTTCCATCACAAAGGGGCGTCCAAAAGAGATAAGATACAAATCGGGATTGGAGATTCAAGCAAAATACAAGAAAACAAAGAAAGGGACGGGCAATCCGTAATCAACATTGGGGCACTGTGACATGGTCCTTGGTGACATTTTATTTTGTAATCTAGATGTTCTAAAAAAATTAAAATGGGAGAATGACTCTTGAGGGGCATCAGAAGTTGAAGGAAAATGCATTGAATGGATAACTGCAGTTGCCATGTTATGTGTACTTAATCTGCCATGTTATGTGTAGTGAATCTTCCATGCTATTTTATACTAAATATGCCATGATATTTTATACTGGATCTGCCATGTTAATTGTACTGGATCTGCCATGTTAATTATACTGGATCTGCCATGTTAAGTATACTGGATCTGCCATGTTGTTTATGCTGAATCTGCCGTGTTGTTTGTACTGAATCTGCCATGTTAGCTGTACTGAAATATGCCATATTATTTGTAATGACTCTGCATCGCATATATTTCCATGTTAATTGGACGCGGTTTAGTCACACATAGTGTGTTGTGTGCAAATGTATGGGAAACAAGTTGAAAAAAGCGTAACGTGCATCAACCGCAGGAAAGGTTACGGCTACATGATCAAACTACCATGCTAGCCGGTGCAGTTAGAGATGAAAAATAAGAAGCAAAACAGCCAAATGAAAAACGTCGATGACTTTCACTAACCATGTCTGATGAACTACATTTGCCATGTTTTAAAACATCGTAGACGCATTCGAAACAGCAAACTGGTGCTACAAACGATGAAACCATAATAGTAACGATAAACATAAAACGTATCTGCTATCACGCCTAAATAGGTTCACATCCACACACATATTACAAAAAATATTCAAATGTCGCTCACACACCACCACTACATAATAGGCTACGCGGGGTTGCAGTCATAACATAGCACACGGACATAGTTTTGACAAGAACAAAAGATAGTACCTTACATTCCTCGGCAACAGAATGTAAGGTAGGCGTTGGGTATGGAGCGCCACATGATCACTTGTACTTCTTGATGACTTTCTTGACAGCTTCCTCTACGAACTCGCGTGCTCCGGACCGCTTGTTGAAATCTTCATTAGTCAACCAGTTCCATGTGTAAATTTTCCGGAGCTCAACGACCGTTGCAGCTGTGATGACAGGAACCAGTCTACCTTCCCACTTTGCAAGGTATTCCAACGTGTGACAGCCACAGTCCGTCCTGCACAAGAAAAAGAATCAGGTGAACTCGCAAAAAGGACAGAGATAGCAATGATAAACTTCAATTCAGATGTAACAAAAATAGGGGTGGGATTGGTGTAAAAGGGCACATGAAGAAAGAGGTAGGAATTTACGTGTTCCCTTGCTTCGTAGTCGCCACGTACTCTATTGGAAAATGTCTGATCTGGACCTTAGAGTTTTCATAGTGACGGTTCCATGTCTCTTTGAGGTTGTTGATGAAGAATTCAGCATGGGTAGTAAGGTCTGCATCAGCTGCCGAACGCATTGAATCAAGCACCTCAAAGCGTTGGTTCTTCAGGTCAAGGTAGATCGCGTAGTGGTGACCACACTTGTCGTGTTGGTCATGTGGTGCAAGCTCCTGGAACATGGGGAACAGGACCTTCAAGTAAAATGAAGGAAATGAGAAGCAGAGTTCACGTGAAGAACAACAAGGGGACAAATAAAAGTAGAATCACATAGAATGTTTAGTTATAGTGGGTAGTTAAAAGAAAGTTGCCGTCCATGTATGAACAAAGTTGCCCTATATTTTGCTTTGAAGTTGCCACAAAGTTTGCACGGGGATGCAAATCAAAAAGTCAGTTTACATGGCAGTTGTTGCCACATGAAACATCTGCAGCATAAACAGATTGCAGCTACTGGCAAAAAGCATACCATGCGGAAAAAGTGCAAACAGGGGAGGAGTACTCACACATTTCATCACTGTGAGCTTGAATTCACCGTGCGCAGCAAAATTCTTCCTCAGGATATTGTGGTGGAAGTCACCATCCAAGATTTTGCAGGTCACACTGTAATGCATGATTGTCACTACAAAAAAAAGACACATCCGTGACATTTTGGGCCAAACGAATTTTTTTTCTGTCATACATATAACACTTCTATGACGATAATTGTGACAAAACCCGGTATCATCATAGATGTGGTGGGCTCCTACTTCTATGACAAAAAATCATGACAGAAAATGGGCTTTTCGTCCTGGGCGGGCCGGAGACGCAGCTGCATGACATTCTTTGGGCCGTCCATGATGGAAAAAATCATGGTAGAAGCGAGGGGGAGGAAAATTTCGGGGAGTTACCGGTTATGGTGGGAGGTCGGGGGCCGAGCGATGCGCATTTCTCTTGTACACATACGCGCGTGTGTGCGAGGCGTTGGCTCTAGCTGAACCCGAGCGAGGCGTGGGCTCTAATCGAACCCGAAGCGATTGTAATCGCAGCTACGCTACATCGAACCCGAGCAATCGATCGATGATCGTTAATCTGAAACTGATCGGGCGATTCTTCGCATCGCTGCTAACTAAAGCCGGTCGATTGATGAACGGTGGGCGTTGCGAGGGGGGGTGGATGAACAGTGAGCGGTGGCCTCTGGATGAACAGACCCGTGGTGTGCGAGGGCTGGATGAACAGAGATGGTGGAGGGGTGCCCGTGGAGGGTGGTTGAACAGACCCCGTGGTGGAGGGCTGGATGAACAGAGACGGTGGAGGGGTGATTGAACAAGAGCTGGTGGAGAAGCGGCGGTGGAGGCTGGATGAACAGGAGCCCGTGGAGGCCGGAGGAGGTCGACGGTGGAGATGAACAGATCCGTGGAGTCCCTTTTGCGGCACGCCACACCCCTCGATGAACAGGACCCTGTTTGACCAGAAGCGCCCAACACAAGTCCGTTTTTGGTCCGCTTTTGCGGACGCCACACCCCTTGCTATCAACAGGACCCCCGTTTCGACCGTAGGAGGTCTGTTTCGTCCGTTTTGCGGTATGCCACACCCCTCCCGATCAACAGGACTCCCGTTTTGACCGTAGGAGGTCCGTTTACTCCGTTTTGCGGACGCCACACCCCTCCCGATCAACAGGACCCGCTCCAACGTAGGAGGTCCGCTTCTCCGTTCAGCGATACGCCTGGCCTCGCTTCCATCGCTGTTTCATCCAAGCCTCCCGGCGAACACGACCACGCATTCCGCTTCGACCCAGCCGGTTGGCTCCCACGCTGCCGCTGCCTCCCGGCGAACACGACGATTCCGCTGCCTCCCATGAACACGATGCATTCCGCTGCCTCACCATGAACACGACGCATTCCGCTGCCTCCCCATGAACACGACGACAACGTTGTTTCTCCGCTCGACCCAGCCATGTACACGAGCCCTCGCCAGACGTAGCGCGCCGAGTAGGCGTTCGAGACCCCGCCAGATGTACACATACGTGGTCAGATTTCCTTTCTTGCACCCTGGCCACTGTACGTACATGTACATGCTACGCGCGCGCCTCTACTACGACACGTGAGCGCCTCTACATCCACCAGTATATATGTACGTACACGTCGCGACCAGAATGACAACGCCACGCACGCCGACCAGGTGCGCCCCGACCGTCGTGCAGTTCCTTGCCTGCGAAGATGTAGCTGGTGGGTCCCAGCAGTCAGGGGGCGAATCGTTTTTTTTGCCCGGACGCACTTCCTTGCGTGCGAAGGTGTAGCTGGTGGGTCCCAGCAGTCAGGGGGGAAACATTTTTTTCGCGAAATATGGTGGCCCGTCCGGTGGGTCCCCGTTGTTAGGGGGAGGAATAATTATTTTGCGTGTAATAAGGAGGCACTTCCTGGCTGTGGCCGTGGACCCAGCTGTCAGCGTCTCCATGCACAGTACTCTTCCGATGGAAGTCGGTCGTTGACCACATTGACCATGCCGCGCCGAGAGCACCACGGCGGTGGACGACGGCGAGGCCTAGGATGGGGACGACACGGAGGCAGGGAAGACTCGGCAGTTGTTTCCCACGCGGAGGGGAGTACGACTGTACGAGGGTTTACTAGTTCGTCTGCCGTCGCCGGAGAATAACAGCAGGTGTGGGTGAGTAGAGGGATGGCTAGGCCAGCAATGGAAGTACGGTGGGGTGGTGAGGCTCACAAGGCAAGACAGCCGGCCATGGGAGGAGGGAGCAGGCAGTCCCGCCGGCGCTTGTTTGAGCGGCTGGAGCAGGAAGAGCAGAGATTGAAGAAGCACGACGGCCGTTGGATGGACATCCAACAGTCACTGCTTGTGCGTCAACCTTTTTTTAGGAAAACCTCAAGTCTGTGGAAAACAGCATACAACCCATCTGCCATTATTTCTAATAATGTACAACCCATTTGCTAATTCTTAAGGTTTTTTTTGGAGCCCATATTCTTTTTGTTAGCATTACAAACCATATTGTGGCCACGGTTAAAAAATTATATTTTGCATATTTCGGTGCGGTCCGAACTATTTTTAATCCCGAAATTTCGACTCACATTCAAACTGATTTTAAAAATAAACTTATATCAATATAAAATCCAACAAATTCTCCACGCATAAAAATTAATGTAATTTAAAATCTGGAAATGAAAAAAAAAGATATTTGAAACTAATTGCCAGTTTGATGTGTTTTAAAAATGTACAGCCCATTTCTCATTACTGATGGGCCATTTTCTCGGCCAGCCGAATGAAAGCTCTCCTCGTCTTGAAAGATTTGCAGCCCAACAGGCCTGACAAAGCGACTTGGCAAATCACAAAAAAACTTGGCTATGGCCGTGGACCCAGCTGTCAGCCTCTCCACGTACAGTACTCTTCCGATGGAAGTCATTCCTTGACCACGTTGACCACGCCACGCGGAGAGCACCACAGCGGTGGACGACGACGAGGCCTAGGAAGGGGACGACGCGGAGCCAGGGAAGACGCGGTAGTGGAAGCCCGCGCGGAGAGGAGTACGAGGGTTCACTGGTTCTGCTGTGGTGTGAGGCTACCGTCGCCGCAGGGCCTGGCCAGCGGTGGGAATAGTAGGGGGCGATGAGGCCTCTGCGGCAGCACAGCCGGCCACGGGAGGCAGGAGCATGCGACACGACCGGCGCTGCTTTGGGCGGCTGGAGCAAGAAGACCAGAGGTTGAAGAAGCACTACGGCCGTTGGATGGACATCGTATGGTCACTGGAGCTAGAATCGTTCATATTGACTAAGTTGAAAAGCCCTTCGTCCCGCCAACTTAGTAGGCCCATTAAGTCAGCCTCCCACCAAGGTGGGTCCCAGCTAGCCGGGGAGTATTCATTTTTGTGCGTAATAAGGAGGCACTTCCGGTGGGTCCGAGCTGACAGCGGGGGGAACGTTTTTTTCGCGAAAGACGGTGGCCCGTCCGGTGGGTCCCAGTAGTAAGGGGGAAACGATGTTTTTCGCAAAATACTGGTGGCCTGTCCGGTGGGTCCCCGCTGTCAGGTGGAGGAATAATTATTTTTCGCGTAATAAGGAGGCACTTCCTTGCGGCTGCCGTGGACCCAGCTGTCAGCCTCTCCATGTACAGTACTCTTCCGATGGTAGTTGGTCGTTGACCACATTGACTACGCCGGGCCGAGAGCACCACGGTGGTGGACAACGGTGAGGCCTAGGAAGGGGACGACGCGGAGCCAGGCAAGACGCGGCAGTGGATGCCCACGCGGAGAAGAGTACGAGCGTTCACTGGTTCGGCTGCGGTGTGAGGTTGCCGTCGCTGCAGAATAACAGGGGGTGTGGGTGAGTGGACGGATGGCCTGGCCAGTGGTGGGAGTAGTATGGGGGCGGTGAGGCCTCCGCGGTAGCACAGCCGGCCACGGGAGGCAGGAGCAGGCGGCACGACCGGCGCTGCTTTGGGCGGCTGGAGCAAGAAGACCAGAGGTTGAAGAAGCACTATGGCCGTTGGATGGACATCATACGGTCACTGGAATATTGACTAAGTTGACAAAGCCCTCCGTCCTCGTCAACTTTGTAGGCCCACAAGTCAGGCCAACAATATGGTGGGTCCCAGCTAGCAGGGGGTATTCATTTTTTTGGGCGTAATAAGGAGGCACTTCCTTGCGTGCGAAGATATAGCTGGTGGGTCCGACATGTCAGCGGGGGGGGACGTTTTTTTCACGAAATACAGAGGCCCTTCCTGTGGGTCCTAGCTGTCAGGTGGAGGAATCATTATTTTGCGCGTAATAAGGAGGCATTTCCTTGCGTGCGGCCGTGGACCTAGCTGTCAGCCTATCCACGTACAGTCCACTTCCGATGGATGTCGTTCATTGACCACGTTGACCAGGCCGCGCCGAGAGCACCAGGGCGGTGGACGACGGCGAGGCCTAGGAAGGGAACGACACGGAGCCAGGGAATACTCGGCAGTTGTTTCCCACGCGGAGGAGTATGAGGGTTTACTGTTTCGTCTGCCGTCGCCGGAGAATAACAGCATGTGTGGGTGAGTAGAGGGATGGCTAGGCCAGCAATGGGAGATCGGTGGGGCCGTGAGGCCTACGCGGCAGCATAGCCGGCCGCGGGAGGAGGGAGCAAGCAATCCCGCCGGCGCTTGTTTGAGCGGCTGGAGCATGAAGAGCAGAGATTGAAGAAGCACGACAGCCGTTGGATGGACATCCAACAGTCACTGCTCTCGTGTGTTGACTAAGTTGACAGAGGCGCTATGCAAAGGCCAACCTTTTTTTATGAAAGCATACGTGTCAACCTGTAGTAGGCGCACAAGTCAACCTCAAATCTGTGGAAAACAACATACAGCCCATCTGCCATTATTTCTAATAATGTACAGCCCATTTGCTAATTCTTCAGAATTTTTTTGGAGCCCATCTTCTTTTTGTTAGCATTACACCCCATATTGTGGCCACGGTTAAAAAGTATACGAAATTTTGCATATTTCGGTGCGGTCAACTGTTTGTAATCCAGAAATATCGATTTACATTCAAACTATTTTTGAAAAATAATTTATATAAATATTAAATCCAAATAATTGTCCACGCATAAAAATCAATGGAATTTAAGATCTTGTAATGAAAAAAAAATTGAAACTAATTCGCGGTTTGATGTGTTTAAAAAATGTACAACCCATTTCTGGGCAAACCGAATTAAACTCTCCTCGTCTTGAATGATTTGCAGCCCAGCAGGGCGGATAAAGCAAGTAGGCCTTGTTTGGGTATTTCTTTAAAAAAATAGAATTGGGCTCATGATGTGGTAAACATAAATAAAACCCTGGCTAGACGGGCCACAGCCCCCGCACAGCCCCGTTGTTACCCTGATCCGTCGCTAAAACTAGTATAAATAACAACTGCTTGTTCCTAAAAAAAACTGCGCGACTTGCTGGGTCCCTGGTGTTAGCCGCTCGTAGTGTAATTGTCTCGTTTATTGACTACGTTGACAATGGCGTGAGCCCCAGATGTCCAACCATTAGGAGGAACCATATTTTTGGGCTTGTACTATAGAGGCACTTGCTTGCGTACTGCCATGACGCTGGTGGGTCCCTACTATCACCCTCTCCACGTACAGTCATCTCCTTGTTCCTCTCGGTTGTTGACGACATTGACAACGCAAGAGGGCGGCGCACCGCGCACGGTGAGCGAACCAAGGCCGCAAGGTGGGGGGCTACGGCGAGGCCTCAGACGCAACGAACAGGAGCCGTTGAAGATGCGCCGGTCCAGTCGCAGGCGGAGGGGAGTACGAGGGTTGACTGGTTCAGGCGCGGGTGCGTGTTGGGGCTGACGTCGCCGGAGAATAACAGGACGTGTGGGGGAATAGAGGGAGGCACTGGCCAACGTTGGAGGGTACGTACGGTAGGCCGACGGAGGCACAGCCAACCATGGGAGGCGGGAGCAGGCGGAGCCGACGGGGTGGTTTGGTTTGGGCAGCTGGAGGAAGAAGAAGACCAGAGATAGAAGATACATGACAGATGTTGGATGTCAATCCAACGGCTGGTAGGCAGAATCGTTTGTTGACTGGCTAGTAGGTCGACACCACCTTGGATAGGCTATTTCCTCGCGGGTCCCAAATGTCAGAATCCAAATCTGTCACGGTCATGCAGCCTTTCCTATGAAAATTTACAGCCCATTTGATGTGCTAGTTCGAAATAAGTTTGTGGGTGCTGGTGGGGGCTAATCACTTAGCTTCTGTAATGCACAGTGAGCTCAAGCAGCCGGCGAGAGTGATGTTATTTCCCTTGGTTGGGATTTGTTACAATATTTCACTCTAAATTAAATGAATGGCAAGCCATTTGCCTTGTTTCAAAGAAAATATGACAGTCACAGCCGAGTTGAAAAGGGCAGGAACATCTAACTCCAGCTTACAAACTGTACAAAAGCACGAGGGTTAATTGTTCATCAGGTTTACAAAAAAACCCAGATTGAAAAGGGCAACAACATCTAACTCCAGCACAATTTTTGGCAGTCACAGTCAAATGGATCGATCAGGTCCATAGAATGAACATCCTGGGTCGTAAAATTTACTGGATTATGACCACAATATGTTGTAAATAGAAGCCCGGCACGTTCAGAAGCTCTTTTGCCCACCTGAAACTCCTTTTTTTTGCTCTTCGACATACCCATCCGTCAAAACCATGCTGCTGATAAACTTAAGCCTGATGGACAATAGTAACCTCGCATTCAGCAGGAAGACTGTGACAAATCTTGTGTTTGCACGGTTGGCTACATATCGTTCTAGCGTTATTGTCTTCAATCGGATCTCATGAGAAGTGAGAAAATCCCGACACTTATGAATCCACCGATTGGTTATAACTTTCTTACCCTGTCCTGTTGCTTAAATAGACATGAAGATTGAAAACAGTTAAGGTCTAAAAGAAGAGTGTCGAAAGAGCAACAGCTGAACGGTTAATTCTAGTACACTATATGCGGGCTTCCAATGTGCATGAAATTATCACCTTTTTATACAACTTCTCCAGACATGGAAAGCATTGCAGCAAGCCAATAATCTTGTTCAGATCAAAACTATTCATTTGGATATATAAGATCTTGAGAGAATCCAGCACCATTGATAGGCCATCCATGGAGAAACTCTTCATTGAGCATAGAACATAATATTAGTACAAAATGTGTACTCCAAGATGATATATAAATTATGTGCAGAAATTTAAAATGCAGCTTATGGTTACAAGTGTAGATGATAATATAAAGTACCTGAAGAACTGTGGAGCCAAACACCATATTGAAATGAGCACAGAGATCATGTATTACACCCAAGGTCTCCAGTTTAGGCGCAGCGAGGATGGTTATTTGCAACGGTGAATAACTAGAATCAAGGATCAACCTTTGAAGTGAAGGGGCATCTTGGATGATGAGATGCCTTCCGTCAAAAGAAATTCCAATTCTTACAAGGTTAGGCGACTTTATTTGGAGACAACCGATTCTAACTGTGAAAACAAGCACCAAGCACTCCAGCGCAGGGCAACTGGAGTGAATGATACTGTGCAATGAGGCCTCCGATATACGGACCCGCACAAGTGAAAGTTTCTTGAGAAATGGGAGTCGAAGGTTTAATACCAGATTGTCTGGTAGGTAGCACAGCGCAAAGGTGGCGGTGTGGAGAGAGGAGGAAAACAACGAGATGGACATCGGTGCTGAGGGCACAAGTTCATGGCGTTCGGTATGTGGTATGTGATTTCCAGGGGAATAGTAGAACTCAAGCAGCTGTAGTTCTGTGAATTCAGGGGATTTTAGCCAGGCGTCCACCGTGCAGGGCATGGTATGCTTGCTCATGTAGCATGACGGGATGCAGAGGCTTTGAACGGAGCCCTGGTGGGAGGAGATGATGGCTCTGGGGATTTCAAAATCATTGAAGAGAGATAGCTGACGACAGTCGAGATTAAGGGGCACGACACGCCATAGAGGGCGCCACCGAATTGAGAGGACTTGGGTGCGGCAGCAATCCTTGGTGGGGGGAAGCGAGATGATCTCCCCAAGGACGGCGTCCGGGAGATTGCTGATGCGGTCCACCCGAGATTCTACGGGTTACTTGGATCCGGTGGTGGCAGGGTCGCCGCTTCTCCCCGCGCTGCCGGGTGCGGGATCTACAACAGGCGTCGCCGCTGGCGGGAGCCTCATCTTCTTGGCGCTGGGGTCAGCCGATTCCATTTTCCTCAAGGGCGTCACGTCGCGCTCACGGATTTGAGCAGAGTAACAAATGACGAGCCTAGTTGTAGTGCGAGCGAAGAAGAAGGGGAGCTGGGGGTTCTGTAGGAGTGAGGAAGAAGGGGAGCTGGGGTTTTCTGTAGGAGTGAGGTGAGGAATTTGGGGGTACGAGTGGAGCGAGCTGACATGAGGTGGGTGGGAGCGACGAGGAAGAAGAGCACCCAGGTTTTTTGGGGGGGGGGGGTGTGCTGGGTGTGGGTAGCGCCTCTCATTCAGTAAATATATGGGCTTTTGAATTGATTTTACTATTTACTAGTGTGGATGGGCTGTTTGTCTTGGGCCCAGAGAAACAATTACTACTAGTAAAGTGGAGACACTCTACAGCTACCCAGAAAAACAATTACTACTAGTACAGTGGAGACACTCTACCGCTTCTGGCTCCTCCTAGGTCATTGAAACGTCTCCCTCTACTGAATGCCTTTGTACTTTTGTTCACCGACATGCGGGCCATGTAGTGTGCGGGCCCAAATGCCATCCACCAAATTAGAAGGCAGTATGCAGGCCGAGAGTCACCCCGGTTGTAGTGCGGCAGTAACGAGCCGTCGTATCACAAAACCCCACCTCCCCGCAGTCTAAGTTTGACAGACGAAGCAACCATCATTTCACTCTTCGCCGAATCCCCTTCTCCCTCACCGTCTTCAAGAAAGGCAACACTCGCATCTGCCACTGTTTTTCTCTCCCAACGAAGGGAAGGTAAGCGGATCCGTGATGTTGGTATATTTTTGTTCAGAGAAAAAAAGAACTTTTGCAAAGCAGTAACCGATCCTCACTCTCTTTTTTGTTTCATTGTCATTGCGATTGTGTTTTCCTTTCAGTGGTCTCCTAGTATTCATCAGTTTCATGATGGACCAAGGAGAACCAGGCAAAGATCTGCCGATATTGGAGCAGACGCGGGAGGCTGATCCCCACGAGACAGAGAGCTTCAAGAAGATGGAGGCAACCACCAAGCCGACCCCAGATACACTCACGGCCACTACTCAGATGGTCAACGCCCCGTTTGAGGTTACAGCCCCCATGGCACTGCAGGAGCAGTTTTCCCCCTTCGAGGATGTGTCCCCCCCCCCGCTGAGCTGCCCAAGGTGATTTCCTTCTTTGCCGATCTCGATTGTGGTTTTTCATCTAAGTATGTGGTGATTTTTTCTAGAAAAGGAAGTATGTGGTGATTAATAATGCAAAATTTTATTAGCTTCGATGCCATGCTATACATAGTGGTTTAAATAACTTGTGTTTCTTATACTGAGAAGTAATTCAAAATTTGTTTCTATTTCAATTAGAGCCCTGATGCAGACAAGGATTGTGTGGTTGTACATGTCACTCACTATGAGCCGGACGACCTGAATATACGCACTGGGAAAACAGAGTTCTTAGGCTGTTGGATCCTGGAAGCCATTTGCGGTTATACCAATGAAGAGTTGTATTCCAGCCTCACTGTTGCCAGACGTGTTGTCCAGGGTGTACTGAAGCACAAGAAGTTCAAAGCTACTCCTTCGTTTGTGAGGCATACTGTTCTTGTCAAGCTTACGCGGGAAGATGATGTGGCATGCCTCCACAAACAAGTTTATCAGTGGCAAGGCCACAAGGTTGTCTTCATGAAGGTTCACAAGATTGAGCTGCTGCGGGACGTCCTCGATGATGTTCATGGCAAGGTCCGTCTTGTGTCCAGCCCAAATTAGATCGAGGCATGAAATAGTTGCCCCAGCTAGTGTTTAATAGTAGTTTGGATTGTGTCTAATTATCTGAACCTTGCCTGTTATCGACCCCTCTGGGGCTAGTACTCCGTTTGAACCCGTCTATGGGAACTGCTGCTACTTTTGTGTGCCCGTGAATCATGTGAGAACCATTGTAATTGTTGCCGAAACAGATGCGTCCTCACTAGTTTTTTCATGAATATGGCATGGTAAGACATAAGTTGTCACGGTTTATCATACGAGCAGTGTGTGTTTTGATGAAATAGAGCATTCGTTTGAGAACCGTGCGCCGATGTATACATAATTACTTGTAAACACTGTTGGTGCTACCCCACTTGTAAGCAGTTGTGCAAAACACGGCACATTGGCTCAGCTCGCTTCAACACTAGGCTATCGACCAGCTAACAATCAACAATCTGCTATCTGACATATAAGCAACTATGTATCTTGTTACAGTGGTTCATGCAGTTAATTGAGGCCACAATGTAATAAATTCCAAATGTTCACACGCTAGTCTAGCGCTCATGTGGAACACTCACATTAAACTCGTCTTCATAAAAAACTTGAAAAGCATAAGTTAAGCAATTTTATACATATCAATGATTCATAGAACATAACAAACATATACTAGTTCACATCAAAAGACAAAGTTGTGAGAAGGTTTACAAATCAGAAAAAAAAACAAGCAAGGCTTCTCTGAGCAAAGGGCCTCCCGGCAGGCTTAAATTTCCTGGAGTTCACTCTGGTTTTTTCTTGTTGCCACCATCCAGGGTTAGGTTCTCTCATTCCAGAATAACCAATTATAATTGTGGTCTCAGCTGGAATACTGAACTGAACCTTGGAGTGTACTGACCAGGTGAAATTCTTGTGCATTTCACTAAATTTAAGCGCCGCTATTTGCAGAAATAAGCAGACCACAATGCCTCTTGTCCGCGCACCTGTCCAAAAAACCGCCGTTAGCCGTGCCAGCTAGTCGTCGGTCCATGGATGAACTGGTAGAAAGTGCATTCCGGACTAGGAAGCAGTTGTTTTCGCTCGTCCCTGCACTACAATCAGGAAGTAAAACGTACGAATCAGCTTCTTTTAGATTGCGTTAGTCATTCTACCTTAGTTACTACCAATGTAGGGATACCTTGAAGATGGGAGGTTAGACGACGGCAACGAGGGATAGCCATCTCATTTTGCGCAGTTGTACTAAAACTAAGGTGTGTGCTTTTGATTGCGCGGATAGAAACGATACGGAGACAGACATCCCGAAACGATATGGAGACAGACATCCCTGTTTGCGCAAATACGAAATACGGTTATTTGAACAATGACAGATATTACTACTTTCCCCCGTTTCCTCTTAGAACCAAGTCCTAGATTCATGCTACAGCTTTCCCACTTTCTTCCCTGTTTGAACCAACGCTTTGAGTCGACTGTATGAACTAGATTTACTTCTAATAATAGTAGAAGTCTAGGTGGCTTTGGAACAGCGGACGGAAGTAGAAAAGGATCCACACGAAGGGGGAATCGCTGGGGCAGTAGAGCAAGGTAGGTTTCGAAGGAATATATACCTGAGGGTCGTCGGCATGTGGCAAAGACGGCGTCGGGAGGCCGCATCTTGGCCACAATACCGCAGGGAGGAAGAAGGGGTCGGAGGCCCTCCCGAGCCGGCGCTCTCTCGGAGAGAACGGCACGGCCGCCGATCAGGACGCGCGGGCAGCCGTTGGTCTCCTCCCTCGCCGCCGACGACAGCATGAACAATGCACCTACACCCCTGCCCCGATCGAGGTTGTCCGGCCGGATATGTGACCAGCCGTGAGCTGAGAGAGAGAGAGAGTGTGTGGCCACCTATGTCTTGCTTAGATCTGGAGAGCATGAGAGAGTGAACGAGAGTAACCCTAGTAAAGCAAGCGCTAAGGCTCCTGCTTTTATATATTGTGGAGTGATTTTGTTGTACCAGCTTCAAAAAAATGCGCTCCTACGTGTACCCGCGAGTGGGGGTGAGAGAACTAGTGCGTACGTGCACCGCTTCTCTTCGTGAGAGTACAATATACTATGCCCAAAGAACGTTTGCCGCAAGAGTAATAGTATAAGTGTGTGACATGTGAGCTAAAATAAAATGTGCGCGACGTCTTTTGTTTTTTAGAAGTTCTGAGGGTAGGGTGTGAAGAGCACATATGTGCGAGATGTCTACCTGCATATAGACAGTGGGTGCGACGTGCGAGTCTGCGAGAGGACTCGGGAGAGTCGTGACTCGTGAGGGTGCGTGTGCGTGAGAGAGAGGGGGGCACGTATCAATGCAATGCATGTGTCCGTAAATCATTATCCGACAAACGTTCGCCATAAGCCTTTTCCTGACGAACGCTGTAAGAACCGTTAGATCGGCATCCGACAGTGTCAGTTTTGCCATGTCATTTAACAGAACAGCCACTCCTCCTACACACAAATCTTCCACGTGAGTGTTAGCAACTGCCGTATGCTCCCTCCGTTCCGAAATGCAGTGCATATAGCTTTATTGAAAATTCGAACCTCGCAAACTTTTACTGAGTTTTCGTGTACCAAATTGCACATGTAGAATACCCTGTATATATCATTTCATTCATCTTCGAGAGGTAACTATAAAGATGGGTGAGGAGTCTACAAAGAAAGACCATCGTATCACCCGCAGAAATTTCAACCATCCTTTAGTGTCGAGGAATATCATAGGAACTCTATATGATATGATTTTTATAGGATTTTTTCCTTTAGAGCCAATTGGTTCATAGGAATAGATTCATATACTCCACATTTCAAAGGAAATAAACATGATATCACTTCTATAGCTTTAGAGCCACTTGTTTCATATGAATGGATTCCTATACTCCCTTAATTTCAAAGGAAAATAAACATTAGCGTATATTCAATAGAAAAGTTCCTATGATATGAACCAAATTACATCTCTTTTCTAATCCCTCCTCATAGGAATTGAGATACATGTCATCTCTAGATTCAATAGAAAAGTTCCTATGATGTGAACCAAATGACATCTCTTTTCCAATCCCTACTCATAGGAATTGAGATGCTCCATGTCATCTCTTTTCCTACAACTTCCAGGTATACATCTTCTATTCCTAAATAGATAGTACAACCCACTAGTAGCTTTTTTCCAAAACATGCAACTATGGCACAAGAACTATATAGTGTGCCAATAACTTTGAAAGATGGTCGCTGGATGAAGCTAACCCGACAGTGCAGAGATGGGCAAATCTGAGCACTACCGGCCGTTGGATATCATCAACATTCCACCAGATCTGCCACGTGTACAATTTAGAAGACTCCATGGTTGAACTTAAGCATAATGCACAAACCTCAAAACACAAGCACTTCTCCTTTGTTCTAGAGTCTTCTGTATCATAATTGATTATTATTTTTCTAAATGAATTGTCATTATTTGTTTTTTACTTTATGATTTACAATGCACAACCCCATGAATCTTAACATTATTATAAAACTAATTTATTTTGAATGAGATGAACTATAAGAACTAAACAAACATCTACATCATGCATATATGACTCAAAGCTTTACATGCTATAGTGTGTATTTATTCATAATTTGGTTTCAAAATCTCATGCGTTCAATACATGTTTACCTTACTAGTTTTGAGTAGAGTAGCAAATTTCACGCGGCCCCGGGTATATCAAAATGCAGGGCCCATGCATCATTGCCTTTCGTTCGAACCTACGTCCACAATTTTTTGTACGTACTATATCTCCAATGGTCCTTGAACCCAAAATGCTGCCTCGTTCCCGTAAAACCAAGCGGCCCACACATATTTAAGGCGTCGACTCGAACCCGTTTACCACGACGTGGCCCCGCACGCGGTAGTACTCCTACAAACCCTACCGCCGCACTCATCATCGGTTTTCTTCAAGAGGACGAGGGAGAAGCCGATTTGTAGTGGAGGCGCTCTCAAAAAAAGGATCTGTAGTGGAGACCCCTACACTAGGGTGCCCAAGGTAGCTGCCGCACGCATCATTGTTTTCTCTTTTCTTTATGCTCTTGCGCCCTAGAGTGAAATGATGGTTGCTTCGTCCGTCCAGCTTAATGCGGGAAAGGTGGGGCTTTGTGATTTGACCCCTCATCGCTCATTTTCTACTACTGCGGTGCTACGACCGGGGTGCTTCCAATTCCAACCGCTGCTCCGAACTGTAATTTGGTGCATCGCACATGGAACAAGATGGTGGATGAGCCACATGTCTGCCAAAGGGGTCCTGTTAAGTGTGTCACCATTTCGTGTGCGGACCGACCCTGCTTGAGTTGCTACGCCAACACGACAGGAGCAGCCTACCACTTGGTTTTGCTCCTTGGTGAATCCCGACTATATTGATCTAAAAAGATACGTTCTGAACTACCCTCTCCGTCTCGGTTTTTTATTTGTAGGCGTCTCGGTTTATAGAGCCTGCACGTAGTTCTAGGTCATCCATTTGACTAACTAAATATGAGTTACTATGTCACAAAAAGTATATCATTGGATTCTTATTGGTTGATATGTGAAGAAACAAGAAACGAGGTAGAAGTTAATGCACCGCGCCTTAGTATTTTGGGATTATTTGGTTTTCGTAAGATGACTTACTCACCTAGACGGAGGGAGTAGTTATATTCAAAAGTCGAGGCGGGGCTTTTCCTGCGCGATAGGCGGGGTAGTTCCGCCTAGTCAGTTCGACAGAGACGT
This sequence comes from Aegilops longissima, assembly GCA_021605205.1. Taxonomy (NCBI): domain Eukaryota; kingdom Viridiplantae; phylum Streptophyta; class Magnoliopsida; order Poales; family Poaceae; genus Aegilops; species Aegilops longissima. The sequence goes on along the minus strand of CM038682.1, from coordinate 39,218,790 downwards.
GAGAAGACGAGGGAGTAGGCTGCTGCAAACGTAGGGCTATGTGATTTGACAGTGAGTTACTGCTGGACAAGTGGGGCCCGTGATTTGACTTGCCATTATGATTTTAACTGCGGCGCTACGACCGGCGTGAGTCTCCCGATTCCTGACCACCTCCATACAGGTGCCTCTCCCAATGCTCCACCATGTAGTAGAGGCTGGCTTTTGCATGAGAGCCCACTTCTCCACTTTTTCCATGCCTCTCTTTCCTCCACATATGCAAAAATGCCATGTAAAGTGCACTATTGTACTTACTTGCTCCTACAGGTGCTTAAGCTTGCCACATAGGCATAAAGTCTGATGTGGCAAGTTAATCAAGGTGACCCAAGGAAGAAACGGTGCTAAGCGCGTGTACCTAGGTGAAAAGACAATTTTGAGTCTATAGCTAATTAAATGAAGCAAACTTAGCAACACCATTTCATTGGAAGAGGTCAATCCTTGGCAAATGCAATAAATACTAGTACTCCCTGTCTCCCATATTATAAGAACGTTTTTGGCACTACACTAGTGTCAAAAACGTTCTTATATTATGGGACGGAGGGAGTACGAAGAAAGAGATAGAGAGGAGTAAAAAAAATACACTTATAGCCAACCTTGTTGTAGTATGAGTGACTAAGTGATGACTATGTATGACATGCCAACATCGATAGCCTAACGCACCGTGTTAAATCTCCAAGATGCGCGACTGCATGAAAGCGCATGACGGTCGTGGTAGGTGCGACCATGATACGGGCTGCTGGCAGCCCTTGGATCTGAGATCAAACGATCGCATGCTAAGTTGCTGAAAATTTGCAGAATAACCCTCTAGGATAGTATATTCACCCATAGGTCTAGAATCACGCCATGCAACCGTTCGATCTCAGATCCAAGGGCTCTCGGAAGCCCGTATCATGGGAAAATGGAAAGCCACTACCCTGCCTTTCGCACGCTGGCAGTTCGCTCCTACTCGTCCCCGCACGTCCTTTAATATTACGGCGGTTCGCTCTTAGTCGTCCCGTCCATTCACATTACGGCAGTTCCACTAATCCTAACCCTCCTCCCAAATCCATGGCGTCCAAAATCTCCCCGGTCGGAGGTGAGTACAAGGTTAGAACCCTCACCGGCGATGAGTTCGACGTCATCTACACCCGTTCTTCCACGACGGTGAAAGCATGCCTTTCTCGCTTCAAACACATGTTCGAAAACTCAGATGATGAGTGGGTCGCTGGGCTAGATGTTGAGTACACCACAGTCCTGGGACGAGAGAAGGATCTAAAGGACGGAGAGAGGAAGAAGCCCGCCGTGATCCAGGTTTGCGTACATAACGTTTGCTTGGTCTACCACATATGCCATGCCGACGTTGAGTGCCAGGATTTTAAGAACTTCCTCATGGACAAAACAGTGAAATTCGTTACTGTAGACTTTAAGAACGACAAAGAAGTCCTGGGTCGGATAGGCCTCGTTGTAGGCAACCCCTTCGACCTCCAGAAGAATCGGCTGGTGCCCTCTCGTCAGCCTTCAATGTTGACCCTGGCAGGAGCCATGGTTCATCCTTCGTACCATAAACTGGACAAACCTCATTACACGTTTCATCGTCATGCATGGCAGCGAAATGTACTAGATATAGACCATATCCACTACGCTGCAATGGATGGCTACCTTTGTTTCAATATCTACAAGGGTTGGATGAAGAGCAACAGCCAAGCTGGCGGTTCAAGCAAAGAAGTTTCGGCCAAGAGGAAGAGGGACAAGGACGAAGTCGAGGACGTGGACGAGGACTCCGAGTAAGGTGGCAGTGTCGTTGCTCATGGTGGTTCTAAACTTCTAATGCAGTGTCTACCGGATTAGTTGCATAGTTTAATTTCAGGTGTGCTTAGTTTAATTTGAGGGGTGTGTTGTGCTGAGCCCCCAGCAGAACTATGTTATGTTTCTTCTCGTTACTTTAACTCTTCAGTATGTACATACTACTAGTATTTCTTTAATAGAATTTAGCACCCCAATTAAGCACGTACTTGCTTTTTTAATAGTAGTGCATAATTTGGTGACGAGCGCTCGCTATATGTACCACCTTTTTTTAAAATTTCAATTTTTGCTCCATGGCGCAATCCATCGATAGTACTACTGTACAAAAGTATACATTTTTTTAAAGGCTAGCAAAGATTTAACGCGCCTCGAAAACTAAAAATAACATGGAGATGAGCCCTTTAAATTGGAAAAACAAAAAAGTTGAAATAAGCCCTATAAACCGGAAAGGAGGGAGTATACTAGTAGTAGTACCATTACATGTTGGATTTCGAGGTGCGCTATATCACCCGACGCAAGCAGTCAAGAGGAAACTAACCAATGCATGTACAAGTTCATGGAAATTTAGTGGTCATTCATGCATTCATTCTAATTACTTCCTCGGTAAACATAACTTCTTGAGAAAAAACGAGCGTACTAATTACTTGTGCAAACTACGAAATTAATTCGACCACTCACCGTCTACCTTGGTTGGAGAGATTTTGAAATTGAGCCATAAACTGGAAAGGAGGGAGTAGTAACTTTTGTCTCGATTACTATTTGTGGCCTTGTATAGATGCAAAATGTATTTTTTTATAGTGGCCTTGTATAAGTAAATGGAGGGAGTACTAACCAAAGTATGTACGTAGTAGGGACGAGGAGTAAACGAAGGGAGTAGTAAATTTTTCTCCTCGTGCTGCGAGCCACCGCGCGCGTGGGCGAGGGAGCGGGTGTAAAGGCGTACAGTAGTACTAGTAAGCTTCACCTCATCCTGCGAGCCACGCGCCCGTGGGCAGGGGAGACGGCGTACTAAGAAAGCTTCTCCTCGTTCTGCGAGTTGACGGGACACATCAAAAGTACTCCGGTGTATAGAGCCTTGCCCCTAAGGTAGGCCCTACATGGTTTGCCCCTTTTTTAATTTAACATAACGCGTCAAGTCGCAATTTGTTTGTTCACCCGTGGTAGACGATCCTCCCTCCACCAAGTGGACAACCAGTACACGTGCCAAATTACCACGTGGGCTGCCTTTTTCATACAGAAATGAGCTCCACCGTGTACCCGCGCGGGTGTGGTTGGGAAAGAGATGGGAGTACGTGCACCGTGCATGCACCTCTTCTCTTCGTGCATGTCCCCCACCTACGTGGGTGTGTGAGAGAGAGATACAAACCTAGACATAATGCGCCGTCCATCCCCATGCCTCCGCCCAGTCCGACCACCAGTCACCACCACGCCCCACTCCTCCTCACCTTATCTCTCATATTTCTCCCTCCATTTTTATATACAAGGGGCCACTATCAAAATTACAATTTGCAGATATACAAGGCCACTAACACTAATCGATGCAATATTAATGGTGTTTGCCTCGTGGTACTAGCAAAGGAGGACATTAATTATCCCTTGCATGCATGTGCGAGTTTGTAAAAAAATGCATCTTGATGTTCCGTGCAATGCACGGGCATCTTGCTAGTCCATGACAACAACACATTGAAAAATTCCACGGCGAACGAGGGATTTGAATCTGTTGGGAGGGGCTGTTTGGATCTTGCCCGGGGTAGCCAAAATATTGGCGACCCTTTTGTCCACCGGTGCCTTTGCCACCGATGAACGAGGAATGGCTCGGGTGCTCATGCTGTCATGCATCCTCCAGCGCGCACGTTGGAGATGAGCTCGCACGAGCTGTGTTTTTTGTCCCACAACGCCGCCCGAGCCGCCCGCAGACCGACCGGCGACCTGCAAATTACGCCATCCAACCGTAGCCGCACACATTATGACAACAACTCAACCAACCGGACGAAATTCACGCAAACACGTAGACAAACTGATATTTCATATAAACAATGATGGAAATCATATAAAATACCGGATTTTCACACAAACATGACGGATTTCATTACATTCAAATGAACTACGCGGTGCTAGTTCTGGACAGCACAGGTATATAATACCTGGCTTAAATGGTCGCCAGCCGATCGATTTGTGTTCCTCATGTCCGGCAGCATGATCACCGGGCTGCCGGGAGCCCCGGAGGTATATGCTTCAGTGCAAAGGACGGCTTGCTTCCCCACTGCCCAACTGATATCATTGGCTGGTGCCGAAGATGATGGTGGCCAGCACCGGTTCGAGTTCATCACCGGCCACTACTTCGCCATGGCCGGCACCGGCTCGAGTTCATCCTAACATTCCCCTCTTCCGTGGAGACCATGCGGGGTCGACGAAGGTCCTCACAACAAAAGGATCCGGCAAGACACCTGCTGTGTACGCCGGCGTCGCCTCCGCGGTGGTCTTCATGGGACCCAAGCGGCGGCGGCCTCCCGTGTTCTACTTCTCCTCGATGATGGCGGCGGACGCGGAGGCACTGGCCACCGACTCGTCGCTCTCTGCGCACCCCGCTTCTGACGCTGCTTGCATGGCGCGGCCGCAGGCATGGGAGTCTCGGTCACAGAAACGGGAGACGTGGTACGAGGCGGCGACGTGGACGGCAACAACGACGCCCGTGCGCCGCTCCTCGTCGAGCTGGCCTGGAGCGGCGAGTTGCTGAACCGCGCGCCGGCTTGGGGCGGCAACTGGCTTCCGTTGGGCGAGGGGAGGGAGATGGATCAGCGAGCTGCATAGCTCGTATCCGGCGGGCTACCCAGCCGGCTTGGATGCGGAATAACTACTCTTCGTAAGCCATTGTAAGAGTGGACAAAATGGTGGAGGAGATAGGGAGCGGCGGAGGTGTGCGATTCTTGGCGGCGTTTGGCCTCGTTTAAATAGGAGATTAAATAGACGGCGGACGGAGGAGCTCGGCGGCGTTGCTTAACGCCGCCCGGTCATGAACGGATGTGTGTCGAGTGGGTTTCTCGGCTTCACACGGGCGGGTTTCATGGGCGTTTGAATGCGGCGGAGGCGTGTTCAGCCGGCGTGCCACAGTGGCGCCCTCGACTCTGACCTAGGACACCGCGCCGTTCTTCCACCGACGTGTGGGCTCTTTGGGTGCATGGCTTGCATGTCAGTGACCCAACACAGGCAGCGCACAGCAGAGGAACCTTTGGTGGGCCAGGGCGGTCAGAAGCGGGCATTTCATAAACTGATGATTGTTCATTGAGTGTGACGTCATATTTTTCATGTAGATAAGCCTAGTATGTTGATAGCCCGTTCGATAAATTGTGATTCATAAAGACCGCTGCAAACATCAATGTTCTGCTTATCATAGATAAGATTGATTAATACCCGTAACAATCCATCTCCTTAACAAAGGGTGCATGCACGTATAGGTTGAGCGTGTGTCTTGTGTCGTGTGCTGTATGCATGCAGGCGTGCGAGTGTTGCGTGCGTGCAAGGGTGCGTTTCAGTGTTGCATGCATGGGTGTGTACGTGTGTGTGTTCGTGGGTGCATGTGTACATGTCAGTGTTGCACGCCAGCATGCGTGCGTGTATACGTTATGTGTATGTGTCAGTGTTGCACGCCTACATGCGTGCGTGTCTTGCGTGCATGCATGTGTACGTGCGGGGTGAAGCTACACGTTAGTCGACTGACTTTTTCATCTCTGGTCATTAGATTTTCCAGCCGTTGGATACGAAATCAAGGGCCTCCAGTTTATCATCAAACTCCACCCCCCTGAGCCGCCAGCCATCACCGGCCGAAGACTCGTGGGTCGGTTCCATCCTGCACCACATATAGGTTGGACCGTGACGTGTTATACGAAGACCCATGTGGAGGACTCGGCGTACAACACGAAGCTATCAGAGTCGCGGAGGACTCTATCCCCACTGGTGATAAGCCGACTATATATGATTTGTAACCCTAGGCCCTTAGTATGTTATACAAGCTTGGGGGCTAGTTCATCGATAGTATACACACACGCACAATGCCTGGTATTCACGTGTACTTTGTACACACCCCTATCACTAATATACAGTACCAGGAGTAGGCTCTTTCTTCAACTGCAAGGGTCCGATCCGAACTAGGGTAAAACTTTGCCTTGTATTACCATCCAGCCTAACAGCCAGGGATATCCTACCGAATGATATGATGAAATCATATCTGCCAACTACTAAGAGAGCGGTGTGTCGGGGGGGGGGGCAATGTGTGCGAGAGAGGCCTAAAGATAATGTGCATGCGGGAGACATGTAGGCACATATATGTGCGTATAGAGGGCTAGTAGAGACCGTGCATGTTTATATATGCATGTGAGAGAAATGGTGTTTTCCAACTGAGATTAGTGAAAAGAGTGGTACATAGTAGTCAGAAAGAGAGAGAGAGAGAGAGAGAGAGAGAGAAACAGAGAGAGCATGTGCGTGAGACACCCCGACACCCTGAGAGAGATTGTGAGCATGTGTGAAAGAGAAATGCTGATGCAAATAAAGTGTGTGCACTTATGCGTTAGATAGAGAGATATATAACGCGTTTGTGAGAACGGGGCGAGGCATAGTGCATCTACGTGCAAAAGGCGGTTCTACGCATTAAATTAAAATATAAATGGCATTATTCTTTTTGGATGAGATCATGAATTTTGCAAAATTGCGTATGGACGAAAATCGGTCTATCAGACACCCATACTCTGGCCCGTCTAGCCTATCGGCCCGATGTCTAAAGGTCTAAACCGGGGTAGGTTTGTAACTTCACCAAGACGCCAGTCTCAACCGCCTCCGAGAAACATTCATACGCCGTGGGCGCCTAAACACCCATGCGCTCGGCCGAAATCTATCCCGCCCACATTTGGGCCACCTGACATGACTGTCCTACCCCCAACCCGCAATATGTCCGAAATTTTAGATGGGGGCAAAGTTTGTAACTTTCCCCAAATTTCAGACAAGCGCGTCTCAAACCGAAACATTGTTCCCCCTTAGTTCCCCGCCTCCCTCCGTTTCCCCATTCATACTCCATGGGCGCGAAAATGCCCTCTCCACCATCCGTGAAACCCCAGCCTCCTCCGTCCTTCACCCCATAGCAGCCAATCCACCGCCGCCCTCCTCCATAAGCCGGAGCCGGTACCCCGACGTCGTCGTCCAATGCAACCGCAACCGCAACGCCCTCAAGGACTTAGCAGCTGAAGCCGAGGCAGAGCTGCCTCCACGACGCCGACGCTGATGTGCGCCGTACCAGAACCACTCCGACCACGCTGTCCTGCACCTCACTGCTGCGGCTCCACTGTCGCAACCGTCCACCGCACCGGAGCTGTTCCCGCTACGCCGTCATTCGCCGCCTCAGATCTGCTTCCCCGTTGCCGACAGACGGCCACCGCACCATACTCAACAACTTGGCCATGGGTTCGTCCAAGGCTGCACTGTCCTCCACAACTTCTGGTTTCCGGCGAACAACAAGAAGATCGTCGGAAAAACAGAAGGAGGACACAACACTGCCAGCAGAAAGAGGTACTCCTCTTCCCTTATTCGTGCAAATCTTACGTCTCCGCCACACCGTATTCATCCCACGAAAGAAACTAGTTGGCGCTTCTTCTGCATCTTCTTCGTGATACTAAATGCACAAGGTTTCCTCCTTTTACTATTTCACCTTTGCTAGAGGTCAGAGCCTGCCTGGATTTCAATTCAGGTCGGTCGAACCGCAATTAAAGAAGCAGCACCGGCTTAGGCGCGCGAGCACCTAGTCCGCTTTGTTCCCGGGAAGCGGCGCATCGGTGTCTATCATAGGGGTGTGGGGCGCAGGAGCTGCTTGCGCCCGATCTGGAGGTCGGCGGGGCTTGAATGGATGGCCGGGGGGCGGTGCCAAGCACGGCGGTGCGGTGAGGTCGAGTGGAGGGCGCAGGCAGGGGAGGAATACTAGGCCGATGGTCGCTGGCGTTTTGAGGAAGATCGTCAACACTGACTGGCTGCAGGTAGATGAAGGCGATCTGCCCGTTCTTTGTAATTTAGTCGACTGTTATTTTCATAGAATCCTATAGTAATTTAGTGTGCCATGCATGTTGTAGAGCTATCATATGTCTCCCGTCATTTATTTCTCACTGACCTGCTATCTGCTACCTTTACACTGTACTAATTGTGCACACACTTCACCCATACTCACACTATTTTTTTTTATGCATGGGTATTTTAGACTCGGACGCATTGTTGATGAATGCAGAAAAGAAAAGACAGAAGTCGCTCCAGTGTAATTCGAAGATAAGCACTAAGCATTTCAGCGCTCTAATGGGTGCATTGTCAGCAGTTGGAGGCGATGGCGTAGCTCTGCAGTTGATGATCTCAATTGCCACACACAACCATCCCAGGTGCTTGCTTTAACTTCGCGCTGTCAAATGTGGTTGCATGTTGCATATGGTGTCTAGCTTGTATTGCTTCCAATTTGGTTAAATTGCATCTTCTTACTTTACACATTATACCTTTGATAATAACATGCCTTCCTGTTTTTGATACATACTACATATGTCTATTAACCATGTTCGTACATCAAACTAATGATGAGACAGTCACCCGAGTGGGTTACTGTGAGACGCCCTACTCATTTAAAGAGTGCAGTGTCATCCTCCCCACATGATTCTCAAGAAACAGCAAGGCTAAATGAAGATAGTCAACATAGCTCTCTAGTTGATCACCGCAATTCCCCCACACCACCATCGTAGGTGCTTGCTCTTACTTGGCAGTGTGATATGTGGTTGCATGTTGCATATGGTGTCTACCTTCTAATGCTTCTAATTAGGGTAAATTGCATCTGCTTAGTTAACACATTATACCTGTGAATATGACATGCCTTCCTGTTTTTGGTACATACTACGTCTCTCTATTAACCATGTTCTTACATCAAACTACTTTTCTTGTGTATCACTCATCAATGCTCCTAATTTGTTAAATTGCGTCTCCTTAGCTTACACATTATACATGTGAATATGACACGCCTTCCTGTTTTTGGTACATACTACATCTGCCTATCACACCATGTTCTTACATCAAACTACTGTTCTTGTGTATCCTGCGTCTATCGCTTATGATGAGACAGTCACGCGTGTGGGTTAATATGAGACGCAATACTCTTATAAAGAATGCAATTTCATCCTCTCCACATGATTCTCAAGAAACAGCAAGCCTAAATGAAGATATTGGACATTGCTCTGTACCTGAAGACCGCACTTCCCCTACACCACCATCACAGGTGCTTGCTCCAACTTCGCAGTGTGATATGTGGTTGCATGTTGCATACGATGTCTAGCTTGTAATGCTTCTAATTAGGGTAAATTGCATCTGCTTAGTTTACACACTATACCTGTGAATATGACATGCCTTCCTATTTTTGGTACACACTACATCTATGTGTTAACCTTGTTCTTACATGAAACTACCTCTCTTCTGTATCCTGCATCAATCACTTACGATGAGTCACCTTTATTCGTTGCATATTGCATATTATTTCTAGCCTGTTGCCATGTATTGCTTCTAATTTGGTCAAATACATTTGTTAGGGCACCCTTTTAATTTGGCAGAGTGATATTGGTTTCATCTTTCATATGGTTTCTAGCTTGCATCGATTCTAACAAGTTCAAGCACCTTCTGCTTAGTTTACACTTTATACATCATACATGTCAATATGTCACGCCGTCCTGTTTTTCATACATATTCCATCCTCCTATCATGCGGCTGCCTTACATGAAAGTAGTGTTCGTCGGTATGATGCATCAATGAGTCCTGAAGAGCAAATTTTATTCCTTTTTCTTGTGGGTTTGACTTGACATGACAAAATCAAGAAAGAGGAAGGAAAAGAGTAAGGAAGGCGATGATGGTGGTCCTCTGCAGCAACGTAAACGGAGCATCTGTACCGATTATCCTTGTACTGATAGTGCATTACAAGGTCCAAGTCTCCGCTCCCCTACTCCACCATCCCAGGTGCTTGCTCTAACTTGGCAGTGTGATATCTGGTTGCATGTTGCATATGGTGTCTAGCCCGTATTGCTCCTAATTAGTGTAAATTGCATCTGCTTAGCTTACACATGATACATGTGAATATGACACGCTTTCCTGTTTTTGGTACATACTATATCTGTCTATCACACCATGTTCTTACATGAAACTACTCTTCTTGTGTATCCTGCATCAGTCACTTATGATGGGACACCTTTAAGTTGGCAGTGTGATATTGGTTTGCGTCTTGAATATGATTTCTAGCATGTATTGCTTCTAGTTTGATGAACGCCACCTATGACGAGACAGTGTTAACTTGGCAGAGTGATATTGATTGCACCTTCCATATGGTGTCTTGCAGTGTTTCTAATTTGTTGAAGTGCCTTCTGCTTAGTTACCACATCATAGGTGTGAATATGTCAAGCCATCCATTTTTTCGTACATATTCCATCCTCGTATCATGACTTTGCCTTTCATCAGAGTAGTGTTCGTCAGTATCATGCATGAATGAGTTCTGAAGAGCGAATGATATTCCTTTTTCTTGTCGGTATGACCTCACAATGCAAAATCAATAAAGCTGAAGGAAATTGGCAAGGCATTGGATGATGGTGGTCCTTCCGAGCAACTGAAACGGAGGTTCTCTACAGATTCTACTCCGACATCCTCCCAACAAGATTCGCAAGACAACACAAGGCTAGACAGTCAACATAGCTGTGTAGATGATGAGCACATCTCCCCTACTCCACCATCACAGGTGCTTGCTCTAACTTGGCACTATTATATGTGGTTGCATGTTGCATATGATGTCTAGCTTGTATTGCTTCTAACTTTGTTGAATTGCATCTTCTTACTTTACACATAATGCCTGTGAATATGACATGTGTTCCTGTTTCTACATCAGACTACTATTCTTGCATATCCCGCATCAGGAACTTATGATAAGGCACCTTTAAGTCGCCTTTGTGATATTGGTTGTGTCTTGCATATGATTTCTAGCATGTACTGCTTCTAATTTGTTGAAACGCCATACAGTTTGAACTAGGCAGAGTGATATTGGTTGCATCTTTCATATGGTGTCTAGCTTGCAGTGCTTCTAATTTGTTGAAATGCCTTCTGCTTAGTTACCACATCATAGGTGTGAATATGTCACACCATCCTGTTTTTCATACATATTCCATCCCCGCATCATGTGTTTGCCTTTCATCCGAGTAGTGTTCGTCAATATCATGCATGAATGAGTTCTGAAGAGCGAATTTTATTCCTTTTTCTTATCGGTTTGACTTCACAATGCAAAATCATTATAGCTGAAGGAAATTAGTCCGGCAGTTGATGATGGTGGCCCGTCGGAGCAACTCAAACATGGGGTCTCTACAGATTCTACTCCGCCATCCTCCCAACAAGATTCGCAAGACAACACAAGGCTGGACAGTCAACGTAGCTGTGTAGATGATGAGCACATCTCCCCTACTCCACCATCACAGGTGCTTGCTCTAACTTGACACTATTATATGTGGTTGCATGTTGCGTATGATGTCTAGCTTGTATTGCTTCTAACTTGAATTGCATCTGCTTACTTTACACATAATGGCTGTGAATATGACACGTGTTCCTATTTCTAGAACATACATGTACATGATGAGCACATCTCCCCTACTCCACCATCACAGGTGCTTGCTCTTACTTGGAACTGTTATACGTGGTTGTGTTTTCCGTATGATGTCTAGTTTGTATTCCTTCTGATTATGTAGAATTGCATCTGCGTAGCTTACAACTTATACCTGCAACAATCACTTACCCATAAGACACATTTAACTTGGGACTATGATGTAGGTTGCATCTTGCATTGTCTTCTAGCGTGTACTGCTTCTAATTTCTTGAAATGGCACTTACGACGAGACACTTTTTAACTGATAGAGTGATATTGGTTGCATGTTCATATGGTGCCTAGCTTTCATTTCTTCTAATTTTGTTGAAATGCCTTCCTCTTATTGTTTTTTCATACATATTCCATCCTCCTATCGTACGTGTGAATATGAAACACTGTCTTTTTTTGTATATATTCCATCCTCCTATCCTGCGCTTGCCTTACATCAAAGTAGTGTTCGTCTGTATCATGCATCAACCAGTTATGCAGAGCTAATTTTATTCATCTTCTTGTGGTTTTGACTTCATGAGGCAATATCAGAAAATAGGAAGGAAAAGAGTAAGTTAGGGGATGTTGGTGGTACTCCGCACCGATGCAAACAGAGACTCTCTAGATTTGCCACTGCTACTGCTAATGAAGTTGAAGTCCCAAGTCTACATGATGAGTTCATCTCCCGTACTCCACCATCGCAGGTGCTTGCTCTAAGTTGAAAGTGTGATAATTGGTTTCATGTTGCATATGTTGTCTAGCCTGTATTTCTTCTATTTTGATTAAATTGCACCTGCTGAGTTTATACGTTATACATGTGCATATGACATGGCTTTCTGTGTCTAGAATACACTGCATCTATCTACCATACCATGTTCTTACATGAAAGTACTGCTGTTGTGTATCCCGCATCAGTAACTCATGATTGGACGCTTTTAACATGGCAGTTTGATAGTTGTTGCATCTTTCATATGGTGTCTAGCTTGCATTACTTCTATTTTCTTGAAAATCCTTTTGCTTAGTTTGCACATCGTAGCTGTGAATATGTCATGCCGTCCTGTTTTTCTTACATATTCCATCCTCATACGGTTGTCTTACATCAAAGTATTGCTTGTCTGTATCATGCATCAAATGAGTTCTGAAGAGTGATTTTATTCTTTTGTGTTGTGGGTACAGCTTGACATGGCAAAGTCAAAAAAGAGCAAGGAAAATAATATAGTAGGGAGTGCTGTTACTCGTCGGGTGAAATGGAAAAGGTTCTGCCGTCGAGATTCTGCTGGTACTTATAGTGCAGTAGAAGGTCCAAGTCCACCGGCTAAATCTACAAACACAGTATCACCTGCTCCACCAGCTGCAGCATCCGCTTCAACTGTACCAGCATCTCAACCAGTTACTCGTTCGTTTGCTCCGGAACTGGCCAGTTCCCAAGCTGCCTTCACACCTAACACTACTTCTGAAGCACCGCTGACACAACAGGACTTGGCAAGATCAGATGAACCTCATGAGCATCAACACCAAGACGGTACCTGACCGAGTCAAGTTGCAGTTGCATGCTCCTTTATATGTACTCTCACAGTTTGATGTACACTAACACTTTCCATATTCGTTGTTGAACTAGCACCATGGCGCAAGCGGAAACAGACATCAGGGATAATGCTTGACAGATTAACAAAATCTAAAGGAGGAAGAATGGAGATCCATTTTGAGGCAGGTTTAAAAAGGCCACGTGATGCTACAGAGTCAGCCAAGTTAGTATCAGAGGCAGCCGTTGCCGTTAGGTGTCATGCACGTATCCTCCCAATGTGGATCCAGTACAGGAATGAGAAAGAAAATACCGAGTTTAACACCTTCCTTGACCATTTAGCCGTAAGTAATGTTATTCATCGCAATTAGTAATATTTTCTTGCTCTATTCCATACTTTTTAGCTTCCTCCTAATAAGACTCACATTCTTTTTTCAACAGATGAGGTTCAAGTTGGATCCGAAAGATGATGCAACTAAACAAGCATGCACTCATGTTTTTCATCTGCTCATGAAGATTGGTACCACCTTAGAAAATCTCACTTTGAAGGCAAGGCTAACAATAAAATCGCCCAAACATCTCCAGTGTAATATATTACAGATGAAGACTGGACAGCCCTCGTTAAACACTGGTCTGATCCAAAGTATCAGGTAGGCTATATGTATTTGATCAGACCACATATTGAACTTGTATTTATGTATGTGTCTTACAAGTGCATCTTCTTCTAGGCTAACTGTTTGAAGAACAAAACCAACCTTTCTAAAGTGAAATTCCAACAGACAACAGGATCTCGTAGCTATATTGCACACTGCAAGGCTCTTGTAAATAGCTGCTACTTCCTTCTTTTTTTTGTGCCATATTATCGCATATATATTGACTTGTTCCAAATACAAAGGAAAGCCCGTGCGGACCAAAAAGAACCTGAACCAAATGCAGTGCAAATCTTCAAGGATTGCCACACCAGCAAGATGAAGGGCATGAGCACACCAGTTCAAGCCGCTGTTGTAAGTCCTTACTCCTCCTACCTTGAACTGATTGGTACTGTGATGTGTTCATTTACCTACTTGGTTTGCAGCCAATGTCAGTTACTCTATTCACTTTTATACACAGTTGTCTTAACGTATCATTTCACCTTACATGGTTTAAAAGAGATGAAGTATATTCTTTTGGTCTTGATCTGTAATCTAGTTGTTATGTTCACGTGCGCACACAATGATAAAATAGCCTGTTTGTTTTATATCTGTTTGCCCATGATATGAATGATGTCATACTATGTTCATCCTACTTTAAACCATGTCTCTTTATCCTTAGATGTCAACGAATGTGAGGAAATAGACAATACAATAGGCATGCTACATGGACATATGTTTCGAAAGTGATTTTATTATGTAGTTGGCACTACAATACATGCTAATGTATTACAGTAGTTCACCAAAATAAGTTATGTATAAACGTTTAACCTACTTTGTTTGTTTTTGTCTCATTAGTAACTTATCTGGTACACTAATCTACAAGTTCAAACTTTCAGGAAGCTATGGAACAAATGATTGAACAGCCACAACCACCTGAAGGTGACGAGGCTACTACAGGCATAATGTCACCTCTTGCTGCAGTGCGTCAGGTGCTCTCCACTAACAGTGCAAAAAGCACTTTCCTGTGTAATTCTGGGTTGGTTGTCAAGGTAACCTCGTCCAAATCGCCTACTGAACAAAATCTTCCTGCTAGACAGAGTGATATATCATGCTCCGGACACAAGTCCAATCCCTAATGGACGTTGTTTGGAAACAAGAATAGTGGTTGAGAAATGTCGTCAAGATATGAATGGTTTTGAAACCAGACTATCAGACATTCGCTTCGTTGTTCAAGAGCAATGGCGGAAAAAGGTGGAGATCGTGCTGCTCCATCAGATTGTATAGCCTGAAATATTAGCACTCAGGTCAAATGATCCGTGCCTCTATACATCTGATTGTGCTTTTATCTGGAAGGATTGTAAACTTTATGCCAACGGGCCTTTTGTTGTATGGTTGGAATTTATTTTGTTGTGATACAACATTTATGATGCTGCCACAGGCTGCAGTAATTACGACGCTATTTTTGTATAGTGTAGGTTTATCTTAGTAATGTATAAGGCCAAAAGCTTCGTAGGAGCCCAACATGCCAACATTTGTCAGGCCCATTCCAATTGGGCTAAAAACGATTACGGGCCGAAATTGGCATGTAGCCCACTAAAAATATCTGGGCCTAAATCAGCATAAGCTTTCATATTTTTCTGGTAGGCCTGTGCCCATAGTGGGCCTTTAACAGGCCTAAACATAATTTGGGCCCTCAGTAAAAATAGGCCGTTTATAGGTCTAAATATCTCGAGCCCATAAAAAACATGGGCCTTTAATAGACCGAAAGTGAGATTGGGCCCTGATTGTGCCAAATAACCCACTGGACTTAGCAGGCCGAAATGGTGGCCCATTTATGATGCGGATATTTGACAGGCCGAAATTCGGACGGGCCGTAAATGCGCCGACCTAATACAACGGGCCTTTAACAGGCCGGAACTTCGGTCGGGCTAGATTATCATCATTTTTATATGGGCGGTTAATGCACCCGATATGACGTTGGGCCACATATGTCCCATGGTTTACGTCCAGCGTTAACAGGCCGAAAATGACAACAGGCCGAAAGTGGCCCAAATCTATAGTGGGCCTCTAACAGGCCGAATGTCAGACATGGCCGAATATGACCCAAATCCTTCACGGTCGTTTATGGGACGAAACTTTTGATGGCCTGTAAATGGGCCCAAATGAAGCCGTACCTTTAACAGGCCGGAAATACACCGGGTCGTAATTCGGCCCAATTACTTAGCGGACTGTTAACGGGCCAGAAGTGACCATGGGCCGCATTGATGACAAGTTTAGGATTGGCCGTTGACGGGCCGATTTGACAGAGAATGTTGGGCCTTTAGCGGGGCCAGCCCATTATCATCTGCAGAATCTTGTGTGCCTTTAGCTGGGCCGGCCCATTGTGGTCCGCAAAATCTTGTGGGCCTTTAGCTGGGCCGGCCCATTATGGTCTGCAAAATCGTGTGGGCCTTTAGCTAGGCCGGCCCATTATGGTCCACTAAATTTTGTGGGCCCTTAGCTGGGCCGACCCATTATGGTCCGCTAAATCTTATGGGCCTTCGGTTGGGCCGGCCCATTTAAACTTTGTGGGCCACTTTTAGGCCGGTCCACGTGTCAACATATCATAGGCCCATCTCGACCATTGGATGAGTGACACCTGTGCCAACGCGGAGCTGACGCGTGGATCCATCAGCCAATGAGAATTTTACACGTGGAAAATCGGCATTGGTCGTACCTGTTAACGGGTTATCGGATCCAAAATCCGACCCGATAGCTTAACGGCGTTCCGTTACGGTGGATGCCACGTGTCGGTCACCCTTGACGAAAGCACTTCTGTGACACGCGATTTATGGTCATGGAAGTGGACACTTCCGTGATGATAATTTTGGTAATGTCATGGAACACTTCTACGACAGCACAGGTGTGACTATCTTGATTATGTCATAAAATCGTCATGGATGTACATGCATGACAGAAAATGCGACCTACTGTGACAAACACGTATCATCACGGAAGTGTATTTTTTTTGTAGTGTGTTTTGTCGGGAGACATATCCATATGCTTGTTGATGTAGTCAATCCCACATGCAACTACATTCGTCGACATTTTACCGAGTGGCTTCACGGACTCGGCAAGATCACCCAGGTCGAGGTACGTCGCTTCGCATTGAATGACCTTGGTTCTGTCCAAACATGAGCTGTATGAAAATGATATCACATGAAAGAATCATGTCTACTAAGTAAAAAAGGAAGAAGTAAAACGTAAGCGGATCATATCTAGAAAGTAGAAAAAAATATGAATGGTAGAAAGAGCAAAGCAAAATGAGAGATTATGTCATGTGGTCATTACGCTTTTAACTCTTCATGTGCTTGCTGCTGGCCCTCGCATTTCCAAATCGCTTGACAATATCGTACAGCTGGGTCTGCTCCTTTATGGCCTTGACTTCTCGGGCTCGTAGTCTTCCGCGGGAGGTGGGTGAACTACCCTCTGCTGCCTCACAGAACCAGGGGTGACACTCCTAATGGTATCCTCAGATACCGTATCTGTAGGCACATTGGAACTTGATTGCCCCTGACATCGTGAGGACCTCCTCTGCAATGCTGCCTCCTCGATCCTGCGGTAAGCTTCATCAAGTGACGGTGAAATCTGCTCAGGGGTGCCTGCAAGGATCAAAAAGTGGGTTAGAATACCTGGAAAACAAAACAAATGTAGTGTGAAAATAAAGGGTGCATGATATGAAATGTAGGTACAAAAAGTAGGGAGTTGCCATGTGGAGGCAAATCTAGTTGCCATGTAGTAGTGCACTGTAGTTGCCATGTTGTGTCAACTCCAGTTGCCATGTGGTTGCCAAATGGAAAATGCAGCATGGCAACAAATTGTAAGTGACATGGTGCAGCAAATCCAGTTGCCATGTGTAGTGCAATGTAGTTGCCATGTGACAACAACTACAGTCGCCATGTTGTATCAACTTTCAGTTGACATGTGGTTGCCGAATGGAAAATGCAGCATGGCATCAAAAATGTAGGTGACATGGTGCAGCAAATCCAGTTGCCATGTCATCACATAACAGTTGCCATCACAAATGAGAACTCCAATAAAATGCTTGGGATAAAAGTCAGACTACACAGTTGTATACAATAAAAAGATAAACGCATAAGAAATGTACCTTGGACGATCGGCTCTGCGAACTTGACAGCCTTCCTGCCCTCGACCATTGGCTGCGCCATCATTGCGGGCATGCCTCCCGGGAGAGCAAAGGCAATTGGCATAGGATCTAGCACCACGGGTTGATCTTGACTGATGCCAAGGCTGAAGCTCGGTGGGGTGAAGGCCATTGGGTGCCTCTCATGCCTACTGGTCGGACCGCGAACAACTTGCGCGGCAGAATCCAAGGGTGAAAGATCAACAAACATATCTGAATCGGCCGCTGCAGAATGACCGGGCTTATTTGTAGAGCGGGGCGTGTTGTCAGCGGTATCAGCCGCAGCTTTCTTGACAATCTTCTTGTTTGGGTTGTAGGGGACACCAACATTGACTGGGAGCTTGGAAGTGCGCAGATTTAAGTTGGGGATTTCCACTGCGGGTAAAGGCGCAGTCTGCTCCGGACGTTCACCTGCGTCATTCGTGCCCGGCTTGACACCTGCATCAGTTGTGCTCCGGTCTTCCGGTTTCTCCATCACATTGCTTTTGGCAGGTGGCGGGAACAGTGTGGACGCAGGAACATAACCAGACTCATCTCTGCTGCTCCTAGCTATAGCTGGTGCGTTGGGTATGTCTGTTGATTGCTTGCGGGGGCTATGACGCCTAGGTGGAAGACCAGCACACGAAAGAGTCGCCTTAGCAGTATCCGCACCGACAGGAGCTGGAGTTGTTGTGCCAAGACTCTCACCTGTAGATGGCATATCATTATGAACTGCCGCCTTAGCCACTTCTGTCGTGGACATAGGAGTGCCACCACGCACGCGCTTGCAATCAGTGTCAGATGAGCGAGAATCTTCCTTGCTTAGGTTGGTCTCTGGAGCGTCCACTTCAACGCTTGCTGATGGGGTGGCATGGCTCACAGCAGCATCCTTGATTGCCAGAAGAGTGGGCAATATTTCAGCTGTCCTTGCAGATACCGACTCGTCACTCCCCGATGTACGGATGCCTGTTGTTCTAGCCTGCACATCTGCAACCGGCGGAGATGGTCGGCCACTTGCGTCAGAGTTAGTGGGAACAGTTGACGGTGCAGCAGCAGTTTTGTCGACTGGCGCCTCATGAACATCTGAGTTGCCCCCTGCCGACAACTTTGAATGAAGGCGTTCGAGTGGGTCCCTAATGATATGCTTGGCCGCGCGTGTAGTAGTCTTCTTCACCCTGCAAAAAAGAAAGCACATGAAAAAGGTATTAAGAAATGAACAAAAAATATTTGCCATGGTAGAAATCTAAAAAAATGAAAAGTAGGTGGAAAAGCTAGTAGTTGCCATGTAAGGGGAATATGAGTTGCCATGTGGCATAGTTAGTAGTTGCCATGCAAATCCAGCAAGAGTTGCCATGCTAGCCAACTTGAAGAATGATAAAAATGTCTGATCTGCCAGGAATGCATTTTCAAAACTAGGTATGTGGTGAGCACACAAGCCAATGCAAAGATAGCAGTTGCCATACAGGTACAAAAAGAGATGCCATTTGGCCTAGATAGCAGTTGCCATGCAAAAACAAGCAGGAGTTGCCATGCAGTTAAAAAGGAATGAAATCATTTGAAAAATAGCAGTTGCCATGTGGGAATTATGACAGAAGCCCATGTGGCAAGCTAAACAGATGCATTGAAAAATAAAAAATATAGCACTATGGCAAGGAAAGCACATGGAAAACCTACTTCTTGACTGGCTTTCTCAGGTCTGGCAACACGACAGGATCCCCGGTGTTGGACGTCGCCGTACGAGAAGATGACCTGGTGGAAGGGGTGTCACCAGCAATGGGGGCATGTTTGTTCAACCGAGCAGAAACACGGGTTGGCGTTGTGCCTGTTTCTTCGTAACTACTCATCCACCAGCTGTCGCCTCACTGCACGTATAAGATGGAGGCAAAAAAAAGGTGGAAATTGTCAGACAGTGAACTCGTTGCCGCGCTTAGCAAAAACAAATGCAAAAAGGGGTCAGACTGTTCCAAAAATATAGACAAAACAAAACACTAAAATTAAAGTTGAACCTCCTCCTAACAGCTAGGGGATCGGTCCTATACCTCTTGCCAGGAGAACCCTGGCCAACATCCTCTGGAGCCCTCTCCCTCTTTGATGGCAACACCCCCTCGCCTCTTGCAGCCGTATGTTCTTTGACTTTCTCCGGTGGGGGGACATCTGGTGCATCCTTGCCCATCTTACCACATGCACGAACTTCAACATGTTCATCATCACCGGTGTCGTGTTGCACGTTATTCATGTCATCGTCTTCATCCTTGTTGAGACCAGCGTCTCCATCTAGTTCATCTTGTGTGTCAGCAAGCTCTTGGGAACTGTTGTAGTCATACCGGCCACGGCAGCCAGTTGGCCGATGTGTCCGTTCTGGGACAAATGTAGTGAACTGCCTCGCAACCGCGTCGCTGTCAGAGCCATTAAGGGGCATCCACCCCTCAACCAACTTCCCGAGCAAGCTGGTCATTCCGGATGCAAACTGCCCAATTAGATGCTCAACAGGTACCCTCGCCTGTGCACGAAACAAGAAGAAGCAATAACCAACCATATTACAGTCACTTGCACGAGATCAAAAATAATCCAAGGCAACCATAGATATATATCTTTGATTACCTCAATAGGGCAAGACGGAGCTGAGTGCACGTCCATCCACTTTCCAAAGTTTTGAGGCCCCCCAAACACGCTGTAGTCTATGGCATGCTTGGCCATCAGCTGGAAATAACCAAAAAATAGCTAGGATGTAAGAGAGAGAATGATGAACACTGACTATCAGTTCATGTATTGCAAATGCAACAAAAAAAAAGAAGACGCGAATATAAGTTTCAGCACGAATGATAGAGTTGCCATGTGGAGTGAGACATGGATATATACCATGCGCAGACAACCATGGCTAAAAAAGGTAGTCATCTCTTGTTAACCACAGACGGTTGCCACATGACGATTTTTTCATATGTTATGCCGCAAAAATTTGTAAGAATGTCGTGTAGAGAAAGAAACCAGAACTAACCTGCAGTTTTCCATATTTGGTATCAGTTACCCTGTCTACAGCAAGCACAGCCTTGACAGCATCATAAGTCCACGCAGAAACGGCAAACTTGTGCGTAGGCGGCGGGCCTCCTGTCCCAGTGAAATCCACGGTGGACAGATCAAGACAGTCGACGTACATGAGCTGATGTACAACAATTTTAAAAAGAAAGAAGTATCAGTTGCCATCATGGTATTTTGCAAAAAAAAAAAAAGGATAATGTATGTTCCTACGATCATCGATTTGAAGTGCATGAAAAGATAAAAGAAGAAGTTGCCATCTGTATGTGCTAGTTGCCATCATAGTATGATGGTAGTTGCCATCATAGTATGATGGCAGTTGCCATATTGTCATGATGGCAGTTGCCATATATTCATGATGGCAGTTGCCATATTTTCATGATAGGAGTTGCCATCTTGTTATGATCAGGTTGCCATGCATGAATAAAAGGTGTTAAAAGAGTGTTCACAGAAAGGACTGGTAAAAAAATACCATTAAATGCAGTCGACAACCCTTCTGGTACATCTTGCTTGAGAATGCATCATGCAGGAAGTCGGCAATGAACTTACACCAATTCATGTTCTTCACATCTTTCAGTTTCGCCTACACCACACAATTTTCAGGACAACGAGTTGCCGCATCAGAAATCAAATGAAAAAAACTGGCAGTGACTAGCTTGCACATGACATCGGAGCCAAAAGATTGAAGGAAAATAATGTAGTAAAGATAGATCATTCACCAGGATGGGGAAGCATTTGTTGATTGGGCGAAGAGAAGTGGTCGGCGCGAAAACAGTTGAGATGAGGTACATGAGTAGTTTCATCTTAAAAACCTCACCATGGGTTGTCATGGCCTGCAGCGAATCTGCCAGTACAGACGTGTTCGGCATGGATTCCAACCCAGAAAACAAACGGGGGAACAATGTTTCCTCGATCTTGTTATTGACTTCATACGGGACATTGATTTCTCCACGGGGCACACCCAAAGTGCAGAACACGGATTCCTCGTTCAACGGCAGTCTTCCACGTCCCGGAATCACAAATTCCCTGGAGGCGGGGTCATAAATCTCACCAAGCCAGTCGCATATAGGGTTGACTAGATTCGTGCACCGGACATTCATCAGAGCATGCATACCCATCTCAGCAGCAGCTCCCTTCTGATCGTCGGTAAATCTGTCAGTCAATGAGGTCAGTCGTTCCTGCGAGGCCCTGTTGCGAGTATGTTTCTTCTGCTGAAAAAACAGACAAATGATCAGTTGTTGCCATGTTTTCACTGTCATGAAATTTTAGTTCATAACAAACGACTACAAGCTCGAGGTGGCAACCAATAACATATGCAGTAGGAGGAGGGGTGTGGACAGTTACCTCGTTGCCATCGTTTCTCCATCCAGTTGCCCGATTCTTCTGTGGTGGATCCATGAAATCATCATCATCGTTTTGATGATTGCCGCGAGCCATTCTGCTGAGGTAAGAACAGACCAAACTGTCACGGTGGAAATGAAATGCAGGAAGTAAGCATTTGCCACCTAACAGAATGTACTTGCCGCATGGGCTCGAGTGAAAATGTCAACTAGTGAATGCAAATATCACATGTACGCGCACGCACCCCCCTATGATTGTCGAAAACATAAATGTGGCAATTAAGCACATTGGTTACATTTGAAAAAAATGTACATATCGTAAATGCACTTAAAAACAAAATATTGAAGTTGACATGTCAGCACAAGATATTACGAAAGAAAGCCACAAAATCTTTCACTGCACAAACCTAAAATGTGGCAGCTCACACCCTGTCCTCAAACAAAAATGACTTGCCATGTGTTCAATGGCAAAATGTGCTAGGTTGAAATTGCCATGTTAAAATGCAACACAGAATTCAAAAAAGCGATAAAAAACATCTACTGAAAAACCAGAAATTGCAACGCACACACTGACCTCATATCAAAAATGAGTTGCCATTTAGTACGGACAAATATGTTCAGATATCACAAGTCATCATGGCAAAACACGAAACTGGGTCTGCCGTACAATGAATTTGCCACATTATCCTGACTATAACATGGCAACAGACATGCTGTGTTCAGACAAATACTTGCCACATGGAAAGCATATATATGGCATCTGACACAATTGATGAGCAAATTAGTTGCCATGTTATACAGCCAATTTGCCACATTATCCTGTCTACAACATGACAACAGCCACAGTGTGTTCACAGTCTATTTGCCACAAAAATATGCTATCCATGTGGCAACTAACACAGTTGATGTGCAGATTAGTTGCCATCCAGTGCAATTGGTTGCTGAAACTGCAATGACTACCTATTTACTACACTTTACCATGCCTACAGTGTGGCAACTATCACAGTCATTCAGGAAATTAGTTGCCACATGGAAAAGCATATTTGTGGCAACTATCACGGTCATTCAGGAAATTAGTTGCCATACAGTCATGATAGTTACTCAAACTACCATGTTTGCCTTCATACTGCAGTTTGAAAACAACTAACTAGATCTAGGGTTCAATGGCAACTATAATGACTTGAAACTCATCCCCAAAATTCTACCCGAACTGATCGCAAATACCAATTCGAATCAGTGCGCAACTATCAGACAGAAAAGCGACGGCCCAATCCCAACGCACAACCAGTATGTGTCTCCGGACAGGCCGAACCACACCGGCGTGACCGCCACCGCGGCGGCGACGAAACTGCCCAGTGCCACCGAAAACGGCAAGCACAGGACTCCGCCGCCGGCAGGAACACCGGCGCATCGTGAACCCGCCTGAATCTCTATGAATCTCGAGCGAAGCATCGAACACGGAGGGCAGGGGAGAAAATGCAGGCAAGGATTATGAGAGTGGGAGCGAGCATTACCTTCAATCTGTAGGCGCTTCGGCGAAGCCGCTCCGGTCCGGCGAGCACCACCGACGGCCGCGAACGCTGTCGACTCTTCCGCCTCCGCCGTCACCTTCTCCCCTCGTCTTCTCCTCCAATAGTCTGAAATGCGAAGTGGGTTGTGCGAGTAACTGTGGGGAGGAGTAAATGGAACCGTGAGGGGGAGGGGGCGAAGTGCGTGATGTGTTTGACGTCAACCATGGTCGGCGTGTGGCGTGCGGGCGCATAGCAGTTCCACCACACGCCCCCGAGTGGCAACCGCTGACCGCGGGGGGGCGGGGGGGGGGGGCAACCGACGTGCGGGCGAACTATGTCACACACCACACACGCACCTTGTCCTACGTGGCACAGAAAATCGGCCAGACCGTGCCAAGATTCGTGCATATACTACTGGACGGTGATCGATGCGTGTGGTCGAGATGGCTAACGCCCACACGTGTGGGCGTTAACATTTCCGTTTTTGAAATGCTCGATGATCATTGTTTAAAACACTATAAACTATTTTCTATAGATGATGAAGAAATTAGGTGAAAAGCAAATGCACGAAAACATACATGCTCGGCAACTTAAATAAGAAAACAAAAGGAAAAAAACAACCAAACAAAAAGATAGTAGATAATGGTTAATACAAAATTCAGGCTCTGAAAACCGTAAATGTGCCTTGACTCAGAGGAAGGGAGAAACATAGATGCAATAATCAACATTAAACAGCTAATTAACCGAAGTCATGTTTCGTCACGGAAATAGGAACTATTAAAAGTTATATTAAAAGCTCACAAGGTCATAACATTTACATGATGCACCATAAGCTTATGAATTAATGATTTTTTTCTGTTGCCACTGTGATAACATCAGTGCCACTTGATAGCTAAGTACCTTCTACTATAGATGATGAAGGATTCTGTGAAGACCATACACGATAAAACTCAGATATTAAAGAAAATAATCACACCAAAACTTCATTTGGGACTGGATATTAGTCAATTGCCTGGAAAAAATTGGGCCAGTCGATCTTCCTCCTCCTTTCTCAACCGCCAGATCAAAATTCAATGGACCATGCTCATCTTCGACCACCAACTCATGTTTCTCTTCTTCCTCTCTCACCCCTGCCCAATACAACCAAGGACTAGTCGCCTACTTCCGCCGCCCGCGGCCGGCAGCGCTCCGGCGAACGCCTCGCCGCCTCGCCCTCCCTTGAACCGCCCCGACCATCCCTCTAGCCCTGGGTCTCGCCAGTTTTTTCTCCAGCGAACTTCCACAAGTACAGGGGATCGTTTGTAGCCCTTTTTGATAAATAAGAGTGTCGAACCCAATGAGGTAGAACAAATATTCCCTCAAGTTCTATTGACCACCGATACAACTCTACGCACACTTGACATTTTCTTTACCTAGAACAGGAATAAAACTAGGAGTACTTTGCAAGAATAAAACTATGAATAAATTGCAAGATAATAAAAGTTAGTTGTTTAGTAAAAAGGTTTTGTCAAATAATATGGTTATTTGTCCCTAGGTGATTGATAACTAAACCGGTGATCATTGTTGCAATTTTATATGAGGGAGAGGCTGCTGCTAGCATGTCGTCCCTTACTTGGAATTCTATGCACTTATGATTGAAACTATTAGCAAGCATCCGCAACTACTAACTTTCATTAAGGTAAAACCCAACCATAGCATTAAGATATATATTGGTCCCCCTTCAATCCTGTATGCATCAATTTCTATGTTTAGGCTGAAGCTGTTGTCATCCTTGCCCTCCAATGCATAGTCCTATCAACATACTACTAACCCTATGGTATGATCCACATGCGCGCTCATATATATGATGGGCACCAAAGGACAACACCAAAATAAAATATACAACTCAAACGAATCATGAACATCTATCAACCCATAGGACAAAACGGATCTACTCAAACACCATAGGATAAACCACATATCATTGTGAAATAATATATAGTGTTGAGCACCATGTTTAAGTAGATATTACAGCGGGGAAGAAAGGTGTTACACCGCTGTATAGAGGGGGAGAAAGTTGGTGTTGACGGTAGCAAGCTTGTTGATGTAGATCGCCGCCACGGTCCTAGCCCCGGCGGCACTCCAGCGTCACCGGGAGAGAGGGGGAGAGAGCCCCCCTCCTTATTCTCCTTCCTTGGCCTCCCTCCTAGATGGGAGGAGAGTTCTCCCTCTAATCCATGGCCTCCATGGCGGCGGAGGGGCAGGAGCCCCTCCGCTGCCCCTCCGAGATTGGATTTCACTCTCTCTTCTCTTCTGTTTCACGTTCCCCGGATCTGGCCAAAAACCGTTTCTTAAATATTCGGAGATTCGTAACTCCGATTGCGCTGATATTTTAACGCGATTTTTTTTGCATATAAGCTTTCTTGCGCCTGAAGTAGAGCTTCAACCGACCTTCGAGGAGGGCACAACTCACCACCACGCGTCTGGGCTGCCTGGCGCGCCCAGGTGTCTTGTGGTAGCCGTGGGCCCGCGTTTGTTTTGATTCCACCTCCCAAAAATCACAAATATTCCAAAATAATTCTCCGTAAATTTTTATCGTGTTTGGACTTTATTTGATATGGATATTCTACGATGCAAAAAACATGCAAAAAACAGGAACTGGCACTAGGCACTAGATCAATAGTTTAGTCCAATAAATCATATAAAATGTTGCCAAAAGTAAGTGAAAGTTGTATAATATTGGCATGAAATAATCAAAAATTATAGATACGACGAAGACGTATGAAGCCCCCCCCCCCCACCCACCCACCCACTGTGGTTGTTTCTTCCTTCCCATCCGGCGCCTCGTTTCTTCTTGCAAAAATTGACTGACCCAAATCGGATTTTCAGGCAACTGACGTTTAGCTATTGTGCTTCATTTTGTATTGAAGCATTCTACACCAACACCCATGACCCGTATATGCTTAGACCTACCTTTTAGCTTGGGTATGTAGTTTGAAATAGAGAGGATAATGTAGTTTAGTATCTGCAGTTTTCCTCATGTAGTTGTGAGATTTCCATTGACCTCTACCTTGCTTAGACCAAGTGGCGGGAAGCTCAGGAGCCCTGGTGCGTGACAGTAGTCACCACGTCCATCATGAGGACAAGCCGGTCATGATCCCGATGTCTAAATAACGGGTGCCAGTGCGGCAAAAATGCGAGAAATTTGAAGATAGAGTTAGAAGGCCGCCTAAGTAAGACCATCTCAATAACCTACTTGCATGTTGTCCACATGGGCCAGGTTTATTCAGGTTTCTTCAAGTTTCCTTTTTCTGTTTGTAATTTATTTACTATTTCTATTTCTTATTTCGTCTTCTGTCGTTTCCTTTTTCTTTTTTCCTCTATACCTTTTGTTCTTGGTTTCCTTTTCTTTTTTTCTCTTGGTTTTAATTTTTCTTTGTATTTGTGTTCCCTTTTGTTTATTGTTTTTCTTGTACTTTTCTGTCCTAGTTTATTTTTCTTTTGGTTCTTAGCTCGTAATTGTCTGGTAATTACGCTGCAGCTAGCAGCACGTGTATGAGTAGTCATTGAACAGTTCTCGTTCTTAGAGCCTCTACAGCCGGGCGCCCTAAACCCACCTCAAATGCTCAGCGAATAGCCTGATCACTCGTCGATAAAAAAAGTGACCTAGAGAGACGCCTCAAACGGGGCTCAAACGCCCGGACTGACCAGCACCCCTCATACCCAGCCCAAATATGGGGCAGATATGGGGATACTCGGGCGCGTCCGCCACGTCAGACCCGACAGGCCTGCTCCACCACAATTTGCACCAAATCCATCCACTCTACCTACCAGATCCATTTGCTATCTCCTCTATTCTTCCACCTCCGCGCCAGATGTCTCGCAGCTCCGCCGTCACCCTTGCTCCTCAACCGTTTAGAGCCTCAACACTGTCAGTACCGGCACAACGGTCCTCTCTCCCATGCTCGTCGCAGCGGACATCGTCGCTGGCCCGGACGCCACCGTGGTACGCCCGACAACTGTCGGGTTGCCTCTTGCGCTATATGTGTCCGACAGAATGTCCGACCCAGTTTTTTTGATTTACTTGTAGGGAAAGCCATGAATTCCTATGCTTCGTTCCATGAGGAGTATGGACCTACGGAGCTTGACAAAATGATTGAAGTTTAGTTCTTTGATTCGTCGGATATAGGCAAAGAAGTGGACATGATCATACTCATGAGCATGCAAGAGGAAATGGACAAGCAGGTGGAGCATATTCTGAACTTCAAGGGCTCAACCAAAGGGGTAATAGTGATCAATCGGGATAGGGTCTCTGGAGCACGACTACTGCACAAGGCCTACTTTTCTCCAGACCCTACTTTTTCAGATGATCCATAGTTTTGTCGCCGTTTTCGCACGCGGAAACAATTGTTTTATGCATTCTAGAGGGAGTGGAGGCACACAATGACTACTTCAAGCTCATAAGGGATTGATGCGGCCAACTTTCTTTCTCTACTAAGCAAAAATGCACGGTTGCTCTGAGGATGCTTAGACTTGGTACTGTCGCAGATGCCGTTGGTTAGATGGTCCAGATGAGGGAGAGCACATGCTTGAAGACTAATGTCAAGTTTTCCCACACCGTGGTATAGGTGTTTGGAGCAAAGTATCTGAGAGAACCAAATGTGGAAGACACAGAAAAGTTGTTGGCTATTGGAGAGGCTAGAGGGTTTCCAGGAATGCTTGGATCAATTGATTGTATGCCTTGACAATGGACGAACTGCCCCAATGGTTTGCGGGGAATGTAGGAAGGTCACACTAAAGAGGCACTATTATACTGGAAGTAGTGGAATCACATGACTTATGAATTTGCCATGCTTTCTTTGAAATACGTGGTTCTGATAACGACATCAGCATTCTTCTACTATCTCTCATGTTCAGGAGGCTTTGTAATGGGAAATCGCCGCCGTGCAACTACACTGTCAACGGCCGTGAGTACAACATGGGATACTATCTTGCCAATGATATCTATCCTTAGTGGGTAGTGTTTGTGACGACCATATCCGAACCACATGACAACAAACAAAGGCGCTTTGCCACAATGCATTAAGCAGCTATGAAGGATGTGGAGAGGGCATTCAGAGTGCTTCAAACTCGTTGGGAAATTGTTCGTGGAGCTGCAATGATGTGGGAATCAGAAACTTTGTGGTAGCTGATATGTCTGTTATTTTGCACAATATGATTTTTGAGGATAAAGGTGATGATGTTGTTCAAACCAATGATTTTGAAGCGCCTAGAGAACAAGTTCAAATCCCGGAAGATCAAGATGCAAATCAGATTATGAACTTTCTGCAGATGCATCAGAATCATTGAGATCATCAGGTGCACGCACAGCTAACCAGTGATCTTGTGAAGCATATGCAAACCCACAATGGAAACCAATGAGCTAATCTTTAAGTTGTGCACTTAAAATAAATTTTATGTAAGAACTATGTATTGTCGGTATCAATATTTGTTATTTACGTGTGACAAGGACGTGTATGATGGACATGTATGAATTTAAGAGCCCGGATTCAAGGTATATGGCTGCCAGGCACAAGATATGATGGGCGATAAGGATGTGTCTACGGATGTGCCCGGATGCGTCCGTGGACGGATAGAGGACCGGATTTACCAAGTCCCGGCTATAGATGCTCTTAATGCAATTAAGAATATTTCGATAGAGATTAGCCAAAGATCAAGGACTATCGAACGAGTGACTCTGGGCCACTGCTATTATAGTGTAGTCGTATCTGCCGACGAGAGTTGACCAATGCGG
The DNA here is from genome assembly GCA_021605205.1 of Aegilops longissima. NCBI lineage: Eukaryota > Viridiplantae > Streptophyta > Magnoliopsida > Poales > Poaceae > Aegilops > Aegilops longissima. Next base: position 39,189,338 of record CM038682.1, on the reverse strand, counting down.
GGATTAGGAGCATCTGCAGCCAGGACCGTTAAATCTCACTCAAATGTCTGAACGGGTGGTTTGATCATTAAAAAACTTTGACTCAAACGGACGTCTCAAATCGGACTCAAACGTTCAGGCTAACCGACACCCTTCATATTCAGCATAAATCTGGTGCGGATATGGAGTGGCCCATGTTACCAGGCGTGTTTGCCACGTCGGAGTTGGCCCGCGCTAGCCCACCCGACCCCATATATGTTTGTTCCTATCCGCTTTCCAGACTAAACTCTAGCCACTCCACTCCACTCCCGTCCAGTCCACCCCCCAAGCCCCCGTTTGGGGATCTCCAACCTTCTCCGGCATGGCGGGAGGTGGATCTGACTCCGACCAGTACGGATCCATCGACTCGGGTATCGTCTCGTGCAGGACGGAGGAGGCTATGGTCGTCCCCAATGCCCTCCGCCGCTCCCAGGAGGACATCGCCCAACCGATGGGGGTATCCGTTCGACACGAATCCGTTGCATCGGCGCAACGGACGCTCAACTCAATCGGGGCTCGGTTCATCGCGGTCTGGTAGCGTCCCCATCTCCGGTCCATCGGCGCATGAGTCCTACACAGTCGGGTGTGCCCGCCGTGGGAAGGAGAGCATAAGGGCGGCCAAGGCAAGGATGCGGCGGGGCGCGCTGCCGCAGAGGAGGAAGCCATCTGTGCCTGCATCGTAAAGCGGCGGTAGTGGAGGAACACGCAATCACTCACTCGAGAGAAAAATCTGGCGGTCTGTGCAATGGCCGGACTTTCCTCCAAAGAGGAGAAGAAGGACAGCGCAAGTTTCTCAGGTCCGGCGATGATCAGATCCGGCTAGATTCGTTCTGCGTTTTCAAGCGCTACTTCCATGAGAAGGACAACAAGGGCATCAGGAAGGGCAAGGGCAAGCATGGATGGTCTTCTCCATAGCTAGTAAGTGGATAGAACATGCCAAATTTTGATAGTCCGATGACATGACCTAATATAGTAGCCGAAGTTGTTGCATCGTTTACGTTTACTTTGCATGTTTTTGTATGGATTTAAGGTTTGATAATTGAGGTGTTCGGTTGTGTGAAGCAAGATTTAAGATGTGATAGGTCACCGTCCGGTGAATGTTTGAGGGGTCGAATTTGCTGTATCCCGCTGTAGATGCCCCGAGAAATGCTGAGAAGAAGCTGAGACTTGTCTGCAGTTGACATGAGAGTTCCAACATGTTGATCGATGCTTTCTTGGAATGTCTACGGAGTGAAACATGTGGATACTTTCTTGGAGTAATACTCATTTCAACCGGATAAAAGTTTTTTTAAGTTGTGGATCGTTCCAACATAGTACAGGTACTACAACTGGAGCTTTGCTGGACCACAAACTTGTTGCTATAAATATCAAAGCAGTGAAAAATATAAAAAAATTATTGCCGACGTTGCGATATCTGGGTGAAATGAGATTTTTGGCCAACTTGTCGTTTAGGAGTGTTGAGTACTTGTAAAATTTATGCGGGTCATTTCTTCTCAAGATTTTATCCATTACACGCTCAGATGGATAGGATTAAATGGAAAAATTAAAGGGAAGAGATTTGAATATGAACTCTCACGCGTAGAACACCATGACCAAACTAACATGACCTACGCGTGGAGAAGTTCTAGCACGACGCGTGTGAAGTGCACTGAAGCATGATCGATTGACTGGCACCAGTAAAAAAACTACTTTACGTGATATACATTAGTCCCGATTTGTAAACAGACCGGCACTAATGTGACCATTAGTGCCGGTTCCAACGGCTAGTCGGGCGGGCACCATTAGTCCCGGTTCATGTTAAATGTGGTGGCAGGCTGGGCCCCCACCAGTCCTTTTAGTTCCGTTTCGTGGCACGAACCGATAGTACAAGCTCACCTTTAGTCTTGGTTTCTGTCATGAACCGGACTAAAGATTTTCCTATATAAACCCCCCTTTTCTGTACTTCTTTGGCCCACTTGATGTCTTCTGGTCCAAAAAAAATTCATAAAAAGTTTCGCTGCGTTTGGGCTGCATTTGATATTGATTTTCTGCAATGTAAAAAACAAGTAGAAAACAACAATTGGCACTTGACACTATGTCAATAGATTAGTCCCCAAAAATAATATAAAGTTAGTATAAAATTATTGTAAAACATCAAAGAATGATAATATCACAGCATAAAAAAATCAAAAATTATAGATACGTTGGAGACGTATCATGTTGCAGTAGTCATCGTTGTTTCTGAAACAATACTCTTGTTGCAAATACGAATAGTACGCTGGATCAGACGGACTGCGAGGCGGTGAATCTTTTAAAAACATCAGCCGTCCGACGCGTAACACGGCCCCTTAAGAAAACCATATATAGAGATTCACAACTGATCCACGCACACACACCACCTTATGCTAGACCTAAGAACATCTACAACCACACATACCCAATATGAGCCCTTCAATGTTTGTAGACGCGGCCAATGTGGCTGACGCTTCCGGGCGTGCCTGGGCCTCCCCATATCTGCCACTGATTCGGCCTGAATATGAAGGATGTCGGTCAGCCTAGACGTTTAGGCCGGTATGAGAAGCCCGTCTATTTTTTACTGGTGTGAGCCCAACTTTAGATGCTCTTACTTCCTTTGATTTACAACGGTTTTTTAATTTATTTATTTTTTCTTTCGGTCTTTACACGGTTTTCTTTTGTTTTCCCTATTTTTTCAAATTCTAAATATATTTGGACAAATAACCCAAACAGAAAATGTGTGAACACATTTTTAAAATGCATGATTTTTAAAGTAGGTGAACACTTTATGGAATTACATGAACATTTAAAAAATGCATGAACACTTTAAATTTACATGAACAACTTTAATAAGCATAATGAATATTGTTTTTCTTCCAAAATGCCCATTTAACTTTTAAATTTGTTTCTCTACTTTAAAAAGTTAATGTGATTAAATTTCATGAATAATTTTTATAACCCGTGAGCATTATTAAAAATTTGCAAATATGGATCAAAATTCATGAATATTTTTATAACATTGTGAATACTTCCTAAAATTCGTCAACATTTTTGAACATTCCATCGAATTTTGAAAAAAATAAGAAAGTTTTTAATTTTTTGTGAAAACATGTAAAATGAAAAGAGCAACAAACAAAGTAAATATAAATGCCAGAAAAAAACTAACTAATAGTCATAGAAAAAAATATAAAAAATGGGAATCGGGAAAACAAACGGAATGTAGCTGCTGAAGATGGGAAAAAATATTAAAAAAAGAACTAAAAACGGTTAGATGGGAGGAAGAATATGTAGTGCACCGGTCCTTGTGGCGAACCCGAACTCCCAGAGCATATCTGAAATTGCTAGCGAATTCCTGAAAAAATTAGCATATTCACACAACATCAATGTGTCGAGTCACAAAATTTTGAAGGAAAATTCACAAGATAGCTCAAAAATGAAAAATAACAAATACGCCACTGAATAGTGTATAACATAAGTTGGACTTTATATTTGGCCCATTATCACATTAACATCAATTTTGGCATTTTAGTATCTAGAGTAATGTTTTGAATTTTGATATGAAATTCACGACGACAATTCAAACTGCACTCCTTAATCTATCTACCACTTTTCTTTCGCCTCAGGAAAACATATCTCTTATCTTAGTGGTAATCTTTCTATCCGGCACCACAAGGCGTGAAGCTTCATGTAACAGAGGCACCAAGTTTCCTCTTCCTATTTCTGCCTTCCATTTTTGCATGCTGTCCTCGTGTTTTACACGGCAAGTGGGTAGCTGCTTGGAGTGTCGTTTCGGAAGAGTGGAAAACTAAAAGCAGAACAAAGCGGACTAAGGGCAAGGTGGTGATCCCTCTCTCTCTCAGTTTACACGGCAAGGTGGTGATCCTGGTCGAGGCTACTGTGCCGGCCCAGAGCGCGACGGTGTAGCTGAGCGGCTAGCCACATTGGAAACGCCATTGCCATATCTTACAATGCTCACTCCCACTTTCTCTCACTACCTTAACAAACTTCATCTCACTACCCTGCAAATGGCGCACTTGTTAAAATCGGGGAGATTTGGACTTTTCGTCGATTTATTTTTTAAATGTTTTATCTCTTGACCCGTGTTTCCAAATCACGAACCCTTTTTCTGTTGGGTTTCTTTGAAACTAAATCTGGTATTCATAGATTTGGATGAATTTTTTTGCCAAAAAAAAAAAGAATTAGAAGGACAAAGAAAAATAAAAAAAGAAGAATTACCAAAATTCGAGAAGCACAAGTGTGCTTTAAAAATATATATGGGAAGTAGACCTGTGCTTTTCACTTTTCGAGAAGCACAAATGTGTTTCACAATGAAGGATAAGTATGTTCACCGTGAAGCACACATGTGCTTTTTGCTTTTTGAGAACCACCGGTGCACTTCCAATTTTTTGAAGCATAGTTGGGATTCTTGGAGAAGGGCAACTGTTTTTTTTTCTTTTCAAAAATCACAACCGTGTTTACCGTGAAAGCACAACTGTGCTTAGCACAATTGTGCATTTCCCTTTTCAGAAAGCATAGTTGTGCTTCATGTGAGAGAGAAAATCTTGTACGAGACATATATAAAAAAAAGAGTAATCAGACCCCCTCCCCCTCCCACAAAAATAAAACCACTAAGAATGTGTGTAGAAAAGATAAAATATATCAAGCTCAGGCGGGGTGCACCCATCGCGCGACACATGGTGGTGGCTAAGCGCACCAAGTCGCTTGCTCCTGCCCTACCAAAAGGACCGGTTGGGTTCTCTCACGAAGGGCTACCCTGTGATTAGTTAGGGCATCTCCAGCCGTTCGGCCCCCCAGGGCGCCTAAATAGAGCGGCACTGGGGCGACCTAACTCGATCCGCCCCCACGCCCGGCCCGGGATCGGAAAATTTAAACTTGATCGTTCCGCTCTCAAAAGCGCCGCAAATCCGGCGATCGGACGTAGTCTGGCGTTACAAAAAACAGAGCGCCGCCGCCGCAAGTTCGCGTGCGCAACGATTCACTCGGCGGTGTCGGCTACAGCGTTAAGCGGGTCGGCGTCTGCGCGGGCTCGTCGGGGTCGGAGCTGCCGGTGCTGGGCTGCGTCGGCGCGGCCGGCACTGCTGGCGGCGATGTAAGCGTCGTTCGGGCTTAGCGTCCGTGTGGTCGCGTGGGCGTCGTGGGCGTCGTCGGCGTTACCGTCGGCAGCTTCGTTCAGATGAGGCGCGCTGCACGGTACCACGCCTTGAGCTTCGTCGTTGCTTTGGAGCATATCCGCCCGCCCATCGGAAAAGCCATGTCGGTGTTCCTCTTCTTGGCGGCGTTTCGTCCGGAGCAGGTCGAGCTTGATGGCGTTGGTCTTCATTAGCGACGACCACTGCGCCTCGGTCTTCTCTTCGCGTAGGACGGCCCGGGCCTGGGCGTCGGCGAGGCAATGCTCGATGGACTCCTGCAATCGCGTGGTTGCCGCGTCGGCGCATTTCCCCTTCTTTGCCCATTTGTTGCCGTCCGGCCGCCCCTCTGACGCGCCCGGAGTCGCCGTGTCCGGCTTGTATGTCTCCTTGGCCTTGTCGAGGGCACGTCGGACTTCCGCCCACTTCGCACTTGTCAATGCGCTTGTAGGCGTGGAGGTGCTTGAAGTCGGCGTCTTGGTTGTCGCCCGATACATGGCGAACATCGCAGCAGCTGCGTGGAGGGACGAACAGTTGGCGGCGGCGGGCGTGGGGCGAAGATATGCGGGCGAACGGCGTGCGTACCTGATCCTCAACGCTGGCGCCGCTCTCCGGGCGAGCGCGACCTCTCGGCGATTCCATGCCATTTGTTGCCGCCAACTGGACACGCCCCAATGGTTCGCCATCGCCTTTGAGCGCTGCATGTAAGCGCCTTTGAAGTAGGGGTCGACGAGCTTCCTTCGTCGAACTCGTCGCAATGCGGTCGATCGTCTCAAGCTCTGGTTCGTGCGGTGGTTGGGTCGAGGCGAGCGACTTTCCATGCTTGGCGAGGCATTCCTCCTCCTTGGGCGTCAACTTGATGTGCAGTTCGCTGACCTAACCGCCGCTTCTTCTTCTTCGGCGCCCCCTTCGGAACAGAGCAGGCTCCTCCTCCTCCTCCTCCTCCTCCTCCTCCTCCTCCTCCTCCTCCTCCTCCTGGTCCTCCTCCTCGTCCTCGGGTTCCTGCGGCGTCGTCGCCGTGAAGCGTAGCCGAGCTCGGCCTCCATATCGCCGCTGAGGTCCACTACCTCGTCCCGGTGGCGAACCGGGAGACGCGGCGGCCGTGGTCGATCTGCCGCGATGATGTCGTCCATGTCGGCTCCGTGTCGTCGGCGTCGCCGAGTGCGAAGGGTAGCGGTCCACGGTAGAGATGGGCGTCGGTGTGGGCAGCGGCGGCGGGCGGCGGTAGTTGTATGGAGGGTACTGCACGCCGGCGAAGCGGCGAGGGCGTCTTGGCGTGAAGCGGGTGACCATGAGGAAGGTCACGTTTGGGTTGAACCCACCGTGCGCGTCGCCGTCGGGCGTAGCGGCGACGATGAACCCCATGGAGATCCGGCGCTTGCTGTCCCCGTAGCGTCTTTGGCGTGGTGACGACGGGTGGATTCATCCCGCTGGTCGGCCGATGAGGAAAACGCCGCCGCGCGTTATCACGGGCCTTCTTGGCTATGGTCGGTTCCGCTGTCGGCGGTGGCGCTTCACGCCGCTGAACTTCCACCCTCCACTCAGCGTTCGACAGCTGGTGGCCGATGGCGGCGCCCTCGGCTTCTCTGCCGCTGAGCCATGGCGCCGATCGCGGTTGCCGCCTGCATGGCGTGCTTCTTCGCGGCGGCGGGGAGGGTTTAGCGGGAGAAAGGGAGAATGGCGGGAGGAAGGCGGCGGCGGGAGAGATGCGAGGAAAAGCGTCAAGCGGCGGAAAAAGGCCTCGGGTCGCCTCGAGATGGGCCCACGCCCTTTTTCGCTTGTGCCGGCTCCCAAGCGCCCCAGGCGCGGGTTCGACTTGGTCCGCCGGCACCAGTTTTGGCCCGAGCCGCAAAACAGGCTTCTGGCGCGTTGGGGCCTTTTTGGCGCCGGCAGCAAAATCGCTGAGGGAGGCCTGTTGGGGGCGCGGCTGGAGATGCCCTTAGTCCCATGGTAGGACAGCTCGCCCAAAACACCCGGTGAGGTGGCTGGGCCTAGTAGCAGCGGGGAAATTTGGGGTTTCTTTATATTTTTCGTGGCATGGTTTTTCACACTGTTTTTTAATCAGAACTTGATTGAATCATGTTTGCTCGATTTTTTCCTGATTTAATTTTTTTCTACAATTTCTTTCTCCAATATAACCCACAATTTTAATTCTATCGATGTACATTTTTTTATCTCTACATGTCCTTATAAATTTCCTATTCATCTTTAGCCTTTGTTTTTCAGATTCCTTTTTCTTTTGTTCCCAGATTTTCTTCTTTTTCCCCGTTGAGTAATAAGAACATTTACCGTGTTTCAAACCACGGGTTGTTAGGTAACTTTTTAATATGTATGAAAAATGTTTATCATGTATTTTGTAAAAAATATCATTACTTATAAAAAGTTTTATCATATACAAAGTATGAGTATTGTTTATTAAGAGCGTTTCTCATGCACTAATCATATTCCTCGTGTAATAATAAATGTTCATTGTGTATTAGAAATACTGGCAATGTACTAAAATGTTTTTAGTTTATATTAGGAAATATTAGTTATGTATTAAGCACTTTTAGTATTTTTTAATGATGTATGTTTCAAAATTGATAAAGCATTGACAAATGTTCAACTTATATTAGAAATGTTTGATGTATATTACAAATATTTTTCTGTATTGAAAATATTCTTATGGTTTAAAATATAACCGTGTATTCATCATCTGTTAACAATCCTTCAATATTGTTCAGTGTGTATTCAATTTTTTTATTTTTTTGTTATTTAGAAAATGTTCATCGTGTGTTTATAAAATTTCATTGCATATTAAAAATGGTCATCAAGTTTTGACAATATTCATGTAATTTAGAAAATCTGCATCTTATGTTTTCAAAAATTCATCCTGTATTTATAAAATGCGTGAACACTTTTATAAACTAGTATAAACATTTTTTAAATCGTGAGCGGCTTTTCATTTTTTATTCATGGATGTTTCTTTCATAGAAATATTTATTAGATTATTTGATTCTCATTTGTAAAAAGGTGGAGCGGTGATTAGATTCAACACTTTTTTACCTGCATTTAAACCAGATATTCTCAGATATTTTGAGATTATCACTATAATTTGCCTCCTAGTGACCAGATATTCTATGATATTTTTGTTATGTATTTTAATAATGAACTTATATTAGAAAATACATGATGAACATTTTGGAACAAGACATGTATATTTTTCAAATATTGAATGAACAATTCTGAGATACTTGCATTTTTATAAACCATTAATAAATTCTCTGAATGTATTATAAACCAATAAATGTAATGTAAATCATTAATAAACATATTATAAACCCATTAAATTTTCAGATGAACAGTCAAATATTTTTTATAAACCATTAACAAATTTATTATACATGATTGCATTTTTTGAACATATGATGAACAATTTCTAGAAACACGTGAAATATATTTTAAAACATCTAAAATATATTTTAAAGATATCGATCAACTTTTTGGAGTAAAACAATTTAGTACATGGTGAAGATTAAATATGTGCAGAATTTTCTTTTTGAAAAAAGATTGTAAGTCTTTTATAAATGCAGGATGATCATTGTTTAAGACACTATAAACTATTTTCTATACATTATGTAGAAAATAAGATTGAAAGAAAATGCAATAAAAAACACATGCTCGGCTCAATAAGAAAACAAAATGAAAAGAAATAACAAAAAGAAAAGATAGCAAATAGTGATTAATACAAAATTCAGGCTCTGAAACCCATACAATGTGTCTTGCCTCATAAGAAGGGGGAAACATAGATGCAATAATCAACAATAAGCAGCCAATGAACCGAAAGTCATTTTTTTCACGGAAATATGAACTATTAAAAATTATATGAAAAGCTCACGAGGTTATAACATTGAGATGATGAACCATACCTTATGAATCAATTATTTTTCTCTGTTGCCCAGGTGATAACATCAGTGCCACTTGATAGTTGAGTACCTTCTACTGTTGATGATGAAGGATTATGTGAAGACCATACATGATAAAACTCAGATATTAAAGAAAATAATCACAATAAAACTTCATTTGGGACAGGCTATTTTTTCAATTTACTGGAAAAAATTGGGTCAGTCTATCTTCCTCCTCCTTCTCAACCATCGGATAAAAATTCAATGGACCATGCTCATCTTGAACCTCTAGCTCCCGTTTCTCTTCTTTCTCTCTCACTCCTGCCCAATCCAGCTAAAGACTAGCCGCCTGCTTCCTCTGCTCGCAACCGCCTCACCGCCCCGCCCTCCTCTGAACCGTTGGTCTTCTGCCGCCCCTGACCATCCCTCTAGCCTTGGGCCTTGCCGGTTTTTTCTCCAGCGAACTTGCACGACCGCCCTTCTTCCGCCCCCACCCCACCCTAAGGTAGATCATGGGTAAGCTTATCCGGTGAGCCCCCCTGCTGCGGCCATTTCTTCCTTCCCATCTGGCACCTCCTTTCTTGTAGCGAAAATTGACTGATCCAAATCGGATTTTCAGGCGACTGGCGTTTAGCTATTGTGCTTCATTTCGTATTGATGCGTTCTACACCTACGCCCATGACCATACTTGCTTAGACCTACTGTCGTGGAATTGTCACGGCAGATGTCCTCGTGAAAGGACTTAGTCGCAGGGCCATCGTACGGGTTAACTTAGAGGGGTTAAAGCGGACACAAAGACACGGAGTTATACTAGTTCGCCCTTCGATGAAGGAAAAGCCTACGTCTAGTTGTGATGGGATTGATGTGATTTGGCGACTAGGGAGCAATAGCCGCCTAAGCCTCGAATTGTACATCTTTAACCCGCCACGGGTCGTCCCTTATATACACGGGTTGGCCGCCCGGCGGTCTCTGAGTCGATCCGGCTCATACAAGTGTCGGCTCGGTCTCTTCTCTCTTATCTTACAGCTCAAGTTACAAGACTAAGGCGGTTTACATGAATGGACCCTAATCCGCCTCTCGGGCTTTGGGCCTCCTCCGTGGGCCACGATCATGGGCGAGGTAACCCGGCCCCTTGAGGCGGTTTACACTCGGTAGTTATATCCCCAACATTAGGCCCAGTTGACTTGAACGGTTCATGTTAATCTTCAACATCTTCGAAACTCGAATCTCCTTCATACTCCGTAAACCGCCATCTGCTTGAACGCCGTGGCGTCATCCTCCGACCACCGCAGCAGGCGCCTTGGCGTCATCTTTAATAAAGAAATCCAAACAGAAGATTCCCTTTCATTTAATGCTATCCCGGAAATCGAGGCGACCGCTGCGCCGTCCGCCGCTTTTGACTCCTCGATTCTCGTGCTTGTTAATTGCCCCGGTTCCTTATAAATAGACCGGCAGGCCCCTTTCTCTTCTTCTTCCGCTCTTCTCCTTCCTCGCGACGCTCCCGCTCTTGAAGCTCTGCCGTCGCCGCCGACCTTCGACCGCCGCGTCAGCGCCAGGCCGCTGCATCAACCTGACTGGACCAGAAGCTCTTTAGCGCTCCTCCGCCGCTCGGCGCATCAGGTAAGGCTCCTCTTCGAGCCCTAGATCCACATCTGAAGGTCCCTGTTCCTCTTGTAGTTCATGGGTGTTCATCGTAGTGTCCTCATACCTGCCCTGCCATGGCCGTATGATTCGGCCGTAGTACACATCCTGTGCGGCGACCGATCCGCCGTCAGTTTTACTCCTTGTTCATCTTTCATTTTGTTCAGATCTTCTTGTTTAGGACGCACGAACCTTCCTGCCCTCTATGAGGCTTGCATAGGTCGCAAAAATTTTCCTCACTGAACCTTCGGTAGATCTAAATTACTTCCATTCGCATGTGAAATCTGTTTCTGTTCACACTTAGTAGATTTTTCAGTTCTGTCTCTTTTGGCGGTTTGACTTTTGATAGCTAATCCGTCACTCCATTAGTCCTCAGTTAAACCGGAATTGGAAGCTAGCTGCGGTGCGGTTTAACATTATATAATGTGCTGAACCTTTTAACGGTGAACCGTTTTCCTTTTCTTCGCAGTTTAGTCTTCCGGAATGGCCCTCAATTCTCAGCTTGCAATTGGGTCGGTCCAAGATCATGAAACAACTCAGCGGATCGTCACCACTGGCGCTTTGGCTTCAAAAAATGTCCTCCACTGGCGTGTTCCGGATGCCGAATTCCCTCCCGAGCCGCAAGAAGGAGAAGTAATTGTATTTATGCAGCACTTAGACCGGGGATTCTGCCCGCCCGGTTCAAAATTCTTCCGGGACGTCCTTCCAAGTTTTCAACTCCATCCGCAGGATATTGGCCCGAACTCTGTGTCAAACATATGCAATTTTCAAGTTTTCTGTGAAGTCTATCTTCAAGAAGAACCATCTGTGGAGCTGTTCCGGGATTTTTTCCACTTGAACCGTTGTACAGAATTTTCTAATGGTCCCAACACAGAGCTGGGCGGCGTTTCAATCCAGAAGAGGAAGGAAGTGGACTTTCCTCACGCCAAACACCACAGCCATCCAAAAGATTGGAACCAAACCTGGTTCTCTCGCGGAACACTGCTCCCGCCAGCGAGAATCCTTTGCGGGTTACCGTCCTCACCGGCTCAGCAACCATCATCCGCTGCCTTTACGCTTAAGCGCCATGAGCGGAAGAACTTCGCGCCTCAAATTATCAAGCTCCGGGCTCTAATGGCCAATGGCTTAACTGGTGTGGACCTTGTGCGGTGTTGGGTTTCTTGGGCGTCTTGCCACTAAGCCGCCGGCCGGATTGATGCTGCGAATACACCGGCAGCCTCCAAGACCCTCAAAGGCGTCACGAGCTACCAATAGCAGAACTTGAAGTCACAGAGGCGGTGAAGCGGATCTTTGGATGAACCGATCTCTCGTAGCCAAACCGGGCTGGCTCCTTACGTGTTGCCAACAAACCGCTGCGGTAGGCTCTACTCACCGCTTTTCTGACATTAATGCCTTGTTGACATATATTAATTCTTTGCTACTTCTCAGGCTAACAGCTCCTTCTGGAAGCGTACCAAACCGGCTCGGGCGCCGCGTGTAAAGTCCAAGGCCACCAAGAAGGCTGGCAAGAAGAAAGCCGCCGAGTCTTCTGATCCGCCGGAGGACGAAGAATCAGAACCTGAGGTAAAACTTGATATCCTTACGAGGGAGTCGCCGTAAACCGGCTCTCCTCTTTGTGTTTCTTCTTGCTTGTGATTTGTCCCTTTGTATTCCTTTTACTGACAATTTTACCTCCCAGGATGATGCTGAAGCCAGTCATGCCGACCATGTTGAGGTAATCTTTCTCTCTTCCGAATCCGACCTCGTGCCGGTTAAAAGAATTCGTCGCGCCGTCCGGAAAGTGAAAAAATATCATTCCTGTGCTTATTTGAATCAAAACCTTTCCTTGAAGACACAGCAGGCTGAAGAGCGCCGTACGACCCGGCACAGTGGTCAGCGGATTACCTCATCCGGTTTACCAGATACACCAACCCGGAAGCGTCGTCTAGAGGTGACTTGTTCTCTGGCGTTATCCCTTAAAGGTTTCTTCCGATGTCCTCTCAATCCGTCGACCAATTATCAGGCCTCTTCCAACTCTTACGGCGGTTCATCAACCCGCATAGCGCCTCCGCTTAAAGTTGCTTTGCGAAGTGCGCAACTCTGTCCCGCCAATTCGGTTTACAATTGCCTTGGTCGATTTGTCTTAATCAATTCCGAATATTGCAGCACCAAGGCTCGCTTGAGTAAGAAAGAAAACCCTTGATCCTCTGCGGATGTTGATCCGGAAAAGACCCCGAGCAAACCCACGAAAATCACGAAGTCACCAAAATAGCTCGGTGAGTTGTACAAAAGCGACACTGCTGATCCGCCGGAAACTGAACCGGAGGTCAAGTGGAAACCTCGCATCCTGCTCCACCGAGCCCGGCCACAGAGCGGGCCGTAATTGTTGAACTGCCGAGCCAAAGTAAGAAGACATCAAGCCCAAAGAAGACTGCCGGTCTGGCCAGCCCAGCCAAAAATGACGATGCTATTGTGACAGGCACTGGCTACACCACTCCTAGCCAACCGGTCGCTTTAGCAAAACACAGCGTCAAGGAAGATTCCACTACTATGAGCAAAAATAAGGGGAAAACTGATCTGTCAGCTTATGACAACTTCTCTGCCCAAGAACTTCACTCCGGCTTTCTGAACCGGCTCTACACAAGCCGAGACTTTGAAGCCAGTCTGGTAAATCGCATGAAGGACCGCTATGAGGTAATGAGTTATGCCTTTCTTGTACTTTGGCTGTATAGTAGCCCCCAAGGGTCGGTTCAACTTAGCATAGTTAAACCGGGACTCTGTGTCAAACATATGCAATTTTCAAGTTTTCTGTGAAGTCTATCTTCAAGAAGAACCATCTGTGGAGCTGTTCCGGGATTTTTTCCACTTGAACCGTCGTACAGAATTTTCTGATGGTCCCAACACAGAGCTGGGCGGCGTTTCAATCCAGAAGAGGAAGGAAGTGGACTTTCCTCACGCCAAACACCACAGCCATCAAAAGATTGGAACCAAACCTGGTTCTCTTGCGGAACACTGCTCCTGCCAGCGAGAATCCTTTGCGGGTTACCGTCCTCACCGCTCAGCAACCATCATCCGCTGTTTTACGCTTAACCGCCGGAGCGGAAGAACTTCGCGCCTCAAATTATCAAGCTCCGGCTCTAATGGCCAATGGCTTAACTGGTGTGGACCTTGTGCGGTGTTGGGTTTCTTGGGGCGTCTTGCCACTAAGCCGCCGGCCCGGATTGATGCACGAATACACTGGCAGCCTCCAAGACCCTCAAAGACGTCACGAGCTACCAATAACAGAACTTGAAGTCACAGAGACAGTGAAGCGGATGCTGGATGAACCGATCTCTGTCTGTAGCCAAACCGGGCTGGCTCCCTTCTGTGTTGCCAACAAACCGCCTGCGGTAGGCTCTACTCACCGCTTTTCTGACATTAATGCCTTGTTGACATATATTAATTCTTTGCTACTTCTCAGGCTAACACCTCCTTCTGGAAGCGTACCAAACCGGCTCGGACGCCGCGTGTAAAGTCCAAGGCCACCAAGAAGGCTGGCAAGAAGAAAACCGCCGAGTCTTCTGATCCGCCGGAGGACGAAGAATCAGAAGCTGAGGTAAAACTTGATATCCTTACAAGGGAGTCGCCGTAAACCGGCTCTCCTCTTTGTGTTTCTTCTTGCTTGTGATTTGTCCCTTTGTATTCCTTTTACTGACAATTTTACCTCCCAGGATGATGCTGAAGCCAGTCATGCCGACCCTGTTGAGGTAATCTTTCTCTCTTCCGAATCCGACCTCGTGCCGGTTAAAAGAATTCGTCGCGCCGTCTGGAAAGTGAAAAAATATCATTCCTGTGCTTATTTGAATCAAAACCTTTCCTTGAAGACACAGCAGGCTGAAGAGCGCCGTACGACCCGGCACAGTGGTCAACGGATTACCTCATCCGGTTTACCAGATACACCAACCCGGAAGCGTCGTCCAGAGGTGACTTGTTCTCTGAAAAGTGTTATCCCTTAAAGGTTTCTTCCGATGTCCTCTCAATCCATCGACCAATTATCAGGCCTCTTCCAACTCTTACGGCGGTTCATCAACCCGCAAGCGCCTCCGCTTAAAGTTCTTTGCAGGTACGCAACTGCTGTCCCACCAATTCGGTTTACAATTGCCTTGGTCGATTTGTCTTAATCCAATTCCGAATATTGCAGCACCAAGGCTCGCTTGAGTAAGAAAGCGAAAACCCTGGATCCTACTGCGGATGTTGATCCGGAAAAGACCCCAGAGCAAACCCACGAAAATCCTGAAGTCACCAAAAATAGCTCTGGTGAGTTGTACAAAGGCGACACTGTTGATCCGCCAGAAACTGAACCGGAGGTCCAAGTGGAAACCTCGCATCCTGCTCCACCGAGCCCGGCCACAGAGCGGGCCGTAATTGTTGAACCGCCGAGCCAAAGTAAGAAGACATCAAGCCCAAATAAGACTGCCGGTCTGGCCAGCCCAGCCAAAAATGACGATGCTATTGTGACAGGCACTGGCTACACCACTCCTAGCCAACCGGTCGCTTTAGCAAAACACAGCGCCAAGGAAGATTCCACTACTATGAGCAAAAATAAGGGGAAAACTGATCTGTCAGCTTATGACAACTTCTCTGCCCAAGAACTTCACTCCGGCTTTCTGAACCGGCTCTACACAAGCCGTGACTTTGAAGCCGGTCTGGTAAATCGCATGAAGGACCGCTATGAGGTAATGAGTTATGCCTTTCTTGTACTTTGGCTGTATAATAGCCCCCAAGGGTCGGTTTAACTGTGCATAGCTAAACCGGCACTTAACTTTGCATAAAAAACATACGCCTTAAACTGCAGTATTGTAGCCCCCAAGGGTCGGTTCAACTTAACATAGTTAAACCGGGACTTAATTTGTGTCTCCCCATAGCAAACTGAGATCAACTAGCCATTAGCCCCCAAGTGCCAAGTTGAATATTTGTATTGAGCTTGAGACTTTATAATGAAACAACTAACGTGCTCCCTTTGTTATCAGAATGAAATATACCAGCAAACCGTGCAACTCAAGGACCTTCGAGCCAATCTGGAAACTCAACAAGCAGAAACCACCAAGGCCAAGGATGAATTGAAAACTGCCTTGGCCACTATGGAACAGCTGAAGGAGTGGTATAAATCCGAGCGTGCCAATTGGGACACCGAGAAGGCCGGTTTGATAAAACGGGCGGAAGATGCTGAAGCAGCTCTTAAACCGGTGACTGAAGAGCTTACCGGACTCAAGCGCCAAGTGCATGCCATGACCTCTGCCATCTTTGGTAAGAAAACTTGCACTGATCATCTCTATTTTGATATGTCCGCCGGTTTAACCTGAGCTGTCTGAAACCGGTGCAGGCAAGCGTATTGCTCATCTGGGCTCTGATGTGCGGAAGAAGCTCAAGGCGCTTATCGCTGATTGAGCAGCTGTATACCGGCGCCAGCGAGTCATATGTGCCACATCATACGACAACACGGCTCCGTCCTGATCAAAGATACCTTTGGACCGGCTGTCCATGGTTCCGGGCAGCGAAGAGTTGAAGCGATCCGCGGCCCGGCTGGCACCCTCTGGCTCTAACTCGCACCAAAGGCGTGGATAGCGGATCTTGATCCGGTGACATATCAAGGGTTTCCCAGCGCTCAAGAGAGCGGTGAAGCCTTTGATAATGGCATACAAGCGAATAACAAAGGAGATCGTCATTGGCGAGTCAGCTGGCAGCGAAGCCAACTGGCGGTTCACCGCTTTTATGAGCGCAAACAACAAGCGGGTGGAGTTTGTCATCCCTGAAGTCTGAGCCTTGTTCCTCCAATCCGTAAGCACACTTATGCCCCGGCGTTGATCCGCTGAGCTTATAAGTGAAGAGGCTGTCTTCGGGCCTTAACCGGATTGACTGGTCTACCAATGACTTAGGGCTTTGGGTGATGAAGAGGAAGAAGTTGAACCGACGCCAGGCGCCCCCTCTACCTCACGTCAACCTGGCGAAGAAGCGTAATCCGTCAAGCCGGGTGACGCCTCCGAAACTGCTAGTCATAACACCACGCGAAACACCGGGCCTTGGAAGGCTTTGTAATAGGATAGTCAGCACTTTGTTTTGAACAATGCCTTTATGACCTCAGTCTGTATCCTTTGCATGGTGGTACTGATACTGTGGATTGATGAACCGTCAACTTAGTTCGCCTGCAATCACAAATTCTTTAAACCGCCACGGCGGCTTGTGTCGCCAACCCGGCTTGTGGCGCTTATATATTTATATAAGAAAATATGGATGTATATGACCAAACTTTATGATACAAAAATACCTGCCAGCGTCGGGCATGCAGTTGGCTTAGCCAATCTTGAGGCGGAGGTTATATAAACCATTACCGTCAAAGGAGAAAACAACTCCTGTGCTTAGAATGCCGGTTTACCGTGTAAACCGTGTCGGGCATGACAAGCCCCCTGTTACTCCATAATGGGATGTTAACAGAAAAAATCAAACCGGAACAAAATCACCGGATTAAAAATGGACCGAATTCCGTTAACTGACAACTTGAATCCGGCGTTAAAAAGGTTGTCGGTTTAAGAAAAATAAAAATCAAATAACTGGTATGAAAACCACATGGAAACAAAGGCAATGATAAAAACCATTTGCAAGAAGAGGCTTTACTGAGCCTGATCAGATGGTGTTACCATGGTCGGACAGGACCAAGCTCCCCATAAGGTGTAGCGATGGTTCAAGTCAGCCAGGCCCCCAACTGAAACCGTGGCATTATGCCGATCAAGTGGCATGGCAATGGTTCGGGTTCGACCAAGCCCCCAAGTGATTCTATGGCCTTAGGCCGACCAAGAGGTGTGACTGGTTCAGACGTGACCATGTCCCCAAGTGATCTGGTGGCTTTCGCCCATCAAAAGGTGTTGCATTGGTTCGGACACGACCAAGCCCCCAAGTGACATAAAAACTTCTGAAAAGCAAGATCAAGGGCTAAACCGGAGGCTGCTTTGCGACAACAACTCCATGTACCCAAACCGGACTTTTTACAAAGCGGATACCCGCTTTAGCGAGGCTCCGGTTTATTGCTTTTATTCATAATATATACATTGTCTTAATATGTACATAAGTGGAGCCGATGGCTCAGGTATAATAAGGCCGAAGATGAGCTATGTTCCACGGCCTGTTGGTCTCCTCTTCTGACGTGCGTGAGTATTTTCGCTCTCGAACATCAATCAGATAGTATGACCCGTTGTGCAGATTCTTGCTGACCACAAAGGGCCCTTCCCAAGGTGGGAATAGCTTACGCATATCTGTACGGTCTTGAATGAGCGAAGCACCAAGTCTCCTTCACGAAAGGTTCTTGTTCTAACCGCCGATTGTGATACCGGCGAAGATCCTGCTTTGGTAAATCGCTGAGCGAGCAGCCGCCATATCTCGCTCTTCATCGGTCGATCCAAAGCGTCCTGCCGTGCTGCCTCGCTATCGGCCTCAACATAGGCTGCCACGCGGGGCGAGTCATGACGGATATCGCAGGGAAGAACCGCCTCCGCTCCATAGACCATAAAGAGCGGTGTGTATCCGGTGGATCTGTTAGGGGTAGTATTGATACTCCATATCACAGATGGTTGCTCTTCTACCCAACAACCCGGCGTCCTCTCTAAAGGGACCATAAGCCGGGGTTTAATACCTCGCAAGATCTCCTGATTAGCTTGTTCCGCTTGACCATTGGACTGCGGGTGGGCCACTGAAGAAACGTCAAGCCGGATGTGCTCTCGTTCACAAAACTCCTTCATGACTCCATTGGACAAATTGGTGCCATTGTCCGTGATGATACTGTGTGGAAACCCAAACCGGAAAATCACCTTTTTGATGAATTGAACCGCCGTGGCCGCATCACATTTGCTAACAGGCTCTGCCTCTACCCACTTTGTAAATTTGTCGACCACCACCAACAGGTGGGTCTTCTTGTCCTTGGACCTTTTGAAAGGTCCGACCATATCCAGCCCCCAAGTCGCAAACGGCCAAGTAATTGGAATCATCCTCAATTCTTGGGCGGTACATAAACACCTCTGGAAAACTTTTGGCAACCATCACATCGTCGACCAGATCTTACGCATCGGCATGGGCAGTCAACCAATAGAAACCGTGGCGGGCGCTTTGGCCACCAAGGATTTTGAACCGGCGTGGTGACCACAGTCCCTTCATGGATCTCACGCAATATCTCACGGCCTTCCTCGGGGGACACTGGCGCTGAAACGCATACGACGCTGCAACGATGCAACTTCGCCTTATATATGGTCATAGACTTGGACCGCGAACTATCTGTCAGGCCAGCGTCTCATCTTCAACAACTTCGCCCGGTTCATATCGCCAAATAAGGGCGTCAATCCGGAATGACATGCAAGGCTGCCACCAACCGAGCCTCCGGATCAGGAATAGCCAAATCTTCTTCATCGGGAAGCTTAAGCGGCGGATTATGCGAGACGTCAAGGAAGACATTAGGCGGGACGGTTTACGTTGAGAGCCCAGCCGGCTTAGAGCATCCGCCGCTTCGTTCTTCCGACGATCCACATGGTCCACCTGATATCCTTTAAAGTGTCCTGCAACAATATCCACCTCCCGACGATACGCGGCCATGAGTGGATCTTTGGAATCCCAAGTACCTGATACTTGCTGGGCCACCAAGTCCGAGTCACCAAAGCACTTAACCCGGCTTAGATTCATCTCCTTAGCCATCCGGAGACCATGGAGTAAAGCTTCATACTCAGCTGCATTGTTAGTACAGGGGAACATTAAGCGAAGAACGTAACAGAACTTGTCACCTCGTGGGGAAGTTAATACGACTCCAGCCCCCGAGCCCTCAATTACTGGACCCATCAAAGTGGATGGTCCAATAGGTATGATCGGCTTTTCTTCAGTGCTTGCAACTCTGTCCAATCGTTAATGAAATCCACAAGTGCACGAGACTTTGCCGTCCGAGGCACATACCTTAAACCGTGCGGCCCAAGTTCTATAGCCCACTTAGCAATCCGCCGATCGCTTCCGGTTTCGTATGATATCTCCCAAAGGAGCTGAGCCGACCACCGTGATGGGGTGCCCTTGAAAATATTGCTTCAGCTTCCGCTTGCCATAAAACTCCATATACCAGCTTACGCCAATGCGGATATCTTTGTTTAGACTCAATGAGGACCTCGCTAATGTAATAAACCGGCCGTTGAACGGATACTCCTTCCTGCCTCCTTCGTTTCCACCACAATGGCTCGCTGACTGCCACGGCATTAGCAGCAACATATAACAGGCGGCTCCTTGTCAATGGGAGCGGCGAGAACAGCGGGTTGGCCAACTGCCGCTTTAAGTCCTCAATGCTTCATCGGTGGCTGAACTCGAACGAACTGATCCGTTTTCTTGACATCTGGTACAAAGGAATGGCCTTCTCTCCTAGGCGGTGATAAACCGGCTTAAGCGCAGCAATCCGACCTGCCAAGCGTTGGACATCATTGATACACTTTGGCTTAGCCAGGAGGTGATAGCTGTAATCTTCTCCGGATTAGCTTCAATCCCCTGTTGGACACAAGGAAACCCAATAACTTGCTGCGGAACACCAAAAACACACTTGGCGGGTTAAGCATCATCTTGTACACCGCAAGTTGTCAAAGGTTTCTCTCAAATCCTCAATCAGTGTTTCCTTCTTCCTTGACTTAACCACAATATCATCCACATAAGCATGCACATTACGGCCGATCTGTTCATGCAAGCAATTTCAGACGCATAGCGTTGATAAGTTGCTTGGGCACTCTTGAGCCCAAAAGGCATAGATACATAGCGAAGGCTCCAAAAGGTGTGATAAGCGCCGTCTTGTCCTGGTCCTTAACCGCCATCTTAATCGATGATATCCGAATATGCATCCAAAAATTCAAGCGCTCACAACCCGCCGTAGCATCAATAATCTGATCAATACGGGGAGGCGAAAGGATCTGCTGGACAAGCCTTGTTAAGATCTGTATAATCCGCACATACGCGCCAAGTGCCATTCTTCTTAAGGACCAACACGGATTAGCAAGCCACTCTGGATGGAAAACTTCAGCGATAAACCCTGCCGCTAAGAGCACGGCAACCTCCTCTCCAATGGCCTTGCGCCTTTCCTCGTTAAACCGGCGAAGAAACTGCTTTACCGGTCTGTACTTAGGATCAACATTAAGGGTGTGCTCAGCGAGTTCCCTCGGTAAACTGGCATGTCGGAAGGTTTCCATGCGAAAATGTCGATTCTCACGGATGAACTTCGATGGCGCGCTTTCCTATTTAGGATCCAAGTTAGCACTGATGGTGAACTGCTTGGACGAATCGCCGGGCACAAAATCAACAAGTTTAGTCTTAGCCGCCGACTTAAACTTCAAATCCGGATCGTGCTCTGTAGTTGGCTTCTTCAACGGGGTCATATCTGCCGGATCAACATTGTCTTTATAGTACTTTAACTCTTCGGTGGCACAAACCGACTCCGCATAAGCCGCATCACCTTCCTCGCATTCCAACGCAATCCGGCGGCTCCCGTGAACCGTTATCGTCCCTTTGTGACCCGGCATTTTCAGCTGCAAATAAACATAACAAGGCCGTGCCATAAACTTAGCATAAGCCGGCCGCCCAAACAGGGCGTGGTAAGGGCTTTGGATTTTCACCACCTCAAGCGTCAACGTTTCCGATCTGGAGTCATGTTCATCTCCAAAGGCTACCTCCAGAGCTATCTTACCGACCGGGTATGCTGACTTGCCAGGCACCACGCCGTGAAACCTTTGTCTTGGGCGGCCTGAGATGCTTATCCGTCAACCCCATACGTCGGAAGGTCTCGTAGTACAGGATGTTGATGCTGCTCCCTCCATCCATGAGTACTTTGGTAAACTTGTATCCTCCCACCTGAGGTGCCACCACTAGGGCTAGCTGACCCGGATTGTAAACCCGGGGAGGATGATCCTCTGCTCCATACAATAGGCTGCTCGACCAGCGCAGGTAATGCGGTGCGGCGGTTCAACAACACCGACCGCCCGCTCAAGTTTGCGGTCTCGTCTGTCCAAGCTGGTGGTAAAGACATGGTGCATCCACCGTTCAACTGCTTTGGATTACTTGGTAACCCGACTGCTGCTGTTGTTGATTGTAACCCCTTAGTTACGATTATTACGATTGTTTTGATTGTTCGATTGCCTTGCCGCCCGGATTACCACGAACCACGGGCGGAATTTCCTCCACCGTAACCGGGCGGACCACTGAACCGCCGCCGGGCCCTTGATCATACCGGAAAGCATTAGAATTTTTGAACTCCTGCATAATATAACAATCCTTCTAGAGGTGGTTCGCCGGCGCCTCCTTCGTCCCATGCTTTGGACAAGGTTGATTCAATAGGTAATTCAAACTATCCGGATTGTGACCTTGTGCACCGCCTCGGTTTGATTGCTTACCTTTGCGCCGCTGACCCTTGACCTGCGCGTTGGTGTTGGCTACGAAGCCCATGTTACCGTTAGCCTTACGCTTGTTTCCCCCATTGCCTGCCGAATGATGCTGCTGGACTCTGGAGTTGCTACTCTGTTTTCCCTTCCCTACTTCGTCATCCTCAGACTCGGGATCCTTGGTACTATCCAAATCAGCATACTTTACCAAAACGCCCATGAGCGTGCCCATGTCATTGCAAAAACGCTTCATGCGACCCAGCTTCAACTTCAACGGTTCGAACCGGCAGTTGGCTTCTAGGGTTAAGATAGCGGAATCAGGGTTGATCCGGTCTGACGAATGTAAAACCTCCGAAACGCGGTGCACCCAATGTGTTGTAGATTCTCCCTCTGCCTGGACACAAGCCGCCAAATCCACCACAGACATGGGCTGTTTACAGGTGTCTTTGAAATTTTGAATGAACCGGGTCCGTAACTGGGTCCACGAGCTAACTGAGTTGGGCGGCAAATTTTTCAACCAAGTACGGGCCGTACCTTCCAACATCATGGTGAAATACTTCGCACACGCAGCTTCGTCCACATCCAGCATCTCCATGGCCATCTCATAGCTTTCTACCCATGCTTCTGGAGCCAAAGCGGCGGTATAATTGGGCACCTTGCGTGGCCCCTTGAAGTCCTTGGGCAAACGCGCATTGCGTAAAGCGGGGACGAGGCAAGGCACCCCAATGAGCAGGCGTGACCCCGGTTCAAGGCGGTCAGACGAACCGGCGCGAGCTGATGGTCCTCATGTTGTGCTGCTGACTCGGCCTCCCTACGTGCCCTGGCCCGGTCCACCACCACTTGAGCGTCTTCGAAGCCACCGGTCGGGTTGTTGCCACGAGGCGAACCGCGCTGCGCGTTGCTTGATACGGCCGGTTCATCAACGCGCCGGCTATATCTCCGGTTTGGGCGGGGGGTGGAGTGGATCCGATCCCGACTGTATGAATATGCTTCCTGCTGAGCCAGGGCCGTCCTAAGGAGCTCCTTGACCCGGCGTGTTTCTACCGCCTGTGGTGAATTGCCCTCGATCGGAATCGCCTCCAATCGTGCCGCAGCCGCAACAAGGTTATCCATTGGGTTGGAGTAGTGACCCGGAGGTGTCTGCACAGTCTGGGGCGCGCCGGTATGATGGCGAGGCAGATCTATCTGCGGGCTGAACGGCGCGGCCGTCCAGTGCT
Organism: Aegilops longissima; assembly: GCA_021605205.1. NCBI lineage: Eukaryota > Viridiplantae > Streptophyta > Magnoliopsida > Poales > Poaceae > Aegilops > Aegilops longissima. The sequence goes on along the minus strand of CM038682.1, from coordinate 39,166,047 downwards.
TCGGCGGTTTACCACCGGCGGCGGATTACTGGTCCCTGCCCCTGGGGTATTGAAGAGCTCTCTTCCCTCGAAAACCGAAGGCAAACGGGATCTGTACTTCCTTTTCATGACTTCATGTGATGCACTCGATCCAAAGATGAGCCTATAAGCACATGCATCCAGCGGCCCGTTCGCCGCCATCCTCACGTCGCGGCTGCCAGATCCGCTTTAGCTTTAGCGATTTGTTCCTTCACCTTTGCAATCTCTGCATTGTGCAGGTCCTGATCCGCCGGATTAGCCTCGCCATGGCGCAGCCAATCGTCGAATAGCTCGATAAAACTTGAGCGGTGGGCGACGGGGCCTCCTTCGGCTGCCATCACGCTGTTGAACCGGCGACCATAGGCGCCCGCGGTCAAGAGTGAAGCGTCGCTTGTGCACCGGCCATGAAGATCCCAACCGGTTGGGTAGATCAAAGGGTCCGGAATACTCTCCCCATCGAACAGCCCCGATCTGGCCATCCTGCGGTGGTACAGAGACTCGGTTTCTCCGGTGACGACTCATCGCCGGAGTAGACAAGCGGTTTCGCCGCCCGGATGCTGATCCGCCCTCATAGTCTCCGTGGGCGACTCCCACTAAAGCACGCTTGACAGCCGGTTTAGCCAGGCAGGACTCTTCTTCGCCCGCTGAGCCGTCTCGGCGAGGTCGGTGCGGATGTCCGGCCAGGCCCTGGCTCGCCGATCTTGCCGATGAATACGTGTATGCCACCAAAGGGGACCCGGTACCCGTACTCGATCGAGCCGGCCTCGGGGCCCCAGTCCACATCGTCGATGTAGAGCTTGCCGCGACGACTCTTAGTCATCCGGCCCACGGCATAGCCTTCGAGTCCTTCGAACTTGCCCTCTAAGATCATCAAACCATCGTGCGATAGCCCCACGGTGGGCGCCAACTGTCGTGGAATTGTCACGGCAGATGTCCTCGTGAAAGGACTTAGTCGCAGGGCCATCGGACGGGTTAACTTAGAGGGGTTAAAGCGAACACAAAGACACGGGAGTTATACTAGTTCGGCCCCTTCGATGAAGGTAAAACCTACGTCTAGTTGTGATGGGATTGATGTGATTTGGCGACTAGGGAGCAATAGCCGCCTAAGCCTCGAATTATCCGGCCTTAACCGCCGTCGGGTCGTCCCCTTATATACACGGGTTGGCCTTGGCGGTCTCTGAGTCCCGATCCGGCTCATACAAGTGTCCGCTCGGTCTCTTGTCTCTTATCTTCAGACTCAAGTTACAAGACTAAGGCGGTTTACATGAATGGACCCTAATCCGCCTCTGGGCTTTGGGCCTCCTCGAGGGCCACGATCATGGAGCGAGGTAACCCGGCCCCTTGAAGCGGTTTACACTCGATGAGTTATATCCCCAACAATCTGTGGAGCTGTTAGGGATCTTTTCCACTTGAACCGTCGTACAGAATTTTTCGATGGTCCCAACACGTAGCTGGGCGGCGTTTCAATCGAAGAGGAAGGAAGTGGACTTTCCTCACGCCAAACACCACAGCCATCCAAAAGATTGGAACCAAACCTGGTTCTACTGCCGGAACACTGCTCCTGCCAACGAGAATCCTTTGCCGGGTTACCGTCCTCACCGGCTCAGCAACCATCATCCGCTGCCTTTACGCTTAACCGCCGCGGAACGGAAGAACTTCGCGCCTCAAATTATCAAGCTCCGGGCTCTAATGGCCAATGGCTTAACTGGTGTGGACCTTGTGCGGTGTTGGGTTTCTTGGGGCGTCTTGCCACTAAGCCGCCGGCCCGGATTGATGCACGAATACACTGGCAGCCTCCAAGACCCTCAAAGACGTCACGAGCTACCAATAACAGAACTTGAAGTCACAGAGCGGTGAAGCGGATCTTTGGATGAACCGGTCTCGCTCAGCAGCCAAACCGGCTGGCTCCTACGTGTTGCCAACAAACCGCTGCGGTAGGCTCTACTCACCGCTTTTACGACATTAATGCCTTGTTGACATATATTAATTCTTTGCTACTTCTCGGGCTAACAGCTCATACAGAGCGTACCAAACCGGCTCGGCGCGCGTGTAAAGTCAAGGCCACCAAGAAGGCTGGCAAGAAGAAAGCGCCGAGTCTTCGATCCGCCGGAGGGCGAAGAATCGAAGCTGAGGTAAAACTTGATATCCTTACGAGGGAGTCGCCGTAAACCGGCTCTCCTCTTTGTGTTTCTTCTTGCTTGTGATTAGTCCCTTTGTATTCCTTTTCTTGACAATTTTACCTCCGGGATGATCTGAAGCCAGTCATGCCGACCTGTTGAGGTAATCTTTCTCTCTTCGAATCCGACCTCATGCGGTTAAAAGAATTAAATCGCGCCGTCCGGAAAGTGAAAAATATCATTCCTGTGCTTATTTGAATCAAAACCTTTCCTTGAAGACACAGCAGGCTGAAGAGCGCCCGTCGACCCGACACGATGGTCAGCGGATTACCTCATCCGGTTTACGGATACACCAACCGGAAGCATCGTCTAGAGGTGACTTGTTCTCTGGCGTTATCCCTTAAAGGTTTCTTCCGATGTCCTCTCAATCCGTCGACCTGAATTATCAGGCCTCTTCCAACTCTTCGGCGGTTCATCAACCACGCAATCGCCTCCGCTTAAAGTTGCTGCGAGGTGCATAGCTGTTGTCCCGCCAATTCGGTTTACAATTGCCTTGGTCGATTTGTCTTAATCCAATTCCGAATATTGCAGCACCAAGGCTCGCTTGAGTAAGAAAGCGAAAACCCTTGATCCTACTGCGGATGTTGATCCGGAAAAGACCCCAGAGCAAACCCACGAAAATCCTGAAGTCGCCAAAAATAGCTCTGGTGAGTTGTACAAAGACGACACTGCTGATCCGCCAGAAACTGAACCGGAGGTCCAAGTGGAAACCTCGCATCCTGCTCCACCGAGCCCGGCCACAGAGCGGGCCGTAATTGTTGAACCGCCGAGCCAAAGTAAGAAGACATCAAGCCCAAAGAAGACTGCCGGTCTGGCCAGCCCAGCCAAAAATGACGATGCTATTGTGACAGGCACTGGCTACACCACTCCTAGCCAACCGGTCGCTTTAGCAAAACACAACGTCAAGGAAGATTCCACTACTATGAGCAAAAATAAGGGGAAAACTGATCTGTCGCTTATGACAACTTCTCTCGCTTAAGAACTTCACTCCGGCTTCGAACCGGCTCTACACAAGCCGTGACTTTGAAGCCGGTCTGGTAAATCACATGAAGGACCGCTATGAGGTAATGAGTTATGCCTTTCTTGTACTTTGGCTGTATAGTAGCCCCCAAGGGTCGGTTCAACTTAGCATAGTTAAACCGGGACTTAATTTGTGTCTCCCCATAGCAAACTGAGATCAACTAGCCATTAGCCCCCAAGTGCCAAGTTGAATATTTGTATTGAGCTTGGGACTTTATAATGAAACAACTAACGTGCTCCCTTTGTTATCAGAATGAAATATACCAGCAAACCGTGCAAATCAAGGACCTTCGAGCCAATCTCGAAACTCAACAAGCAGAAACCACCAAGGCCAAGGACGAATATAAAACTACCTTGGCCACTATGGAACCGCTGAAGGAGTGGTATAAATCCGAACGGGCCAACCGGGACACCGAGAAGGCCGGTTTGATAAAACGGGCGGAAGATGCTGAATCAGCTCTTAAACCGGTGACTGAAGAGCTTACCAGACAGAAGCGCCAAGTTCATGCCATGACCTCTGCCATCTTTGGTAAGAAAATCTTGCACTGACTACCTCTGTTTTGATTCTCCCGCCGGTTTAACCGGAGCTATCTGAACCGGTGCAGGCAAGCGTATTGCTCATCTGAGCTCTGATGTGTGGAAGAAGCTCACGGCCGCTTACACACTGATTGAGCAGCTGTATACCGGCGCCCAGCGAGTCATATGTGCCACATCGTACGACAACACAGCTCCGTCCTTGATCAAAGACACCTTTGGACCGGCTGTCCATGGTTCGGGGCAGCTTGAAGAGTTGAAGCGATCCGCGGCCCGGCTGGCACTCTCTGGCTCGACTCGCGCCAAAGGCGTGGATAGCGGATCTTGATCCGGTGACATAGCCAAGGGTTTCCCCAGCGCTCAAGAGAACGGTGAAGCCTTTGATAATGGCATACAAACGAATAACAAAGGAGATCGTCATTGGCGAGTCAAGCGGCAGCGAAGCCAACTGGCGGTTCACCGCTCTTTTATAGCGCAAACAACAAGCGGGTGGAGTTTGTCATTCCTGAAGTGCAGAGCCTTGTTCCTCCAATCCGTAAGCACACTTATGCCCCTGACGTTGATCCGGCTGAGCTTATAAGTGAAGAGGCTGTCTTTCAGGCCTTAACCCGGATTGACTAGTCTACCAATGACTTCCGGGCTTTGGGTGATGAAGAGGAAGAAGTTGAACCGACACCAGGCGCCCCCTCTACCTCACGTCAACCTGGCGGAGAAGCATAATCCGTCAAGCCGGGTGACGCCTCCGAAACTGCTAGTCATAACACCACGCGAAACACCGGGCCTTGGAAGGCTTTGTAATAGGATAGTCAGCACTTTGTTTTGAACAATGCCTTTATGACCTCGATCTGTATCCTTTGCATGGTGGTACGATCGTGGATTGATGAACCGTCAACTTAGTTCGCTCGCAATCACAAATTCTTTAAACCGCCACGGCGGCTTGTGTCGCCACCCGGCTTGTGGCGCTTATATATTTATATAAGAAAATATGGATGTATATGACCAAACTTTATGATACAAAAATACCTTGGCGTCGGGCATGCGGTTGGCTTACCCAATCTGGAGGCGGAGGTTATATAAACCATTACCGTCAAAGGAGAAAACAACTCCTGTGCTTAGAATGCGGTTTACCGTGTAAACCGTGTCGGGCATGACAAGCCCCCTGTTACTCCATAATGGGATGTTAACAGAAAAAATCAAACGGAAAAAAATCACGGATTAAAAATGGACCGAATTCCGTTAACTGGCAACTTGAATCCGGCGTTAAAAAGGTTGTCGGTTTAAGAAAAATAAAAATCAAATAACTGGTATGAAAACCACATGGAAACAAAGGCAATGATAAAAACCATTTGCAAGGAGAGGCTTTACTGAGCCTGATCAGATGGTGTTACCATGGTCGGACAGGACCAAGCTCCCCATAAGGTGTAGCGATGGTTCAAGTCAGCCAGCCCCCAAGCTGAAACCGTGGCATTATGCCGATCAAGTGGCATGGCAATGGTTCGGGTTCGACCAAGCCCCCAAGTGATTCTATGGCCTTAGGCCGACCAAGAGGTGTGACTGGTTCAGACGTGACCATGTCCCCAAGTGATCTGGTGGCTTTCGCCCATCAAAAGGTGTTGCATTGGTTCGGACACGACCAAGCCCCCAAGTGACATAAAAACTTCTGAAAAGCAAGATCAAGGGCTAAACCGGAGGCTGCTTTGCGACAACAACTCCATGTACCCAAACCGGACTTTTTACAAAACGGATACCCCGCTTTAGCCGAGGCTCCGGTTTATTGCTTTTATTCATAAAATATACATTGTCTTAATATGTACATAGGTGGAGCCGATGGCTCAGGTATAATAAGGCCGAAGATGAGCTATGTTCCACGGCCTGTTGGTTTCCTCTTCTGACGTGCGTGAGTCTTTTCGCTCTCGAACATCAATCAGATAGTATGACCCGTTGTGCAGATTCTTGCTAACCACAAAGGGCCCTTCCCAAGGTGGGGATAGCTTGTGCATATCATGCGGTCTTGAATGAGCCGAAGCACCAAGTCTCCTTCCTGAAAGGTTCTTGTTCTAACCCGCCGACTGTGATATCGACGAAGATCCTGCTGGTAAATCGCCGAACGAGCAGCCGCCATATCTCGCTCTTCATCCAGTCGATCCAAAGCGTCCTGCCGTGCTGCCTCGCTGTCGGCCTCAACATAGGCTGCCACGCGGGGCGAGTCATGACGGATATCGCAGGGAAGGACCGCCTCCGCTCCATAGACCATAAAGAACGGTGTGTATTCAGTGGATCTGTTAGGTGTAGTATTGATACTCCATATCACAGATGGTAGCTCTTCTACCCAACAACCCGGCGTCCTCTCTAAAGGGACCATAAGCCGGGGTTTAATACCTCTCAAGATCTCCTGATTAGCTCGTTCCGCTTGACCATTGGACTGCGGGTGGGCCATTGAAGAAACGTCAAGCCGGATGTGCTCTCGTTCACAAAACTCCTTCATGACTCCTTGGACAAATTGGTGCCATTGTCCGTGATGATCTTGTGTGGAAACCCAAACCGAAAATCACCTTTTGATGAACCGAACCGCCGTGGCGCATCACACTTGCTAATGTGCTCGCCTCTACCCACTTTGTAAATTTGTCGACCGCCACCAACAGGTGGGTCTTCTTGTCCTTGGACCTTTTGAAAGGTCCAACCATATCCAACCCCAAGTCGCATAAGCGGCCAAGTAATTGGAATCATCCTTAATTCTTGGGCGGTACATGAGCACGTCTGGAAAACTTTTGGCAACCATCACATCGTCGACCGGATCTTACGCATCGGCATGGGCGTCAACCAATAGAAACCGTGGCGGGCGCTTTGGCCTGGGACTTTGAACGGCGTGGTGACCACAGTCCCCTTCATGGATCTCACGCAATATCTCGCGGCCTTCGTCGGGGACACAACGCTGAAACGCATACGACACGCTGCAACGATGCAACTCACCCTTATATATGGTCATAGACTTAGACCGCCGAACTATCTGTCGGGCCAGCGTCTCATCTTCCGTAACTTCGCCCGGTTCATGTATGCCGGATAAGGGGCGTCAATCCGAATGACATGCAAGGCTGCCACCAAGCGAGCCTCCGGATCAGGAATAGCCAAATCAACTTCATCGGGAAGCTTAAGCGGCGGATTATGCGAGACGTCAAGGAAGACATTAGGCGGGACGGTTTACGTTGAGAGCCCAGCCGGCTTAGAGCATCCGCCGCCGTTCTTTCGGCGATCCACATGGTCCACTGATATCCTTTAAAGTGTCCTGCAACAATATCCACCTCCCAGCGATGCGCAGCCATGAGTGGATCTTTGGAATCCCAAGTACCGATACTTGCTTTGGGCCACCAAGTCCGAGTCACCAAAGCACTTAACCCGGCTTAGATTCATCTCCTTAGCCATCCGGAGACCATGGAGCAAAGCCTCATACTCAGCTGCATTGTTAGTACAGGGAACATTAAGCGAAGAACGTAATGAACTTGTCACCTCGTGGGGAAGTTAATCGACTCCAGCCCCGAGCCCTCAATTGCTGGACCCATCAAAGTGGATGGTCCAATAGGTATGATCCGGCTTTTCTTGAGCGCTTGCAACTCTGTCCAATCGTTAATGAAATCCACAAGTGCTCGAGACTTTCTGCCGTCCGAGGCACATACCTTAAACCGTGCGGCCCAAGTTCTATAGCCCACTTAGCAATCCGCCGATCGCTTCCGGTTACGTATGATATCTCCCAAAGGAGCTGAACCGACCACCGTGATGGGGTGCCCTTGAAAATATTGCTTCAGCTTCCGACGCCATAAAAACTCCATATACCAGCTTACGCCAATGCGGATATCTTTGTTTAGACTCAATGAGGACCTCGCTAATGTAATAAACCGGCCGTTGAACCGGATACTCCTTCCCTGCCTCCTTTCGTTCCACCACAATGGCTACGCTGACTGCCCTGGCATTAGCAGCAACATATAACAGGAGCGGCTCCTTGTCAATGGGGCGGCGAGAACAAGCGGTTGGCCAACTGCCGCTTTAAGTCCTCAATGCTTCATCGGCCGCTGAACTCGATTTAACCGATCCGTTTTCTTGACATCTGGTACAAAGGAATGGCCTTCTCTCCTAGGCGGTGATAAACCGGCTTAGCGCAGCAATCCGACCTGCCAAGCGTTGGACATCATTGGTACACTTTGGCTTAGCCAGGAGGTGATAGCTGTAATCTTCTCGGATTAGCTTCAATCCCCTGTTGGACACAAGGAAACCCAATAACACTGCGGAACACCAAAAACACACTTGGCTGGGTTAAGCATCATCTTGTACACCGCAAGTTGTCAAAGGTTTCTCTCAAATCCTCAATCAGTGTTTCCTTCTTCCTTGACTTAACGCAATATCATCCACATAAGCATGCACATTACGGCCGATCTGTTCATGCAAGCAATTACACGCATAGCGTTGATAAGTTGCTTGGGCGCTCTTGAGCCCAAAAGGCATAGATACATAGCGAAGGCTCCAAAGGGGTGATAAGCGCCGTCTTCTCCTGGTCCTTAACCGCCATCTTAATCTGATGATATCCGGAATATGCATCCAAAAACTCAAATGCTCACAACCCGCCGTAGCATCAATAATCTGATCAATACGGGGGGGCGAAGGATCCATTGGACAAGCCTTGTTAAGATCTGTATAATCACGCTTTTGTCGCCAAGTGCCATTCTTCTTAAGGACCAACACGGATTAGCAAGCCACTCGGATGGAAAACTTCAACGATAAACCCTGCCGCTAAGAGCACGGCAACCTCCTCTCCAATGGCCTTGCGCCTTTCCTCGTTAAACCGGCGAAGAAACTGCTTTACCGGTCTGTACTTGGGATCAACATTAAGAGTGTGCTCGGCGAGTTCCCTCGGTACACCTGGCATGTCAGAAGGTTTCCATGCGAAAATGTCCCGATTCTCACGGATGAACTTCGATGGCGCGCTTTCCTATTTAGGATCCAAGTTAGCACTGATGGTGAACTGCTTGGACGAATCGCCGGGCACAAAATCAACAAGTTTAGTCTCAGCCGCCTACTTAAACTTCAAATCCGGATCGTGCTCTGTAGTTGGCTTCTTCAACGGGGTCATATCTGCCGGATCAACATTGTCTTTATAGTACTTTAACTCTTCGGTGGCACAAACCGACTCCGCATAAGCCGCATCACCTTCCTCGCATTCCAACGCAATCCGGCGGCTCCCGTGAACCGTTATCGTCCCTTTGTGACCCGACATTTTCAGCTGCAAATAAACATAACAAGGCCGTGCCATAAACTTAGCATAAGCCGGCCGCCCAAACAGGGCGTGGTAAGGGCTTTGGATTTTCACCACCTCAAACGTCAACGTTTCCGATCTGGAGTCATGTTCATCTCCAAAGGCTACCTCCAGAGCTATCTTACCGACCGGGTATGCTGACTTGCCAGGCACCACGCCGTGAAACACTGTACTGGACGGCCTGAGATGCTTATCCGTCAACCCCATACGTCGGAAGGTCTCGTAGTACAGGATGTTGATGCTGCTCCCTCCATCCATGAGTAATTTGGTAAACTTGTACCCTCCCACCTGAGGTGCCACCACTAGGGCTAGCTGACCCGGATTGTAAACCCGGGGAGGATGATCCTCTCTGCTCCATACAATAGGCTGCTCTGACCAGCGCAGGTAATGCGGCGTGGCCGGTTCAACAACACTGACCGCCCGCTTCTGAAGTTTGCGGTCTCGTCTGTCCAAGCTGGTGGTAAAGACATGGTACTGTCCACCGTTCAACTGCTTTGGATTACTTTGGTAACCCGACTGCTGCTGTTGTTGATTGTAACCCCCTTGGTTCTGATTGTTCTGATTGTTTTGATTGTTCTGATTGCCTTGCCCGCCCGGATTACCACCGAACCCTGGGCCGGAATTTCCTCCACCGTAACCCGGGGCGGACCCTGAACCGCCGCCGGGCCCTTGATCATACCGGAAAGCATTAGAATTTTTGAACTCCTGCATAATATAACAATCCTTCCAGAGGTGGTTCGCTGGCGCCTCCTTCGTCCCATGCTTTGGACAAGGTTGATTCAATAGGTAATTCAAACGATCCGGATTGTGACCTTGTGCACCGCCTCGGTTTGATTGCTTACCTTTGCGCCGCTGACCCTTGTCCTGCGCGTTGGTGTTGGCTACGAAGCCCATGTTACCGTTAGCCTTACGCTTGTTTCCCCCATTGCCTGCCGAATGATGCTGCTGGACTCTGGAGTTGCTATTCTGTTTTCCCTTCCCTACTTCGTCATCCTCAGACTCGGGATCCTTGGTACTATCAGAATCAGCATACTTTACCAGCGCCCATGGCGTGCCCATGTCATTGCAAAACGCTTCATGCGACCCAGCTTCAACTTCAACGGTTCGAACGGGCAGTTGGCTTCTAGGGTTAAGATAGCGGAATCAGGGTTGATCCGGTCTGACGAATGTAAAACCTCCGAAACACGGCGCACCCAATGTGTTGTAGATTCTCCCTCTGCCTGGACACAAGCCGCCAAATCCACCACAGACATGGGCTGTTTACAGGTGTCTTTGAAATTTTGAATGAACCGGGTCCGTAACTGGGTCCACGAACTAACTGAGTTGGGTGGCAAATTTTTCAACCAAGTATGGGTCGTACCTTCCAACATCATGGTGAAATACTTCGCACACGCAGCTTCGTCCACATCCAGCATCTCCATGGCCATCTCATAGCTTTCTATCCACGCTTCTGGAGCCAAATCGGCGGTATAATTGGGCACCTTGCGTGGCCCTTTGAAGTCCTTGGGCAAACGCACATTGCGTAAAGCGGGGACGAGGCAAGGCACCCCCAATGAGCCAGACGTGACCCCCGGTTCGAAGATGGTCGGACGAACCGGCGCGAGCTGATGGTCCTCATGTTGTGCTGCTAACTCGGCCTCCCTACGTGCCCTGGCCCGGTCCACCACCACTTGAGCGTCTTCGAAGCCACCGGCCGGGTTGTTGCCTCGGCGGACCGCGCTGCACGTTGCTTGATCGGCGGTTCATCTGCGCGCCGGCTATAACTCCGGCTTGGCGGGGTGGAGTGGATCCGATCCCGATCGTATGAATCGCTTCTGCTGAGCAGGGCCGTCTGAGAGCTCCTTGACCGGCGTGTTTCTACCGCTGTGGTGAATCGCCCTCGATCGAATCGCCTCCAATCGTGCCGCAGCCGCGACAAGGTTATCCATCGGGTTGGAGTAGTGACCCGGAGGTGTCTGCGACGAATGGGCGCGCCGGCATGATGGCGAGGCAGATCTATCACACGGGGCTGAACCGGCGCGGCCGTCCCAGGTGCTTCCGGCCGGTTTACCACCGGCGGCGGATTACTGGTCCCTGCCCCTGGGGTATTGAAGAGCTCTCTTCCCTCGAAAACCGAAGGCAAACGGGATCTGTACTTCCTTTTCATGACTTCATGTGATGCACTCTGATCCAGCATGAGCCTATAAGCCTGTGCATCCAAAGCGGCCCGTTCCGCCGCCATCCTCACGTCCGCGGCTGCCAGATCCGCTTTAGCTTTAGCGATCTGTTCCTTCACCCTTGCAATCTCTGCGTTGTGCAGGTCCTGATCCGCCGGGTTAGCCTCCGCCATGAGCGCAGCCAATGCGTCGAATAACTCTGATAAAACTTGAGCCGGTGGGCGCACAGGGCCTCCTTCCCCGGCTGCCACCACCGCTGTTGAACCGGCGACCATGGGCGCCGCGGTCGAAGAGTGAAGCGTCGCTTGTGTACCGGCCATGAAGATTCCAACCCGGTTGGGTAGATCAAAGGGGTCCGGAATACTCTCCCCGTCGGAACAGCCCCCGATCTGGCCATCCTGCAGCTGGTACAGAGACTCGGTTTCTCCGGCTGACGACTCGTCGCCGGAGTAGACAACGGTTTCGCGCCGGATGCTGATCCGCCCTCATAGTCTCCGTGGGCGACTCCCACGAAAGCACGCTTGACGGCCGGTTTAGCGAGGCAGGACTCTTCTTCGCCCGCGAGCCGTCTCGGCGAGGTCGGTGCAGATGTCCGGCCCAGCCCTGGCTCGCCGATCTTGCCGATGAACACGTGTATGCCACCAAAGGGACCCGGTACCCGTACTCAATCGAGCCGCCTCGGGCCCCGATCCGCATCGTCGATGTAGAGTTTGCCGCGACGACTCTTAGTCATCCGCCCACAAGATAGCCTACGAGTCCTTCGAACTTGCCCTCTAAGATCATCAAACCATCGGCGATAGCCCCACGGTGGGCGCCGACCGTCGTGGAATTGTCACGGCAGATGTCCTCGTGAAAGGACTTAGTCGCGGGGCCATCGTGCGGGTTAACTTAGAGGGTTAAAGCGGACACAAAGACACGGGAGTTATACTAGTTCGGCCCTTCGATGAAGGAAAAGCCTACGTCTAGTTGTGATGGGATTGATGCGATTTGGCGACTAGGGAGCAATAACCGCCTAAGCCTCAATTGTCATCTTTAACCCGCCGCCGGTCGTCCCCTTATATACACGGGTTGGCCCGGCGGTCTCTGAGTCGATCCGGCTCATACAAGTGTCCGCTCGGTCTCTTCTCTCTTATCTTACAGCTCAAGTTACAAGACTAAGGCGGTTTACATGAATGGACCCTAATCCGCCTCTGGGCTTTGGGCCTCCTCCGTGGGCCCTGATCATGGACGAGGGTAACCCGGCCCCTTCAGGGCGGTTTACACTCGGTAGTTATATCCCCAACACCTACCTTTTAGCTTGGGTACGTAGTTTGAAATGGAGAGGATAATGTAGTTTAGTATGTGCAGTTTTCCTCCTGAAGTGGTGAGATTTCTGTTGACCTCTTCCTTTGCGTAGACCAAGTGGCAGGAAGCTCAGGAGCCTGCGGCAGGACAGTAGTCATCGGGTCCATCATGAGGACAAACCGGTCATGACCCCACTGTCTAAATAGCGGGTGCCAGTGCTGCAAAAATGCGAGAAATTTGAAGATAGAGTTAGAAGGCCAACTAAGAAATACCAACTCAATAACCATCTACTTGCAGGTCGTCCACATGAACCGGGTTTATTCAGGTTTCTCGAAGTTTCATTTTCCCGTTTTTAATTTATTTATATTCTATTTCTTACTTCATATTTTGTCGTTTTATTTTTATTTTTTTATCTACCTTTTGTTATTGGTTTCCTTTTCATTTTCCCTTTTTGTTTTAATTTATCTTTGTATTTTTGTTCCCTTTTCTTTATTATTATTCTTCTATTTTTACTTTCCCATTTTTTTTCTTTTGGTTCTTAGCTCGTAGTTGTCTGGTCATGATCCCTCTGTCAAAATAGCGGGCGCCAATGCTGCAAAAATGTGAGAAATTTGAAGATGGAGTTATAAGGCCGCCTAAGAAAGACCAGGTCAATAACCATCTACTTGCAGGTCATCCATAGGGAGCAGATTTATTAAGGCTTCTTGAAATCTTCTAGTTCTGTTTTTAATTAATTTATTCTTTCTATTTCATTTTTCTTTTTCTATCATTTTCTTTTTTCCCTTTCTCTACCTTTTGCTATTGGTTTCCTTATCGTTTTTTATTTTGGTTTCAAATTAAAGTGGACTCATAGCAAGAGCAGGGCAGCTACCTTTCATGTTGCTTTAGATAAAACTAAAATAGATTGATCACTTATTGCGAGCACGGTCAAAGGCCAGGCTTGCAGGAAGCCAGGAAACGTTCAGTTTGCGACGTCTCGATCGTGCATGCTCACTTGCTCAGACCAGGTCAGTCTCCATTTGCAAAATCAAATGCGAGAGGTGCCATCGCGGCCATGATTACTGTCAATCTCGACCACGCGCGTTTTGTGCACAACAACTAGGACAGTAAACATACGGTCATGGTCGATTCGTCTCGGTCTCGCCACATCTTATCCAGTTGTTGGGATCTAAGAAATATGCACCCATCGGTCCAAATTGACGGGGGAACATTTTTGGACTTGATCGAAAGATGAGGAGGAGGACGTTTGAAAACGTTGACGTGAAATGTTTGAGTTGAACTTGGAGAAACAGGCCGGATGCATTGCATGTTGGCGGGCGGGAGGTTGTTGGACGCCACTGAACTTTTTGATTTCGGCCACAAAATCGTCGACATGGCGGCTTATTTTCTTCTTCATAGTCGTTGGTGAGAGTGAGACGCTCGTATGCGACGCCGGCCATGTGTGCTGGACTTGCGAGTGCATGCGGCACGTGCGCAGGAGTAGTGGTTGAACAGTTCCTGTCCTTAGTGCAGTAAAGTATATTTCGAAAATTATTAGCTAGAGATCAAAGACCAGTGAACAATTTTAACTCTGCATCACTGCTATTATATCGTAGAGGAATCTGCCAACAAGAGTTGAATAATGCCGGAGATTAAGAAATGTCCAGAAGAAGCTGAAACTTGTTTGCAGCTGGCCTGAGTGTTATGTTTTACTAAGTTTTTCTTAACATGTTGATTGACATATGCTTCCTCTGAAAGTGCATGGGCAGAAACACGCTGATGCTTTCTTGGAACGAGGATACAAGTTGTGGTCGTTCCAACATGGTACAGGGTAGTAGAACTGCAACTTGCTGGATCACCTACTTATTGCTATATATGTACTCCAGAATAAAAACTACATTTTCTTTTTGCCGACGATGTGATTTCAGGGTAAAATTATGGTGGTAAGCATCAAGTTTAGAGGTGGTTGTTTGTCACTGTGTTCGGTAAGATAGTCATTACGTGCTCATACAATTACATGTCAAATTATGCTGGTCGTTTCTTCTGATTTTATCCATCACACGTTCAAATGGGTAGGATTGAATGTAAAAATTAAAGGTCGAGATATTTGAATGTAAACTCGCATGTAGAACACCGTCCAAGCTAACATGACCTATACGTAGAAAAAACTCTAGCACGACGTGTGTGCAGTACACTGGAGCATGATCCATTGATTGGCTTTTTCTGAAGTATGCCTAGATTAGCGATGCCTGACTGGGTCTCGGGTAGGATATCTAAATTTGCCAAAGTCTAGTCTATCTATTTGAAGGACGGAACATGCAAGCATGCATAATGCATCAAAATATTCTCTACAAAAAAAAACCTGGAATCAAGATATTAGTTAGCATATCATTCGGTCTAATTTAACGGTGGTGGATACTCCCCCTGTCCCATAATATAAAAACGTTTTATTATGCTGGTTGTTGCTTCTGATTTTCTCCATTACACGTTCAAATGGATAGGATTGGATGGCAATTAAATGTCTGACATATTTGAATGTGAACTCGCATGTAGATCATCGTGACCAAACAAACATGACCTATACGTAGAAAAAATCTGGCACCACGTGTGTGCAGTGCACTGAAGCATGATCGATTGACTGGTTTTTTTTTTCTTATGCGTGCCTAGACTGGGTCTCTGGGTTGATGTCTATCTATTTTTGAAGGGTCGAACATGCAAGCATGCATAACGCATCCAAATATTCTTTACAAAATTTCCTCAAAAAAATTTTGTCTACGAAATTGTGTGCTACTATATACAGGCACTTCGTTTTCAATTTGTCTGGCTACAACTATATGGAAGAACATGGATGAAACCTGCTCTGCTAAATATTCGAATTTTTATCGTCCACGCGTTTTTTTGCTCTAGACAAACTTATGCTTTCTTTTGTGGGAAAACAAAGTAGCGGACTCCACAAATGTACACGCATCCACAGGTAACATACGACCGACTCCCTCTCGTTGTCAACTTGCTGGCTTGATTAAGTGTTTTCAATCTTCCGACGAAACTATGTCCAGTTTCTCCATCTCATTGTGATGTCTACTCGTGCTGAACCGCTCTACACCTATGCTCACACCTACCTTTCTAAATCTTGGTACGTAGTTTGAAATGGAGTGGATAATGTTGTTTAGTATGTGGAGTTTTATACTGTAGTTGGTGAGATTTTTCGTTGACCCCTACCCATGTGTAGACCAAAATAAACAAATAAATAATTCATAATGCAACTACACTACTCCTATCTATACATCTATGTAGTGTACGAATAACTCTGAATAACAACCGTGGTGAATCTGGTCCGATGGTGGAGACGTGGCAAATCCGAGTATCGTTGACCATTGGATCTTCTCATTACTTATTCCACCACATGTACTATCTAGAGGATTTTATGGTTGGGCTTAAGCCATATGGAAGTCTTGCACAGAACTTAAAGCACACTTCTATTTTATTCTAGACTCTAACATACTACTCTTCTAATTTCTTTTTCTATTCAAACTATCGTTCATCTTTTACTTCATATTCAATGCTATGTACCTTCATAAATCATATTTATCTTTGCGGATAGAACATTAGCCTTGAGATAGCCAAAAAAACACACTTATACAAAACCCGCTCGATATATTTTACGTGATTTTGCCATCTTATACCCCATGCATATGCCCCACAATTCCATTTGATTGTTCTGATTAATACATCACCATATGTCTATCTTTGGTTGTAATTTAACTATTTGAGCTCTCCCCACGAACATATTTACCTCAATATCCAGACATGTCACATCACCACACAATTATGGATAGGATAAAGCCCAACATGCAACCATGCATGAGAAAAGGCCCACCACCACATCCTGCCATGCATGAAAATATTTTTCATTCTATTATTCTACTTATATTCAATAAAATATTTCACAACTATACATAATCGAATATTATTTGGTTCACGTGCTATTAATTTAAATGCTTATATTCCACACAATCAAATCTTATTTAAATAAATTGCAATTGATTCCCGCAGCAATGTGAAGGGTATCATCTAGTATACCTAAGAAGTTCATCTATATTATTTATCTTATAATACACTTTATCCATATCATAACATATATTTCACACATGCCACCTCCCATTTAAGTGCGCATGCAAGCCATCCACATCATCAAGCATATGTAGTCAATCAATCCACTTTCCACCACATGCACGCACTGCACATCATCAATCGCCCATGCAAGCATTCAACTCTCCACTTTCATCTTTCTACCTCATGCAAGCCCTCTAGATCATCAAAGAACATGAATGCCCACCACATCATTAATTTTTATTTTTATTTTTCAACAACAAATAATTAAACTTGAATGTCACAAGACAATATAACATGCACCCACCCTATTATCAAATAAGTTTGTTTTGTGGGGAAGTAGCAAGAAAGGAAGGTTGTGCTAGGACTAGAACTTCCAGAAGGAGGCTATGCCGACAGGTGGAGCTGGAGCATACGAGTGAGATGGCACATTATACGCTCGGATGGGGATGGGCCGGCCTGCCCTGACCCGGAGCTGGTCCCTACCTGCCCATATGTTATGTTCAAGGAGATGGAGGTGGCCCAATGATCCGGCCTCATGTTCCATCGGTCAACATGATCCGACCCATTTAAATACTAGATTGCACAAGAAAAAGGAGCATTTACATGTCAACACTATTTCGACTAGCATCATTTAGCAATATCCAACTTTTTTTTCTATTTCTACATCGTTTGCATCGTAAGGTAGCATATTTAAAATAAAAGCAGTCTTGGGTCAATAGTTTGGAATTTTCATGTGAGCACAAGGGTAACAACCTTGCAAAGGCATGTGCATTGTAACAATAGACTTCGACCTTGGGCAATAATTTTTTTGGGTTGACCCACTTGTCCTAGTGGGCCGACGGTGGCCGGTTCCCCTTGCCTAATTTTCTTATGAAGCCGACCCAAAAGACCCATTATTCTTAAAATTATGGTTCGGACAAATGTCACAATGGGTAACATCGACCCATTCCCATCGTGAATTAGAGATCCTATTTGGCACTCCCTATGTCAAATTGGCAACCGAATGATAGGACGCTCGTCTTCAAAGGTTGGCCCAATAACCCATTGTTCATCATCACCAAATCTAGCGGTTTTTCTTTGATTCAGTTTCCTTCGACTTGTTCAATCGGTTTTCATCAACTCACCATTCGAGATTAAAAAATAATTTTAAAGAGTATTCAAAAATTTAACAAAATATTCTCAAATAAAAAATAACACGGTCACTAAAAAGTAATTACTATTTTATTAGAAAAATAAAATATAGAAAATGTTAAGAAATAAAAAACATTGAATTAACAACATGGTCATGATTTTTAAACATTATTCCAAACTCAAAATTAACAAGTTACAAAGAATTAATAAAACCACCCAGATAAAAAGATTTAAAAACACAACAAGAACGAGCAAAAATCAACGGGTAAAAATAATCGCTGCGAGTCGTCTTGCTCGGTACTAGGCTGGGCCCATCTCACATCGCTTGAGCCAAGCGGGTGCTAGGTCTCTAAGGGCCTGTTTGGTAGCCTGCCAGCTCCAAGATTCCGCAAATCAGCGAGCGAAGCTGGCCCAAACGGCCCGGCTCCAAGAAGCTGGCTTCGAGGATCGTAGCAGTGTTCACGGGGAGCTCCTATACAGCGCTGCAGGCGCCCGCTAACGATCCGGCGCCTGCAGTGCTGCTATCATGGGCCGGCCCACAAGCATGCCGCCGCAAGTTTTTTTAAATTTTTTTACGAAAATAAAAATATGAAATGAAGAAAGGTTTACAGATTTAAAGAAAAAAAGTTCGTCCATTTGAAAAAATACGTTCATATCTTTAAAAAAGGTTCATAAATTTTGAAAAAGTTCATTAATTTGAAAAAAAAGTTCATTCAAATTGAAAAAAGGTCATCCAATTTTGCAAAATTTCTTTAAATTTGGGAAAAGTTCATAGAAAGTGAAGAAAGTTCATGTATTTTTAGAAAAAGTTCATAAATCAAAAAAAGTTCATCCATTTTCAAGACAAAATGTTCATTAAATATCAAAAAAGTTCACCAATATTCCAAAGAGTTCATCAATCATAGAAAAGTTCACATAATTTTCAAAAAACAAAATAATCAACCAGCGCCTAGATGGGCCGGCCCATTTGCGGATGCCACAGGCGCCAGTTAACAGAATGCACGTTAACTGGCGCCTCTGGCGCCAAATAGGAAATGCCGTGTTCACGTACAAAAACCTGGAGCGGGTGTTTTGGCGATCCCAGGAATCGGGAATCCTGGAGTTGGCCTTATTTACGGGCAAATGCCACCGCCAAGTGATTTGAGGGTGCGTACCGGTTCGCTGCCTTGTCTCTCCCTTCTCACGTCATGTTATATTCTCTTGACGAGGCTACGTGGAGACATCGCTGCCTCTCCTTCTGAACTGGGCCAAGCCCAGCCACTCTCCTCCAGCGTTCGACCAGGCCTAAGGCCACCTTATCTATCGAGCCGGCTGGGCTCTAGCCCGTCCAGGCAGTTTGGCCTGCTGGCACCTACAAGAAGCTGGAGCGAGGGTGCCGAACAGTTTTCGTCGATCCAGTTTTCGGAGAAGAAGCTGGAAAATCCTATTCGCCGCTCTCTGCGGCGAATTGCCGGGGTTTCGCACAGGGGCAAGTATGCCGGCGACAAGTCATGGGCCGGCCCAGTTAGAGCTTTATGCACTGCGGCCAACGGTTTTGGGAACCTTCTAGAAGGATTCCTGAACCGGGTTTTCCCTTTGCTGTTTCCTTTCGGGTTTTCTCGGTTTTCTTTCTCTTTTATTTTTCCTTTTTTTGATTCTTTTTCTGTTTCTATTTCACAAAATTTGTTCCCATTTTTCACAAAATGTTCATATTTTCAGTTTTTTTAGAAATAGTAAAAATGTACAAAATTCAAAAATGTTTAAAATTTCAAAATTTGTTCGCTTATTTTCAAGCAAGGTTCAATATTTTCGAATTTTATATAATATGATAAATTTGTATAACATTTGAGAAAATGTTTTCATTTTAAATTTTGTTCACAATTTGAAAAATGTTCCCGTTTTAAAAGTTTATTCACAGATAAAAATGTCCATATATTTAAAATTTGTTCACAAATTTAGAAAGTTTCTAAATTTCAATAATTGTTCTTGTTTTGAAGTTTGTTCATGTTTTTATAATTTATTCACGAATTCACACTATGTTTGGGGTATTTAGGAAATGTTTGCATTTGACGAAAAAATGTTCGCGTTATAGAATTTCGTTCACATTCTTTCATAAAATTGTACGCAGTTAATGCATTTTTATCTATTTTAAAACATGTTCCCATGTTTAAAAAAACACTTTTTCGAAAAAATCATACTAATACGTGTTTTGTTTGCCATTTTCAAAAAATTGTTCATGTTTTAACTTTTTTTCCGAACTTACAAATGTTCTTGTTTCAATATTTTGTTCCAAAATTTAAAACTGTTCATAGTATCAGAAATTATTCGGTAATTTCACAAAATGTTTGCGTTTTTTCTTCCTGTTTTTTTAAATTGGATTTAATAAAATCTTCACTTTTCAAAAAGTTGGATTTACAAAAACAATTGAGAAATATAGTTCGTGTTTTTCAAAAATTTGTTCGCATTTTCAAAAGTTGTTCATGTTTTCAACTTTTGTTGAGAACTTTTTGAAAAATGTTTATCTTTTTAAAATTGTTCACATATTCATAAAATTTCAGAAAATTTTTGGAGTTTCAAACTTTTGAATTGAAAAAATGATCCGGTTCTTAAAAAGTTGTTCACAAATTCATACATTTTTTCGTTTTGAAACTTGGTTAAAATCAAAAAATTGGTTCAACGCTAGCGGTGGTCAGCTCCAGTGGTTACGTACCTCGGTCTACTAGTGAGGAATCGTGAGTTCGAATCATGTTGAAGCAGCTCTGTTTTCGCCATTTTTTACATCAATGGCTGCTCCTACGTGGGCCGGCCCAGGCAAACAGTACCGTGTGTGAAGCCACTGCTGTCTGCCGCATAGCCGCAGAATGCGGCAGATAGGAGGTCTCAACGAAGAAGCTGGCATACCAGTGAAGCTGGAGGGCTTCTGAACAGGCCCTAAGTATGGAGATATAAAATCTGTGGGTGAGTGCCACGTCAGCACTTAACGCGTCAGGTTGCGCAAGAATGCAGATGGTATCTCCCCGTGGGTCGGCCCAACAATCACGCTCGCTGCCTGCTCGCTACCCATTTGTTGGTTTGTCTCATTTGTTGTCCTAGAAAAACTGGACTTTTTTTCTATTAGTTTTTTAAAGCTTGGTCAAATAATATAGTGATCACGAATTTATAAAAGTATTATATTTGAGATAAATTCAACAACTTTTTAAAAGCTCATGATTTTAAACAAAGTTCAGGGACTTTGATTTTTTTTCTTCTTTTGAAGAACTTAGAAAAAAAAGGTTTACGAGATATGAAAGAAGTTAACACAACTTGAAAAAAAACATAAATTTTGGAAAACTTTATGAACTTGGAAACTTTTAAAAATCGGGAAAAAATCATGAACTCAGAAAAGATTGCAAATTCGAAAGGTTCATGAATTTGAAAAAAGAAAAGTTTCTGAAACTAATTTGTCGCAAATTTGATAAATATTCACGTATTTTTAAAATAGCTTTTAGAAAAATATAAGATTTTAAAAAGAGAACATAAAAAGAAAAGGAAAGGAAAAATAAAAATACATAAAAAACCAAAGAAAAAAAATAATACCCAGTACGAAATAAACCTGAGAAAACTTGCCTGAAGGAGTGTGTGCGTGTTGTAGCGTTTATGCCGCATTTGGCGCTATAAGAGCATCTCCAACAGTCGCGCTATATAAACGCCGCGTTGAAAAAGTAATGCTTTTAGCGCGCGCTATCGCTCCGGACGCTCTAGCGGATGCGCAAAAATCGCGCGCGACATATCTAATTCAGCCGCGGGCGGAAACGCCATCGCGCGCCGTTTATTTACTGCGGCCGCTCCCGCGCGCTGGGCTCTTGAGCGCTCGCTCGCAACTCCACCTATCCATCCAGCCGCCACCGCGCGCGTCACCCCATTTCTTTTGTAATAATAAATTAAACTATTTATTATTGATTTATT
This sequence comes from Aegilops longissima, assembly GCA_021605205.1. Classification (NCBI taxonomy): domain Eukaryota; kingdom Viridiplantae; phylum Streptophyta; class Magnoliopsida; order Poales; family Poaceae; genus Aegilops; species Aegilops longissima. The sequence goes on along the minus strand of CM038682.1, from coordinate 39,144,409 downwards.
TTGTTTGTGTTTGATCTTCTAGCTTGTGTTTAGAGCGCATATATCGATTGTGCGAGAGCGCGCGCTGTATTTTAGCGCGTCTGCTAGAGTTACGTGCGCGCTGCATTTTAGCGCGGCTGCTGGAGCCAGTGTTGCACGGCTGGCCAAACCTGACGATGAACGCAGCAAATCAGTTTTTAACGCGCCGTGTGTTGGGCGGCTGTTGGAGATGCTCTAAGCGCCTAACAATATACTCCTATATGCCGCTTCTCACTGTCGGATTTGTAGATGGTCCGGATTGTCGATACATTCTGCCCAATCTGACACCAAGTTGGGATGGGGCGGTTGGGTGCTATGCCTTGCTTCTTGCGAGATGGAAGCCAGTGTCGCCTCAAGGAAGATTTATTCATCTCTTCACTTAGTTTATCGTTTTTCTAAAAATTTACTTTTTATTTTGAAATTATTTTTAATTTTCAAAATATTTTATATACATATATCCCAAACACTATCACTTATATTTTATGGAAACTGTTTGTGCAATGGTAAAAAAAATTCATGCAAGTTAGAATTTTTTGTGTAAAAAACACAATTCAAAAAAAATTGTGAATTTTTCACAAATGTTTATACAATGTAATTTTTCCCCATAATTCAAATTGAATGTTTGATATCATTAAAAAATTTAAGTGACATTTTAGAAAAATGTTCAATTGTTTCAACAATATATTTGTGACATTTCCGAAATTTTGTGTATGCAATGTAAAAAATGTTCATGTAGTATAAAAATATTTTGTATCATTCAAGTGAATGCACGTGAAATTTTAAATAACTATTCAGCGTTTCAAAATTTGAATGTGAACATTTTAAAACCATGTTCAGAAATTGTGAAAAATATGTTCACGTGGTTTAAGAAAATGTTTATTACCATTCAAAACTGGTCAACATGTATTTGAAAAAAGATTAACATGTATCCGAGAAAATGTTCGATACATTTTCTTTTTAAAGTGTACATTGTCTGTTTGAACAATGGTCAACATGTATCAAAAATATGATTCACAAGTACACTAAAAATGTATATTGTGTAGAAGTCGATATGTGTTAGAAAAACAAAATGAAAAAAGGAAAGAAAAGAGAAACTGAGTTAAAAATGCATGTGTAGTTAGAAAATGTTTATTGCCATAAAAATGTTTAGCTATATTTGGCAAAGATGTAGTATTTATATGAAAAAATGTTCAAAACGAGTCTATTTAAAATGTACATCGTGTGTTTAAAAGATGTTCAACGTGTACACTAAAAATGTATGTTGTGTAAAAGTAGACATGCGCAGATACAAGAACAGGAAAAAAAGAAAATCGATAAAGAAAATTGAAAAAGTGTGAAGAAATAAAAAGAATACAAAACCAATGAAAACCGCAAAAAGCAATGAAGAGACAGGAGAAAACAAATGAAAACCGATGAAGAAACAAAAACAGGCCTATCCAGACAAAAGGAAACCGTGCAAGACAATGGAAAACGAAAAACAGTGCTACAATACTAGGCCGGTCCAAAAACCCTCCCTCGATAGGCCAATCCAGGCTATAGGGGTACCCTTTACAAAGGGCACTCCCACCTTCTCTGGTGCTGACATCTGCGCCACTTGTCGCAATCTGTGTTTTTTTCTTCCCTTTTTTTATTCTTTTGTCAAAATGTTTTATCTTTTAAGCCATGCGTCTAAATCATGAACCGTCACCATTGGATTCTTAGTTCGAGATCTTCTAAAATAGATACCATGTTAATAGCTTTCATCTAACTCTTTTCATGAAAACCCCGGACAGTGACAGGTCACACCTCAAACTTCCTCTTCGACAACCGGATACCTCAATTAGGAATTCTCAAATTCATACATTACATAGATTGTAAATCTTAATCTTAATCTTCGTCGGCGCTCGTTTGGCTCCACGGCCATGTCCATGCACAGAGGCCAGTTGAGCCCCTCATAGTGAAGGTGTGATCGCCGACAAAGTAGAGTAGGACAAGAGACATGAACCGGCTCACGGGACTCTAGGCGTTGCCGTTTCCCATGCCCTACTCTTCCTCGTCGGAGCCAATGGTCTCGACGTTGCTGATCGATGCGAGGTCCATGATAGACCCCTCATGGTTGGAGCCCAACAAGTCCACCACGATGCGGTTGCGTTGCCAAGGGGTGTCCGGTAACCCGAACCGGCTCCAGAGCGGCGTGTGAATTCGCTTTCACGGCCTCCTCCGTTAGAGCCGCCGTGGCCTCCTGCGCCCTCTGCCTTGCATGGCGGTGTCGGTGTCAAAACCGGCGGATCTCGGGTAAGGAGTCCCGAACTGTGTGTCTAAAGCTAATGGTAACAGGAGGCGGGGGACACGATGTTTACCCAGGTTCGGGCCCTCTCGATGGAGGTAATACCCTACTTCCTGCTTGATTGATCTTGATGATATGAGTATTACAAGAGTTGATCTACCACGAGATCGTAGAGGCTAAACCCTAGAAGCTAGCCTATGATTATAATTGTTGTTCTACGGACTAAACCCTCCGGTTTATATAGACACCGGAGGGGGCTAGGGTTACACAGAGTCGGTTACAGAGAAGGAGATCTACATATCCGAATCACCAAGCTTGCCTTCCATGCAAAGGAGAGTCCCATCCGGACACGGGACGGAGTCTTCAATCTTGTATCCTCATAGTCCAACAGTCCGGCCAAAGTATATAGTCCGGCTGTCCGAGGACCCCCTAATCCAGGACTCCCTCAGTAGCCCCCGAACCAGGCTTCAATGACGAGGAGTCCGGCGCGCAGATTGTCTTCGGCATTGCAAGGCGGGTTCTTTTCCAAAATCCCTGAGTACCTGTCGTAACGAGCAGTGTCCGGCTTCCCATTAATGTTGCACTCCTTGGCTTTTGTGCCTTAATAATGGCTATCTCCACGTGTCAAGCGAATGCGAGAAGTCGGGGCATTTTTACATTTGCCACCCTGACCATGTAAGTAATCGTCTATTTAAAGAGACCGGGATCCTCAGATCCAGATCACACCATCCTCCCCCAGCGAGTATCCATCAGAGCGCGCCCGGAAAAACCATCCCATCATGGCCGGTCCTCACAGCTCCTCCTCTCGCTCCCGTAACACAAAGCCAGGCGATTGGAAGAAGTGTTCCGTCCCCCACAGCCGATTAGTAGAGTTGCAGACCTAGGGGTTTCTCCCGCCTGCATATATGGTCCCCGTCCGAGCCGGACTAGCCACCTACAATGGTGGGGAGCAAGCAGAGAGTTTTCCCAACCCATGCAGGGGAGAACGGGTATGCCTTGTCCCTTACTTGCTGAGGGGACTCGGATTTCCAATCCATCCATTCCTCCGCGGGCTCCTGGAGTTCTATGGCCTCCAGCTGCATAACTTAACCCCCGCTTCCATTTTACACATCGCCGGCTACGTCGCCTTTTGCGAGCTGTTTCCGGGCTGCGAAGCTCATTTCGAGCTATGGAGGAGGCTATTCTGCCTCGTCCCTCGCAATCAAGAGGGGTCAGTATATCAAGTGGGCGGAGCCGAAATATGGCGCATCGCCGGGACCAGATACCTGTCCGGCACTCCGAAGAAGACATTCGAAGACTGGCCTTCGGAGTGGTTTTATATAGATGACGTCCCCCTTCCGGACCCTATTCGGATGGGTCTTCCTGAGTTTACCAACGCTCCACTGAAGAAACGCCGCAACTGGCGTCCCCGGAGCCCCCAGGAGGAAGATAACAGAGAAGTCATTTACTTGATGGGCCGGATAAAAACGCTGGCCCAATCAGGACTGACAATAATCGAGGTTATGTCAATATGTATAATGCGGGTAGTGCAACCACTTCAATATCGGGGGAAACCCATGTGGCACTTCAATGGAGAAGACGACGCCACCCGCTACGGCCGTAAAGGTCTGGACTCCGCCGCCGCTCTGGCAAAAATACTGTCCGATTTGTACAAAGGAGAGGAAGAGAAGTTCATCCATATCAAGCCACGGGATGAATTCTCCATGTACAACCCCCCAAGCTAGTTGAGCTGCTATCTTTTATTCTAATCCTTCCCGCATTCTTTATCACAAATATTTACCTTGCCAATTCATAGCTGGAACTGCGAAAAGCTGTGAGGGAGGTCCACAGCCCGTCTCCACAGCCAGAGGACCCTGACCGGGCCCTCGACCCCGGACTCGAAGAAGATCTGGACATATTTGTGGAGCTCGTCGACAGGACGTTCTATCAGTTAAGCTGTGATGGCACCTTGGTGGCCATCATAGCCGATTATCCTGGCCTACTCCCTACATCGCATGTAAGTAAAACCGGAGTCCCAACTTCCAAGAAGGATCCCCTCTTTGCGCCTTACCCCCCGCACATGTATTGCGTTTTACAGGGAAGGCCATCGGGGCGCCGTGCCGAACCTGCGGTGACTCATCAACAAGGGGCACCGAAGCCGGGTAGGCTTAAAAGGAAGGCGGCCAGGACTGAGATGCCATTGCAGAGGTATGAAAAACCCTGCTCCGTGGTTATCGTCTTTAAAATATAATAATGTCCATGGTTTCTGGCAGAAAAAACACTCGCCGGACTGTGTCCGGATTGCCTGCCGGCCACGCCTCCACCAGCCGGACTCCAGAGCCGGACTTAGGGGCGGATGCTAACGCGGGGACAACGCTGGACGGTCCTCCTACCGAGGATGCGGATAGATTATCCACTAAAAACTCGGAAGTGGAGAGTGCCATGAATCATAGGCGCCGACGGGCCGTACTCCGCGACCCTGGTTTCTCCGAAGAGGCGTTTGATGCCTTCAACTTAGGAGACACGTACATCCGAGCTGCTCAAAATGGCCTTGCCAGAGCCATGGACCAGTACGTAAAAGATATCGGGTAAGAAAATCTGATAATTATGTATATCAGTAGCCCCCGAGACTTGAAACAGTTGGCACAACTGATTTAAGGATCATTGTATGCATAGATTCTTACGGAGAAGAATATCAAGTTGTCTCAAGAGCTGGAGGAGTGCAAAGCCCAGCCGCGGGCCGCAGTTGCCGGAATGGAGGAGTCCAAGAAGGCCCCATCTGGTAATACTTGTCTTGATCGGAAAGAATGAAATGACATGTACCAGTTAGTATTCGGCATGCATGCAAATCTAACAATAGATTATGCTGACAATCCCGGAGGTAATCCGGAGATCGTATCAGGGGATGAGCAACATGCTCAACGACAGCTAAAGGCTGGCGAGCGCGTGCTTACAAAGGTTATACGGGAGAAAAATAATCTCCAGGACGAGAATACCCGACTGTACATCGAATTAAGGGATGTTCGGGCCCAGCTTGCTGACTCCATGAAGGAGAATAAGAGGCTTCGACGCAGCATTTTTAGTGAGTGCTCGAGCGAACCTTGATAAAGTTCGGCGAAGAAGCGGGCTAACAGAATTATGTCTGTAGGTATGTTGACAGGTCGTCCCGAGGAGGAGATGCCCGGATCTGCAGATGATCTTCTGCAAGAGCTTTCCCAACTGCACGGACAAATTCGGCAGGTGATGCAGTGTATTGCAAAGGCCTTGTGGCCGTCCGCCTCCCTGCCAGGAGGCATGGCAGAGCTTGTAGAGATGCTCAGGGGAGCGCGGCGGTGCTTCCGATTATGAAAGATATCGGCCTGCCGACAAGGTGCAAGGGAAGCCTGGGCCATGGTGAAGATGCGATACACCAAGGCTGACCCAAACCACATGGCCGAGGTCGGACCTGTAGGGTCGGATGGGAAAGAGATCCCCGTTAGTCTGGTATATGACCAGGTAGCATTAGCCGCAAAGTATTCCCAACAGGATTGTAGGCTAGACAGCCTGTTGGATGGTATAGAAGAAGAATTTAGTCAGTCTAAGTACTTCAAAGGACATATTTTGTCCCTAGCCGAATTGTAAATCATTTATCTTGGCGGACCTTTTCGCTTCGACCTCTGGACCCAACAGTCCGGAGTGAATCCAAACACCCGCTCAGTTATGTAAAAACCGGGGCACGCATGGAAACCAGGCGTAGGGGTCATAAGTGCTTGAACAGACAAGTACCCAACTAGTTATGTTATATTACATGGATAGTAAGAAACATCTTCCAGGGAGAATAGTTCCATTAAGGGTTCCTTTCCCTGGGTACGCATGCATTAATGTGCATGTTCGAACTGCGAAAAGCGACGCAGGATATAAACATATGGGGGGCATGTATTGCAATAAGTAAGAAACATATTTTGTTCACCGATCGAATATTCCCTTAAGAATGCTAGCTTTCGGCTTCACCCAGTCTAAGGTACACATCCGGCTGACCCGGCAGTAACAATCGCAGAGGTGCTCCCCTTATGCCCTAGCCGAATTAACGAGAACATAGGGCATAAACACGAGAGCCAGGCAACCCAGATTGGCCAAAACTTAAGTCATATCGATGCATATAATGGTGAAAAAAGGTACATATGGAGGAATAACGCATATGTGGTGGGCATAAAGCCCAGAAGATAATTATATTAAGCTTCTGTATAAGAAGCCCCCAGGTATATTGAGCGCGCATAGCGCGGTAGGAGTGTGTGGCCGAAGCATAATTGAAGCTTTTAAGGCTATATATAAAAAAAGAAAGAGAGAGAGGATATAACTTAAAAAATAAAGACGGAGGTAGTTCGGCACTAGGCGTAGAATCTTCGGAGTCTAGCCGCGTTCCATGGGTTCGGTCGAGTCAATTATCTGATGCATCACGCAGACGGTACGCTCATCCGGTGAGAACTTTATCAATGATGAATGGGCCCTCCCACTTGGGCTTGAGCTTGTCCTTTTTCTTCTCTGGTAGGCGTAGAACGAGTTCGCCAACGTTATAAGTTTTGGCCCGTACTTCTCTACTTTGATACCTTCGAGCCTGTTGCTGATACAATGCGGAACGAGCCTTTGCGATGTCACGCTCCTCCTCCAGGGCATCTAAACTGTCCTGCTGATCTAGCTCAGCTTCTCTCTCTTCATACGTGCGCACTCGAGGTGAGTCATGAATGACATCGCAGGGTAGCACTGCCTCTGCGCCGTACACCATGAAAAATGGTGTGTATCCAGTTGTGCGATTTGGCATGGTCTGTAGCCCGCATAGTACGGAGTCGAGCTCCTCGACCCAGTGCGTATGTGATTCCTTTAAGGATCGCACTAGTCTGGGTTTAATGCCGCTCATAATAAGACCATTTGCTCGTTCGACTTGAACGTTTGTTTGGGGGTGATAGATGGAGGCATAATCTAGCTTAATGCCCATTTTGCCGCACCAAGTTTTCACCTCGTCGGCTGTGAAGTTTGAGCCGTTATCGGTGATGATGCTGTGGGGGACACCATAACGATGTACGACCCCGGATATGAAGTCTATCACTGGTCCGGATTCGGCTGTTTTAACTGGTTTGGCTTCTATCCATTTGGTGAATTTATCCACCATGACCAACAAGTATTTTTTCTTATGGCTTGCTCCTTTAAGGGGTCCAACCATATCGAGCCCCCAGACCACAAAGGGCCAAGTTATGGGGATTGTTTGGAGAGCGGTAGGAGGCATATGGCTTTGATTTGCAAAAAGCTGGCAACCGACCAATGTTGGACAAGGTCCTGTGCGTCTGCTCGGGCTGTCGGCCAGTAGAAACTTGTATGGAAGGCCTTGCTTACAAGTGCCCGAGCTGCGGCGTGGTGGCCGCCGAGTCCAGCATGAATTTCGGCCAAGAGCTGCCGCCCTTCCTCTTCGGAGATGCACCTTTGGAGCACTCCAGTCGCGCTTTTCTTATAAAGCTCTTCCTCGTGGACCTTGTAGGCTTTAGAGCGACGCACAATGCAACGTGCCTCATTTTGGTCCTCAGGGAGTTCTTGCCTATTTAAGTAGGCTAAGAAAGGTTCAGTCCACAGGGCGATGACAACCATAATCACGTGGACCGAAGGTGTTATTTCGGTGGCGGAGCCCCCGATTTACGTCAGAATGTTCGGGATCTGGGGTCGTGTTCGGATCAGGACTGGTATTGCCGGTCTCCCCTTCCCATACCACGGATGGCTTGAACAGCCTTTCCAAGAAGATATTAGGTGGGACGGGGTTGCGCTTGGCGCCGATGCGGGCGAGGATATCCGCCGCTTGATTTTTTTCTCGGACCACATGGTGGAATTCGAGCCCCTCGAACCGAGCTGACATTTTAAGGACGGCATTGCGGTAAGCCGCCATTTTTGGGTGCTTGGCGTCAAAGTCTCAGTTTATTTGAGATATTGCGAGGTTCGAATCCCCGCGTACTTCTAGGTGTTGAATGCCCATGGAGACTGCCATCCAAAGACCATGCAACAGAGCCTCATATTCGGCTGCATTGTTGGAGTCTGTGTATAATATTTGGAGTACGTATTGGATTGTATCTCCGGTGGGGGATGTTAGGACAACGCCTGCCCCCAGACCAGCCAGCATCTTAGAGCCGTCAAAGTGCATGATCCAATTGGAGTACGCGTCGTACTCTTTAGGGAGTTCGGCTTCTGTCCATTCGGCGACGAAGTCAGCCAGTACTTGTGACTTAATGGCTCGCCGTGGTTTATATGTTATGTCAAACGGGAGGAGCTCGATAGCCCATTTAGCAATCCGGCCCGTGGCATCGCGGTTATTTATTATATCGTTGAGTGGTACTTCAGAGGCCACCGTGATTGAACACTCTTGAAAGTAGTGTCGTAGTTTCCGGGATGCCATGAAGACCGCGTATGCTATCTTTTGATAATGTGGGTATCGTGACTTGCATGGAGTGAGGATAGTGGACACGTAGTATATCGAATTTTGAAGCAGGAACTTATGTCCGTCCGTCTCTTGTTCGACGACGAGCACTGCGCTTACAACCTGGTGTGTTGCAGCTATATATAGCAGCATAGGTTCGCCAACATTTGGCGCGGCCAGGATTGGATTGCTGGCCAAGAGGGCCTTTATTTCTTCCAGTCCGGCCGTGGCCGCATCCGTCCACTCGAAGTGTTCGGTGCGTCGAAGAAGGCGATAGAGAGGTAGTGCCTTTTCTTCTAATCGGGAGATAAAGCGTCTTAGGGCAGCCATGCATCCAGTTAATTTCTGGATTTGCTTGAGGTCTGTTGGGGTAGCCAACTGTTGGAAATATGCCCTAGAGGCAATAATAAAAGCATTATTATTATATTTCCTTGTTCATGATAATTGTCTTTATTCATGCTATAATTGTGTTATCCGGAAATCGTAATACATGTATGAATAACAGACACCAACATGTCCCTAGTAAGCCTCTAGTTGACTAGCTCGTTGATCAACAGATAGTCATGGTTTCCTGACTATGGACATTGGATGTCATTGATAACGAGATCACATCATTAGGAGAATGATGTGATGGACAAGACCCAATCCTAAACATAGCTGAAGATCGTATAGTTCGTTTGCTAGAGTTTTTCCAATGTCAAGTATCTTTTCCTTAGACCATGAGATCGTGTAACTCCGGATACCGTAGGAGTGCTTTGGGTATACCAAAGCGCCACAACGTAATCGGGTGACTATAAAGGTATGCTACGGGTATCTCCGAAAGTGTCTATTGGGTTGACATGGATCAAGACTGGGATTTGTCACTCCGTATGACGGAGAGGTATCACTAGGCCCACTCGGTAATGCATCATCATAATGAGCTCAAAGTGACCAAGTGTCTGGTCACGGGATCATGCATTACGGTACGAGTAAAGTGACTTGCCGGTAACGAGATTGAACGAGGTATTGGGATACCGACGATCGAATCTCGGGCAAGTAACATATCGATTGACAAAGGGAATTGTATACGGGGTTGCTTGAATCAAATAATAATAGTGACATGATATGGCCAATATCACATAGCTCCTTTGATCTCCATCTTGGGGCTCCATGATCATCAAGATGATCATGGAGCCCCAAGATGGAGATCAAAGGAGCTATGTGATATTGGCCATATCATGTCACTATTATTATTTGATAAACATTGCCCCAAGATGGAGATCAAAGGAGCTATGTGATATTGGCCATATCATGTCACTATTATTATTTGATAAACATCAAATGCAATCAAATAATAATAGTGACATGATATGGCCAATATCACATAGCTCCTTTGATCTCCATCTTGGGGCTCCATGATCATCTTGTCACCGGCTTGACACCATGATCTCCATCATCATGATCTCCATGAAGTTGCTCGCCAACTATTACTTCTACTACTATGGCTAACGCGCTTAGCAATAAAGTAAAGTAATTTACATGGCGTTTCTCAATGACACGCAGGTCATACAAAAAATAAAGACAACTCCTATGGCTCCTGCCGGTTGTCATACTCATCGACATGCAAGTTGTGATTCCTATTACAATAGCATGAACATCTCATACATCACATATAGATCATTCATCATTCATCGCAACTTTGGCCATATCATATCACAAAGCACTTGCTGCAAAAACAAGTTAGACTTCCTCTAATTGTTGTTGCATGTTTTACGTGGCTGAAGTAGGGTTCTAGCAAGAACGTTTTCTTACCTACGTGAAACCACAACGTGATTTGTCAACTTCTATTTACCCTTCATAAGGACCCTTTTCATCGAATCCGCTCCAACTAAAGTAGGAGAGACAGACACCCGCCAGCCACGTTATGCAACTAGTGCATGTTAGTCGGTGGAACCGGTCTCACGTAAGCGTACGTGTAAGGTTGGCCCGGGCCGCTTCATCCCACAATACCGTTGAAGCAAGATAAGACTAGTAGCGGCAAGAAAGTTGACAACATCTACGCCCAGAACAAATTGTGTTCTACTCGCGCAAGAAGAACTACGCATAGACCTAGCTCATGATGCCACTGATGGAGATCAAAGGAGCTATGTGATATTGGCCATATCATGTCACTATTATTATTTGATTGCATTTGATGTTTATCATGTTTTGCATCTTGTTTACTTAGAACGACGATAGTAAATAAGATGAACCCTCATAATAATTTCAAGAAAGTGTTCCCCCTAACTGTGCACCGTTGCGACAGTTCGTTGTTTCAATGCACCACGTGATGATCGGGTGTTTGATTCAAAACGTTCACATACAACGGGTGTAAGACAGATTTACACATGCAAACACTTAGGTTGACTTGACGAGCCTAGCATGTGTATAGACATGGCCTCGGAACACAGAAGACCGAAAGGTCGAGCATGAGTCGTATAGAAGATACGATTAACATGAAGATGTTCACCGACGTTGACTAGTCCGTCTCACGTGATGATCGGACACGGCCTAGTTGACTCGGATCATGTTATACTTAGATGACTAGAAGAGGGATGTCTATCTAAGTGGGAGTTCATTGAATAATTTGATTAGATGAACTTAATTATCATGAACTCAGTCTAAAATCTTTACAATATGTCTTGTAGATCAAATGGCCAACGTAGTCCTCAACTTCAACGCATTCCTAGAGAAAACCAAGCTGAAAGACGATGGCAGCAACTATACGGACTGGGTCCGGAACCTGAGGATCATCCTCATAGCTGCCAAGAAATATTATGTCCTACAAGCACTGCTGGGTGACGCACCTGTTCTCCCTGCAGAACAAGACGTTATGAACGCTTGGTAGGCACGTACCGATGACTACTCCCTCGTTCAGTGCGGCATGCTTTACAGCCTAGAGCCGGGGCTCCAAAAGCGTTTTGAGAGACATGGAGCATATGAGATGTTCGAAGAGCTGAAAATGGTTTTCCAAGCTCATGCCCGGGTCGAGAGATATGAAGTCTCCGACAAATTCTTCAGCTGTAAGATGGAGGAAAATAGTTCTGTCAGTGAGCACATACTGATGCGGTCATTGACAGAATCCTCCAGTCGCTTCCACCGAGCTACAAGAGCTTTGTGATGAACTTCAATATGCAGGGGATGGAAAAGACCATTCCTGAAGTATTTGCTATGCTGAAATCAGCAGAGGTAGAAGTCAAGAAGGAACATCAAGTGTTGATGGTCAATAAAACCACTAAGTTCAAGAAGGGCAAAGGTAAAAAGAACTTCAAGAAGGACGGCAAGGGAGTTGCCGCGCCCGGCAAGCAAGCTGCCGGGAAGAAGCCAAAGAATGGACCCAAGCCCGAGACTGAGTGCTTTTATTGCAAGGGAAGTGGTCACTGGAAGCGGAACTGCCCCAAATACTTAGTGGACAAGAAGGTCGGCAAAACAAAAGGTATATATGATATACATGTAATTGATGTGTACCTAACTAGTACCCATAGTAGCTCCTGGGTATTTGATACCGGTGCAGTTGCTCACATTTGTAACTCAAAGCAGGGGCTGCGGAATAAGCGGAGACTGGCAAAGGACGAGGTGACGATGCGCGTCGGGAATGGTTCCAAGGTCAATGTGATCGCCGTCGGCACGCTACCTCTATGTTTACCTTCGGGATTAGTTTTAAACCTTAATAATTGTTATTTAGTGCCAGCTTTGAGCATGAACATTGTATCGGGATCTCGTTTAATTCGAGATGGCTACTCATTTAAATCCGAGAATAATGGTTGTTCTATTTATATGAGAGATATGTTTTATGGTCATGCTCCTATGGTGAATGGTTTATTCTTAATGAATCTCGAGCGTAATGCTACACATATTCATAGTGTGAGTACCAAAAGATGTAAAGTTGATAATGATAGTCCCACATACTTGTGGCACTGCCGCCTTGGTCACATAGGTGTCAAACGCATGAAGAAGCTCCATGCGGATGGACTTTTAGAGTCTCTTGATTACGAATCATTTGACACGTGCGAACCATGCCTCATGGGTAAGATGACCACGACTCAGTTCTCAGGAACAATGGAGCGAGCAACCAACTTATTGGAAATCATACATACTGATGTGTGCGGTCCAATGAGTGTTGAGGCTCGCGGTGGCTATCGTTATGTTCTCACCCTCACTGATGATTTGAGTAGATATGGGTATATCTACTTAATGAAACACAAGTCTGAAACCTTTGAAAAGTTCAAGGAATTTCAGAGTGAGGTTGAGAATCAACGTGACAGGAAAATCAAGTTTCTACGATCAGATCGTGGAGGAGAATACTTGAGTCATGAATTTGGCACACACTTAAGAAAATGTGGAATAGTTTCACAACTAATGCCGCCTGGAACACCTCAGCGTAATGGTGTGTCCGAACGTCGTAATCGCACTCTATTAGATATGGTACGATCTATGATGTCTCTTACCGATTTACCGCTATCTTTTTGGGGCTATGCTTTAGAGACTGCCGCATTCACTTTAAATAGGACTCCGTCGAAATCCGTTGAGACGACACCGTTTGAATTGTGGTTTGGGAAGAAACCTAAGCTGTCGTTTCTAAAAGTTTGGGGATGCGATGCTTATGTCAAGAAACTTCAACCTGAAAAGCTCGAACCCAAGTCGGAAAAATGCGTCTTCATAGGATACCCTAAAGAAACTGTTGGGTATACCTTCTACCTCAGATCCGAAGGCAAGATCTTTGTTGCCAAGAATGGATTCTTTCTAGAGAAAGAGTTTCTCTCGAAAGAAGTAAGTGGGAGGAAAGTAGAACTTGATGAAGTGTTACCTCTTGAACCGGAAAATGGCGCAACTCAAGAAAATGTTCCTGAGGTGCCTGCACCGACTAGAGAGGAAGTTAATGATGATGATCAAGATACTTCTGATCAAGCTCCTACTGAAATTCGAAGGTCCACAAGGACACGTTCCGCGCCAGAGTGGTACGGCAACCCTGTCTTGGAAATCATGTTGTTAGAAAATGGTGAACCTTCGAACTATGAAGAAGCGATGGCGGGCCCGGATTCCGACAAATGGCTAGAAGCCATGAAATCCGAGATAGGATCCATGTATGAAAACGAAGTATGGACTTTGACTGACTTGCCCGTTGAACGGCGAGCCATAGAAAATAAATGGATCTTTAAGAAGAAGACAGACGCGGATGGTAATGTGACCATCTATAAAGCTCGGCTTATCGCTAAGGGTTATCGACAAGTTCAAGGGGTTGACTACGATGAGACTTTCTCACCGGTAGCGAAGCTGAAGTCCGTCCGAATCATGTTAGCAATTGCCGCATTCTACGATTATGAGATATGGCAAATGGACGTCAAAACGGCATTCCTTAATGGTTTCCTTAAGGAAGAATTGTATATGATGCAGCGGAAGGTTTTGTCGATCCTAAGAATGCTAACAAGGTGTGTAAGCTCCAACGCTCGATTTATGGGCTGGTGCAAGCATCTCGGAGTTGGAACATTCGCTTTGATGAGATGATCAAAGCGTTTGGGTTTACACAGACTTATGGAAAAGCCTGCGTTTACAAGAAAGTGAGTGGGAGCTCTGTAGCATTTCTCATACTATATGTAGATGACATACTTTTGATGGGAAATGATATAGAACTCTTGTACAGCATCAAGGCCTATTTGAATAAGAGTTTTTCAATGAAGGACCTTGGAGAAGCTGCTTATATATTAGGCATCAAGATCTATAGAGATAGATCAAGACGCCTCATAGGTCTTTCACAAAGCACATACCTTGATAAGATATTGAAGAAGTTCAATATGGATCAATCTAAGAAGGGGTTCTTGCCTGTGTTACAAGGTGTGAAATTGAGCTCAGCTCAATGTCCCACCACGCAGAAGATATAGAAGAGATGAGTGTCATCCCTATGCCTCAGCCATAGGTTCTATTATGTATGCCATCTGTGTACCAGACCTGATGTAAACCTTGCCGTAAGTTTGGTAGGAAGGTACCAAAGTAATCCCGCAAGGAACACTGGACAGCGGTCAAGAATATCCTGAAGTACCGAAAAGGACTAAGGAAATGTTTTCGTTTATGGAGGTGACGAAGAGCTCGTCAGAAGGGTTACGTCGACGCTTAGCTTCGACACAGATCTGGATGACTCTAAGTCACAGATCGGATCGTGTATATTTTGAATGGTGGGGCGATGGCTGGTGCGATTTGCAAGCGAGCGTCGTGGCGGGATCTACATGTGAAGCGGAGTACATGGCAGCCTCGGAGGCAGCACATGAAGCAATATGGGTGAAGGAGTTCATCACCGACCTAGGAGTCATACCCAATGCGTCGGGGCCAATCAAACTCTTCGTGACAACACCTGGAGCTATTGCACTTGCCAAGGAGCCCAGTTTTCACAAGAAGACAAGGCACATCAGCGTCGCTTCAACTCCATTCTGAAAATGTTCAAGATGGAGACATAGAGATTTGTAAAGTACATACGGACCTGAATGTAGCGGATCCGTTGACTAAACCTCTCCCTAGAGCAAAACATGATCAACACCAGAATTCCATGGGTGTTCGATTCATCACAATGTAACTAGATTATTGACTCTAGTGCAAGTGGGAGACTGTTGGAAATATGCCCTAGAGGCAATAATAAAAGCATTATTATTATATTTCCTTGTTCATGATAATTGTCTTTATTCATGCTATAATTGTGTTATCCGGAAATCGTAATACATGTATGAATAACAGACACCAACATGTCCCTAGTAAGCCTCTAGTTGACTAGCTCGTTGATCAACAGATAGTCATGGTTTCCTGACTATGGACATTGGATGTCATTGATAACGAGATCACATCATTAGGAGAATGATGTGATGGACAAGACCCAATCCTAAACATAGCTGAAGATCGTATAGTTCGTTTGCTAGAGTTTTTCCAATGTCAAGTATCTTTTCCTTAGACCATGAGATCGTGTAACTCCCGAATACCGTAGGAGTGCTTTGGGTATACCAAACGCCACAACGTAATCGGGTGACTATAAAGGTATGCTACGGGTATCTCCGAAAGTGTCATTGGGTTGACATGGATCAAGGCGGGATTTGTCACTCCGTATGACGGAGAGGTATCACTGGGCCCACTCGGTAATGCATCATCATAATGAGCTCAAAGTGACCAAGTGTCCGGTCACGGGATCATGCACTACTGATGCGAGTAAAGTGACTTGCGGTAACGAGATTGAGCGAGGTATTGGGATACCGACGATCGAATCTCGGGCAAGTAACATATCGATTGACAAAGGGAATTGTATACGGGGTTGCTTGAATCCTCGACATCATGGTTCATCCGATGAGATCATCGAGGAGCATGTGGGAGCCAACATGGGTATCCAGATCCGCTGTTGGTTATTGACGGAGAGCGATCACGGTCATGTCTACATGTCTCCCGAACCCGTAGGGTCTACACACTTAAGGTTCGGTGGCGCTTAGGGTTGTAGGAATATGTATATGCAGTAACCCGAATGTTGTTCGGAGTCCCGGATGAGATCCCGGACGTCACGAGGAGTTCCGGAATGGTCCGGAGGTAAAGAATTATATATAGGAAGTGCTATTTCGGCCATCGGGACAAGTTTCGGGGTTATCGGTATTGTACCGGGACCACCGGAAGGGTCCCGGGGGTCCATCGGGTGGGGCCACCTGTCCCGGGGGGCCACATGGGCTGTAGGGGGTGCGCCTTGGCCTATATGGGCCAAGGGCACCATCCCCAAGAGGCCCATGCGCCTAGGGTTTCAAGGGAAGAGTCCTAGGAGGAAGGCACCTCCTAGGTGCCTTGGGAGGAAGGATTCCTCCCCTTGGTCGCACCCCTAGGAGATTAGATCTCCTAGGCCCCCCCCCTTGGCCCTCCTATATATAGTGGGGAGGGAGGGCTTTTCTCCCACGCCTTTGGTTGCCTCCTTCTCCTCTCCAACACCTCCTCCTCCTCCATAGTGCTTGGCGTAGCCTCGACGGAATCTCGCAGCTTCACCATCACCCTGCCGCCGTCGTCTGCTGCTGGAGCCATCTTCCTCAACCTCTCCTTCCCTCTTGCTGGATCAAGAAGAAGGAGACGTTACGCTAACCGTACGTGTGTTGAACACGGAGGTGCCGTCCGTTCGGTGCTAGGATCTCCGGTGATTTGGATCACGTCGTGTTCGACTACCTCATCTCCGTTCTTTGAACGCTTCCGCTCGTGATCTACAAGGTACGTAGATGCATCTAATCACTCGTTGCTAGATGAACTCCTAGATGGATCTTGGTGAAACCGTAGGAAAATTTTGATTTTCTGCAACGTTCCCCATCACCAACTGTGACAGAGCTCGGATTTTAGCCGGATTTGCTTCAATTCCTCTATTGGAAACGATGAAGCCCAAGAGCTTTCCGGCAGGTACGCCGAAGACGCATTTTTCCGGATTGAGCTTGATGTCATATGTTCGGGATTGTCAAACGTAAGCCTCAAGTCGTCTATTAAAGATTCGACGTGTCTGGTTTTGATGACCACATCGTCTACGTATGCCTCCACTGTTTTGCCGATTTGTGTTTCCAGGCATGTCTGAATCATGTGTTGATAGGTTGCACCGGCGTTTTTTAGCCCAAAAGGCATGGTGTTAAAACAGAAAGGGCCGTATGGGGTGATGAATGCCATTGCGTTTTGATTGGACTCCGCCATCTTGATTTGATGGTATCCGGAGTATGCGTCAAGGAAGCACAATGAGTCGTGTCCCGTGGTAGCGTCGATGATTTGATCGATGCGAGGGAGTGGGAAGGGATCCTTAGGGCAAGCCTTATTGAGGTCCTTGAAATCGACACATAGGCGCAAGGATTTGTTCTTCTTTGGTACCATCACCAGGTTTGCTAGCCAGTCTGGATGTTTTATTTCTCTGATGAATCCGGCCTCGAGTAACTTGTCTAGCTCTTCTCCCATGGCTTGTCGCTTAGGTTCTGAAAAGCGCCGAAGAGTCTGCTTGACCGGCTTGTATCCCTTCAGTATGTTTAGGCTATGCTCGGCTAGTCTGCGTGGGATACCTGGCATGTCTGAAGGATGCCAGGCGAAGATGTCCCCATTCTCACGCAAGAACTCTCGCAGTGCGGCATCTATTGTGGGGTTCAGCTGTGCTCCGATGGATGCTGTTTTTGCAGGGTCCGTTGGATGGACCTGGAATTTGACTATTTCGTCCGCTGGTTTGAAAGAGGTGGACTTGGGTCGTTTGTCGAGTATCACGTCGTCCCTGTCCACTGTGGAGTGCAACGCGGTTAGTTCTTCGGCCGCGAGGGTTTCGGATAATGCCTCGAGGGCCAGCGCGGTGGTTTTATTTTCGGCGCAGAGTGCGACGTCCGGATCACTAGCTAGAGTGATGATTCCATTGGGCCCGGGCATCTTGAGCTTCATGTACCCGTAATGGGGTATATCTTGGAAGCTCGTGAATGCATCCCGCCCTAAAAGGGCGTGGTATCCGCTACTGAACGGGGCCACTTGGAATGTGATTTCTTCGGACCTAAAATTCTCCGGCGTGCCGAATACCACATCTAGTGTGATTTTTCCCGCGCATCGTGCCTCCCGGCTAGGGATGATACCTTTGAAGGTCGTGTTGCTTTGCTCAATGCGGCTCTTGTCTATTTCCATTTTGTTAAGAGTTTCCTCGTAGATGAGGTTTAATCCGCTGCCGTCATCCATGAGCACTTTAATAAGCCGGAAGCCGTCCACAATTGGACTAAGGACTAAAGCGGCTGGTGCTCGGACTGTTCGGAATTGAGGTTTATCACTTGCGTTGAAGGTTATGGCCGTGTCGCTTCATGGATTTATTGCTGCAACGTGGCAGACTTCGGCGAGGCTGCAGAGTGCTCGCTTACGCCTATTATTTGAGGCGAAAGTCTCGAAGACTGTCAGTACTGTATTGTTATTTTCCGCGGGGTGGTGCTCTGCGGTATTGTTGATGAGGAGATCCTCGCCGCTCTTGGCCACCTGCCGGAGTATCCAACATGCTCTAAGGCTGTGTGTTGGTGTGGTATCCGGTGTACTGTGAATTTTGCATGGCCCATTGAGCCATCCCTCCAATACGGTTCCACGCCCTGTAGTGGGCTTTGGTTTCTTTGTAATTGGATCGGGTGACTTGCGAGAGTGCACCCTTTTTGTTCGGACGAGGGGTTTAGTGAGGGTCGGAGGATCCCAGAATTTTGTTTGGGTTTTCCATGCGCTTTCCTTCGCGCAGTACTTCTATACTATGGCCGCCAAGTCAGCAAAGTGTGCTATGTCACGACGACTTATGGCGTTGAGAATTCCCTTATCCGTGCAATTTTTGCAAAAGAATGAGATTGCGTTTTCCTCGCGACAGTCCTTAACCTTGCTCATTACAAGGAGGAATCTGGCCCAAAAGTGATGTACTGTCTCTTGGGGCTCTTTCTAATGTGGGAAAGATCACTTGTGTCTGGGTGGGTGGGTAGATTTAAGTCCAAACCCTGACCCGATCTGAGACCCAGGGGCAGAGGAGTTTCCGAGCTTGGCAGTTCGGGCTCCGAGATGCTGCCCAATTCTTCTGGCCCGTTGTCCGATTCTATGTTCGGAGCTTGTGCCATGTCCTCCCGTAGACGGGTATCCGGCTCGGAGAGCTCGAGAATCCGGACATAGTTCGTCCTCAAAATAGAGGAAGAATCGCTGTATTGCTCCTCCACCACCGCTATCTGATGGGTGACCGGCGGAGAGTTAATCTCCCTTTGGTCGGGTTTAAGCCCGATCTGATCATAGTCCGTAGTGACTCCCAGGGTGGCGATGCGATCCAAGAGCTCGTTCACGGAGGAGTGCTCAATTGGATCCATCTGCTCGGTGAATTTCGAGCTGACGTGGAGACTGTTTTTGATGACCTGAGAAGTCATCGTCGGCGCGACGGCCGACAGGCGGTCATGACGAAGCCGCCTAGTCAGAAAGTTTAGCCTACAGCCAGGGCTCCCCCAGAGGTGATGTTGTCCTTGACAACAGGGCGAGCCATCGAGCCTTATCGTGACGGCACAGTGGAACTCTCAATGAAAGCACCAATGTCGGTGTCAAAACCGGCGGATCTCGGGTAGGGGGTCCCGAACTGTGCGTCTAAGGCTAATGGTAACAGGAGGCGGGGACACGATGTTTACCTGTGTTCGGGTCCTCTCGATGGAGGTAATACCCTACTTCCGCTTGATTGATCTTGATGATATGAGTATTACAAGAGTTGATCTACCACAAGATCGTAGAGGCTAAACCCTAGAAGCTAGCCTATGATTATGATTGTTGTTCTACGGACTAAACCCTCCGGTTTATATAGACACCGGAGGGCTAGGGTTACAGAGTCGGTTCTGTAGAAGGAGATCTACATATCCGAATCGCCAAGGTTGCCTTCCATGCAAAGGAGAGTCCCATCCGGACACGGGACAGAGTCTTTAATCTTGTATCTTCATAGTCCAACAGTCCGGCCAAAGTATATAGTCCGGCTGTCCGAGGACCCCCTAATCCAGGACTCCCTCAGGCGGGCAGGCCGTTCATGCCAGTGGACGCTCCATATGAGTCATGCGGCGTTTTCCTTCGGCTCGGAGCCAGTGGGGCTGACGCGCCGCCGCTACGGCGATGGGGCGCCAAACTGATCGGACCGCCTCCTGTAAGGCCACGGGAAAGCGCCTCCCGCCAGGACGACCGACGAATCCAACCACCATTTGTGAGGACGCATGGATTTCCGCCGGATCGAGTCCGGCCGTTGTTGGCCGGACTCCTTCCGGGAGCTGCGGAGAGCAATGCGGACGACCATCTCCTCCTCCGGACAGGGTTTGAAGAGCCCATCTGGGTTGGTTTTTTCCTTTCAAGTGATAAGTGCCACACGTGTGACACGAAGCACTCCGCGCCTGATGTTTTTTACAACAAAAATTGCCATCCAAAAAGAAAAACCAACCAAAAAAAACTGAAACTTTTCATCTGAAAAGAAGTTGTCGTGCTTGACAACTATAATTATCATCCGCGCGTCACTAAAACTGTCTAAAAAACGTTCGAAGTTGCCATATGTTCATACCACACGTGTGGCATCTATGAGGATCCCTTTGTTGACCGATAAGTAACTAGGCTCCGATCCCTTCCCGTGTCACCCTGCTTCTAATAGCTTGAGATAGATTTTATTGAAAAGGAGGAATAGCTCCTTTCTCTGCATCAAGTGATGCACACATCAAAACACGCCAAAGTAGCTAGAGATAGATAGCAGAAGATTTAAGCTCGGCCGAAGAGGACGCTCCTAAATCGAGCGATTGATCCATGAAAGGTGCCGGGGACAGGTGGACTCGGACTCGGATGGACGGCTAGGCGAGGCGAGGCGAGGCAGGGGATGGCGCGACCCGGGGCAGCGCGATGCGCAGACCGGCGAGCAGGCAGACGCCACCTTTCCCCGCCCCTGGCCGCCTGTCCACATGCTCGCGCCGATGCCAAGCCAGCGACGTTTTCGTTACATCCTCCGTACGTCCACGGAGTGACGGAGATCGGAGCACTCCTTGCTACTTTGCTGATTTTTTCCCCTTCCTCTCCTACTCCCCCAAGCTACTCGTTCAGCTCACGCTGGCTGCATCGCTTTCACGATTGGTTGCATTCGTGTGTGGAGGTGGAGCAAGCACGGCAATGCATTCATCGACCAACGAGTGAATTGTAAAAAACATCGACATTAAAGGCTAGAGTTGCAGAAATGACAAGTCTCTAATTTTATGCCCAAAAACACTAATTCCCAGGCTAATTTTTTGCAAAAAACACTAGTCGGTGGCTTAGGCCGTTTTGAGCGCGATTATGACAGGTGGAGCCCACATTTGCTGACGTGGCATAATGGTTCACGATAGATAGAGAGGGTTTTGTATAGATTTACAAAACAGTCCCTGTAATTTTACAAGAACACCCTTCTTCAAAATGCAAGAAAGCAATCAGCCCCTCCCATCTTCCTCGCGGCAACCAGCCCGAGCGCTCGACTACTGCCTCCATCTTCCCTTGCCGGCGCCGCCCCGACGCCCTCCCATCTTCCTCCGCCGACGCCGGCCCACCCTGCCTTCTTCCGCCACAGACGAGCTGCTGGACGAGGTGACGGCCAGAGCACGCCGGAGGTGCGGCGACGCGCGCGGACGGCTGGATGAGGCGACGGCCAGAGCACGCGGCGGTGCAGTGAAGTGGACCAGCGGCTGGACAAGGCCGTGCACATACAGCGGCGGGGCTGCCCGACTCGACAGTAGCTGTCTGTGGGTCGACGACTGGGCCGACGACGCGCCTGGCCGTGGCAGAGACAATACGAGCATGATGGCCGGCGGCGTTGACAATACTCACCAGCGGCATAGCTGTGGCGGACCTCGACGCAGGTGGCAAGTAGCCCGAGCCTCCATCTTCCCTGCCGGCGTCGCTCCACCCTGCCTTCTTCCGTCGCGGACGAGCTGCGGGACGAGGCGACGGCCAGAGCAACGGGAGGAGGCGTCGGCCAGAGCAATGGGATGGAGAGGAGGTCGGAGCTGGAGCCGCGCCTTGCGGGCCTCCCAGGCGAGCGCGTCCCGGAGCAGTGGAGGCCACGGCGGCGGCCAGATGTGGCCGGATCCGGCGCGACGGCGGCAGGGCCTGCCGGGAAGGGGAGGGGCGGCGGCCCGGTGAGGGGAGGGGGCAGCGGCGACGGGCGCGTCCCGGAGCAATGGTGGCCACGGTGGCGGCGCAGGCACATCCCGGAGGCCGGAGCCAGTGCGGGAATACTCGATCCGATCTGGATCGGGCTGGGCAGGGGAATTGTTTGGGAGGGGAGGAGTCTTTTTG
Organism: Aegilops longissima; assembly: GCA_021605205.1. NCBI lineage: Eukaryota > Viridiplantae > Streptophyta > Magnoliopsida > Poales > Poaceae > Aegilops > Aegilops longissima. Next base: position 39,121,910 of record CM038682.1, on the reverse strand, counting down.
GAAAAAGGCCTGGTCTAACGTCGTCCATTGCGAACCGGTACGCCACGTCGATAAAAGCGGGACCCACCTGTCATAATCCCATTTAAAACGACCGAACAGAGCGACTTGTGGTTTTTGTAAAAAATTAGCTTGGGAATTAGTGTTTTTGGGCACAAGACTAGAGACTTGTCATTTCTGTAACTCTAGCCTTCAATGTCGATGTTTTTTGCAATTCACTCTCGACCAGCCAGTGGCCGAATGGAGAGCTGACAACGCACGCTGTTCGGCCTGACACGCAGCCCCACGATGATCCATGCACGGGACTGATTACATGAGCGATTGATTGATGAAACTCCCTGCCGAGCAACAGTCATCTGTCGCGGAGCCGCTACTAGCTAGCTTGGTGATGATAGCCTGACAGATGAATAGGAATATGGCGCGAGATCTAGCTTGTCTCCGGCACACCCGTGCCCGGCAGCGACTGGATGGAAGGCGCACCGGACCAGGCAGGAGGTGCACCCAGCAACGCCCCGCACCGCGTCCTTCCAACGCTGCAAATCCTGCTACTGCTGCTAGACTATTCTATAGAAATCTTTCAGAATCCTCCACAGTATTATAGTCCACCATGGTTGACGCATGACAGAGATAGAAAGCGCCGTCGCACACCCTGCTTAATACTAAGATACTACTATTTCCTTTGTTCACTTTTATAAGATCTTAAAGACATTTCAGACAATGTATGAAACAATCAATTTTAAATTATCTGAAATGACTTACAAAAATGAACGGAGGGAGTAGTAAAAGTGATTTCCGCGTACCATGGAGTGGCCAGGACGCGACCTGGTGACGGACGCTCCATCGGCAAAGGACCTAAACTTGGTGACGGACGCATGTAATCCGATCCATAAGGGTCAGACGAACCCTGCACCTGGGCTGCTGCGTGCTCGCTCGCTCACGATCGATCGACAGGTAGAGCCCGGCCGGTGATGAAACCAACGTTCCCGGCTAAGCATAAACAATCTATATCTATATCTATATCTCTACTTCTCTACTAATAAAGCAAGGTGTGTTTTTTCAAATTTTTCATCCGTTCACCTATATCTATATCTATATCTATATCTATATCTATATCTATTTATATCTATACCTACTAATAAAGCAAGGTGTGTTTCTCCAAATTTTTCATCCGTTCACCTATATTATATTTTTTAAGAATTTTGAAAATCCGAGATGGTACTAATCTTCTTGTGCTATGAAAACGAAAAATATTCGCGTACTGGGCCAGGTAGTTGCTGCGCTCTACTGTTATGGGCCATCAGGCGCGCAAGTGGGCCTACTACAGCAAAACAAGAAAAAAATTAGCTGGCAAGGTGGAGAATCGAACTAAGGACCTTGTGTACTAGGAGTAGCCGTGGTTGCCAACTAGGCTAAGCATCTATTCCTGTTTACAATGGAAAGCTTTGGTAATATATATTACAGATGAAGGACGCACATGTTCCATAGTTTAATAATCCCACCTCGACTTCTTACATCAAATTCTACCAATTCTTATAGTTCACGAGTAGCCTGACAACAAAAGAACTCGGGAATTAACCAGGACCGAGGAGGTGCCTCTCTGTGAATGACATTAAATACAGGAATTGTGGGCAGCCTTTATCATGAGCATGCATGGATATTAATTGAAATAATTTCTGGGATTAAAAGAGGCTATAGGAGGCTGCATGACCTTAAATGTGGATTAAAGGTGAGTCAAATGTGGGCTCAATAAGGAATAAGGGTGCGAAACAAGAGTATAAGTTGTGGGCATGCATGGATATTAATCGGAACAATTTGTGGGATTAAATGAGGCTATATGAGGGGGCATAGACCCCGCTGTATGCATTTGACATTAAACGCACCGACACAAACCTAAAATTCATCCGCTCGCTATCCATCTTTACGCATTCTCGGCCCATATTTGCGCCCGACTTGCGTTCGCTTGGTGTCCGCCTCGGGCCTGCGTGTCAGCCGCCCAACTACCCCACACGGTCGTAGCCAGTGCGCCCCAGGGTCAATCCTTTCGATGCCACGCTTGGTGCGGTTGATGGGGAAAGGTCACGCCGCACCAGCAGGGACCAAGGGCACCGCCGCGGTGACCGGCATGATCGGCATGACCGGAGAGAAGATGATGATGATGTTGGGTGCAATGGCGAAGCCAGGAGTTCAAAGTTGTGATGTCAATTTAAAGTTGTGATGTCAAATACTTATGCTTGTATGAAATTTGTACTTACATGCCAAAATGTTGTGTAGTCAGTTGACTACACAGTTAACCCCTGGCACCGCCACTGGTTGGGCGGCGAGGAAGAAATGACGGTTGTGGCCACGACAGCGGCGGTTGGGGACGCTACACTGAGGCGCAACCTATCTAGCCAGCTGCGGGAGCGGTCGTGTGACCAACGCGACGACAAAGGCGCCAAAGATGATGGGAGAAGGAACGGCCATGATTGCCGCAAAAGGAGAGAGATGACGCCGCCTCCTGGGATGCAGGTGGCCATGCCTCCCGCGTCGAGCAACACCGTGCACTAGTAGAGAAACCCCCATTCATCCCGGTTCGTGAGGGCCATTTGTTTCGGTTCCCGAACCGGGACTAAAGGGTCGTTATTAAAGCCTTGTCCCTTTAGTCCCGGTTCGCCCAGGAACCAGGACAGATGGGGCTCCACGTGGCCGCTGCCGCTTACCCAGGCAGGGGGGCCTTTTGTCCCGGTTGGTGCCACCAACCGAGACCAAAAGGCTTCCACGTGTCAGCATTTCAGAGGCTAGGTTTTTTGTTTTTTCTGAAGGGGGGGTTGGGGAATTTTGTAGGGTTAATTTAGGGGTTTCATATATTGTGTTAGCTAGCTAATAGAGAGAAGTGTCCTCTCTTATCTCCGTGCTTGGTCGACGCTACGTATAGAGAGGACTCGACATGCTAGCTAGCTAGTAAGCAAATGAAGGAAACTATTAAGTACAGAAGATCGTCATGAACATATACAGAGAGAAGTGATCGACCTCTCCTTCTCTATGAGAGATTGGTGGAACAACAAGTTTTCGTATATCTATATATATAGCACACATGCCCGTGCGTTGCAACAGGATAATAAACTTACATGCCTCTAGCTCAATAGAATAATGGATCAAGACCCCCACATGTTTGTATTCTCTAGTTCAACATGGCACCCTTTAATTAGAGTCAAACCAGTATATTTTTTATTGGCGTATGCCTACAATTTCTTTTAATTATAATTAACCAACATATTTTCTTTTATTGGCACATGGAAGCTACCAACGTTAATAATTTGTGGCATCCCTTATTCTGAAGAACCGGACCTAGCTTGATATACCGGATGCGGAGCAGGCCCAGTATGGGAGTGATCGAACTTACGACCTCAAAGACCCAACCACATGCTGCTAGCCACTCAAACAAATGTGTTCTGCTAACCAATGGTGAGCATGAATATTTAAGAATCTAATGCAACATCAGATTCGAATCTTTTTTTGAAATTTAATGGAATGTATTAAATGCCAAATATACTTGGCAACGTGAACAATTTTCAAAATTACGAACAATTTTTGAAAAATCCATACATATTAAAAAAAGACTGACAGAAAATTTGAACGGAACATTTCTCGTAATTCAAAAACATTTCTTAAAAGCATGCACCTTTTATAAAAATACAAACATTTTTTGAATATGTGAACAATTTTTGGGAATGGAAACATGTTTTGAACCTCGAAATGTAGAAAATGTGTTTCTTAATGCAAAAATATTTTCAAATTTTGAACATATCACAGAAACAAGAATATTTTTCAAATTTGTAACAATTTTAAATCTTGACACAAATTGGAAAAACCCTAACTTAAAAAAAAAGCGAATGTTTTTTAAATTTAGAAAAAATTGGAATGGAACATAATTGAAAAGTGCAAGCATTTTCGAAATATGAAAAAAAAAATTCGAATTCATAACATGAACTACCGAATATACTTGGCAACGTGAACAATTTTCTAAATTACGGACAGTTTTTCAAAACTTCCATGCATTTTTTGAAATAAAATGGTACAAAAAATGTGAACGTAATATTTCTGAATTTCACATACATTACTTGAAAACATGAACCTTTTTAAAAATATGAACATTTTTAGGTTGTGAAGAAATTTTTAAAATGAGAACATGTTTTGAATATTCTGCAGAATTTTAGAAAATGTGTTTCTTTAATGAAATATTATTTCAATTTCTTAACATATCGCTAAAACAAGATTATTTTTAAATTCTAACATTTTTCAAACGCATTATTTGAAATCTGGAACAATTGTGAAAATACAAAGATTTTCTTAAAAATAGTTATTATTTTTTTAGTTTAAAACTAATTTTGGAACGACAAAAAAATAAAATTACAAATTTTTTTTGAAATAGGAACACTGCTTTGTAGTTCATAACTTTTTACGAAATTTTAAATAAAAAGTAAATACAGAAATTTGTTTGAAAATTTTGATTTGAAAAAAAAATGAAAAAAAGTCCCGGAATGGGTAAATAAAAAAGAACAGGAAATAAAAAAAACAGAAACAGAAAAAGAAAAATTGAAACACAACACAGAAAATATGGGCGGCCCAGTCTTGGGCGCAATGTGGGTAGTTCGAACTATTTGCCGCATTGTGCGGGAAATAGGATTTTTATTCCTGTGTGAGCAGAAAAGAATAGGCTGACTTTACTGGGCCATAGCCCCTGCGGCCCATATATGAAATTCTGCAGAAATCGTATTTCCTTTGCTAATAGATAGACGTACACAAGTTTAGTACCAGCTCGGATAGAAAAAAAGAATCTTTTAACGGTGAACGGATGAAAAAGTTGGAGAAACGCACCTTGCTTGAATAGCTATTTGGATCAGGATCGCCCCTATACATGGCGCGATCGGGTTGTTCCCGAACTCCAGAACCGGGAGCGAGCACCCGATAAAAAAAGAGAAAAATACACACCCCGGCCCAGGCTAATCCCCAACCTCCCCACTCATCACGGGTCGAACCCCGCAACCGCCGCCGCGCCCACTCCCCAGATCTCCCCACCGCCGTGCGCCCTCCCCGGGCACCCGGCCGCTTGCTTCTTCTTCGGGCACCCGGCCAAGGCCATCCCCACGGCCCGCACCTACCCCCCGTCGCGCCTCCTCCTCTTCCCCTGCTTTCTTCCTCGGCGCTGTCCCGGGCCTCCACGCTAAGCAACCGCCGCATCGCGATCCACCCATCGGCGACTCCCGCGCCCGCGCGCCGCCTAGGCCTTGCCGTTCCGGACCCCCGCGCCACTCACCGCCGGGATTCGGTGACACGGCCGCCTCAAGCCTCCATCACCTGCCTCCGCTGCTCTCCGTGTTCCACCCTCCCCTCCGGCGAGCCTCCTCCCGACCTCTGCCTTCCTCTTCTCCTTCTCTACCTCCGGTGAGCTCTGCTCGATCCTCCTGCTCGTCGCCGCCCCTTGCCACCTAGCTCCTCTTGTGCGCCGCCCGACCACCATCTCTCCGACCGTCGTCCTAATCACCCACTGTTTCCACCTCTGTACTAATCCATCGTCCACCTCGTGTCAGACATCGACAGCGTCATCAAACTGGGAAGTCAGGTGCCTCTCCTCCTTTCTCTCCCCTTTGCTGCTGAAATGGATGCTCAGTCCCTCCTCTACATGTGTGTTTGAACTGCAGTGAGTATTCAATTTGAGCCACCACCCTCTCTCTCTCTCTCTCTCTCTCTCTCTCTCTCTCTCTCTCTCTCTGAGGCAAGTTCGCAAACATCGTGTTCGTCGCAACAACCCGGAGGTGCTCACTGTTGTACTCCAGCCATCCTATCTTGCCGGACGAGTTGGCCGCCCGCACCACTTCGTCGAGCGCTGGGGTTCTCCCAGTGTGAGAGCACACACAGGCGGCCGCACTTTGACTCCCCTGCCCACAGGCTAGGAGAAGTTCATGTATTACTACTCGTGGGGAAAGTTCATTTTGTATAAAAAATATAGAAAATCATGGAAGTTCGATGCTTATGCGTGTGAGGCGGAAGCTTTTTTTCATTTGTTTCTTTTTTGCGAGATGAAGCGTTTTTCATTTTATGTAAGCCAAAAAAATTGTGGATGTGATATGTGTGTGCGTGTGCGTCGTACACTGAATTGAAAACTATTTTTTGTCACGTGTGTTTTCCATTTTGGTTTCATAGTGTCTGTTTTTTGTGTTAATGGAGTAAACAAAATAGGAAGTTCAAATTTGAGAAAGCGGCAAGATCAACTAATATGGAAACACTAAAAATTACATTGAATACAATTTTTTGTTAGTGAAGTTCAAGTTGGAAAAACATGATAAAAAAAAGTATTCTCTCACTTTGCACTATAAAAAGGTATATCATGTGTTGGATGATTTCCCCAACTAGTCGCTCTCTCTCACACATTCTATTTGTGCTTCCCTTCTCCTTCATAAAATTGGTACAAAAAGAGAGCATATGATTTCAAAATTAGAAGCAAAAAAGCAAGCATTTCTTAAAGACAAAAAAATGTAGATGTGAACTTCAGATTCTCCATCATGGATAGTCCAAAATGTTCGGTTACAGCAAAACACGTACATCGGATAGTTGAAAGATTGTAATTACAAATTTCCTCTACTTTTAGGGAAAACCTAGAAGTTTAGGTTTAAATAATGGAGTTGTTCAATGTTTACTACAAGACTAGAATTTTTTATTATTAAATATATAAACAAAAAAGTTAAAAGTACAAAAATGGAGCAGTTTGTTTTTTATAAATAAAACCCCAAATTTTCTTCATTACCAAAGAATAAAATCAAGAAGTTTAAACTAAAAAATAAAACAAAGTAGTTCGATGTATGCAAACAACACAAGTTTTCTTGAATTTCAAAAGCATGCGAAGTTCATGTTTCAGAAATTCATGAGTTCACGTGTACAAAAAGTTAGAGCGGTTCGATGTCTACAAAAAACTCAGACTTTCTCCGTTATTAAAGCAAATTAGAGAGAGGTTCAAAAGTAATAACAACGAGAAGTTCATGTACAACATGATGTGTGTTTTCATACGAGAAAAAAAAGAATAAAAGGTGAAGTCCAAAATTTTGTTGCTTGAAGTTCAAGTGCTCGGCCCGAGAAAGTTCAAAAATTCTTGTGAGGGAGGTTGAACAAAAATATGTGACAAAAGTTCAAGGAGAAAACAGCGGGACGTTCAACTACTACACGGAATGCATTTCAGATAAGAATAAAAAAATAGAAAACCAAAAGCTTAAAAGGTTTGTTGCAAGAAGTTCATGTGGTCCTCCGTGCACGGTGCAAAATTAATATTGTGGGACATCCGACCTCCAATTACATGTTTGAAAATAGCAAAAAATGACGTCCGACCTTCAATTGCATGTAATTCAATGTATGCACAAAAATGTGACAGAAGTTCATAGTGAAAACGATGAGAAGTTCAAGTACCGCAAGGAATGCATTTCAGGTCAGAATAAAAAGTATAGAAAAATAAAAGCTTAAACAGTTTGTTGCTAGAAGTTCAAGTGCTCTGTCAGGGGAAGTCTAAATTTTTTTGCGAGAGAGGTTCACCTTATATTTCCATGTTCGATTTTTTTTGTATAAAATTCGAATACAATTCTTTACTCAAAATATAAAAAGGTGAAGTTCAAATTGAAATAACAAAGAAGTTCAGAGTTTATTAAAACCTAGGATTTACATGTTGAAAAAAATAAAAAACATGGCACCATTTTTTACACTTTTAAAAACAACTCATAAATGAAAAGAATGGTTGATGGAAGTTCAATTGCTTAGTGAGGAAAAGTTTAAAAAATTCTTGTGAGAGAGGTTCACCGTGTATTTAGATGTCCAAAATACATAAAAATATGCTGTTTTCTGTGTTTTAAAATAATTCTCTCAAACCAGAGAGAAGTTCAAAAGTGATAACAACCGGAAGTTCACGTACTACCTGGTGTGTATTTCATACAAGAAAAATACAAATAAAGTGAAATAGAGTGAAGTTCAAACACACATGCCCCAGAAGTTCAACTACTTCACGCAGTGCGAAAAACAACATGTCAAAAAACAACACGTCAAAAACAGAGTGAAGTTCAAACAGACATGCCCGATAAGTTCAACTACTTCACGCAGTGCATTTCCATTCACGATGAAGGCAGAAATCATGATCTTGTCATTTTCTAATTTACTTCAAAATGATAGGAATATCATTTGTGTAGGTTCAAGTCCTCGGTCGGGGAAAGTTAAAAAATTTATTGTGAGAAGGGTTTGTACAAAAGGAAAATCATTTGTGTAACACTAACGAATGGATGAGGAAAATTACAAACGAAAATACATCACATAAGTTCAACGTGAAAACAGCAAAAAGTTCAACTACTACACTGAATGAATTTCACATGAAATTTTTTTTAAACCGCCGTGAGTATGAAAAAACGATCAACACGGGAAAGTTGCGTGTTCACACTAGCTTTCCACTGGTATGACACTTGCTCAATTCCGCCGAGTGTTTCGGTGAGTGGATTGAGAGCTACGGTAAAAAAAAAAAGTGAAAAACAGAGTGAAGTTCAAGTAGACATGCCGAGAAGTTCAAGTCTTCACGCGGTGCATTTTTGAAAAATCCGTTTCGCGATAAAGGCAGAACGAATGGTTCTGCCATTTTCGCAATTACTTGAAAACGGCTAAAAATCAAAGAAAATCATCAACATGAAAAAGTTTCGCATTTTCCGTAGCTTTTCAACAGTATATTATTTGCGCCATTCCCTAAAAGTTTGTAGAAAATACGGCGAAAATACGTTTTTCGCCATTTTTGAAACTGACTTAAAACCATAGAGAATTTGGATAAATAATAGATACAAAAAAGTTTTGCATTTCCTAAAGCTTTCCAACGCCATATCATTTGCTGCATTCGGACATACGGTTGAATAATTAGCTCGAAAATACAAATTCGCTAGAACTTGTATTGCTTTCTAAAATTCTTTTGAACCATTCAAAATTAGAAAAAACTTTCAACATGAAAAAGTACCGCATTTTCATAAGCTTTCGAACGCCATATCATTTGCCTCAATTAGATTATCCGTTTAGAAATGCCATCGAAAATACAAACTCAGCTGTTCGGTTTGCAAAATTTTACGATTTTCCAAATTACTCTTTAACCATAAGGAATTAGAGAAAACTTTCAACATGTGGAAGGAGCGCTTTTGCAGCCGATTTCCAGCGCCATATTATTTGTGTCATTCCGATAAATGGTTTAGAAATGCGATCGAAAATATGATTGACGTTTTTTGTGTGAAGGAAAAACGGTTTTCAAAACTGCTCTTAAACCGCTTACATTTTGCCAAAAATTCAACTTGAGTCACGATACTGGTGTTCATAGCTTTCCAAAGGTATATCTCAAGCCCCATTTGGACACTTTTTAGCTGAAGTTCAACCTTGTACTCGGGGAAGGTCAGGCGCGTTACTCGGGAAGTTCATGTTGTGATCGAGAATATTATTCGATCCGTGATCGTAATAGTGTGTGTGTGTGTGTGTGTGTGTGTATATATATATATATATATATATATATATATATATATATATATATATATATATATATATATATATCTTACAATACCCTAACATATGAACTCAACTTCCACATGCATGGTGGTATTCTCCGGCTTTATTGATGACGTGATCAAGAAAGAATCCAGCCAATTCCTCTTGAATTGCTCGCATGCGATCTTGTGGTAGGAGTTCATTCCGCATCTCCCACATCTAATTTGAATAAGGGGGTCAATACATATATATGAATGAAACTCAACAAAAATGATGGTAATAAAATAAACTTGTGAATATTTTTGCTAACGCACTTCATATTGTCTTTTAGAGTAGCCCCGCCTATTCTTGGCCGTCGCGTTGTAGATGAACTCGCAGACGTAGTGTCCATAGTAATTATTCCCGGGTTCCTGCCATAAGCACTTTACGAGAAATAGAGGTCAATCAAACTGATAATGAAGCATTATAAATGGCATTGATGAAAGTAGCTAGAATCAACGGGAGATGCGCGGAACTAGCTAGCTAGTAGTACTTACTTTCGGGAATTTCCATCGCAGATCCCGCGGCCGTCCCGAAACTTGTGCGGTGAATACTTTCCAAACCATGCGAGACAAAGAAAACAATTACTTGATATCATGAAATGAACAAAGTTGTCGATATGGTGTGATAATGATCGAGTCAACTTACTTCTCGAGCATTTTAGACATGTCCGCATATTCCTCGCGATCTTTTCGTCTCGAGTCTTAGATGCTTACTAGTCCCTGCTCAAGCTTAATCTCTAGGAGAATATAGTGGAAACTGCGCACGCATGCATATAACTCATAAATTACATTAATTACTATAACCTCAAGTAATAATTAGGGGAAACCGAATATGCACAAGATAGTAAAACTCACTTGAAGTTGTAAGGAAAGAGTATTGTATCTTTGTTTTGATTTATTACCAACGATCGTAGCAAGTTCTCCTCGGTTTCTTAGGCATGAAATTTAACCGTAAGTTCATATGTGAGATTTGTGTTAATGAACCCAATATCATACATTTCAGCTTTTCTGCATTCGACGATTTTCAATCTGCATAATATAGTGAGGATAATTATATATACATGCAATGAAAGAGCTGAGCTATATGAGACTTAATGACAGAAGTAGTACTTACGGACAGTAGCAAGTGACCGTTAATTTATTGAGGACCTTTAGATTGAAAAACTGGAAGAACTCCTCAAATGGAACAGACAACTCCTCAATTCCAACGAGGTCGTGCTGATCCTCTTTAACTTTCAGCGTCAAAGTATCAATTTTCTTCCCAGCCGACTGCTTTCTGCAGGTTTCCATGTACAATCATGGAATCTTCGCATCATCGTTGTTAGAGTAGTTCCATCTTTGACAAGAGGCTTCCCGTACTCTTATTTGAATTCATCCACCTCCATTATATCAAAATGTGCATCGTCGTAATCTCCAGGATTGGTACCGGGCAAGATCCCCGGATGATTAGCGACGATATCGCTAGACACCTTGAGCGGGGGGCACGATTGGTTTGCTTGTTCGCTGAGCTGGGGAATTTTTTCCCAGTTCTTGTAACCTTTTGTCACTGCAAGTACTTCCCAACCGATTCGCTTCCTTATATGTCTTTTCAGTAATGCGCTCATAGTTGGTTTGCGCCCGAGACGGTGGTAGTCGCTGCAGGGCATCCAAAGTGCGCTTCGCTTTCACCGGATCTATCTTCTCCTCCGGAGGTGGATGTCTCTTAGCTCTTTGCGCTGCGAAGTAGTACTTCACTTGGGCTTGGCAGATCTCCTCGTTTTCCTTCTCGGTCATCTCGTATGGTAACTTCTCTGGAGTCTTGAGAGATGGACCGAATCTGTATTGCCTCCCGCCTGTACTGCTAGACATCGGAGCAGGCCGAGCGGCTACGGCTTTTTCTTTAGTTGCTTACGAGGCGGAGGAGAAGGACTGTGACGCGCCGGAGCAACCGGAGCGGCGGCTGGTCTCATCCGCCCTTGCTGATGAGGCGGAGAAGGAGGAGGCTGGCTGGTCGGGCGCACCGACGCAGGCGGAGAAGGAGGCGGAGTGCCGCCACGCGCCGGAGAAGGAGGCGGAGTGCCGCCACGCGCCGGAGAAGGAGGCAGAGTGCCCTAATCACTCACCGGAGGAGCAGGCAGAGGAGGAAGTGGAGTTCCCTGACTCGCCAGAGGAGGAGGAGGAGGTGAAGGCGTCCAGTTCGGAAGGTTGATGAGCTCCTTCCGCCATAGTCATGGAGTCTTCAAAGCAGAACCCAGCCGAGTCTCCCCTTCACCGGTAGGGTGGTCAAGCACGAGCTCCTCAAATCCCTCCGTTATTGCTTCCACCATCACCCTAGCATATCCTTCTGGAATTGGACGACAGTGAAAAGTGGCGCCGGGTTCAGGAGGTCGAACAGAGCCGACAGCTGCCTTGACTTTGTACTTCTGCCATTGCGTCATAAGGTGGCAATGTTGATTCTCCGTGATAGCATCCACGGGGTAGCTAGCAGGAGCCGTGAAGACCGGCTCCAGCTGAAGCAGCTCGGTTGAAGCCACGCTGCTTCTCCGCTGAGATGGCGGGGTAGCTTCGGGGGTAGCTTCAGCATGTCGCTTGCTTCGAACTGCATCTCGTTCCTCTAGCTTCTGTACCCTTGTGTGCAGCTCCTGCAGTTCGCTCTGCTCCACCTTCCTCCTCCTCTCTTGGCATTTGTAACCGTGTGCGTCCATAAACCCAGCCTTCCACGAAACGGAGCCTGGCGTGCCTCGTGTCCGTCCAGGGTGCTCAGGATTCCCAAGGGTCATTGTGAGCTCGTCCTTCTCTCTGTCTGGAACGAACGTCCCTTCTTGCACTGCGTTAATATAGTGCTGAAGCTTCATGAGGGGTATCCGCAGTTGCTCCTCGTCCAAACGCACTTCCCTGTTATAGGGTCCAAGGTTCCGCCAACCCCAAAGAACCAAGTCCGGCAACGGTCTGGTCAGTTCAATGTCTCTGGTTCGACCCCTTTATCAAGCAGGTCATTCTCAGCCTTGTCCCACAACGGTCGGTCTTTTAGGTAGCCACCTGACCGCGTGCGATGGTGATGCTCCTTCTTTGCAACATTTATCTTGTTTATCGCTGACATCTTCTTACTCCACTCCGATGTCTTGTTGGCCACAAATGCGTCCCATTGATCTCTGAGCTTCTCAAATCGGCGGACGAATTCTGGTGTCTTTTTTGTGTCGACAAACTTTGCTTTCAGCTCATTCTTCCACCTCCTGAATAGATCTGCCATCTTCTTGAATGCAAAGGACTTGATCATTGGCTCCATAACTGGATTCTCTGGATCCTCCTCTTCCGGTAGGGTGAAATTTACCTTCAGCGCTTTCCAAAGATCATCTTTCTGTCTATCTTCGACAAAAGAAATTTGGAGCTCTTCATCCTTAGGCTGATTCCATAGCTCGATGCTGATCGGGATCATGTCCCTAACAAGAACCCTGCACTGAGCAGTAAATGCCTCCTTGGTCCGGAGGGGTTCAATCGGTTGGCCATCGCGCGCGATTGCTGTGATCGTGAACCTTTCATCTGAGCGCAACTTTTTCTTCAGGCCTCGTCTCTTTACCGAAGTTGTGCTCGATCCGGAGGGCTAGAAATAAGAAGAAAGACGAGAGTTAATATGTGTAGATACCAAAACAATGAATGCATCAATTAGCTAGTCAGCACAGGCTTAATTAATATATATACCTGGCCGGACTCTGTTCGTTCACCGGAGCCGTCATCAGGCCTCCTTCTTGCACCGGCATTCGGTCACCAGAGCCATCATAATCATGTCCTTCCTCCTCTGTTGTTTGATAACCGTAGCCTGCTTCTTCACCCTCCGAAGGAAATATGACCTAGAGGCAATAATAAAGTTATTATTTATTTCCTCATATCATGATAAATGTTTACTATTCATGCTAGAATTGTATTAACCGGAAACATGATACATGTGTGAATACATAGACAAAGTTAATGTCACTAGTATGCCTCTACTTGACTAGCTCATTAATCAAAGATGGTTATGTTTCCTAACCATAGACATGTGTTGTCATTTTATTAACGGGATCCCATCATTAGGAGAATGATGTGATTGACTTGACCCATTCTGTTAGCATAGCACTTGATCGTTTAGTATGTTGCTACTGCTTTCTTCATGACTTATACAAGTTCCTATAACTATGAGATTATGCAACTCCCGTTTACCAGAGGAACACTTTGTGTGCTACCAAACGTCACAACGTAACTGGGAGATTATAATGGAGCTCTACAGGTGTATCCAAAGGTACATGTTGAGTTGGCGTATTTAAAGATTAGGTTTTGTCACTTCGATTGTCGGAGAGGTATCTCTGGGCCTTCTCGGTAATGCACATCACTATAAGCCTTGCAAGGAATGTAGCTAATGAGTTAGTTACGGAATGATGCATTACGTAACGAGTAAAGAGACTTGCCGGTAACGAGATTGAACTAGGTATTGAGATACCGACGATCGAATCTCGGGCAAGTAACATACCGATGACAAAGGGAACAACGTATGTGTTACGCGGTTTGACCAATAAAGATCTTCGTAGAATATGTAGGAGCCAATATGAGCATCCAGGTTCCGCTATTGGTTATTGCCCGGAAATAGTTCTAGGCCATGTCTACATAGTTCTCGAACCCGTAGGGTCCGCACGCTTAAGGTTTCGATGACAGTTATATTATGAGTTTATGAGTTTTGATGTACCGAAGTTTGTTCGGAGTCCCGGATGTGATTATGGACATGACGAGGAGTCTTGAAATGGTCGAGACATGAAGATTGATATATTGGAAGCCTATATTTGGATATCGGAATTGTTCCGGGTGAAATCAGAATTTTACCAGAGTACCGGGAGGTTACCGAAACCCCCCCGGGGACTTAATGGGCCTACATGGGCCTTGGTGGAGAAGACGAGAGGAGGCAAGGGCTGGGCCGCGCGCCCCTCCCCCCTAGTCCGAATAGGACAAGGAGAGGGGGGCGGCGCCCCCCCTTTCCTTCCTCTCTCCCTCCTCCTTGCCCCCTTCTCCTATTCCAACTAGGAAAGAAGGGAGTCCTACTCCCGGTGGGAGTAGGACTCCCCTTGGCGCGCCCCTCCTTGGCCGGCCGCCCCCTTCCCCTTGGCTCCTTTATATACAGGGGCAGGGGGCACCTCTAGACACAACAATTGATCTCTTGGTCTCTTAGCCGTGTGCGGTGCCCCCCCTCCACCATAGTCCTCGATAATATTGTAGCGGTGCTTAGGCGAAGCCCTGCGATGGTAGAACATCAAGATCGTTGCCACGCCGTCGTGCTGACGGAACTCTTCCCCGACATTCTGCTGGATCGGAGTCCGGGGATCGTCATCGAGCTGAACGTGTGCTAGAACTCGGAGGTGCCGTAGTTTCGGTGCTTGATTGGTCGGGCCGTGAAGACGTACGACTACATCAACCGCGTTGTTATAACGCTTCCGCTTTCGGTCTACGAGGGTACGTGGACAACACTCTCCCCTCTCGTTGCTATGCATCACCATGATCTTGCGTGTGCATAGGAAGTTTTTTGAAATTACTACGTTTCCCAACAGTGGCATCCGAGCCTGGTTTTTGCGTAGATGTTATATGCACGAGTAGAACACCAGTGAGTTGTGGGCGATACAAGTCATACTGCTTACCAGCATGTCATACTTTGGTTCGGCGGTATTGTTGGATGAAGCGGCCCAGACCGACATTACGCGTACGCTTACGCGAGACCGGTTCTACCGATGTGCTTTGCGAACAGGTGGCTGGCGGGTGTCTGTTTCTCCAACTTTAGTTGAACCGAGTGTGGCTACGCCCGGTCCTTGCGAAGGTTAAAACAGCACTAACTTGACGAACTATCATTGTGGTTTTGATGCGTAGGTAAGAACGGTTCTTGCTCAGCCCGTAGCAGCCACGTAAAACTTGCAACAACAAAGTAGATGACGTCTAACTTGTTTTTGCAGGGCATGTTGTGATGTGATATGGTCAAGACGTGATGCTATATTTTATTGTATGAGATGATCATGTTTTGTAACCGAGTTATCGGCAACTGGCAGGAGCCATATGGTTGTCGCTTTATTGTATGCAATGCAATCGCCATGTAATGCTTTACTTTATCTCTAAGAGGTAGCGATAGTCGTAGAAGCATAAGATTGGCGAGACGACAACGATGCTATGATGGAGATCAAGGTGTCGCGCCGATGACGATGGTGATCACGACGGTGCTTCGGAGATGGAGATCACAAGCACAAGATGATGATGGCCATATCATATCACTTATATTGATTGCATGTGATGTTTATCCTTTATGCATCTTATCTTGCTTTGATTGACGGTAGCATTTTAAGATGATCTCTCACTAATTATCAAGAAGTGTTCTCCCTGAGTATGCACCGTTGTGAAAGTTCTTCGTCTTTGAGACACCACGTGATGATCGGGTGTGATAGGCTCTACGTTCAAATACAACGGGTGCAAAACATTTGCACACGCGGAATACTCAGGTTAAACTTGACGAGCCTAGCATATACAGATATGGCCTCGGAACACGGAGACCGAAAGGTCGAACGTGAATCATATAGTAGATATGATCAACATAGTGATGTTCACCATTGAAACTACTCCATCTCACGTGATGATCGGACATGGTTTAGTTGATTTGGATCACGTGATCACTTAGATGACTAGAGAGATGTCTGTCTAAGTGGGAGTTCTTAAGTAATATGATTATATGAACTTAAATTTATCATGAACTTAGTACCTGATAGTATTTTGCTTGTCAATGTTTGTTGAAGTTAGATGGCTCGTGTTGTTGTTCCGTTGAATTTTAATGCGTTCCTTGAGAAAGCTAAGTTGAAAGATGATGGTAGCAACTACACGGACTGGGTCCGTAACTTGAGGATTATCCTCATTGCTGCACAGAAGATTTACGTCCTGGAAGCACCGCTGGGTGCCAGGCCTGCTGCAGATGCAACTGACGACGTTAAGAACGTCTGGCGGAGCAAAGCTGATGACTACTCGATAGTTCACTGTGCCATGCTTTACGGCTTAGAACCGGGTCTTCAACGGTGTTTTGAACATCATGGAGCATATGAGATGTTCCAGAAGTTGAAGTTAATATTTCAAGAAAATGCCCGGATTGAGAGATATGAAGTCTCCAATAAGTTCTATAGCTGTAAAATGGAGGAGAATAGTTCTGTCAGTGAACACATACTCAAAATGTCTGGGTATAATAATCACTTGATTCAACCGGGAGTTAATCTTCCGATGATAGTGTCATTGATGAATTCTTCAATTACTACCACCAAGCTACAAGAGCTTCGTGATGAACTATAATATGCAAGGGATGGACAAGACTATTCCGAGCTCTTCGCAATGCTTGAAAGCTGCGGAGGTAGAAATCAAGAAGGAGCATCAAGTGTTGATGGTCAATCGACCACCAGTTTCAAGAAAAAGGGCAAAGGGAAGAAGAAGGGGAACTTCAAGAAGAACAGCAAACAAGTTGCTGCTCAAGAGAAGAAACCAAAATCTGGACCTAAGCCTGAGACTGAGTGCTTCTACTGCAAGCAGACTGGACACTGGAAGCTGAACTGTCCCAAGTATTTGGCGGATAAGAAGGATGTCAAGGTGAACAAAAAGGTATATGTGATATACATGTTATTGATGTGTACCTTACTAATGCTCGCAGTAGCACCTCGGTATTTGATACTGGTTCTGTTGCTAATATTTGCAACTCGAAACAGGGACTACGGATTAAGCGAAGATTGGCCAAGGACGAGGTGACGATGCGCGTGGGAAATGGTTCCAAAGTCAATGTGATTGCGGTCGGCACGCTACCTCTACATCTACCATCGGGATTAGTTTTAGACCTAAATAATTGTTATTTGGTGCCAGCGTTGAGCATGAACATTATATCTGGATCTTGTTTGATGCGAGACGGTTATTCATTTAAATCAGAGAATAATGGTTGTTCTATTTATATGAGTAATATCTTTTATGGTCATGCAACCTTGATGAGTGGTCTATTTTTATTAAATCTCGATAGTAGTGATACACATATTCATAATGTTGAAGCCAAAAGATGCAGAGTTGATAATGATAGTGCAACTTATTTGTGGCACTGCCGTTTGGGTCATATTGGTATAAAGCGCATGAAGAAACTCCATACTGATGGACTTCTGGAATCACTTGATTATGAATCACTTGGTACCTGCGAACCGTGCCTCATGGGCAAGATGAATAAAATGCCGTTCTCCGGAACTATGGAGCGAGCAACTAAATTTGTTGGAAATCATACATACTGATGTATGTGGTCCAATGAATATTGAGGCTCGCGGCGAGTATCGTTATTTTCTCACCTTCAAAGATGATTTAAGCAGATATGGGTATATCTACTTGATGAAACACAAGTCTGAAACATTTGAAAAATTCAAAGAATTTCAGAGTGAAGTGGAAAATCATCGTAACAAGAAAATAAAATTTCTACGATCTGATCGTGGAGGAGAATATTTGAGTTATGATCGAAAGAAGTTAGTGGGAGGAAAGTAGAACTTGATGAGGTAACTGTACCTGATCCCTTATTGGAATGTAGTTCATCACAAGAACCGGTTCCTGTGACAACTACACCAATCAGTGAGGAAGCTAATGATATTGATCATGAAACTTCAAATCAAGTTACTACCGAACCTCGTAGGTCTACCAGAGTAAGATCCGCACCAGAGTGGTACGGTAATCCTATTCTGGAAGTCATGTTACTTGACCATGGCGAACCTACAAACTATGAGGAAGCGATGATGAGCCCAGATTCCGCAAAATGGCTTGAGGCCATGAAATCTGAGATGGGATCCATGTATGAGAACAAAGTATGGACTTTGGTTGACTTGCCCGATGATCGGCAAGCCATCGAGAATAAATGGATCTTCAAGAAGAAGACTGACGCTGATGGTAATGTAACTGTCTACAAAGCTCGAATTGTTGCGAAGGTTTTCGACAAGTTCAAGGGGTTGACTACGATGAGATTTTCTCACCCGTAGCGATGCTTAAGTCTGTCCGAATCATGTTAGCAATTGCCGCATTTTATGATTATGAAATTTGGCAAATGGATGTCAAAACTGCGTTCCTGAATGGATTTCTGGAAGAAGAGTTGTATATGATGCAACCGGAAGGTTTTGTCGATCCAAAAAGTGCTAACAAAGTGTGCAAGCTCCAGCAATCCATTTATGGATTGGTGCAACCCTCTCGGAGTTGGAATAAACGCTTTGATAGTGTGATCAAGACATATGGTTTTATACAGACATTTGGAGAAGCCTGTATTTACAAGAAAATGAGTGGGAGCTCTGTAGCATTTCTGATATTATATGTAGATGACATATTGTCAATTGGAAATGATATAGAATTTCTGGATAGCATAAAGGGATACTTGAATAAAAGTTTTTCAATGAAATACCTCGGTGAAGCTGCTTACATATTGGGCATCAAGATCTATAGAGATAGATCAAGACGCTTAATTGGACTTTCACAAAGCACATACCTTGATAAAGTTTTGAAAAAAATTCAAAATGGATCAGGCAAAGAAAGGGTTCTTGCCTGAATTACAAGGTGTGAAGTTGAGTCAGACTCAATGCCCGACCACAGCAGAAGATAGAGAGAAAATGAAAGATGTTCCCTATGCTTCAGCCATAGGCTCTATCATGTATGCAATGCTGTGTACCAGACCTGATGTATGCTTAGCAATAAGTTTAGCAGGGAGGTATCAAAGTAATCCAGGAGTGGATCACTGGACAACGGTCAAGAATATCCTGAAATACCTGAAAAGGACTAAAGATATGTTTCTCGTTTATGGAGGTGACAAAGAGCTAGTTGTAAATGGTTACATCGATGCAAGCTTTGACACTGATCCGGACGATTCTAAATCGCAAACCGGATACGTGTTTATATTGAACGGTGGAGCTATCAGTTGGTGCAGTTCTAAACAAAGCGTCGTGGCGGGATCTACATGCGAAGCGGAGTACATAGCTGCTTCGGAAGCAACAAATGAAGGAGTCTGGATGAAGGAGTTCATTTTCGATCTAGGTGTCATACCTAGTGCATCGGGACCAATGAAGATCTTTTGTGACAATAATGGTGCAATTGCCTTGGCAAAGGATCCAGATTTCACAAGAGGACCAAGCACATCAAGAGATGCTTCAATTCCATACGGGACTAAGTCCATGTGGGAGACATAGAGATTTGCAAGATACATACGGATCTGAATGTTGCAGACCCGTTGACTAAGCCTCTTCCACAAGCAAAACATGATCAGCACCAAGACTCCATGGGTGTTAGAATCATTACTGTGTAATCTAGATTATTGACTCTAGTGCAAGTGGGAGACTGAAGGAAATATGCCCTAGAGGCAATAACAAAGTTATTATTTATTTCCTCATATCATGATAAATGTTTATTATTCATGCTAAAATCTTATATTTACTAATTGTAGGCACCATTAGAGGCTCCACGTTAATCCTAGAAAACTAAACAATTTGACCATTGGATTTACGGATTAGCAATTACAGCCGCCAGATAAAGTGGTCCATCAAAGAGTCCTGGCTCGCTGTCCCACCTGTAGATCTTGAGAAACATCTTCCTATGACTCTCTCCTCTACGCCCTCCCTCCTCATCCTCCCCAATACGCTGCTCCTAATCCTCCCCAACGTGCAGGTCCACCTCATCCTCCTTCTCCCGTACGCTCTATAATCTCAAAGAATTCATCCATCCAGAAAAGAATCCAGCCAACCATGCATGGGGACGTCCCAACCACGATGCCATTGGCAGCAATCCATCTTGGTTGATGCGGCAGAGCAGGAGGTCCCAACAAAACTAGAATCCACGTTCTCCGGCGTACCTGGAGCTAGGGTTTGTAAAGATGTACGTCATGCCCATGCTCTCCATGGCTACTCAAAATTCCAAAGCCTCTGGCTGGATGCATGGTCGGATCCAGCAACGGCAACTTCAATCGGGACACTGACTACAGACAAGAAGGATGGATCCAATGGAAAGAACTTTCAGAAGGATAAATTCAAGCCGTTTCTATGTAACTGGATGATAGGGGCTGACTCCTGCTTAAGGTCATGACGTGGGATGGTGGCCGTCCTCTAGCTCCAACCAAACTCCTCCTTCACAGTCCAAACATAGGTTCATGTTCTTTGTTCAGGCAAACCTATTTGGAAGATACTTTGTGATTAAGGGATGCAATTAGCTGATGCATACGGTTAGTTAGTACATCCTCATGCCATCGAGTATTTTTGGTGACAACTATCAAGAGTCGATGAAGCAAGCTGATTTCTGCTCTTGCATTGGTACCGGCACAAAGTTCAATTTTTGTACAACAACAGCATGCACGTACTGAAACTTAAAGTATAATTTTTGCTTGATGGATGCTTGCACAAAGTTGACTATAATGATTTGAACACACACGTGCAGAACAACGTTGGCTGATTGATTCTGCTGCGCAGACCATGTGGCATGTATTAGAGAAGAAGATTCATCAACGGTATTTTCAACCATAAATCAGAAGGGACAGCCGCATTGTTTCCGAGACTGCAGAAGGGAGGATCCACGTCAGGATGATCGTACTGTGTGGTCGTCAAAGTACCTCCGTTTCTGCCATGGTTCTACTTCTCACCTGCCACCGACATGCTACTGCAGCCTCCTTTGTCATGTATAACACTGACTGCTTCTTACAGCGCTTTTTATCTTGCTGCAAACCACAAGCTGCTTCCATCCACGATGCCTGATCTAAACGGCAATAAAGCACTCCAGTAGAAGTCCATGGAGTCCAACATGCATCATTAGCTAATAGCCATGATGACAATCAAATCGGTTCTGTAGTTGGTGTTTATAACTGTGGCAATGTTGATACTCATGATTGCTGCAGCATGCTAGGTCGTCAAGCCATTGGAGCATTGTTATCCAAGATGTCACACAAACAACAATGGTAGATTCATCAATTGAGCTTTTCGTGTGGTAGCAGTTTTGACGATGGTTCACGTGGCTGCATCTTACAGGTTTTGTCTGCCTCGCTGAAGCTGAAGCCTTCACTGATTGGCTCTGAACATATTTCTCCTTTCATTGCTTCATATGACAAATTGTAGTATTAATTTATTTTGGGGAAAGTTAGTATATGTTCAAATTATTCAGCTCTAACTTGGCTCAGAAAAATGTGTAATCCTTTGTAGACTAAAGGAAATAGTTCAGTAGCAACGGTCATAATAAACAAGTGGCTATTTGGTGATCAGATTGAGAAGTAGTGGTACTCATATCGTGGTGTGTTTGCTAAATCATGTAGTCATGCTAAATGCATCTTTTTCCCACGATTTTTTTCTTTGCTAGCGATTTAGTGTTTTACATAATTAGTAGTCGGTAATGCAGCATAAAATTATTAGTAGATGCAGGGCAAACCTAATATATTGCTTTCTAAGAAAAATTGAAAACCCCAATCACCAAGTGTTTGTTTTATTTCAACATGAAAAGGAACTATACATCTCATAAAAATTAATAATTCATGAGGTTTAAGCTAATTTATTTTTGCGAAAAAGTTGGGACTAACATTTGCTGGCTTAAATACCATGTATGTTTTTCCACACAGTTTATTGTCTACTCAAGGACATTCTATGTACATTTGTTAGGATGAATTCGAGTGGGAATGAAATCTTAGTATGCATTTGGTTCATAAGAGCTAACAATTGTTTGCTAAAAAACAATGTATTTTTATCCTTATGCAAATATAACTTTTCATTTGAAAGAACAATAAATTAGATCTAAAAGGTGAAACAATTGTCATAAGGCTTGATTGAATATTAGCTTAAGTTCCATACAGAGGGTGACATAGTAGCGATAACTAACATAATATCGATCTTGAATTTCCTATTTAGTAGTATTTTACTTTGTGTAGAAAAGTCATTAATTGTAAATATTTGCGTCTATCTTTGCACTACAGCTTGATTTGACTTTTGTGGTTTAACATAAATTTGTTGCTCAACTACAAAATCCAAGTCATCGAACATACTTTTGGTTATCACAACTGAGATATCATTCAAAATTATGTGGTAACTTCTATTGGTTGTTGTCCTTTTCATGTGAGATCTTATCGTCCTTAAATTTATTAGGTTGGAATGTCTATGAGCCTAACATGGAACCTTTTGGGCTACGCAAATATAATATAACCTTTCTTATATGCTGCACTATTACAACGTCTGGATGAATGTGTGCACACATACAGTTATATTGTACTAATCCTTTTTCAGGGATCAAACCTTCAGATGGGAATGTAAGTTTCTATTGGAAAAGTATATTAAATGGGGTTTTTAGATACAAGATTTAAATAACACTTTTACAAATGCGTAGATCACTAGCCCGTGTTGATGCACGGGATAACGACTAGTTGTATTAACCGAAAACATGATACATGTGTGAATACATAGACAAACTTAATGTCACTAGTATGCCTCTACTTGACTAGCTCATTAATCAAAGATGGTTATGTTTCCTAACCATAGACATGTGTTGTCATTTGATTAACGGGATCACATCATTAGGAGAATGATGTGATTGACTTGACCCATTTCGTTAGCATAGCACTTGATCGTTTAGTATGTTGCTACTGCTTTCTTCATGACTTATACAAGTTCCTATAACTATGAGATTATGCAACTCCCGTTTACCGGAGGAACACTTTGTGTGCTACCAAACGTCACAATGTAACTGGGTGATTATAAAGGAGCTCTACAGGTGTATCCAAAGGTACATGTTGAGTTGGCGTATTTCGAGATTAGGTTTTGTCACTCCGATTGTCGGAGAGGTATCTCTGGGCCCTCTCGGTAATGCACATCACTATAATCCTTGCAAGCAATGTAGCTAATGAGTTAGTTACGGAATGATGCATTACGTAACGAGTAAAGAGACTTGCCGGTAACGAGATTGAACTAGGTATTGAGATACCGACGATCGAATCTCGGGCAAGTAACATACCGATGACAAAGGGAACAACGTATGTTGTTATGCGGTTTGACCGATAAAGATCTTCGTAGAATATGTAGGAGCCAATATGAGCATCCAGGTTCCGCTATTGGTTATTGACCGGAAACAGTTCTAGGTCATGTCTACATAGTGCTCGAACCCGTAGGGTCCGCACGCTTAAGGTTTCGATGACAATTATATTATGAGTTTATGAGTTTTGATGTACCGAAGTTTGTTCGGAGTCCCGGATGTGACTACGGACATGATGAGGAGTCTCGAAATGGTCGAGACATGAAGATTGATATATTGGAAGCATATATTTGGATATCGGAAGTGTTCCGGGTGAAATCGGAATTTTACCGGAGTACCGGGAGGTTACCGGAACCCCCCCGGGGACTTAGTGGGCCTACATGGGCCTTGGTGGAGAAGAGGAGAGGAGGCAAGGGCTGGGCCGCGCGCCCCTCCCCCCTAGTCCAAATAGGACAAGGAGAGGGGGGCGGCGCCCCCCCTTTCCTTCCTCTCTCCCTCCTCCTTCCCCCCTTCTCCTATTCCAACTAGGAAAGAAGGGAGTCCTACTCCTGGTGGGAGTAGGACTCCCCTTGGCGCGCCCCTCCTTGGCCGGCCACCCCCTCCCCCTTGGATCCTTTATATACGGGGGCAGGGGGCACCTCTAGACACAACAATTGATCTCTTGGTCTCTTAGCCGTGTGCGGTGCCCCCCTCCACCATAGTCCTCGATAATATTGTAGCGGTGCTTAGGCGAAGCCCTGCGACGGTAGAACATCAAGATCGTCGCCACGCCGTCGTGCTGACGGAACTCTTCCCCGACATTCTGCTGGATCAGAGTCCAGGGATCGTCATTGAGCTGCACGTGTGCTAGAACTCGGAGGTGTCGTAGTTTCGGTGCTTGATCGGTCGGGCCGTGAAGACGTACGACTACATCAACCGCGTTGTTATAACGCTTCCGCTTTCGGTCTACGAGGGTACGTGGACAACACTCTCCCCTCTTGTTGCTATGCATCTCCATGATCTTACGTGTGCGTAGGATTTTTTGAAATTACTACGTTTCCCAACACCCTCTCCTTCCAGACCATCGGTTTCATTGAGATACGACATGACATCAGCTCCGGCTGCGATTATGTCCCCCAACACCCGTTCTGCTTCCTCGTCTCGGTCGTGCTCCATAGTTTCTGCAAATATTACAACATGGCAATTATTATACAAACATGACAGATGGATATATTAGTGGCAAACTTAGACCTAGCTATATCTATTCACAACAAGGAATTATATTAATTAATGGCCTCGACGCTTCTCTAGGGTTTGGGGTGGCCTCGGCAACGCTTAAAGGGTTCGGGGTGGCCTCGACGACAACGCTCTTTTAATTTGGTAAAGGAGGGGGTATATCGACAACAACGACATACATACATGGAAAAAATGTTATCGAGGAGGGTGTATATCGACCCCCCCTCATGTTGAAGTTATCGGGGAGGGGGTATCGACCCCCACCACCTCATGTTGAATATATGTTGAATTCCCGAGAGAGTTAGGAACAGGAGGGGGACTCCTCCCCCCTCATGTCTGATGGGTTTTTACTCCCTCTCTCCCATGAAACATTCATCGAACAAACTTAATACGAGTTTTAACAGAAAACATTCATCGAACAAAATTACAACAGAAAAAATTGACCAAGTTTTAATATATCATCATCATCATCTACTACAAAAAATTGATATATTCTTTACATATGAACATACAAACGTTTGCATATTCGACAATAATATCACCAAAAAAATCTATGAACATTAAAAATTCTAACCCTCGAACCCTCGAACCCTCAACCCCTCGACCCCTATTCCTCCTCATGTCGAAGTTATCAGGGAGAGGGTACGTATATCGACCCCCCCCCCCTCATGTCGAAGTTATCGGGGAGGTGGTATATCGACAACGACATACCCGATAGAAAAAAAAGAGGAGAATAAGAAAGGAATAGAGGTGAAGAAAAATAAATAGAAATTACTCTATTTTTTTTCTTCTTCTCTTCTATTCCTTTCTTCTTCTCCTCTTTTTTTTCCTATTCTTATTTATTTCTCCTCTTCTTCCACTCCTCTTCTTCTCCTTCTTCCTCTTCTTCTTATTTTTCTTTTTCTTCTTCTTCCTTATTCCTAGATAAAACTTTTCTAAAATGTAACTTTTCCATATATAAAGTTTTTCTTCTTCTTCCTTCTTCCTTCTCTTCCTTCTTCCTAAATATATATAACTTTTCTAAAAATGAAACTAACCTAAAATGCACTAAATCAGAGAACATACATAGATAAAGATTTTCTAAAATCTATCTTTTGCATACATGAACATATATACACAGAGAACATACACACATATATACATTTTTATAAAAATGCAAAAAACAAATCATCATATATATGAACAAAAAATCTGAAAAAAGAACATATAATCAGATATACACACATACATATACTCACACATATACATATAATCTGAAAAAAACATCATATATATGTGGAAAAAAATAGGGACGAGAGGACAGGGGAAGGGGGCGGCGCCGGCCTGACCAACGAGAGGTGCGTCGTGATTGGGGCAGGGGCAGAGGCACGACGTCGGTGTAGAGGGTGGCGACGGCGGCGCGTGGTCGGGGCAGATGCGATGACGGCGTGGTCGATCGGGCCGAGCAGGGCGGGGCAGAGGCATGGCGAGGGCGCGCGGCGTGGTCGGGGCTGGGGCGACAGCGGCATGGTCGGGGCAGGGCAATGGTGGCATGGTCGGGGCGGGCCGACGACGTGGTCGGGGCAGGGGCGGCGGCGTCGACGGGGCAGAGGGTGGCAACGGCGTCGACGGGGCGAGCTCGGGTAGCCTGGCGGCGTCGTCGGAGGGATCGAAGAACTGAAACGAAATTTTCACAAGTGCTGGCTTATATAACAAAGGCTTTAGTCCCGGTTCGTGGCAGCAACTGGGACCAATGCCCACCTTTAGTCCCGGTTGGTGCCACTAACTGGGACCAAATGTCTCTTTTCAGCAGCCCAAAGGGCAGGAAGCAGAGGCATTTGGTCCCGGTTGGTGGCATCAACCGGGACTAAAGGGGGGCATTGGTCCCGGTTGGTGCTATGAACCGGTACGAATGCCCCCTTTGGTACCGGTTGGTGCCACCAACCAGGACCAAAGGCCTCGTGCTGCCCGTGGCCAAAACTTTAGTCCCACCTCGCTAGTTGAGAGGGGCGCGCAGTGGTTTATAAGCCCCACTGTCGCACCCCTCTCGAGCTCCTCTCGATTGCAGGCTTACGGGCCTAATTGTCACTGCTATGCCTGTTGGGCCTGCTGGGCCTTCTGCAGATCTGAATTCTGGCCCATGGCAGGGTTTCTAGTCGTATTCAGGCCGTAGTGGCCCAGTAGGTGGCATTTTTTTTATTTTTCTCAGTTTTTTTTCTGTTTTTTACATTATTTATTTTCTTCTTTTTTGCTTTAGTTTTTGTTCTTTTTTCTTTTAGGTAATAAAAAATTATAAACTTTCTGTTAGTGCCATTTGTTTTCCAATTTGAATAGTTTAAATTTGATTTTTTTTGAAATTTGTGTGACTCACTAGTTTTTGAATAACTTTACTATAAACATAGATCTTTGAGTGATTCTTTTTCCTGCTATTTAATATTACCGTGTTTTATCATTATATTCAAAAACATATTTTGTTATTTTAGTTTCTAACAAAAATTCTTTATGATAATTCTTTTTCTATTAAAGTTTCTAACAAAAAATTCTTTATGAAAATTCTTTTTTCTTTTAATGTTTTGAACAGAAAATACTTTGATAATTTTAGTTGCATAAATTTTATATAATTTTGTTTTCAATAATAGTAGAGGTTTTATAAAAATTTATTTTGTTTTTACTTATTTATTAAAGTTTATTTTGTTTCTACTTACCCCCTGGCCTCACGACCGGGACCAATGGGCCCATGGGTCCCGGTTCGTGATTGAACCGGGACTAATGGGCTTACCTGGCCCGAACGAAAGCCCAGTTTTCTACTAGTGGTGGCCTAGTGCAGGCCTCCGTTCTGTGGAGTCTGCACATGTCCCCACCCTCCAGTGAGGGCGACACAAACCTAGTAGCGAATGACAGGCGTTGGTGTTGCATGTCATTCTCCTTGGCTGTGCGGGAGGCGAGGTGACAATAAGTGTGGTCGTGGTGCGGAGGCCGCCGCGTTAGCTCCCCGACGCCAGATTTGGAGTTGGCTGCGCCCCCTGCGCAGCTCATCCTCCCTCCCCAGCCTTGGATTCTGGGACCTTGCCCCTCCGGTGGTTGTTGGATGTGGACGGAGGTGGGGCTACGACCGGGGGCAACCCTTGGCCAACAGTGGCGCCCATGACATCGATGGCGCTACGGGCTTCTCTCATTCTTGAAGGAGACAACGAGGTCCACTATACCCTCCTTACTCTGCTTGTATCTGGTGAAAACAGAAATATTTGATTTAGCCAGCGGCGGTGCTCCGGTGTCGTTCCCTCGATGGAGGTGTCTCCTTGAGACAACATGGGTGATGGACAAGTCAGGCGGCGAGTGGTGGTAGCTATTAGCAGTTGCTTTGTTGTTGCGGTGTGTGTTGGCGAGTGCTCTGCTGCCTCGGAAGTTCTTGCTAGCCGGCGGGTCAACGCCCTCGAGCCTAGGCAAGAGGGGAAGTGCTCCCCTCTCTGGTAGCAGCTTCTCCCCGATGGTAGGCCAAGCCTGCCTTGACACCGCCGCCATGCTCTTGCTGCATCACCGGTGGCAATCTCCCACGACAGTTTATGTCTTGCTTTGTGATTGGTGCTGCAAGTGGAGACCTATTCTGTGCAACTCCAAAAGTCCTAAAACTCCATGGAATATCTTAAAATAAATAAAGAAAAATCGTCGCCAAAGATGAAGGCCAGGGGGCCCACACCCTGCTCACGAGGGTGGGGGGCGCCCTCCCTGGGGCGCGCCCCCTATCTCGTGGGCCCCCTGGTGGCTCTCTGATGCCCATCTTCTCCTATATGAAGTCTTTCGATGAGAAAAAAAAATCAGAAGCAACCTTTCAGGATGAAACTCCGCCGCCATGAGGCGGAACCTTGGCGGAACCAATCTAGGGCTCCGGCGGAGCTGTTCTGCCGGGGATACTTCCCTCCGGGAGGGGGAAATCATCGCCATCATCATCACCAACACTCCTCTCATCGGGAGAGGGCAATCTCCATCAACATCTTCACCAGCACCATCTCATCTCCAAACCCTAGTTCATCTCTTGTATCCAATTCTTGTCCCCAAGTCCGGGATTGGTGCTAGTAGTGTTGATTACTCCTTGTAGTTGATGCTAGTTGGTTTACTTGGTGGAAGATCATATGTTCAGATCCTTTATGCATATTATTACCCCTCTGATTATGAACATGAATATGCTTTGTGAGTAGTTACGTTTGTTCCTGAGGACACGGGAGAAGTCTTGCTATTAGTAGTCATGTGAATTTGGTATCCGTTTGATATTTTGATGAGATGTATGTTGTCTAGCCTCTAGTGGTGTTATGTGAACATCGACTACGTAACACTTCACCATTATTTGGGCACAGAGGAAGGCATTGGGAAGTAATAAGTAGATGATGGGTTGCTAGAGTGATAGAAGCTTAAACCCTAGTTTATGCGTTGCTTCGTAAGGGGCTGATTTGGATCCATATGTTTCATGCTATGGTTAAGTTTACCTTAATACTTTTGTTGTAGTTGCGGATGCTTTCAATAGAGGTTAATCATAAGTGGGATGTTTGTTCAAGTAAGAACAGTACCCAAGCACCGGTCTACCCACATATCAAATTATCAAAGTACCGAACGCGAATCATATGAACGTGATGAAAACTAGCTTGATGATATTCCCATGTGTCCTCGGGAGCGCTTTTCCTATTATAAGAGTTTGTTCCGGCTTGTCCTTTGCAACAAAAAGGATTGGGCCACCTTGCTGCACTTTATTTACTCTTGTTACTTGTTGCTCGTTGCAATTTACCTTATCACAAAACTATCTGTTACCACTTATTTCAGTACTTGCAGAGAATACCTTGCTGAAAACTGCTTATCATTTCCTTATGCTCCTCGTTGGGTTCGACACTCTTACTTATCGAAAGGATTATGATAGATCCCCTATACTTGTGGGTCATCACCCGGCAACGACGCCAGAAATTCTTCTTGCTACCTCTTGAGCACTGCGTTGGATTTCCCCGAAGAGGAGAGGATGATGCAGCAAAGTAGCGTAAGTATTTCCCTCAGTTTTTGAGAACCAAGATATCAATCCAGTAGGAGGCCACGCGCAAGTCCCTCGTACCTGCACAAAACAATAGCTCCTCGCAACCAACGCGATTAGGGGTTGTCAATCCCTTCACGGTCACTTACGAGAGTGAGATCTGATAGAGATGATAAATAATATTTTTGGTATTTTTTGGTATGGAGATGCAAAGTGAAAAGTAAAAGGCAAAGTAAAAACAAAGCAAGTATTAAAGTGATGGAGATTGATATGTTGAGAATAGACCCGGGGGGCCATAGGTTTCACTAGTGGCTTCTCTCAAGAGCATAAGTATTCTACGGTGGGTGAACAAATTACTGTTGAGCAATTGACATAATTGAGCATAGTTATGAGGATATCTTGGTATGATCATGTATATAGGCATCACGTCCAAGACAAGTAGACCGACTCCTGCCTGCATCTACTACTATTGCTCCACTCATCGACCGCTATCTAGCATGCATCTAGAGTATTAAGTTAAAAACAGAGTAACGCCTTAAGCAAGATGACATGATGTAGAGGAATAAATTCATGCAATATGATAAATACTCCATCTTGTTATCCTCGATGGCAACAATACAATACGTGCCTTGCAACCCTTTCTGTCACTTGGTAAGGACACCGCAAGATTGAACCCAAAGCTAAGCACTTCTCCCATTGCAAGAACTACCAATCTAGTTGGCCAAACCAAACGGATAATTCAAAGAGACTTGCAAAGATAACCAATCATACATAAAAGAATTTAGAGAAGATTCAAATATTATTCATAGATAAACTGGATCATAAACCCACAATTCATCGGTCTCAACAAACACACCGCAAAAAGAAGATTACATCGAATAGATCTCCACGAGAGAGGGGGAGAACATTGTATTGAGATCCAAAAAGAGAGAAGAAGCCATCTAGCTACTAGCTATGGACCCGAAGGTCTGAAGTAAACTACTCACACTTCATCGGAGGGGCTATGGTGATGATGTAGAAGCCCTCCGTGGTGGATGCCCCCTCCGGCGGAGCTCCAGAACAGGCCCCAAGATGGGATCTCGTGGATACAGGAAGTTCCGGCGGTGGAATTAGGTTTTGGCTCCTGTTCTGAATCGTTTGGGGGTACGTAGGTATATATAGAAGGAAGGAGTACGTCGGTGGAGCAACAGGGGGCCCACGAGGCAGGGGGGCGCGCCCTAGGGGGGGGGGGCGCCCCCACCCTCGTGACCGCCTCTTTTGTTCCTTGGAGTAGGGTCCAAGTCTTCTGGATCATCTTCGGTGAGAAAATCACATTCCCGAAGGTTTCATTCCGTTTGGACTCCGTTTGATATTCTATTTCTTCGAAACACTGAAATAGGCAAAAAACTACAATTCTGGGCTGGGCCTCCGGTTAATAGGTTAGTCCCAAAAATAATATAAAGGTGGAAAATAAAGCCCAATATAGTCCAAAACAGTAGATAAAGTAGCATGGAGCAATAAAAAATTATAGATACGTTGGAGACGTACCAGTCTACTGCATTACTTTTTGACAATGTGTATAAGTGGCATACAGTTGAGCCACCCGACCTGTTTGTGATGGAATAAGCCGTGTGTGTTGTGGGCAAACGCTTGCTAGTGTACAACCATTTGCGATTGATGAATTCGTCACCGACGAGTTCCCTAGTTCGTCCTTCTCTCGCA
Source organism: Aegilops longissima (assembly GCA_021605205.1). Taxonomy (NCBI): domain Eukaryota; kingdom Viridiplantae; phylum Streptophyta; class Magnoliopsida; order Poales; family Poaceae; genus Aegilops; species Aegilops longissima. Next base: position 39,090,443 of record CM038682.1, on the reverse strand, counting down.
CGTCTTGTCACCCCGCAGCCACAAACATTTGAGCGCAAGCTTGAGCAGCTGGGGCGTTCTTTTGGCCAAACGGTGTTGAGCCTGTTCCCGCGCAACCGCCCAGGTTCCCGCGCAAGCTTCCTGCCCGACTCGGTGAAATCCCCCAAAATCCCAATGCTTATCAGCCTACTATATAAACCCTCACGGTCGACGAGTCTTGCGTCGCATTTCCCCTCCCTCCCTGTAGCTTATCTCGTCTGCTTCTCCCAAAATCGGCAATGGCACCGAACCGTCGTCGTCGCTCAGCCACTCCGCCGTCATCAGAGCACAACTCCAGCTGGGAGGCTACACCGTGGCGGCGACGCAGTCCCCGGCGTAGTATAGTGCGCGTGGCGTCCCAGTTGGGTGTGCGCGGAACACGCACCACACGCTCGTCCGCCGGTGCCAGTCGGCAGCTGTTGCCGGCTGTCGTTGCCGCCACACCTCCGTCAAAATCCAGGGCCATCACCTGCTCGACCGCCGTGGCCATCACCCGCTCCGCCACCGTGGCCATCACCCCACTGCCGGCCACCGTGGCCATCACCCGCTCCGCCACTGCGACCCGAATGCGGGAGGTGGTGGTCGTGGCCAGCACCCCATCATCGTCCGCCGTGGCCGCTAGCCCACCTACGACCGTCGGGATCATCACCCGCTCCGCCACCGCTGCCCGCAGGAGGGAGGCGGAGGTGAAGGCCCGCATGTGTAGCAGCGACCTTGCGCGCTACATCGAGTTCCTGCAGGAGGAGGAGGAGCACCTCGTCGAGCATGCAAAGAGCCTTACCGCCGCCATGGCCGCAGCACACACCGTCGCAGAGGCGAGGAATCAGGAGATCTACGAGGAGAACCACCGCTTCAAGAGGGGTCGTTTGGAGCGGTAGAGGGCATTTGAGGTGAGCGTCGCTGAAGGTGCAGTAGCGGCAGGCACCGTATTGCAGTTGTCCAGTTCGTCGGTAGCCTCCTCCTCCTCTTCCTCTTACTAAGCGCTCGGCAGAGGAGAGGCTGCCGGAAGTAGTACAAAGCCCCTCCGTAGTAGTATTTAGGGGCTATTTTGTTCAGTTCATCCGACTATAGATGTGGTGAAACTGTACGACGTACTTAGCATATATAGTTGAACTAGCTATTTCAGTACGTGGTTGGCAAAAATTGGGGAAAAGTTTGGTTGGTTCTGCTGTAAAGTTGAACAGTTTGTATAAATTAAGCACGACTGCTTAATCTATGAATGAAATCTATGCTTAATTAATGAATTTTAGTTGCAAAAATTATATAGTGCTGGTGATTTTTAGCTGCATATTTTGACAAATCACAGTATTATAAGGATTGACAAATGGCAATGTTACTAGATCAACAAATGTCAATCTTTCTAGTTTGACAAATGGCAATATACCCAATATGACAGACGCAAATCTTAACAAATTGTCTGTACGTGGTTGCACACGGGTCATCCGAAAAAACTATTTGCGTTGAAGGGAGGTAGAAATCATGCTTGCCAAATTTTCTCTTGGCTTAGCGCCGAAGTCTTGATTTTTTATACCTTATTCACTCTGAACCGTTTGCGTTGAAGAGATGCACAAATCCTGCGCAACAAATTTTCCCTTGGCTTACTGCGGAAGACCATAGCTCTCACTTTGCATACATGTGTTCTATCTAAAACGTTTGCGATGAAGAGCTGAACAAATCCTGCTCAGCACATTTTCCCTTGGCTTACTGGGGAAGCTGTCGGTGTACATACGGGTGCTCTATCTAAAACGTTTGCGATGTTAGAGTGGCAGCTAGTTGTTTCAAAATGCCTTTATTAACTGTTATTCGAGTGCGCCTTCTCTCAAAATGGACACAAAAATTACCACAACATGTCGGGTGCCATTCCATGATAGCATGCCAAGTTTCATGAATTTCAGACGAGTTTTGGAAGGTGGGACGTTCCCTACCGAAACCATCAGGCTTGTTGTGAGAAGCTTCGGTTTGTGAGAAGCTTATACCCAAACCTGCCCCAAATGGGACAAAAAAATTACCACGGCATGTTGATGCCGCTCCATGATAGCATTCCAAGTCTCATGAATTTCAGACGAGTTTTGGATTTACTAGAATTTAAAAACAAAGTATCTCAACGTTTTGCCGGCAGTCAATACTGCTGGTGTTTGAAATACATTTCCATTTCTTCCATGGGACCTAAGCATGCACCCAAAGACATAGATTTGATTATTCAACCAATTTATATGCACTGGAGCTTGTGCATGTAGTTCAAATTTGAATTATGCACATAAAATGCCTAGAAAACCCAGTTAATATATAGAAATGTCCAAACGAACCCCGAAAATTTCCAAAATTGAACACAACACTCCTGTTGTTCTATGTTGACACTAGAAATTTTTTGAAAGCAATAACAGGCAATGGGTATCGTTTCGTCTCCAAAGGTGGCACATTCCCTATCGAAACCATCAAGCTTGTTGTGAGAAGCTCTGGTTTGTGAGAAGCTTATACCCAAACCTGCCCCAAATGGGACAAAAAATTTACCATGGCATGTCGGGTGCCATTCTATGATAGCATGCCAGGTTTCATGAATTTTAGACGAGTTTTGGATTTACTAGAATTTAAAAACCAGGTATCTCAATGTTTGCGGCCGAGTGATGGTGGCAGGGTGTTTGACATTCATTCTCATTTCTTACATGGGACCTAATCATGCAACCAAGGACCACTAGTGCAGAACCGGGCTTTAGCGCCGGTTCGTAAGGGCTTTTAGTGCCGGTTCTACAACCGGCACTAAAGAGTGGAGACTAAAGCCCCCCTCCTTTACTACCGGTTTGGCACGAACGGGCGCTAAAGTGCCACCACGTGGCATGGGCCAGGCCCGGGTGCTGGTAGGCCATTAGTACCGGTTGGTAACACCAACCGGTACTAAATGTTTGGGGGGGGGGGTTTAGTTATATTTTTCCATTAATTTGTGTTTTCCATTTAATTCTTTTTTGTTTGCTGGTATTTTATGATACTACAAATTGTACACGTTATGCATATATATAAATAGATTTTCTCGCACGGAGAACCACACACACACACATATATATATATATATATATATATATATATATATATATATATATATATATATATATATATATATATATATATATATATATCATCGAATGTCTTACAACCAACACCATTAATTATTCACACATACACATGTATATACATATACAATTTCTCCTACATGTTGCCTTGGTGCCTTCGGAGCACGATGACAAGTGGTTCATGGGGGCGGTAGCGGGTAATAGTATTCTCCTTTGGGATCTATGACCTGGTCGAGCAAAAATCCTGCTATTTCCTCTTCAAGTGCTAGTATGCGCTCCGCTGGTAGGAGCTGCTCCCGCACCTCTCTGAACTGTTAAGAAGGAGATCAATGTGCATGTGTATTAGTTGTGTGACTAGATATCGATAATGGTGTAAATAGTGTTCTGACAAACGTACCCAGTCCTGTCTTTGAGATCTGCTCCTTTTGGACGCCATCATGCGAATGTTCTCGCAAAAGTAGAATGCACACAGATCATTCCCCGGCGCCTGCTTCAGGGCCTTTATGAGAATGGAATTGAATCAGATAATGATTAATTAAGCATGATAATTAATTAATGATATTAAAACAAGAATTAAAGAGATGGTAGCTAGCTAGCTAGCTAGTACTACTTAATTAATTATCTTTGGTCGATACCAAAAAAGCTTTTTTGCTCATTTGCCTGGAGTCACCTTGATGAACTTTTCCCAAGCCCTGCCCGCCGGCAAAGAAAATTAATAAAGGGGTTATTAAATAGTTCATATTAGGAAATGACGAACTAAATAGGCCGGGATATAGTTAATAATGATTGAAATTACCTGTTGACTATCCCCTTCACGATGGTGTAGTCTTTTTCTTCTTTCAGTAGTGAGTCCAGTACTTCAACTGTTCCTTTGTCAACTTTAATGTCTAACAAGATCAAGTGGAAACTGCATGTGCACACGTTTGCATGTCTTAATTAAGCGGGCATGTGCATAACACTAATCAACAACCGTAAACCCTATACACTTAATTATTAACATCTAGCTAGCTAGTAAGCAAAAACAGAATTTGTAGTACAAGACAGTGTGACTCACAGGAAGTTGTAAGGAAGTAGTATATCTTCACTGGTATTGAGGCGCTTGAAGAACTCCAGCATGCTTTCCTCTAAACTATCTTGATAAGTTGAAAGATTCCCTGTGTACTCATTAATGGTATTTGGGCCAATGAACCCAATGACATAGCGTCCAGATTTTTTCATTTCATACATCTTCATCCTGCATATAATACCACAAAAAAGAATATATAGTGAGGATAATTACATGTAATGATTGATCAAAATGATTACTACAGCTAGCTTGAGACTTAAAAATTACAGACAATAGCAACTGACGATAGATTTGTCGAGTGCATCTTGATTGTATAACTGAAATAATTCTGAATACTCAACGGACAGAGCTTTCTCATGGAAGTAATGCTCCTCCTTGACATTCACCATGAGGGACTCTCGATTGAAAATCTTGGTAATGTTCATGTACAATTGATGCAATTCATACATTCTCGTTGGGTGGTTCTTGACCTTGTCTGGCTCGACCAAAGGTTGGCCCCGGACATATTTCCGTTTTATTTCCTCCTCTCTAAGCGGAGACATGGGCTTGATTTCAAGGAGTTGTCCAACCGAGATCTTGAGCATTTCATCCTGCATTATATGCTCCTCCGTTATTACCACATCGCCCAGCTGGGGAACGTTAATGGTTTGCCCACACTAATATTGGGCGCGCGTGCTCCTCTCATGTGTTGTTGGCACAACAAGCGGGGGGATCGATTGCGCCGCCTGTTCTCCCAGCTGGGGAACGGTTTTCCCGCATTTTTTGCCCGCTGCTGATTGGTTCGAGCTCGAGCTCGCTTCCTTCTGTAGTCGTGCTCGATGTGACTTCCTGATTTGGCGCTATATATGCAAATTCTAACAATTTGACATTAATTTAATTCATCTAACTAAAACTAATTCTAAAATTTCTAACATTTTTGATTATATAACTAACATTTCTATAACATTTATAATATTTATATAACTAAAAAACAGAAAAAAAATGCTAACATTTCTATAAATATTTCTATAACTAAAAAACAGAAATTTTTTATAACATCTTATATTTACTAATTGGAGGCACCATACGAGGCACCACGTAAATCCTTAAAGTACATGAATTTTGACCGTTTGACTAATATATAATTTATTTGTAGCCTTTAGATGAATGATAAGACATAATGTCATATACTAGAAGCGTACATATATATTTACTAATTGGAGGCACCATACGAGGCACCACGTAAATCCTTAAAGTACATGAATTTTGACCGTTTGATTAATATATAATTTATTTGTAGCCTTTCGATGAATGATAAGACACAATGTCATATACTAGAAGCGTACATGAGTCTTCCTCTCTTGGGTCTCTTTATGTTTCCTAAGAGAAAGGAAATATTTCTTTACAGCAACGTACATGAGTCTTCCTTCCTTGGGTCTCTATACTTTGTCTAGAAAAAAAGGAAATATATTTCTTTAAAATAACAGAAATCTGAGCGTCCTCAACTAGATTGGACGTACGCTCTCCGTTTCACCTAAACAGACTCCTAGATTTTATCCTACAATTGACGTATGCAAGTGCTCTTCCTAGATTTCCTCCTAGAATTGATGTACGTGAGTGCTCCTTCCCTTCAACTATCTGTATTTCCCTTGAACCTCTGATTTCAAGGCGAAACTAGCAACCTGCATCCGATTGAATCTGCCAGTGAATGACGAGGAAGCCGCCTCTGCCTCCCCATGGTCTCTCTTCTGCATCATACAGATTTTTTGGCTCCCAAGCTCCACATATACCAGACAGCAATAGCCGAAGTTTGCATCATATCCATGTCAGATTAGGGCAGCCATTGCTTTGGACGGAACCCTGTACTATACACCAAAATAAGTTTCACTGATTGTTTCTGATTGCAGGAAGATTTTCACATGATCTGACGACCGGAGTCAACCCACCAATAATGAACAACTGCATCACCCTCTATTCCTCAGGTTTGTCTTCTCCCAAACTTTATCCCATGTGTTTGTTAAACTCTGAAACTGCATGGATCCAAATATCCAATTAGCAGATGGAAGATGCAGATAACCCTGAATAGCATGCAGTGCATATCCATATAATGTCTACGACCAGATTTGGTTAGAAGATGAACCCATCACACTATACGTACTGCAGCCCATTGCTTTTTCATGTCACTATATTAAGAAGGAGAAGCCATGGCATGCGATGTATGTCAGCCGGATGCTAATAAGTTACCTCCTTTCCAAGCATTGAACGGCTTCCTCCTGTGGCTGCCCTGTCTACGGGGCAGTCCAATTACAATTTGTAATTTCGAGATAATTGAGCAGCTCATACTCCAGTAAATACGCTAATACTACATGCAGTACTAATCTTTTGTGCATTACAACATGGAGTGTACGTATAAGTGTGAGGGTGTATAATATTTTTCTCACTATGAAAATTTAATTACCTTCCACAGAGATGGCAGTAAATTTTATACGATTTCTCAACCTGCAGGCTACTAAGATGTAAGGACTCTTCATACAACCAGGATATATAGATGCAAGGTCAAAGCTTCTGAGAATTCTCGAAATTCATAAGCACGAATTCTTCGACAGAGAAAAAGCAAGGGTCACCGGCCCGTCGAGCATTGATGTATGTATCAAAGTTCATCTTTTGTGTCGCTTTTTTCCCCTAACCACGATGAAAATCCCATGGTCTGTTTCTTCTTAATACTTCTTAGAATACACCCCACATGTTCTGTTCCATGTGGTCGCAATTGATGTTTCCTTTTGACATAAACCACCATATTAGAGCATCCACAAATGCATGTTCGAATACCAGGTCTGTAAGCACTTTAGCCATCACTTTAGCGCTCACCTCTCCCTTCTAGAGTGCTAAATTATGTCAGGTCTATAGAAGTACTTTGCATATTAACGACCATGTGTTGCTTTGGTCTGATAAAGTAAATATAGTTGGAAGTTTGATGTTCAAGATGACCATTCTGGGCGGAGCAGTTTCAAAGTAATTATCATCACACACTGTGAAACATTGCTATGCTCAGGCTCATCACTTAATTTTAAAACATGCTCAATACATACACGTGATATGGCTAGCATAGTCTTATTGTCCAGCTGTAGGCCGACTGGGACTTATTTTTGAACTGTAGGCCGACTGGAGCTAATTAGCTTCCTGTTTGGTTACATGTCTGAAGCCAAATGCTCTTTAAATTTTGTAGATGAACATGGAAGCTAATTTAGTAATATCTTCCCATTCACAAAATCTTGAAGTTGAGACTCATTACTGTTCAGCTTTTGATCTTCACAATCATATTTGGTTTGCTTTTGGTCCCTACATGAGTAGCAATTGACCGAAGGCCTATTTTGATGGCAGGAAATACAAAAGATGAGGACATGAAAAGTGAAAGATTGAGCTTTTACATGCTCACGTACTTTTTTTTCTGTTACATTTCAGATTACTAGTTGACCCGTTGCGCCAAATGGCGCAGAGACCCGCTAAAGCCATGTTGTCAATGAAAATAGTTTCATTTTGCAAGGACATATTCTATATTGATAGTAGAAAGCACATGTGTTGAATCATGCGTTTATCATGTTGAGAAATCTGAGTTTGAAAAAAAAAATCATATGGACCAGTTAAAGGACCATTTTTTAGTTGAAAATATGGTTATCATGCTGAGCAATCTGAGTTTGAAAAAAACATATATGAGAACATTACATGGCGGAATGACCAAGGTGGCAACATGTAGTGCTAAATACAACTCTATAGGTTTGGGCATCCTTGTCATTTTTCTAAGTTTTAGAATTGCAATATACTGGTATGCTTTCCTGATTCTTGATTACATATATCACTGTCATGAAGCAACAAATAAACAACTTAGCTGATATAACGAATAGGGAAACTGTAAACTAAATTCTTTGGTCTATACTTCACATCCCTGTCTATACTTCCATCCCTGAGCTGTAAAACATTTTTGCCTTTTTCCTGAAGTGTGGTATTTCAGCAGTCAGACCGAAGTAGTACTCACTAAAAGTTTTGTTACATGAGTTTTGCATGTTATCTGTACATCTCTTGCAGGGCAGCATGACTGTAAATGTTGACCCTTCATTCTCTTGTCTAAGCAGTGAGAGTACCACCCATCATGAAAAAACAAAAGTGTTACACATTTTTCACACTTAACTACCACAATCAATATCCATTGCATCGAAACTGGAAAGTAAAAAAAGGATAAAATAAGAACAAACCCATCAAGTCCAGCCATCATGAAAAATCAAATAAGTGTTACACATTTTTTACACTTAACTACCACAATCAATATCCATTAAATTGAAATTGGGAAGTAAAAAAAGGACAAAGTCATGAACAGAGCATTGAGGAATCAGTAGAACAATTTCATGCAAGAAAGAACTCACCCACCAAATTAGAAGAACACCAATGACATACAGAGATGCATAAATATCGAGATCATGAGGAGATTATTGAGAGAGAGAGCATTCAAGAGCAAAGGGAGACTTCCCTCCAGGAGGCTCCCTCGATTGAAACAAGAAATGAGAAATCAATAGAAGAAACATGGACATTTCAAGTCTACTGCAATGGAAGGGAAAACTTGAAATGGAAGGGCAAACCAAGATTGATAAGTACCACACCAGGAATGAATGTTTATAATAGATATAGAGGTGACAATAAACAACAAGTTTTTCAAGATTTACAACGAACAACATGATTTGGCTTCCTGCTCTAAAATAGAAACAATCTGCAACACTAACTTGGTGACAATCCCACCAATTCAACAACGATGGAAATTTCTACCCTTCACTACTTTGTGGCTTCTAGAATCAAAGGAGAACTACCATCATTGCAGGAAAGGAAAAAAAATTAACAACAATTCTTGCGGTTAAAGCATCCGTGAGTGAAGGTATGCCGCTATGAATCCTTCTTTCAGTAACCATCTGTACACAACGGCAGTATTGCCAAGGCAAAAAACTGGATACTCTGTTCATGGTCATCTCATTATTGAAAAAGTAAATGTAAAATTGGCCTGTGAGATAAAAGCATTTCCCAGTAACTGAATGTACAACATGCGATCGTCTGTGCTCTGAACATTCAGTTACTGGGAATACTGCTGGATGAAATATAGTGCAAACTCTAGATCTTATAACTTTTAATACATTTTTCAACTAAGATTTTAAGCCATGAGATTATATACCAATAGTTACATTTAAGCTTGTTAAAGCATAAAGCAATCATAAAAAGGCAGTAAGAATAAGCTTCAGGACACTGAGGGCTAAACTACTTATTTGAAAACAGTGAAACAACTCATTAAATTTAACTAATTTTAAGAGATCCAATTTTAAGAATTAATATTGTACAACAAAAGCAGGCTACAAAATAGTCAATCAAGAAGATTCAACTCTATAAACTTGATAATTGGAGACAATGTTTTAACCAAAATATTTTAACCAACACTTACACCAACCACCCCGGTGATGTGAAATATATAATATGGTCAGTCAGGCATATTAATTTTAATATATTAGAACTAATAAAAGTGCATTGAGAAGGCAACCATAAAGCAAGAACAACCGATGTCAAGAGCACTGACGATCATAGTAATGAGAAAAAGTAACACATGGCAAGAACAATGGACTGTCCAGACCTTTTGAAATCCCTAGAACTACACGATATCAGATCCCTAACAACACACATAATACCTACTCCCTCCGTCCCATAATATAAGACGTTTTTTGACACTACACTAGTGTCAAAAAAACGTCTTATATTATGGGACGGAGGGAGTACAAAGTAGCTTATGCAAAAATAAGTCAAAAAATAGTTCTTTATTTTCTAAACCCAAAGACAGTTGGGGAGACCTAGACACAGATAGTTTACGGGTCAGTGAAAGAGGCTGGTGACAAAATTGAGACACCACAATACCTACGGATATGACAGACATGAGAACCTGCATTAGCTTGGAAAAGGGGACTACATATCATTGGACCCAGCTCTGAGTAGAGAACCTACATTTCATATCCAATAACTGAAATTTGTGTGATACATCCATAAAGGAATATTAACAGGACATGCAGAAATTGGTGGCTGGACATATTGTTTAAGCAAATAAATAGTCACTACTTTCTTGTGCGCAATGGAGCACGTACAGATTCAGCAACTAAGCTTTAGTAACGACTGCATGGCTGATGTGGGAGAAACAACATAGCTATTGCAAAACTGAGCTGTGAGCCTTGCATGATGTGCAGGTAGGCTAGCTTGGTGGTGGAAAATCAGTGGAGATATGTCCACATTGATATTGAAGAGCATGACAGATATAATCACTTTCAAAAGGAGACCACATGTGTTTGGATTCAGCTTTGAAAAGGGGAGTTTATTTGACACACCTCTCCTCCTTAATCAAATGGTTCAGGTCTAAAAATATATAATGGTGAGCACAAGAGCAAAGTAGTCATGGTTGAGCCTGTTTTGACTTTTTTTTCTTATTCCACTTTGGAGAGGACAAAGTTGAACAAAAGCAGGCCAAAAACATATATACCATTTAATGCCTCACAACAGTTTTTGCATGGCCAGTTAACTCTGAAAGAAGAAAGTCTGTGATATTACACTTAATATGTAAAAGAGGCTCAAACACTAAATTAAATTCAAAATAAAAGTAATGCTCATGTAGCATATTTTGTATTTACAACACAAGACAGTACCGTCAAACGTTATATATTAGTAGCTAAGTAGGAATCTCTCATTGGACCATGCCTCTAAATAATCCCATGGAGGCATGAAACTAAGTATTTTTGGTCAGGAAAACAAAGATGCCTGCTTCCGCACCATGAATCGCAGAAATTTCATATAATTGTACTCACAAAGCTATTTAAACATAAAAGGCAACAGTAGTACCTTGTATATTTGTACAACCTATCAAGAACAAAGTTGTGAATTAATCTCTTTGTATTGATGCCCTCATCACCAAGACCACTATCACTGATGCCTTCTCTTCCGGCACCATAAGTAGTGTGGTCATTATAGAAATATGACCAGTTATATTCTACTTGTGTCTATCTCTATCTTGCGATTCCACTGCTCACTGTCGTGGTTGCACTGCACATGTCGGATTAGAGTTATGGTGCCCTGCGAAACACGAGCAAAGTTTGAATAATCCAATGGTTATATTCTACTTAAACTGGGACCATTATGCATGATATTTTGTATGAATCGCTATGAGAGAGAGCTGAACAATTATATAGCAAATTGGGTGTCATATTCAACTGTATCCATGGAAAATATATTATGATCTCTAAACTACAGCAGTGTACAAAGAAGCGACAACCAAAGAAGGAAGCGGAAGCAGACGCTGACAGAGATGACAAACCCAAGTCTGGGAAGGATGACAGGGGATGACAGTCGGATAGATATCTCATCTCTACTTCTACTCATCTCAATTTATTAAGATGCGACAACATATGTATATATATGATGTGCACCCAACTCTGTCTTGAGCATTGCCCGCTGCTGAACCTGCACATGAAAAAACTGACAAGTGTTCCTATTCTTGTTCTTCCTTATGCAACTTCTACATAATGTGAATAGGAATAAGCAAGTGTCGGATCCAGTAAAATTTTGACCATTAGTAACTTCTACATAATGCATCATTTTCTGTATGTAATGTCGAAGTATCCACATCAAGATTACATGACAGAAAGTGGGAATTGAAGTGACCAACTAACCAAGCCCAGGTGAAAGAAAATCTTGAATCTGTACATTCATGTCTAATACAAAGAACTGATCATTAGCACTGTAATTCACACAAAGGTAGCTATTTTTGTTTTTCTTATATAAATCCAAGAAATACCATTAATATAATTTATCAAACTGCGAACACCTACAAACGAACACCTACAAATTGAGTTCCATTGCCCTTCAGTGTTTAGCAGTTGCCTTTTAACGGGATTGTAGATAGCCTCAGAAAATGGCATATCACTTTTCACTTACTTTCTAAGTGTCAATGCAGAACTTTGTGTGACACAACCCCTAACTTTTCCGACATGCAACGCCCCCCACGAACATGGGAGGTCAATGGGTTTGTGTATGTTGAAATAGACCTGGTCCCAAAGTACATGATATGGGATATTCTACCACAAAATATAAACCAATACAGAATCTAACTCAAATGAACGCGACACTGAAGACAATTCGATACAGAGCCTGACTCAGATGAACTCAAAACTAAAAACGATTTGCCAGATTCCACACATTGTCAAAAGTCTTCGACTACAGAAAATACGTTTATACGTACTGAGTACAAAGCATTGAAAGTTCAACCTTCTGTGTGACTCGACCCATTAAACGAATGCAAATATTTCTAGTGGCATGGAAATTATGGTGTGTGTATGCCTAACGAAATTGCTCTGCATACGATTTTTGCATGTACGATTTGTCCGACCAAGTGATCCCACCATTGCCGTTGCTGCATGGATTTGATCGGAGGGTGATTGAGCAGTGTTCGTACAACGTCGTATAAGATTTGATCGTATGCCTAGCACTTCTCTATGCCTAATAGATGGTCAGTGCTGCGTTGACTTGAGTAATAACGAACTAAATGGTGAGTAAAATTTTTGTACTGCAATACAGATGTGCAAACAGGCAAACAGGTTGATTGTAGCACTCGAAATTTAAATTCCATTGAATCATGCGAGAGTGGCATGGGGAACAACAGTCAGTTTAACGAGATCAAATGTGGAGGATACTTCCAGCGATCGTGGTTGCGCCTAGGGCAGTTCAGGAGGGGGAAGATTGCCTTCGACCCTATAAAAAACACGATTCCATATAGACCTTGAAAAAACGTATGGCCTGTAAAGCAGCTTGTTCATAAGCGTTCATGATCCCACACCAGGCCGAGCTCCAAAAAAACTCCCGCCGAGGTACTCGACCAGAACCATCCCCAGGAAGCTCAAGCTCCACCCCAGCAAGGACAGAGCCATCTTCTGCCACCTCACACAAGTACAAAAGGGATGGCAAGGCGCATTCAGCCACCACAGCCTCCAAAATAGGAATAAAAACTGAAATAAATGCACACATCCTGCTGACATGCAAGAACAAAATATATAATGAAGTACACGACACCCGGCCATGTCCGGAACACACACTTAAACGATTAGGAGGCTATAGAACATGAAAGCACACACATAAAGTAGAGCAGCAAGACAGGTAGTGATCACAGAAGCAAACCTTGACAAGGCCCAACGAGCAGAATGGAGACGTGCCGACGAGCTAAACGGAAATTCCTGTAACAATCTGTAAAATAGAAAGGGAAACAATCAGTACAGAACAACGGCATGCAACCATATATGATCTATTAAAGAAACTAACCAACTGCACGGGAAGAGAGATCAAAACACATGAGAAAGCTAGTGCACAAGAGATCAAAACACAGGAGAAAGCACCGAGCATTGAAAGCACACTGTGTGCTGCAATGGTATTCCAAAACAGGCGCAACGATGGAAACAAAAGCGTTCGTCCATCCAAACGCAAACAGTAAAACAAGCAACAAAATAGAAGCAAAACAAAAAGACACATCGCCTTCAAACATCACTATCTCACAAAGGTATCAGCATCAGCATATCCTCATACAAGCCGCGGAAACTGACACCGCGAACCATGCACAACTAACGCAAGATGAAAACACACGGCAGCATTCATCGAGCAACCCTCGCGCATTTCATCAAACACCTAACAGGCATGCACCAATAGAGAAGCAGAGAGGCTCGAACTAACCTGGACTGCAAGGACAGAATGACCCACACTCCTACGAAGGAGCCAACGCGAAATCCAAGGAAGCTGCGCACGAATGGAGCAAATGGAAACAGAGCAGATCAGTAAATCATAGAAACAACGACAGGAAAGAACCGGAGGAGCAGAATAGAAAGAACCTCAACCAACAACACCAATGGAGGAACGGATGGCCATGGTGCAGAGCCGGAGGACAGGGCATTCAAACGAGACGAAGCGAGGCGACGAAGAGAGCGCTCAGCAAGTGGGCGAAGCGAGCGTGCACAGAATGAGAAGCAGGAGAAGAAGAAAAGGGGAAAACCGAAGAGAAAAGGAGGCCCTTGCCCACCGCAACGGCACGCCCAACTCGCACAGAGCGGCATCGGAACCCACGAAGCAGACACCGACACGCGGCCTGCGTGGGGTCGGAGCCCACTGTCACTGAGAGCGGAGAACCCGTGCAGGGCACTCAGCAGCCTAGGCATGGCATACGCACGCGACGCCGCAGCGGCCCCACGGAGTGACCCACGCATGTCCACCGTGCGTCGGGCGGCCGAATTTCGTGTTTTGACCCTTTTTGGAAAGGATTTCAGGATCTGACCCCGGTTTGAATTTTTTTCGAGATTTGACCCTTTTGCTACCGCCAGGGCCTACGGCGGTAGGGTTAGATAGCCTACCGCCACGAACCATGGCGGTAGGGGTGCGACGAAGGGGGACGGTGGCCGTTTGACTGCGCTGACGTGGATAAGTGCCTACCGCCAGGAGGCCTGGCGGTAGGCTGTCCAAACCTACCGCCAGAGCACCTGGCGGTAGGGCCTATCTCGATGTAATGTTTACGTAACGAAGAATTGAAGGGCCCTGGCGGTAGGCTGTGCGACCCTACCTCCAGAGCCCATGGCGGTAGGGTCTTGTTTTTCAGTGTAATGATTCTATAACAAAGAATTGAGTTGCCCTGGCGGTAGGCTGTCTGACCCTACCGCCAGGGTCCTTGGCGGTAGGGTCCTGTGTTTTATGAATTTAAGTTCAATTGCTTGCTTCTTTTCAAATTCAATATGACAATAATATTATAGCAAGTTTCACAAATATGAAAACAATATCACAGATCTCAAACAATTAAACTTGGGCATCACATACACATTAACAAATTTGAAGTGCATAGAACATTTCAAACGAACTTCAACTAATTAGTAAACGGAGTTCCACATAGTTTCACAAATAGCAAACACATAGATCCACAAATAGCAAACACATAGTTCCACGTAGCTTCATAACCACTAGAAAAGTTCAATCAAACGAAGTTCAACGAAACTAAAAGAGCCAACTATCGAAGAGCATAATCAGTTGCTGCTTCCCCTCTTGGAGGTACGGTCCTCGTTACTCTTTGAACGATTCTCTTCGGTCTTCTTCTTGGGCCGTCGAGGAACCGGTCTCTGGAAAGGGTTCGGACTCAGCAAATCCTTCTTCTTCGGATTCCTCTTCTTCGGCAGTTGAGATGCTTGAGACGTTTGAGTTGCTGGAGGCCCATAATCTTCATCGTACTCCTCCTCCCCGTTGCTCTCATCCTCCTCCTCTCCTTCTTCATATATGGCCTCCTCCTCCTCCTCCTCCTCCTCCTCATCCTCCTCCTCATCCTCCTCCTCATCCTCCTCCTCGCCAACCAACCTAGACGACGAGGGAGCATGGCTTGATGAGCCGATGGTACCCTGTGTGGCTACAGGCTGATGAGCTTCAACTGACCCAGCTCCAGCACACCCAAGCAGCCCTACCAGCTTGCGACAACGCTGCACGAACTTCTGCACTCACAATGAAGCAAGGTCATAATAAGTTCAGATCGACTGACTGTAAGTGAACAAGATGCATCTGTTCCGAGGAGACTGAAATTGTACCTTCATCGTCCCCCTGACTCTGGTCTCAGATTGTACGCTCTCGGGAAGATGACCTAGTGCATCTGAGGCTTCAAAGATGCATCTGTTCAGCTCACCGGACTGCAACGACATAAGTCAGTCACGTTGGCGAATAAAATATTTTAAATACGACCGTCGGTTCAAACGTACCACTCTGTTGATGAGGGGTGCAAACTCCCTAAATCCATTGTGCATGTCTCGATGCGATGCGGTATGCCTGTTCATCGGGTCAGCCAACTCCAGCTCGCGATGTCTTCCGCCGTCCATCGAGGCACGAGGCGAAGAGCGGTGCTTCGCCATCATCGTACCACCTCATGTGTCGGCCCAGGTAATCATCCCGTTAGTCACTCTCCTCTCCACGTCTTTACGCCACCTCCGTCGGTTCCACTGCGTCACATGAGTCTTATGCTCCTCTCCCCAGTCTGTGATCGACTGATTCTTCTGCCGGCTCATGCTGCAAGGCAGTTGGCACAAGAATCATCATAAGCGCAATGAGATCATCATAAGCAACAAGAAACATGATAATCTCACGGAGAACAAAGAGCTCACAGGTGGAGCGCGTGGCCGCCGGTATCGGTGGGCTGGCCCGGTGGGGTATGCTGATAAATCCCAAACTGCGTGGCCACGCGTTGTGGCAAATGCCACTCGACGGCGTACACACAGATCATGGGCACGATGCACCGCCAGAGACCACGGTCCGCATCGCACATCACGTTCAGATCAAAGTCCCTCTCGTTCTTGTCGTCGGCCACCAGATTACCTATTACATATACCTTGGTAAGTTCGCACTCTCAGTCAATAGCGGAATCAGAGAGAAAGGTGTTGGGCGAGTTCATATACCTGCGTATGCGTCAAAGCGTCCAACTCGTTGGTGTAGGTCTTGTACGAAGTCTTGTTTAGGCCCGTGTAGAGTTTGACAACGTCCCACTCGTAAGCTACGGTGGGGTTTCGAGTCTCGTCGCCTTCTTTGCCATAGTCTTCCCATGGGCGTCTTGGCAACTTCTCCGGACGCCCCACCGGCAGCCGCTCCCACATCCAAATGGAGAAGGCCCAGACAAAGCCACCCATATTGGACTTGTGTCCCGTCCTCTGCGTTGCGTCGTCAAGCTGCAAAACATCAAATGAGGATCAGATATAAGAAAATGTCATGTACACACTTTCGTAGGTAGGTACGCAATTAGACACTCTCTTACCGAACGGTATAGGTAGGCGACAGATGCCGTCCCCCAACTGTACCATGCATCCTAGTCCGCTAGGAAGAACGGATACGCCCAGTTGGCAGAGTTCCCGAAGCTGTCTGGAAACACGACCTCCGAGAGAATATAGCACAGATAGGCCCTCGCGTACAACTCCACAGTCGCCTCATCTGCGCCTTGGGGGCATGTCCTCCGGTGCTCCGAGAGCCAGATCAACGGCACACCGGATGTACGGTTACTCTTGGCACCGGGGCAGTCACCGATGAGGGTGGTGACCCTCTCCTGCCAGTTGGCCCTCTCCACTAGACCGGTGAGTGCATGACCCTCGATCGGCATTGCAGTAATCATCCCCCAGTCCTCTAGGGTCACCGTCATCTCCCCGCATGGCAGATGGAAAGAATGGATCTCCGGTCTCCAACGGTCAATCGAGCTGTGAGAGCGCGTGGACAAGCGTCGGCGGCTGACGCTTGAACTGCAGCACGAAACCCAACAGATGGGCTCTCTTGAAGAACGGCGCGTAGCGCTCGTCGTAATCCATATGCCCATGAACCCGTGACCCCTCATGCGCGATGGCTGGGCGTCGTCAAAAAGTGAACGCCAAAAAGTTAGGAAATCATTTTCATCAATCCGAGAACTTTGATCAAAATTTCTTTCATATCACTTACCTCTCCGTTCTCTATGAAACGGGCACGATGACCCTTGTCGAATGCCCAGTCCAGCATGCAGTACCGTGGGCGATGTTGTCCGCAAGAGGTGGCCGCCTTAATAGAGTTTAAGTAAACAAAAGCACCATAAGCATAAGCATACATAAACAAACAATGAACTCAAATCATATCAAGATCAAATTTTAAGCATATTCCTCCAACAACATCTACTACACATGATGGATCAAATCATATCAACATGCATCATATCAAAAAAAACCTCCAACATACATCGTAGCTTCATATTTTTAAACAAAATTTTCCAAACAATATCTTCATATCATCATATCAACATGCATCATCAAACTAGGGTTCATCTTCACACTAGAGCATATCATCATATCAACATGCATCATCAAACTAGGGTTCATCCCTTTATCAACAATACATCATAATTTTTTTAACAAAAAAAATTATGAACTAGGGTTCATCTTCACACTAACATATGAACTATTGATTAGAGTACATATCCAATACCACTACTTACTAAAGAACGAAGAACTACAACTACAAGCAATCTTAGGTGAAACAAAATCAATCTAAGTGCAAAAACATGAGGGATTTCTAGCAAATAATGCGTCGAATCAGTAGCAAGTTTGCAAAAACTAATTGGAGGGATCGGAGGAGCTTACGGTTCTCTCCTCGGGGCCATCTCGATCCGCCAAAACGGTGAAGAATCGGTGAAGATCCAAGGGGGGAGTGGAGGAGATGAGAGAGGGAGAGAGGGGCGACTTGGGGGAGAAAGGGAAGAACTGCCGACCGGGGAGGGAGGGAGGGGAGATGGGCAGGGGCGCGGGGGTTTTGGGGAAAATAATTGCTCGGACCCTACCGCCAGGGCCCCTTGCGGTAAGGTTAGACAGCCTACCGTCAGGGCCCATGGCGGTAGGGTGCGACGGAGGGGGGACTGCGCCGTCTCCGCGCGCTGACGTGGATAAGTTTCCTACCGCCATGGGAACTGGCGGTAGGCTATCTAACCCTACCGCCATATGCCCTGGCGGTAGGCAAAAGGGTCAAATCTCGAAAAATTTTCAAACCGGGGTCAGATCCTGAAATACTTTCTAAAAAGGGTCAAAACACGAAATTCGGCCGCGTCGGGCACAACAACATGGCACCCAGCAAGCCACACCCCAGGAGACGCGGGCGAATCACAGACTAGCGGGCCCATCCCAGCGCGGTGCCCACAGTCAGTAGCACGGACACGCCCGCGAACAGTAACAAACGACCCGAAGGAAAAGCAATTTGACCAGTATCACGATGCGACGAGGCATGGCGATGGTGCCCGCTCCATACGCGAGCCTCTCGGTCAGCAGAATCCCATCCACCAGCGACGGTCAGCAGAATCCCATCCGCCAGCCACGGTCAGCAGAATCACGAGCTGATCCAGACACGGGAGGCCGCTCGCACACAGAAAAACCACAGCCGCGACACCGACCCGCGGGACCAACGAGAAGGCAGGCCCACCTACAGTGGGGAGAGGGAAGCACAGACGGGCCGACCGGAAAACGCGCAACGCCCATGACGCCCGCCCGCCCGGGCCGATCGCGCACGCGGCGCGGCAGGATCGGCCACCCAGCACCCGAAAAAGGCTGACCCAGCCAATCCGATGAGAGGCCGAGCCCACAGGTCATGGGCTACACGAACTCACCCAGCGGTCAAAATGGAAACAACCGAAGATCCAACGTCAACCAACGAAGAAAGCTGATGTTCGACCAACATCCAACGGCCGAAACTGGAGCAAATCGAGGGGCAACCGTAGAGACGAGTTGGCTAGCCTCATTATATGTTAAAATATGTTTTCTTCAGATGACTCCTTTGGATGGTGCACATGATTAAATATATCATTTTTTTAGGATAGGACATAGTGCACTTGATTGTTTTTCAGTATTTGGTTATAGAGGAAAACTAAATAATGCTATAGGAGACCAGAACCCAGTACCAGTACCATATAAATTAATTTAGAAGACCTAGATGGTTGTAAAATGGCTAGAATAAATGACGAAATGCTTATATTACATTAAAACATTTCAAAGAATGTCCACACAACACAAGTGTTTTATGTATCTGCAAACTATGGTTGTTAAGTATTAAAATGACATTCACGGTTGTTTTGAATTTTGTTTTCTGATACAACGAGGTTTAAGCGTAATAAAAAGTTCTTTATTAACAGGAATTCCATAAAAATAAATAATATAAGAAATTCAAATAGATGAAAGTTTGCTGAGTTTTCTTATATTGTCTTTCAAGTTGAAAGCATTTCGGTTATATTTCAGAACGCTTACAGAAGTTAGCGCTTTGGTTTACACTTATGTTCATTTCTTTCAAGAAATCTCTATATGCTAAACTTACTTTTGTGACAGATTGTTGCCAAGTAAACTTATCCATCATGCATGTCTTTTCACAAAAAAAGGGTTTATATATATTGTTCTGAAAACTAGCCCGTGCAGATGCACGGGTTGATGACTAGTTTCTATATAACTAACATTTCTAATATTTCTATAACTAAAAACCAGAAAAATTTCTAACATTTCTATAACTAAAAAACAGAAAATTTTCTATAACTAAAATTTATAAAAAAAACTAATGTGTGTGTGTGTGTGTGTGTGTGTGGACATGGCGGCCGGGGCATGAGCTCACCGGCGAGGCGACGACGGGGCGGCGACGACGGGCGACAGGATGGGGCGGCGACGATGAGGCGGGCGGCGATGATGGGGCGGGCGCGGCGACGGGCGGGCGCGGCGACGGGCGGGCGCGGCGACGGGACGACGGGACGGGACGGGCGGCGGCGCGGCGGCGGCGGCGAAGCGGCGGGACGGTCGGGCGGCGAGCGGCGTCGTCGGCGTCGAAGTGGCGTCGATCGGGGCAGCAGGCGGCGTGTCGTTGACGGAGAGGAAGAAACAGAGGGAAACTGATTTTTTTTTCAAGTGTTGTATATATAGGATGGACCTTTAGTACCGGTTGGCGGCACCAACCGGTACTAAAGGTCTGTTTTGGCCAGGCCAAGCGGCGGGAAGCACCCCCCTTTAGTACCGGGTCGTGGCACCAAGCGGTACTAAAGACCCCCTCTTTAGTACCGGTTGCAGCCACCACCCGGTACTAAAGGGGGTGCGCTGGCGCAGTGCGGTGCGGCAAGTTTAGTCCCACCTTGCTAGCCGAGGGGCGACCACACTGGTTTATAAGCTCCAGTGCGGTATCTCTCTCGAGCTCTTCTCCAAAGCAGGCCTACTAGGCCTACCTGTTCTCTGCTGCCCTGTGGGCCTACTGGGCCTTTGCGGGCCTGCATCCTGGCCCAACAAAACGTTGTGTTTCTAGTCGTATGCAGGCCGCTTTGGCCCAGTAGGCGGGCTTTTTTATTTTCTTAATTGTTTTTTCTTTATTTATTTTTGTTTTATTTATTTTTGAGTTGTTTTTTTGCTGTATTAGAGTTTCTTTGTGAATATTTTTGCTTTAGGTACAGAAAATTACAAATTTTTTGTTAGTGCCGGTAGTTTTCAAATTTGAATAGTTTAAATTTTGAATTATTTGAAATTTGTGTGAATCACTAGTTTGTGAATAACTTAACTTTGAAAATAGATTTTTCAGTGATTCTTTTTTTCTTATGTTTAATATTAGTGTGTTTTATCAATATATTCAATTTGGTAATGCTTAGGTTATTTAAAAAAATGAAATGCCTTTGTAATAGATGAGTTTTCGTCCGAAACCCTAATACTTCGAAAGAGATTGTCCATTTTGTACATGAAGTGCATCCAGTTTTTGCCGTAACCCTCTCTACTTTTTTGCACATGCTATGTGGGTGACATTATGATACCATGCCAACTTTCAACCTTTTCTGAGTTCATTTGAAATGCTTTTCAGTTTCAGGGTTATTTAGCTGAAAAATCAGTAAATGCAAGAAAGAATTTGTTTGCACATAAAATTTCTTCGCGTTTCAAATGCCAAAACACATAACTACCCTAACTATTACAGAGATTCCCTCCTGGGTGTGAAACACAGAAGAAAGTGATGATAGTGAAGCCGATCACATCCCAGATCTTTGGGTGTGAAACTTTTTCTTCGCGTGTGCCCCTTTGCGCCGTAGCCATGGAAAATCTTCATCATTTAACTGGATGCTCGGGTCCATATTCAATGTGAATGGAGCAATTTCATCAAACTTTTCATAATCTTCTGACATGTCTGTCTTCAACTAATGGCCTTAGGTACACATCAATGTCGTTGCCGGGTTGCTTATTAGGGCCTTGGATGAGCACTGGCATCATAATGAACTTCCGCTTCATGCACAACCAAGGAGGAAGGTTATACAAACATAGAGTCACATGCCAGGTGCTATGGTTGCTGCTCTGCTCCCCAAAAGGATTAATGCCATCTGCGCTTAGACCAAACCATACGTTCCTTGGGTCACCTGCAAACTCCTCCCAGTACTTTCGCTCGATTTTTCTCCACTGTGAACCGTCAGCGGGTACTCTCAACTTTCCATCTTTCTTATGGTCTTCTCCGTGCCACTGCATCGCCTTCGCATGCTCTTTGTTTTGGAACAAACGTTTCAACCGTGGTATTATAGGAGCATACCACATCACCTTGACAGGAATCTTCTTCCTGGGGCGCTCGCCCTCGACATCACCAAGGTCATCACGACTGATCTTATAACGCAATGCACCGCATACCAAGCAAGCGTCCAAATCCTTGTACTCACCGCGGTAGAGGATGAAGTCATTAGGGCATGCATGTATCTTCTGCACCTCTAACCCTAGAGGCAGACAGCCTTCTTTGCTTCATACGTACTCTCGAGCAATTCGTTGTCCTTTGGAAGCATATTCTTTATCATTACCAGCAACTTTCCAAATCCCTTGTCAGATACACCATTCTTTGTCTTCCATTGCAGCAATTCTAGTGTGGTGCCCAACTTTTTTTTGTCAGCTTCGCAATTCGGGTACAACAATTTCTTGTGATCCTCTAACATGCGCTGCAACTTCTTCTTCTCCAAATCACTTGCGCAGTTTCTCTTTGCATCGGCAATGGCCCGACCTAGATCATGAGCGGGCTCATCTGATGCCTCTTCTTCAGCTTCTTCCCGCATTGCCGGCTCAGCTTCTTCCCCCATTGTTGTATCATCGTATTCAGGGAACCCATGGACAGGATAGATGTCGTCGTCCTTTTCTTCTTCATTGTCTTCCATCATAACCCTTCTTTCTTCGTGCTTGGTCCAAACATTATAGTGGGGCATGAAACCAGACTCAAATAGGTGGACGTGAATTGTTCTTGACGTAGAGTAATTGTGACCATTCTTATAGCCAGCACATGGACAAGGCATAAAACCATCTGCCTGCTTGTTTGCCTTAGCGGCAAGCAGAAAAGTATGCACGCCATTAATGAACTCGGGAGAGCATCGGTCATCATACATCCATTGTCGGCTCATCTTCATTACACAACACCCAATAGACCAAATTAATACAAGTTCATACATAAAGTTCATATACAACACTTAATTAAATGCAACATACTAATAACTCTCTAGCTAAAGAATTTAAATGCAACAACAAATGCGATCAAGATCGCAACTAAGGTAACAATTGATCCAACAGCATAATGATACCAAGCCACACTATCAATGGCATATTTTCTAATCTTTCTAATCTTCAACTTCATTTTCTCCATCTTGATCTTGTGATAATCGACGACATCGACAACATGCAACTCCAATTCCATCTTCTCCCCCCTCAATTCTTTTCAATTTTTCTTTCAAATACTCGTTTTCTCTTTCAACTAAATTTAACCTCTCGAAAATAGGGTCGGTTGGAATTTCCGGTTCACATACCTCCTAGATAAAAATATCTATGTCAACTTGATGGGCATAATTTGTCATAAACACGAAATGCAACAACTAGTTTTAAAAGAGAATATACCACATCCGAATCATAACAAGGACGAGGGCCGACGGGGACGGATATCAAAACCATGGCACTATGTATAACAAATAACATACGGGTAAGATAATTATATGAGTAACTATATATCCAAATCACACAAACATCAATTTGGTAATGTAAAACATTCATGAACAAGAGCCTCACCACAAGGTGGTGCCAGCGACGGGATGGTGCGGGCGATCGACGGTGGTTACGACGGAGATTTAGAAGGCACTAAGTAAACCACACCTACATATGCAAACTAAGTGTTATTTTTGACCTCAAATTGCATATAAATCAAATACTAGCACATATAATTCCTCCCAAATTACTAAACTCACAAATTAATCACTATACAAAGCATTGCAAGAGCTAATCTAGCAATGAGAGATGAAAGGACAAAGTTGCTAACCTTTGTGATCATTTGAATGGATGGGGGCCTTCAAATCTTGAAAATTTTTGGGAAAAATGTGTGATGAGCTTGAGGAAGAGAGGGGAAGAACAGAGGAGGAGAGGGGAAAGGGGAAGAACAGAGCGAGCTCGGGTGGACGAAGGGTTTATGTACGCCGACCTTTAGTACCGGTTCGTGCCATGAACCGGTACTAAAGGTGCTGGAGGGGCCCCAGACTGACAACATCCTGCCACCACTCTCTTTAGTACCGGTTCGTGGCACGAACCGGTGCTAAAGGTTTGCCACGAACCGGTACTAATGAGAGCAGCCGGCTATCCGTTGGAACCGACACTAATGGACACATTAGTGCCGGCTCAAAATCAAACCGGCACTAATGTGCTTCACATTTGACCCTTTTTCTACTAGTGGACACATATTTGAATTTTCAACCAATTTATATGCATTAGAGCATGTGCATGTAGTTCAAATTTGAATTATGCACATAAATGCATTGAAAACTCAATTAATGCATATGTGCTAACGAACCCAAAAATTCCAAAATTTAACACAACACTCATGTTGTTCTATGTTGACACTAGAGCAAAAAAATTAAATTAAGAAGAGGCAACGGCTATCGTTCGTCCAGAAAGGTGAAACGTTCCCTATCGAAACCATCAGGCTTGTTGTGAGAAGTTCTGGTTTGTGAGAAGCTTATACCCACACCTGCCCCAAATGGGACAAAAAATTTACGACGGCATGTTGATGCCGCTCCATGATAGCATGCCATGTTTCATGAATTACAGACGAGTTTTGGATTTACTGGAATTTAAAAATCAAGTATCTCAATGTTTGTGGCCGAGTGACAGTGGCGGGGTGTTTGACATTCATTCCCATCTCTTGCATGGGACCTAAACATGCAACCAAGGAGACAAATTTGAATTTTCAACCAATTTATATGCATTAGAGCATGTGCATGTAGTTAAAATGTGAATTATGCACATAAATGCATTGAAAGGTCAATTAATGCATAAAAATGTCCTAACGAACCCTGAAAAATTTCAAAATTTAACACAACACTCCTGTTGTTCTATACGCTGACACTAGAGCAAAAATTGAAATCAAAAAGAGGCAATGGATATCATTTCATCCAGAAAGGTGAAACATTTCCTACCGCAACCACGAGGCTTGTTGCGAGAAGCTCTGGTTTGTGAGAAGCTTATACACCAACCTGCCAAAAATGGGACAATATTTTTACCACTGCATGTTGCTGCTGTTCCATGATAGCATGTAAAGTTTCATGAATTTCAGACGAGTTTACAATTTACTTGAATTTAAAACCATGTATCTCAATGTTAGCGGCCGAGCGACGGTGGCAAAGGTGTTTGACATTCCTTCCCATTTCTTGCATGGGACCTAAGGTTGCAACCAAGGACACACATTTGATTTTTTTCAACTCGTTTATATGCATTGGAGCATGTGCATGTAGTTTAAATTTGAATTATGCACATGAATTCATAGAAAACTCAGTTAATGTATAAAAATTTCCACGCGAACCCTGAAATATCCCAAAAAATTGCAAACACTCATGTTGTTCTATGTTGACACGAGAAAATTTTTGAAAGTAAGAAGATGCGACAAATATCATTTCGTCCCCCAAGGTGGCATCACTAGTAGAAAAAGGGCCTATAGTCCCGGTTGGTGAGGGCCTTTAGTCCCGGTTCATGAACCGAGACTAAAGGGTCGGTACTAATCCCTGACCCTTTAGTCCCGGTTCAATCCAGAACCGGGACAGATGAAACCTCCACGTGGCCTGTCCGCTGAGCCCAGCGGGAGGGCCTTTGGTCCTGGTTGGTGGCACCAACCGAGACCAATAGGCATCCACGCGTCAGCATTTCTATGGCTGTGGTTTTTGTTTTTTTTTGTAAAGGGGGGTTTGGGGGTTTGGGGGGTTAATTTAGGTGTTTCATATATTGTGCTATAGCTAGCTAATTAATAGAGAAAAGTGTCCTCTCTTTTGTCCGTGCTTGGTCGACGCTACGTACTATACATACGTATAGAGAGGACTAGCTAGACACGCTAGCTAGCTAGTAGTTAAGCAAACAGAAGATCGTCATGAACATATATGCATACAGAGAGAAGTGATATCGACCACCTCTCCTTCTCCGAGAGATTGGTCGAACAACAAGTTCTCGTATATCTATCCGAAACTACCGGCTACATATATACAATAATTATCTTTTACAAATATATAATCTCCTAACATACGGACGCGTGTTCCACATAGTATTCTCCGTCTTCAGCGATCACGTGGTCAAGAAAGCATGCCGCCAATTCCTCTTGAATTGCTCGCATGCGATCTGGTGCTAGGAGTTCATCCCGCATCCGAAACATCTAATTTTAAGAAAGGGGTCAATACATATCATATATATATGAATGAATGAAACTCAACACAAATGATGGTAATAAAATAAAATTGTGAATATTTTTATTTACACACTTCATATTGTTTGTCGGAGTAGCCCCGCTCACAGGTCGTGTGGCGGATGGACTCGCAAACGTAGTATCCACAGAAATCATTCCCTTGTTCCTACCACAACCACTTTACAAGAAATAGAGGTCAATCAAACTGATAATTAGCAAGCATGCTAAATGGTATTGATGAAACTAGTGCTTGAATCACTAGGAGATGCGTGGAATATGCTACTATATAGTACTTACTTTCGGGTGTCTAAATTGCAGCTTCTTCGGTAGTCCCGGAGCTTTTTTGGTGAATTTTCTCCAAGCCCTGCCATACAAAGAAAACAATTACTTGATATCATAAATGAACAAAGTTGCTGATATGGTGGATAATGATCGATTTAACTTACTTCTCGAGCATTTCAGTCATGTCCGCATACTCCTTGGGATCTTTTCGCTTGGAGTCTAAGACAGTTACTACTCCCTTCTCAAGCTTAATCCCTAGGAGAATATAGTGGTAGCTGCGCACACATGCATAACTCATCAATATTACATTACTATAACCTGGACTAATAAAGAAACCGAATATGCCACAAGACAGTAACACTAACTTGAAGTTGTAAGGAAAGAGCATTATATCTTTGTGTTCATTCATTACCAACGATTGTAGCAAGTTGGCCTCGGTATTTTCTTTACGAAATTCAACCTCAGTTTTATCTATGAGATATGTGTTAATGAACCCAATATCACCCACTTGTCTTTTCTTCAATTCGGCGATCTTCAATCTGCATAATATAGTGAGGATAATTATAAATACATGCAATGAAAGGGCTGAGTTATATAGAGAGACTTAATGATAGAAGTAGTACTACTTACAGACAGTAGCAGGTGACCATTGCTTTATCGAGGGCCAATTGATTGAAAAACTGATAGAACTCCTCAAATGGAATAGGCAACAGTTCAATTCCAAGGAGGTCATGCTCCTTTTTAACTCTCACATACAAAGTACTCCTCCCCTCAGACTCTTTGCAGGTTTTCATGTACCAATCATGCAATCTTCGCATCATCGTTGATAGAGAACTTTCATCTTTGACGAGAGGCTTCCCGTACTCGTATCTTTGTATCTGCACCTCCAAGAAATCATAATGTACATCATCGTTATTTGAAAGGCCTTTGCTGAAATTCGTACAAAAAGGCAAATTATCCTATCCGGGACTCCATTCCAGAATAACTTTGGAGGACTTCGTACCATCATGCCATGGTTACTTCCGGCTAATGATGAAGCCATGGATTTCTTCAATACTTTGACACTATAGGAACCCTCGACCCTGAAACCTTCGACCCTTGACCCCTTAACGACCCTCGACCCTCTACCCTAGTTCCCGGCCCTCGACCCCTCGGCGATCCTCGACACCCTCGTTATATCGAAAAGGACGCGACATACATATACATGGGAAAATAATGTTATCGGGGAGGGGGTATCGGTACCCCCCCTCGTGTTGAAGTTTCTTCTTTCTCCTCTATTCCTTTCTTTCTTCTTCTCCTCTTCTTTTTCTTCTTATCCCTCGAGAAAGGAAAATAAGGAAAAGGAAGAAAAAAGAGGAAGAAGGAAGAAGGAAGAAGAAGAAGAAAAAAAAGAAGAAAAAAAAGAGGAGAAGAAGAAAAAATAGAATTTTTTTCTATTTTTTCTTCTTCTCCTCTATTCCTTTCTTCTTCTCCTCTTCTTTTTCTTCTTTTTCCTCTCATTCTTTTTCTTCTTCTTCTTCCTTCTTCCTTCTTCCTCTTTTCTTCCTTTTCCTTATTTTACTTTTTCCTCTACACTAACCTAATTAAAATGCACTAACCTTTTCC
This sequence comes from Aegilops longissima, assembly GCA_021605205.1. Taxonomy (NCBI): domain Eukaryota; kingdom Viridiplantae; phylum Streptophyta; class Magnoliopsida; order Poales; family Poaceae; genus Aegilops; species Aegilops longissima. Next base: position 39,062,135 of record CM038682.1, on the reverse strand, counting down.
TGCACTAACCTAATTAAAATTGTAACTTTCTATATATGAACAAAAACTAAACTAATAAAAATAAAAAACATATACATTATAGCCACATGCAAATATACATCACATATGAACAAAAAATAAACTAATAAAAATAAAAATAAAACATATTGCAACATATGAGCAGAGGCTCGACGGCGGCGGCTCTCTAACGGGGCGGCGGCGAGGGCGACGGCGGCAGCAGCAGCGAGGGCGTCGGCGACGACAGGCTTGGGGTGGCGCGGGCAGTGGCGAAGACGGGCTCGGGCGGCCTTGAGGCAGGGGCGACGAGGACGGCGGACTCGGGGTAGGGGCGACGACAGGCTCGGGCGGCGCAAGCAGAGGCGACGAGGACGGCGGGCTCGTGGCGGCGACGGGACGACGGGCTCGAGGCAGCAGAGGCGAAGCGGCGTGATGGGGCGGCGGCAGCGTCGAAGCGGCCTTGAGCGGCAACACGGGTGGTACGGGCGCGAAGCGGCGAAAAAGCGGCGGCGGCGTCGCGTGCGCGGCGACGATGACGAGGAGCGGCGTCGGGGAGAGGGCGGCGTCTGCGGCGGGATGAGAACTGAATGAAATTTTCGCAAAGTCCTGTATATATAGAAAGTGCATTGGTCGGTTCGTGGCACAAACGGGACTAATACCCTGCTAGTCGGTTGGTGCCACCAACCAGGACCAAAGGCCTGTTTTCAGCAGCCCAAAGGGCGGGAAGCAGCGACCTTTGGTCGGTTGGTGGCACCAACCAGATAAAGGGGCATTAGTCGGTTTGTTCCATGAACCGGGATATCTTACTGTGTCGGTTGGTGCCACCAACCGGGACCAAAGGCCAGTGCTGCCCCGAACCCAAATATTTAGTCCCACCTCGCTAGTTGAGAGGGAGGCGCACCTGTTTATAAGGTGCGGTGCGCCTTCCCTCTCGAACTCCTCTCTAAAGCAGGCTTTCGGGCCTAAACCTGCAATCTGTGCCTGTGGGCCTACTGGGCCTCCCGCGGGCCTGAATCCTGGCCTTGGTAGGGTTTCTAGTCGTATTCAGGCCGTGGGGACCCAGTAGGTGGCACTTTTTTTGTTTTCTTTGTTGCTTTATTTATTTTATTTTGTTTCTACTTACAACAAAATACTTATTGTTGCTATTTTTATATTTTTCCAGTTTTTTTGTTTTGCTTTCCGCATTATTTATTTTTTGTTGTTTTTGCTTTATTTTTAATTCTTTTTGCTTTTAGTTTTAGAAAAAATATAAACTTTCTGTTAGTGCCATTAGTTTTCAAATTTGAAAACACTTTTTTGTTTTCTTTGTTGCTTTAATTATTTTATTTTGTTTCTACTTACAACAAAATACTTATTGTTGCTATTTTTATTTTTTTCATGTTTTTTGTTTTGTTTTCTGCATTGTTTATTTTCTTTTGGTTTTTGCTTTATTTTTTAATTCTTTTTGCTTTTAGGTCAACAAAATTATAAACTTTCTGTTTGTGCCATTAGTTTTCAAATTTGAATTCTTTGAAATTTGTGTGAATCCAAGTTTGTGAGCTCAACAAAGGCGTGTAGAGGGCGGGCTTATAAACGGTGTGGCGCCCTTGGTTGGCGAGGTTTTCAAATTCATAGTTTTCAAATGAACTCTGAAAAAGTTGGCATAGCATGTGCATGTACAAAGCGGACAATGGTATCATACTCTACAAAGTTGGCATGGTATCATCATAATAGTTATGGAGAAAGTCTTCACTTTTCTTCGCTTGTGTCGTTTGCTTATTGCGCCAGTAACCATGGATAATCTTCATCGTTTATCAGGATGCTTGGGTCAGCCTTGACTTTGAAGGGGAATTTCATGAAACTTTTCATACTCTTCAGACATGTATGTCTTGCCCTCCACTCCCAGGATGTCCCTTTTTCCTGAAAGAACTATGTGGCGCTTTGGCTCATTGTATGATGTATTCGCTTCCTTATCTTTTCTTTTCCTCGGTCTGGTAGACATGTCCTTCACATAGATAACCTGTGCCACATCATTGGCTAGGACGAGCGGTTCGTCGAGTGTACCCAAGATTTTTCAGATCCTTGTTGTCATTCCGTCTTGTGGGTCTACCTGTACCCCGCCTCCTGACAGATTGACCCACTTGCACTTAAACAAAGGGACCTTAAAATCTACTCCGTAGTCAAGTTCCCATATGTCTACTATGTAACCATAATGTGTGTCATTTCCCTTGTCGGTTGCTGCATCAAAGCGGACACCGCTGTTTTGGTTGGTGCTCTTTTCATCTTGGTCAATCGTGTAAAATATATTCCCATTTATCTCGTATCCTTTCCAAATCATTACAGTCGAAGATGGTCCCTGGACAACAAGTACAGCTCATCACAAACAGTGCTGTCACCTCGAGGCGTGTTTCCAACCAACTGCTGAAAGTCTGATGTGTTCACATGTAATCCGATCGTCGCCTTTGCGCGGGTGTTTGGAGCCTGACTGTTCTTGTGTTCATCGACATACGGGTCACCAAGGTAGAGTTACAGTAGAACTGTGTAGTGTGCTTGAGACCAAGAATATCCGTCCTGCATATTATTGAGTCCCTTCAAGCGTGCCTTTTCGGTCAGTCTCCCCTCATACCGCAATTTAGGGAGACCTATCTTCTTAAGGCCAGGAATGAAGGCAACACAAAACCCGATGACATCCTCTGTTTGATGGCCATGGAGATGCTTCCTTTTGGCCTAAGCGATTCTGAACATATTTCTTTAGGACTCCATGAACCTCTCAAAGGGGTACATATTGTGTAGAAATACGGGCCCCGAATGACAATCTCGTCGACTAGATGAACTAGGGCGTGCGTCATGATATTGAAGAAGGATGGTGGGAACACCAGCTCGAAACCGACAAGACATTGCGCCACATCACTCCTTAGTGTTGATGCGATTTCTGGATCGATCACCTTCGAGATATTGCATTGAGAATGCACATAGCTTCACAATGGCTAATCGGACGTTTTCGGTAGAAGCCCCTCAATGCAACGGAAGCAGTTGCGTCATAATCACGTGGCAGTCATGAGACTTTAGGTTCGGAACTTTTCTCGGCATATTTATTATTCCCTTTATATTCGACGAGAAGCCATCGGGACCTTCATCTTGAGCAGGCATTGAAAGAATATTTCTTTCTCTTCTTTTCGTGAAGGCGTAGCTGGCAGGACCTTCATCTTGCCGGAGGCATGCCCTCTTTTTTCGTGCAAGCGTTGCAGGTCCTCTCGTGCCTCGGTGTATCTTTTGTCTTCCCATACACGCCCAAGAAGCCTAGCAGGTTCACGCAAAGGTTCTTCGTCACGTGCATCACGTCGATCGAAGAGCGGACCTCTAGGTCTTTCCAGAGGGTAGGTCCCAAAATATAGATTTCTTCTTCCACATGGGTGCGTGATTCTCGGCGTCATTGAACAGCTAATCCGCGGGACCCTTTCCAAAGATTACGTGTAAATCATTGACCATAGCAAATGCGTGATCACCGATGCGCATGGCGGGCTTCTTCCGGTGATCTGCCTCGCCTTTGAAATGCTTGCCTTTCTTTCGACATTGATGGTTGGTCGGAAGAAATCAGCGATAGCCTAGGTACACATTCTTCCTGCAGCTTCCGGTATATACTATCGGTGTCAAGTAAACAGTGCGTGCATCGTGGTATCCCTTGTTTGTCTCACGAAAGGTTCTTGAGAGCGGGCCAATCGTTGATGGTCACGAACAACAACGCCTTTAGGTCAAATTCCTCCTTTTGTGCTCATCCACGTCGTACACGTTTCCATTCCACAGCTGTAAAGTTCTTCAACTAATGGCCTTAGGTACACATCAATGTTGTTGCGGGTTGCTTAGGGCCTTGGATGAGAACGGCATCATAATGAACTTCCGCTTCATGCACATCCAAGGAGGAAGGTTATACATACATAGAGTCACGGGCCAGGTGCTGTGATTGCTGCTCTGCTCCCGAAAGGATTAATGCCATCCACGCTTAAAGCAAACCATCGTTCCTTGGGTCCTTTGCAAACTCATCCCGTACTTTCTCTCGATTTTTCTCCACTGCGACCCGTCGTGGGTGCTCTCAACTTCCGTCTTTCTTACGGTCCTCACTGTGCCATCTCATCAACTTGGCATGCTCTCCGTTTCGAGCAGACGTTTCAACCGTAGTATTATAGGAGCATACCACATCACCTTCGCAGGAACCCTCTTCACGGGAGGCTCGCCGTCAACATCACCGGGTCATCTCGTCGATCTTATACCGCAATGCACCGCATACGGGCATGCGTTCAGATCCTTGTAGGCACCACGGTAGAGGATGCAATCATTAGGGCATGCATGTATCTTCTCCACCTCCAATCCTAGAGGGCATCGACCTTCTTTGCTGCGTATGTACTGTCGGAAATTCGTTATCCTTTGGAAGCTTCTTCTTCATTATTTTCAGTAGCTTCTCAAATCCTTTATCAGGCACAACATTCTCTGCCTTCCACTGTAGCAATTCGAGTACGGTACCGAGATTTGTGTTGCCATCTTCGCAATTGGGGTACAACCCTTTTTTGTGATCCTCTAACATGCGATCGAACTTCAGCTTCTCCTTTTGACTTTCGCATTGTGTCCTTGCATCGACAATGACCCAACAGAGATCATCATCACCGGGCACATCGTCTGGTTCCTCTTGATCTTCAGCAGCTTCGCCCGTTGCAGCACCGTCGTGCACATCGTCTGGTGCATCTTGATGTTCAGTAGCATCACCGTATTCAGGGGCACATAGTTGTCATCATACTCTTCTTCCTCGCCGTCTTCCATCATAACCCCTATTTCTCCGTGCCTCGTCCAAACATTATAGTGTGGCATGAAACCCTTGTAAAGCAGGTGGGTGTGAAGGATTTTCCGGTCGAGTAAGACTTCAGTATTCCACATATAGGGCATGGACAACACATAAAACCATTCTGCTTGTTTGCCTCAGCCACTTGAGAAAATCATGCACGCCCTTAATGTACTCGGAGGTGTGTGCATCACCGTACATCCATTGCGGTTCATCTGCGTGCATTATATATAATTAAGCGTGTCAAAAATCATTACAGAACATCATGAATAGATAATTAAGTGACCAAATTAATAGAAGTTCATCATCACATAAAACCAAAGTACATACATAGTTCTCATCTAACAACATAAAGCTCTGCAGAGCATCTAAATTAATTAAACCATACATTGAAACTATGTAAAACATTTCAATGCGAAAACAAATCGATCATAATCGCAACCAAGGTAACAACTGATCCAATGGCATAATGATACCAAGCCTCGGTATGAATGGCATATTTTCTAATCTTTCTCATCTTCAAGCGCATTGCATCCATCTTGATCTTGTGATCATCGGCGACATCCGCAACATGCAACTCCAATATCATCTTCTCGTCCTCAAGTTTTTTATTTTTCCTTCAAGAAATTGTTTTCTTCTTCAACTAAATTTAACCTCTCGACAATAGGGTCGGTTGGAATTTCGGTTCAACAACCTCCTAGATAAATAAAATCTATGTCACGTTGGTGGCATAATTTTCATAAACAATAAATGAACCAATAGTTATGAAAAGATAATATATACCACATCCGAATCATAGACAGGACGAGGGCCGGCGAGGCGGTTACCAAAACCATCGCACTATATAAGATGCAATAATAAAAGTAAGAAAATAATACAAGTAAGAATATTTTTCCTTTCGAGAAAGAAGATAAGAACAAGAGGCTCACCACGGTGGTCTTGGCGATGAGATCGGGGCGGGTGATCGGCGGTGAAGACGGGACGGGCGTGACGGACCGCTAAACCTAGACAAATATTGAGGAAAATGGAGGTTGGAGGTCGAGCTTGAGAGGAGAAAGCTTAAGTAGTGTGGCTCGGGCATTTCATGAACACCTCATGTGCATAAGAGGTGAGCTAGAGCACCACAAAGCCCCCTCGCCGGCAAGAGAAAAATAGAAACCTTTGGAGTGCTCTGCTTTCATGCGAGGGGTATATATAAACAGCACTATTGGTCCCGGTTCGTGGCATGAACCGGGACTAAAAACCTTTGGTCCCAGTTCATGCCACCAACCGGGACCAATAGTGGTGGGCCAGAGCCAGGCCCATTGGTCCCGGTTCGTCCCACCAACCGGGACCAAAAGGTCCGGACGAACCGGGACCAATGGCCCACGTGGCCCGGCCGGCCCCTGGGCTCCTGAACAGGGCAAATAGCTCCATTGGTCCCGGTTCTGGATTGAACCGGGACTAATGGGCTGAACTGGCCTGGGCCATTGCCCCCTTTTCTACTAGTGCATGTTCCCTACAGAAACCATCATGCTTGTTGTGAGAGAAGCTCTACTTTGCGAGAAGCTTATACCATAACCTGGCCCAAATGGGACAATATTTTTTTACCCCAGCATCTTGATGCCATTCCACGATAGCATGCCAAGGTTCATGTATTTCAGACGAGTTTTGTATTTACTAGAATTACAAAAGCAAGCAGCTCAACGTTTGCCGGAGGGCCACGGTGCCGTGGTGTTTGAAATTCATCCCCATTTCTTGAATGGGACATAAGCATCAACCCATGGACACATATATCATTTTACAACCCATTTTGGTGCACCGGAGCATGTGCATGTGGTTTAATTTTGAATTGTGCACCTGAAATGCCTAGAAAACCAAGTTACCGTATAAAAATGTCCAAATGAACCCTGAATAGTTCCAAATTTTTTGACGACACACCTATAGTTGCATGTTCACTACAGATAGAAGTTCTACAATTCAAACACCATCCTTTGTAGATGTGACCCCATTATGTAATTCAAATCAAGATAAAAAATCAAGTAGATCCCACACAGTTTATTATCACCAACTGTGTGAGATGCAGTACAAAATATCCTGGAGCACCGTCGGTGTATAGTATGCCTATGGCTTACACGAGAAGGTTCGTATGCTACAGTCCACAGCCGGCGTGTCAAGCACACTAGCTCCCTCCCCAAATATCATTTCACTGTTCAATCGTCGCCGGTGAAAGATGGGGACGTGAACCCGCATCTCGAGGGCAACTTCGGTGGCCCACTCCGGCGAGAGCGCGGCCGCAGCCGCCAGGCGCGTGCTAACAAGCTTCATGAGGGCGACCGGAATCTGCGACCGGGCGGCCAAGGCAGCCCAAATGGTCGATGTTGCTTCTCAGTCGGCGGCAACAACATCTGCCTCGGGGATAGCAACTGGTGAGAGCGGCACAACAGCTATCCGTTCTGCAGCGGCAACCTTAGTCCTGATGGAGGCCGCCCAGGACCATGTCGAGGCTGCCCACGCCCAGCTCGTGGCGGTCACCGCACAAATCGAAAGAAGCTTCTCCGACAATGGTCCACAACCCACGGCCAAAGAGTTGGCAATCGCCGAGAGTGTTCGAGTAGCCGTCCGTTCCTACGCGGCATACCTTGCCACGACGGAGACCGTCAAAGCCCAGATGGTGGCCGTCCACGCCCAGCTCGTGGCGGCCTTTTCCAAAGAGATGGCGGACGCGGATGGTGAGATGCTTGCCGAGTATGGTGCGATGGATGGCATGGATCCCCTTCCCCAGTTGACCATCGGGCGTGAGCTGGACATGGAGGAGGTGGCGGAGATCAACGAGCACCAGCCGTAGTAGTACTCTTTGTTTTGTTTAATTAAGAGCGTTGGTCTTTAATTTGTTAGAGTAATGTTTAGGCCAGCTAGCTCTATTTAATTGCTGAATTTGCTCGATTAAGAAGTGTGGTTGTGCTGTAGTCTCCTTTGTGTACCCAAAATATGTGATGACGTGGATGAGCACTTTAACCAGGGAAATTGGAACCAAAATTTTTGACGTTCAAACTCATCGCACATGGGTTAAGCTATCTGAATCATTTGTGATGTTCACATATCGTACACAGTTCTGAATAAGGGACCGTGTCTGATGACACTTTGCACGCCAGTTTTTTCGCTGAAGCGATTGCAAATTTTCAGCTTCCACGGAAATATCTACCCCCTCCCCCCCCGCCCCTCCCCCTTACCAAAACCCACATTTCCCCTGTTTCCGCCTTCCTTTCCAAGGTGAAACATTCACCCCTTGCCGGCAACCCTCCTTCACGCTGCTCGGCCTCGCCTATCCAGGCAGGTAATCCACACCCAACCCCCATCCTCCTCCTCCTTCCACATACCACATGTCCCAACCGCCGGCACGAGCGCGACACCTTCCACCCAAATCACCGACCCCTCCACCAAATAAGTGCCGCCCTAAGCCATGGTGCATGCAGTATAGTCAGGATCTCAAGGATCATTTGGTAGCGGAGAAGCAAATTGCGGCCGCACGCGCGAATGAGGTCGCGATGGCTGCCATTCGTGCCGACCCCCAGATCTTGGAGGAGCACCTTGCCATTTGCTAGCTACACCAGTTAAGCATGCTCGGTTTACCCGTTGCGTGTGCTGCTCCTACCTTCCATGTGAGAAATAAATCGATTTTTTCTTTACAAAATACATGAGAAACAAATCCAATTGTTATATTTCCAAGTTGTCAAGCATGCTTGGTTTGGTTAATTGTTTGATCTTCTAGTATGTTATACATTGTGCAATGCGGTGCTCGGTCAATGTTTGGTTCATTTGTTGTGGTGTTTAGTTAACTGTTTGGTTCCATTCTGCAATGCGATGTTCAATTCTTGTGGGTGCATTCTGTTATTGTATACCATGTGAGAAATAAATTGAATTTGGCTATACTAAATACATGAGAAACAAATACAATTGCTATATTTCCAAGTTGTTAAGCATGCTTTGTTTGGTTAACTGTCTGATCTTCTATTAGGTGTATGTTATATTATGCAATGTGGTGCTTAGTTAATGTTTGGTTCATTTGTTGTGGTGTTTAGTTTACTTCTTTGTTCAATTCTGCAATGCAATGTCCAATTGTCATGGGTATAATTTTGTATTGTTGTGCATGTGAGGAATAATTGAATTTGGCTGCACTTAATACATGAGAAACATATAAAATTGCTATATTTCCTAGTTCTTAATGATGCTTGGTTTGGATAAATGGGTTTTCCATGTGGCTTGAATTAATCTGATGAATCTAAAATGTGCTTATTTTTCATCAACGTATTTTACTCATAGCATGCGAACCCTTACTTAACCTGATGACTAACTACCTTATATGTGTTGCAGGGAAACAATATAATGGGAAGGACTTAGGTTTACAATCGAGGTTAGCACGTGCATGGTCCGTTGTCTAATAGCACATTATTGTCCAACTGCAGGAACCATTCTAATACTTAGGTTTTTAACAATTTGGTCTTGCACATGTAGGTCCTGCTGTCAGAGGTTTTGACCCACTGTTCGACCCTTTTTGCATATGGGGAAATGAGTTGTCCATGAATATCGATCAAGTCAAGAAACTCAGAAAGATTGTTAGGATAAAGAAATTGGCGAAAAAAACAACAAGATCTTTGTCTACACAATGAAGAAGACATCAGTTCACTACATGATGGTACTAACTATCATACCTTGTATTTTTTGTTCCTTTGCCCCATTTCCAATATATGCACATCCTTGTTTTCAGGCCTTTCCAAAACAGTTCACTGATGATTACCTCTCAAACCACCTGTATGGACAAGAGGCGAGGAAGGTATTCATACAACACCCACGGTTCAATATTGAAGTGTTCCTGAAGAGGACGAAGGATGGACGGTCAATCATCCACAGGCACTGGCCTAAAGTTGCAAAGACCTTCAACATCAATGAAGGCACAATATTCGCATTCCACTTCAGCAGTTTTCCCGATGAGATGCATCTGTCTATATACCGTCTATGATGTTAATTTCGAAAGGTTCTAGATGTTACATGTGAAACTTGGTGCTGGTTGATAACCCACAAGTGTAGGGGATCAGTTGTAGCGTCTTTCGATAAGTAAGAGTGTTGAACCCAACGAGGAGCTAAAGGTAGAACAAATATTCCCTCAAGTTCTATCGACCACCGATACAACTCTACGCACGCTTAGCGTTTGCTTTACCTAAAACAAGTATGAAACTAGAAGGACTTTGTAGGTGCTGTTGGATAGGATTTCAAGATAATAAAGAACACTTAAATAAAAAGTAGGGATTGTTTAGATAAAGAAGCAATAAAGTAAATATAGGGAGTGTGTAAAAGTGGTGGTAGGAGTTGTGGAATTGTCCCTAAGCAATTGACTACTTTACTAGACCGATAGCAAGTTTTATGTGCGAGAGGCATAAGCTAACATACTTTCTCTTCTTGGATCATATGCACTTATGATTGGAACTCTAGCAAGCATCCGCAACTACTAGAGATCATTAAGGTAAACCCAACCATAGCATTAAAGCATCAAGTCCCCTTTATCCCATACACCACAACCCCCTTACTCGGGTTTATGCTTCTGTCACTCAAGCAACCCAATATAAGCGAATCATGAACATACTGCAACACCCTACAGCGGGAATCCCTCACGCTTGCGCGACACGGAGGGCACAATAGGACAACAACATAACCACAAGCAAATTAAACCAATCATAGCAATTCATCAATCACCGGTAGGACAACGAAAATCTACTCAGACATCATAGGATGGAAACACATCATTGGATAATAATATGAAGCATAAAGCACCATGTTTAAGTAGAGGGTACAACGGGTTGCGGGAGAGTGGACCGCGAATATAGATGGGGGAAGGTGATGGAGATGTTGGTGAAGATGGCGGAGGTGTTGGTGTAGATCGCGGTGATGATGATGGCCCCGTGGCGTTCAGCGCCACGGAAGCAAGGGGAGAGCCCCCTTCTTCTTCTTCTTCCTTGACTTTCTCCCTAGATGGGAGAAGGGTTTCCCCTCTGGTCCTTGGCTCCCATGGCGTGGGAGGGGCGAGAGCCCCTCCGAGATTGGATTTGTCTCTCTGTCTCTCTCTATTTTTGCGTTCTGGGATTCTACCCTTTCACTGTTTCTTTTATATCCGGAGATCCATAACTCCGATTGGACTGAAACCTTCGCCAGGATTTTTTTCGGAAAATTAGCTTTCTTGCGGCAAAAGAATAGCAGCAACCGCCTTACGAGGGGCCCACGAGGGTCAGGGGCGCGCCCAGGGTAGACAGGCACGCCCCCTGCCTCGTGGCCACCTCGGGCATCGTCTCGCGTTAATTCTTCTTCCTAGATGTCACAAATATTCCAAAAATATTCTCCGTCCGTTTTTATCCCATTTGGACTCCGTTTGATATGGGGTTTCTGCGAAACATAAAACATGCAACAAACAGGAACTGGCACCGGGCACTGGATCAATATGTTAGTTCCAAAAATAGTATAAAAAGTTGCCAAAAGTATATGAAAGTTGAATAATATTGGCATGGAACAATAAAAAATTATAGATACAACGGAGATGTATCAGCATCCCCAAGCTTAATTCCTGCTCGTCCTCGAGTAGGTAAATGACAAAAAAGATAATTTTTGATGTGGAATGCTACCTAGCATAATCTTGATCATGTATCTAATCATGGCATGAATACTTAAGACACGAGTGATTCAAAGCAATAGTCTATCATTTGACATAAAAACAATAATACTTAGGGCATCCCAACAAACAATCATGTCTTTCAAAATATCAATGCTTCAAGAACGTTATCCCTACAAAATCATATAGTCTTGTATGCTCCCTTTTCTTAACACAAGGTACCCCTCATGCCTATCCCAGTGTCACCCAAGCAATTATTTCATACTTTAGTATTCTAAAAAAAATTCAACTCTCACGCAATACATGAGCGTGACCCATGGATATAACACTATGGGTGGAATAGAATATGATGGTGGAGGTTGTGTGGAGAAGACAAAAAGGGAGAAAGTCTCACATCGACGCGGCTAATCAATGGGCTATGGAGATGCCCATCAATTGATGTCAATGCGAGGAGTAGGGATTTCCATGCAACGGATGCACTAAGAGCTATAAGTGTATGAAAGCTCAAACTGAAACTAAGTGGGTGTGCATCCAACTTGCTTGCTCATGAAGACCTAGGGCATTTGAGGAAGCCCATTGTTGGAATATACAAGCCAAGTTCTATAATGAAAATTCCCACTAGTATTTGGAAGTGATAACTCAAGAGACTCTCTATATGAAGAACATGGTGCTACTTTGAAGTACAAGTGTGGTAAAAGGTAGTAACATTGCCCCTTTTTTTTTCTTTTTTTTCTTTTTTTTCTTTTTTTTCTTTTTTTTGCCGGCTACTTTCGCCGCCCTTTTTTTATTTAGGCTTCTTTGGCCTCTCTTTTTTTTATTTTTTTATTTTTTTCATGGGGCAATGCTCTACAATGATGATCATCACACTTTTATTTACTTACAACTCAATATTACAACTCGATACTAGAACAAAGATATGACACTATATGAATGCTTTCGGCGGTGTACCGGGATGTGCAATGATCTAGCATAGCAATGACATCAATAAGACGGACAAGCCATGAAAACATCATGCTAGCTATCTTACGATCATGCAAAGCAATATGACAATAAATGCTCAAGTCATGTATATGATGATGATGGAAGCTGCATGGCAATATATCTCGGAATGGCTATGGAAATGCAATGATAGGTAGGTATGGTGGCTGTTTCGAGGAAGATATAAGGAGGTTTATGTGTGATAGAGCGTATCGTATCACGGGGTTTGGATGCACCGGCGAAGTTTGCGCTAACTCTCGATGTGAGAAAGGGCAATGCACGGTACCGAAGAGGCTAGCAATGATGGAAGGGTGAGAGTGCGTATAATCCATGGACTCAACATTAGTCATAAAGAACTCACATACTTACTGCAAAAATTTATTAGCTCTTGAAACAAATTACTACACACATACTCCTAGGGGGAGGTTGGTAGGAGTTAACCATCGCGCGCTCCCGACCTTCATGCAAAGATAAACAATCAAAATACAATGCGCGCCAATTTGGTTATATAGTTAGTAGACCATACGTGCATGCTTCGGGAATCACAAACCTTAACACCAATATCCTTACTAAACACAACCATCTACTAGTACCTCCCACATATTATAATATCTATATCGCAAAACTATTGCAAGGAATCAAACATATCCTATTCAGTGATCCACAAGTTTTATGTAGGATTTTATGACTAACCATGTGAATGACCAATTCCTGCCATCTCTCTAAATAGATATAAGTGAAGCAAGAGAGTTTAATTCTTTCCACAAAAGATATGCCCATGCTCTAACAAATATAAGTGAAGCAAAAGAGCATTCTACAAATGGCGGTTTTCTATGTGAAGAGAAACAGGCAATCCGAACTTCAAATGATATAAGTGAAGCACATGAAGCATTCTATAAAGCCATACTCAAAAGATTTAAGTGAGGTGCAATGAGAATTCTATAAATCAACCAAGGACTATCTCATACCAGCATGGTGCATAAAAGAAAAGTGAAAACTAAATGCAAAAGACGCTCCAAGACTTGCACATATCGCATGAACGAAACGAATCCGAAAACATACCGATACTTGTTGAAGAAAGAGGGATGCCTTCCGGGGCATCCCCAAGCTTAGACGCTTGAGTCTCCTTGGATATTTACTTGGGGTGCCTTGGGCATCCCCAAGCTTGAGCTCTTGCCTCTCCTCCTTTTCCTCATATTGAGACCTTCTCGATCAAACACTTCATCCACACAAAACTTCAACAGAAAACTCGGTAAGATCCAATAGTATAATAAAGCCAATCACTACTCTAAGTACTATTGCAAACCAACTCATATTTTGTTTTTTCATTGTGTCTACTGTAATATAACTTTTCCATGGATTAATCCACTGATATAAATTGATAGTTTCATCAAAACAAGCAAACTATGCATCAAAAATAGAATCTGTCAAAAACAGAACAGTCTGTAGCAATCTGAACATTCACCATACTTCTGCTACCCCTAAAATTCTACAAAAATTAGGAAAAATAAACAATTTTTATAGCAAGACAGTGCAAAAAGTTTCAGAACCGTTTGACGTTCCAGTAAAAAAAATGTAAAATCGTGCACTACAGCCAAAGTTTCTGTCCTGCACCGTACAAACCAACAAGCATTGTAAACAACCTAAAGGCAAACCTTAGCACATTATTTTTATAATACAATGGAATTGTACAAGGGGATAATTATTTTTTATGAAAAGTTTCTGTAATTAAGATTCACAAAGTTTCCGTGAGCATGGACAAAGTTCAAGGAGCTCTCCCACTTCAACAATGCTTGTCTCTCTTACTTTCTCTTTCCTTTTTGAAAATTTTTGGGTTCCCCTCTTCATTTTTTTTGTTTTTAGACTAAATAAAAGAACTCAATAGAAATAAATGACTCTCTAAAACTTCTGGGTTGTCTCCCTGGCAGCGCTTTCTTTAAAGCCATTAAGTTAGGCATAAAGTGCTCAAGTAATGGATCCACCCGGATCCCAAGGTATATCAAAGCCAATTTTAATTAACAATGATTTGTAATTTAGTAGTGAACAAAAATTAACATATATCATGCAACAACGAAGTCTAACTCTCTCCCTATGCATCGGCATGTCATAAAAGAACAATTCATGCACACATAGTAAAGGCCAATGCATAGTATAAGCAGTTTCTTGCAATTCTACCGTGTGGGAAACATAGACAAGTGGAGATATAGTTCCTCTCTCATAACAATTGCAAGTAGGAGCAGCAAGCACATGCATATTATATTTATCAAAATCATCATGTGTAATAGTAAAACGCAACCCATCAATATAATCCTTAATAAGAAGAAACTTCTCCGATATAGTGTAGTCGTGAGAATTCAAAAATATAATAGGACTATCATGCGTGGGTGCAATAGCAACAATTTCATGTTTAACATAAGAAAATATAGCAAGTTTATCTCCATAAGCATCATTCATATTGGCATCCTGGCCACAAGCATAGCAAGCATCATCAAAAAGGGATATTGCAAGAAAATCAACGGGATCATAACAATCATCATAGCAATCATCCTTCGGTAAGCACGAAGGGAAATTAAACAATGTATGAGTTGAAGAGTTACTCTCATTAGAAGGTGGGCACGGGTAGCTAATCCGCTCTTCCTCCTTTTATTCTTCGCTCTCCACATCATCTTTTTCATCCGATGAGCTCACAGTTTCATCAATTTCTTCTTCCATAGCTTCCTGCAAAATATTAGTCTCTTCTTGGACAGCGGAGACTTTCTCAATAAATGCATCAATATCGAAATTGTATTCATAATTTTCATAGCAATATCTAAGTATAGCAAAATTTTCAGGTCTGTAAACTGAATCATCAAAATCTTCAAACTCTTTAAACATAGGTTCAATCTCATAAGCACCCATAAAAGCAACGAATTATTCTATTTGTTCCACATCATAGTAATCATAGATACCATTAACATAAGAAGCCATGGTTTTATCATCATTGAATTTGCATGAAAAGGGAAGGTGTGGAGCCTTCATCCTAGAGCAACAAGTATAATCATGTCTCAAGCGTAGATCCCTAGCATACCAACGCAACATATAAATTTGATCCCATAATAGTTTCCCTTTTTGTGTCAAGCGATAATCCCTAAAGTATTCACGTTTATCCAGCGTGTCTCCCATAACATAATTGAATGGGGTTTTCTCAGGATTAGCAAAGTAGTACATAATTTCTTTCACATAACGAGCATCGAGGGTTTTAGGAGGTTCCACATCTTCATGAGTAGCAAGTACACCTAATTTTTTTGGTATTTCGTGTTCCATATCCATAACTAAAGATAGAGAACAACTAAGAACAGCAAATAAAAATTACTTAGTGGTAAAGCAAACAGGCACACACGAGAATATTCACCCCATGCTATGACTCCCCGGCAACGGCGCCAAAAAAAGGTCTTGATAACCCACAA
Organism: Aegilops longissima; assembly: GCA_021605205.1. Taxonomy (NCBI): domain Eukaryota; kingdom Viridiplantae; phylum Streptophyta; class Magnoliopsida; order Poales; family Poaceae; genus Aegilops; species Aegilops longissima. The sequence continues at coordinate 39,046,267 of CM038682.1, read as the reverse complement.
GTGTAGGGGATCAGTTGTAGCCTCTTTCGATAAGTAAGAGTGTCGAACCCAATGAGGAGCTAAAGGTAGAACCAATATTCCCTCAAGTTCTATCATCCACCAATACAACTCTACGCACGCTTAGCGTTCGCTTTACCTAAAACAAGTATGAAACTAGAAGGACTTTGTAGGTGTTGTTGGATAGGATTGCAAGATAATAAAGAACACTTAAATAAAAAGTAGGGGATGTTTAGATAAAGAAGCAATAAAGTAAATATAGCGAGTGTGGAAAAGTGGTGGTAGGAGTTGTGGAATTGTCCCTAAGCAATTGACTACTTTACTAGACCGATAGCAAGTTTTATGTGGGAGAGGAATAAGCTAACATACTTTCTCTTCTTGGATCATATGCACTTATGATTGGAAATCTAGCAAGCATCCGCAATTACTAAAGATCATTAACGTAAAACCCAACCATAGCATTAAAGCATCAAGTCCCCTTTATCCCATACACCACAACCCCCTTACTCGGGTTTATGCTTCTGTCACTCAAGCAACCCACTATAAGCGAATCATGAACATATTGCAACACCCTACTTTGGGAATCCCTCACGCTTGCGCGACGCGGAGGGCACAATAGGACAACAACATAACCACTGGCAAATTAAACCAATCATAGCAATTCATCAATCACCGGTAGGACAACGAAAGTCTACTCAGACATCATAGGATGGCAACACATCATTGGATAATAATATGAAGCATAAAGCACCATGTTTAAGTAGAGGGTAAAGCGGGTTGCGGGATAGTGGACCGCTGAATATAGATGGGGGAAGGTGATGGATATGTTGGTGAAGATGGCGGGGGTGTTGGTGTAGATCGCGGTGATGATGATGGCCCCCGGCGGTGTTCCGGCGCCACAGGAAGCAAGGGGGGGAGAGCCCCCCTTCTTCTTCTTCTTCCTTGACCTTCTCCCTATATGGGAGAAGGGTTTCCCCTCTGGTCCTTGGCTCCCATGGCGTGGGAGGGGCGAGAGCCCCTCCGAGATTGGATCTGTCTCTCTGTCTTTCTCTTTTTCTATGTTCTGGGATTCTGCCCTTTTACCTTTTTTTATATCCGAAGACCCGTAACTCTGATTGGACTGAAACCTTCGCCGGGATTTTTTTTCCTGAAAATTAGCTTTCTTGCGGCAAAAGAATAGGCAGGCACCTTACGAGGGGCCCATGAGGGTCAGGGGCGCACCCAGGGTAGGCAGGCGCGCCCCCTGCCTCATGGCCACCTCGGGCATCGTCTCGCGGTAATTCTTCTTCCCAGATGTCACAAATATTCCAAAAATATTCTCCGTCCGTTTTAATCCCGTTTGGACTCCGTTTATATGGGGTTTCTACGAAACATAAAAAATGCAACAAACAGGAACTGGCACTGGGCACTGGTTCAATATGTTAGTCCCAAAAATAGTATAAAAAGTTGCCAAAAGTATATGAAAGTTGAATAATATTGGCATGGAACAATAAAAAATTATGGATATGACGGAGACGTATCACTGGTGCAGTTGTGTAATGGGGTAGCTAAGTGCTGAAGCTATATCATATTGTACTCTGATGTATTTCAATTATGAAATCCTGCTTCCTTAATATGGGAATGAAATATATTATGTGTTTAATATGAATGTCGATTAGATTAATAAATAGATTATTAATAATAGGGCAATTAGCCTACTAATTGGTTTTTCCTATTCCAAAGGTTATTGAGAAAATACCGTGGGCGATGACCTAAGGCAACGCACACAGTTTCTAGGAATAAACTGTGTTGGATCTATGAACAATCACACACGACATTCTCTTCAAACCTGTTTGCGTTAGGCCACCTTGCGCAAACGTTTACCGCATAAAAACTGTATGTGATGGATAGCCTTTGCCACACAGTTTCTTCTACGCACCGTATGTGATGCATTCAATAACGCAAACGATAATTTTTTTAATATTGTGTGCGATGCGAACGCCATCACAAACGATTTAACGGGGAAAATTGTGTGTGATGTACCTACGAACGGAAATGTTTTCCTTGCAGCAACTGTGTGGGATGTATATACGAACGGAAACATTTCGCGGGGACTGACTGTGTGGGATATATTTACGACCGGAAATTATTCCGCCTGTATAATTGTATTTTTTAGCACTACTGTACGTATAACCATATTTGGTCGCTCGTCGGTCGCACACGACCTCATTTTGTCGAGCGTGTGTGCCAGGAAGGCATATCCCCGACGGTTTCTGGGTCGTGTGGGAAGGATCCCTAATCGCCCATACTCACTAGGCGACGGTTCCAAATGCCGTCGCGGAAAGAGATTTTAAACGGTTTGTATAGCACCGACACGTACCAGTGTGTGCATAACTCATCAAATACACTTATTAACATCTACTCCCTCCGTCCCATAATGTAAGACGTTTTTTGACTCTATTGTAGTGTCAAAAAACGTCTTACATTACGGGACGGAGGGAGTAGTAAGAAAAAACAGAATTTATAGTACAAGACAGTGTCACTCACCCGAAGTTGTAAGGAAGTAGTATTTCTTGTTGGGTATTTAGTCGCACCAAGAACTCTAGCAAACTTTTCTCTGTGTCTTTTCGATCTCATTCACGTGACCATGTCTCTTGATTAGTGGTATTTGGGTCAATGAACCCAATGTCATAGCGTCCAGCTCTTTTCATTTCATACATCGTCATTCTGCATAATACCACAGAAAAGAATATATAGTAAGGATAATTATAGGTAATGAACGAGCACTACTACAGCTGGCTAGAGACTTAAATTATAGAAAGAAATCACTTACAGACAATAGCAATTGACGAGAGATTTGCCGAGTGCATCTTGATTGAGTAACCGAAACGTTTCTTCAAACTGAACACACAACTCTTTTTTATGGTAGTACTCTGCCTTAACGTTCACCATGAGGGACTCTCGATCGGTAGTCTTGGCTTCTTTCAAGTATCATTGATGCAATTCACACATTCTCGGTGAGAGCTTCGGGATCTTCTCAGGCTTGACCATAGGTTTGCCGCGGTCATCGTACATCCATTGCCGACTCATCTTCATTACACAACACCGAAAAGAACAAATTAATACAAGTTCATACATAAAGTTCATACACACTTATTCTCATAAAACAACATACAAACTCTCTAGCTAAAGCATTTAAATGCAACAACAAATGCGATCAAGATCGCAACTAAGGTAACAATTGATCCAACAACATAATGATACCAAGCCCTACTATCAATGGCATATTTTCTAATCTTTCTAATCTTCAAGTGCATTTTCTCCATCTTGATCTTGTGATCATCGACAACATACAACTCCAGTTGCATGTTCTCTTCTTTAATTCCTTTCAATTTTTCTTTCAAATACTCATTTTATTTTTCAACTAAATTTAACCTCTCGATAAGAGGGTCGGTTGGAATTTCCGGTTCACATACCTCCTAGATAAAAATATCTTTTTAAATTTGATGGACATAATTTGTCATAAACACAAAATGCAACAAATAGTTATAAAAGATAATATACCACATCTGAATCATAAACCGGACGATGGCCAACGGGGATAAAAACCATGCCACTATGTATAACAAACAACGTACGGGTAAGAAAATTATACAAGTTACTATATATCTAAATCACACAAACATGATTTTTTTATAAAAAGAGAAGAACAAGAGGCTCACCACGGTGGTGTCAGCGACGGGATGGTGCAGGCGATCGACGGTTGTTAGGACGGAGACGGGAAGGCACTAAGTAAACCACACCTACATATGCAAACTAAGAGTTAATTTGAGCTCAAATTGCATATAAATCGAATAAACTACCACATATAGTTACTCCCAAAGTAAAACCCACAAATCACTAAACTTATAGAGCATTGCAAGAGCTAATCTAGCAATGAGAGATAAAAGGACAAAGTTGCTAACCTTTGTGATCACTGGGATGGATGGGGGGCCTTCAAATCTTGACCAATTTTGGGCAAAATGAAGGATGTGCTCGAGCTTTGGGGAAGAATAGAGAGGAGGTGAAAGGGGAAGAACAGAGCGAGCTCGATCGCGGGATGGACGAAGGGTTTATATAGGAAAACCTTTAGTCCCGGTTTCAGCGAGCTCGATCGTGGGATGGACGAAGGGTTTATATAGAAAAACCTTTAGTCCCGGTTAATGACAGAAACCGGGACTAAATGTGAGCTTCTAGTACCGATTCGTGCCACGAACCGGAACTAAAGGGACTGGTGGGGCCCCAGACTGACACCAGCCTGCCACCACCCCTTTAGTCCCGGTTCGTGCCACGAACCGGTACTATAGGTTCAACATGAACCGGGACTAATGATGCCCGCCCACCTAGTCGTTGGAACCGGCACTAATGGTCACGTTAGTGCTTATTCGTTTACAAACTGGGACTAATGTGTCTCACGTATAGTAATTTCTCTACTAATGATATGAGCGCCTGCATCTTTATTGTGTTCCTGAAAAAAAAGAATTACTTGTTCTATTAGAACTCCTAAAAAAAGAACTCCCATTTGATGCTCCCTACGCTTAGTAACCTGTTGAGCATACTCACCGACTCTACCGAAAAAGTCAAATTTGACGCTCTCTATGCTCAGTAACATGTTACACATCGTCACCGACTATACAAAATTTTCAGCCTTCCTTTACTTATTTCAGCCGGGTTTCGACTGAAAAATTGGCGTTGGAGATTATAAAATTTCTATAAATTTGAAAGTATTTTCAGACTTAAAATATTATCAAATAAAAAAATTACCGAATTTTGTAAGTATTCAAAAAATACCACAAAATTTTAAAAATGTTTGTGAAGATACAAAATGTTCAAAAAACATGAGTAAAAACATGCTCCCGACTAAGAAATATTAATTTAAATTTACATATTTGAGATTCAAAAATATTTGACAAACTTTCAAAATATTTATGAATTCAAATAATTATAAATTGTAATATGTTCAATAATTTTAGAAGGAAAAGTGAAACAAGAAATAATGGAAGAAAAGGAGGTGAGTAAAAAAGTAAAAAAAGGAATAAAAGAAAACACCTAAAACCCATAAACAGAAAATAAAAAAATGAACAGGAGAGAAAACAAAATAAACCGATAAAAAAGAAGCACATCCCATGAAAAAAGTAGAAGAAAACTTCTAAACCTACATGGCGTTCCCCGTCTAGTGGACACATAGGCGATACATGCAACATGGCAATTGACACACAGAGTGTCAAATAGAGTTTGGCACAAAATTAGTCACAAAATCGTGGCTATTGTGCGGGCCCACGGCGCAACGGTGTAGCCAAGCGGCTAACCACATTGGGAACGTCATTGCTATATCTTATAAAGCTCACTCCCAATTTCTCTCATTACCCTAAAAAAACTTTATTTCACTGCCTTACATATAGCGCACTTGTCACAATCTGAGAGTTTTGGACCTTTTACGTTGATTCTTTTTTTAAATGTTTTATCTCTTGAACCATGTTTTGAAATTACGAACCCGTTTCTGTTGGGTTTCTTCGAAACTAAATCTTGTATTAATAGATATGGACAAATTGTTTTTTGCAAAAAAAGAGAAATTATAATAAAAAATAGAAACGAAAAATAATACCCTGAAGAAAAACCAACACCCGAGAAGCACAAGTGTGCTTTTTAAAAAATATATGGGAAGCACACCTGTGCTTTTCACTTTTCGAGATGCACAGTTATGTTTCACACCGAAGGATAAGTATGCTTCACCGTGAAGCACACATGTGCTTTTCGCTTTTTGAGAACCACCGTTGCACTTCCATTTGTTGAAAGCACAGTTGTGCTTCTTGCAGAAGGACAAATGTTTTTTTTCTTTTCAAAAAGAACAACCGTGTTTATTGCGAAAGCACAATTGTGCTTTTCCATTTCAGAAAGCATAGTTGTGCTTTAAACATAGGGAAAAATCGAGTGTAATTAGAAACCCCTCCCTCTCCCACCCAAAAAAATGCCAAAAATGTGTGTAGAAAAGATAAAGTATCAAGCTTCCGCGGGGTGCACTGATACGTCTCCGTCGTATCTATAATTTTTGATTGTTTCATGCCAATATTATTCAACTTTTACATACTTTTGGTAACTTTTTATATGATTTATTTGGACTAACTTACTTATCTTGTGCCAGTGTCAGTTCCTGTTTGTTGCATGTTTTTGTATCGCAGAAAATCCATATCAAACAAAGTCCAAACGTGATGCAACTCAACGGAGAATTATTTTGGAATATTTGTGATTTTTAGGAGTTGGAATCACCGCAAACGGAGGCCCACACGGACTACGAGACACTAGGGCGTGCCCTAGGCCCCTGGCGCGTGGTGGTGGGTGCTGCCCTCCTCTATCGTCGGTTAGATCTCTACTTCGGGCGCAAGGAAGCTTATATCAGGAAAAAAAATCGTGTAAAAAGATCAATGCAATCGGAGTTACGGATCTCCAAGAATATAAGAAACGGTTTTCGGCCATATCAGCAGAGCGCGAAACAGAAGAACAGAGAGGGAGATCCAATCTCAGAGGGGCTCCCGCCCCTCTGCCGCCATGGAGGCCATGGATCATAGGGGGAACCCTCCTCCCATCTAGGGGGGAGGCCAAGGAAGAAGAAGAAGAAGGGGGGCTCTCTCCCCCTCTCTCCCGGTGGCGCCGGAGTGCCGCCAAAGCTAGGATCGTGATGACGATCTACATCACTAATCTTGCTACGATCAACACCAACTCTCTCCCCCACTATGCAGTGGTGTAACACCTCTACTCCCCGCTGTAATCTCTACTTAAACATGGTGCTCAACTCCATATATTATTTCCCAATGATCTATGGTTATCCTATGATGTTTGAGTAGATCCGTTTTGTCCTATGGGTTAATCTTGATTTTGGTTGGTATGATTGTATATTTTATTTCGTTGCTGTCCTACGGTGCCCTCCATTCTCGCTCAAACGTGAGGGGCCCCTGCTATAGGGTGTTGCAATATGTTCATGGTTTGCTTATTGTCAGTGTTGCGGGGGTGACAGCAGCCTAAACGCGGATAAGTGGGTTATGGCGTATGGGAGTAAAGAGGACTTGATACTTAATGCTACGGTTGGGTTTCACGATCTTTATGATCTTTAGTAGTTGCAGATGCTTGCTAGGGGTCCAATCAAAAGTGCATATGATCCAAGTAGAGAAAATATGTTAGCTCATGCTTCTCCCTTATATAAAATTACAAGAATGATTACCGGTACTTGTTATCGATCGCCTAGGGACAAATGAATTTCTTGTTGACAAAAGCAATCCACTTTTACTACCTTGAAATTTATTCGTAGTTTTATTCTCGCAAAGTACTCATAGTTTTATTCTTGCAAAATAGTTTCATACTTGTTCTAGGTAAAGCAAACGTCAAGTGTGCATAGAGTTGTATCGATGGTCGATAGAACTTGAGGGAATATTTGTTCTGCCTTTAGCTCCTCATTGGGTTCGACACTCTTATTTATCGAAGAAGGCTACAAACGATGCCCTATACTTGTGGGTTATCAAGACCTTTTTCTGGCGCCGTTGCCGGGGAGCAATAGCGTGGGTTGAATATTGTCGTGTGTGCTTGTTTGCTTTATCACTAAGTAGTTTTTATTTCTAGTTCTAAGTTGTTCTTTATCTTTATTTATGAATATGGAACACGACACCAAAAAAATTAGTTGTACTTGCTTCTCCTGGAGATGAGGAACCTCCTAAAACCCTCGATGCTCGTTATGTGAAGAGTATTATGCACTACTTTGTAATCCTGAGAAAACCCCATTCAACATGATAATGGGAGACACGTTGGATCAACATGAATACTTTAGGGATTATCGCTTGACTCATAAAGGGAAATTGTTATGGGATCAAATTCATATGTTGCATGGGTATGCTCAGGATCTATGCTTGAGATATGATTATACTTGTTGCTCTAGGATGAATGCTCCACATCTTCCCGTTTCATGCAAATTCAATGATAATGAAACCTTGGCTTCTTATGCCAATGGTATATATGATTACTATGATGTGGAACGAATAGAAGAATTTGTTGCTTTTAAGGGTGCTTATGAAATTGAATCTTTTTTTTAAAGTATGAATCTTTTGATGATGATGTTTATAGGCTTGAAAATTTTGCTATCCTTAAATATTGCTATGATAATTATAAGTACAATTCCGATATTGATGTGTTTATTGAGAAAGTCTATGTTGTCCAAGAGGAGACTAATATTTTGCAGGAGTCTATGGAAGAAGGAATTGATGAAACTGTGAGCTCATTGGATGAAAAAGATGATGAGGAGAGCGAAGAACAAAAGGAGGAAGAGCGGACTAGCTACTCGTGCCCACCTTCTAATGAGAGTAACTCTTCAACTCATACATTGTTTAATGTCCTTTCATTCTTACCGAAGGATGAATGCTATGATAATTGCTATGATCCCGTTGATTCGTTTGAAATCCCTTTTTGATGATGCTTGCTATGCTTGTGGCCAAGATGCCAATATGAATTATGCTATTGGAGATGAACTTGCTATTGTTCCTTATGTTAAACACGAAATTGTTGCTATTGCACCCACACATGATAGTCCTATTATCTTTTTGAATTCTCCAAACTACACTATATCAGAGAAGTTTGCACTTGTTAAGGATTATATTGATAGGTTGCCTTTTACCGTTGCACATGATAATTTTGATGAATATAATATGCATGTGCTTGCTGGTCCTACTTGCAATTATTATGAGAGAGGAACTTCATCTCCACCTCTCTACGTTTCCAACACGAAAAATTTGCAAGAAACTACTTATGCTATGTATTTTCCTTTACTTGATGTGCATGAATTGTTCTTGTATGACATGCCGATGCATAGGAAGAGAGTTAGACTTCGTCATTGCTTGATGTATGTTGCTTTGTGCTCACTAGTAAATGCCAAATCATTGCTAATTAAAATTGGCTTTGATATACCTTGGGATCCAGATGGATCCATTACTTGAGCACTTTATGCCTAGCTTAATGGCATTAAAGAAAGCACTGCCAGGGACACAAACCGGATGTTTTAGAGAGTCATTTATTTCTGTTGAGTGCTTTTATATAGTTTAAAAACAAAAAATATAGAGGGGAACTTAAAACTTTTCACAAAAGAGAAGCGATTGAAAGGTGGTGCATTGCGGAAGTGAGGGTCGACCTTGAACACTTGTGTTCATCCTCATGGAAACAATGTAGAATTTTTCATGAAAATTCTCAAAAAAATAATTATCCCCTTGTACAATTCCATTGTACTATAAAAATAATGTGCCAAGATTTGCCTTTAGGATGAGTAGATTGCTTGTTGGTTTGTGCGGTGCAAAACAGAAACTTTGGCTGTAGTGCTCGATTTTACAATTTTTACTGGAACGTCAAACGGTTCTGAAACTTTTTGCACTGTCTTTCTATACAAAATTTTTATTTTTTTCCTAATTTTTTCAGAATTTTTAGAGTTACATAAGTATGGTGGATGTTCAAATCTTTACAAACTGTCCTGTTTTCACAGATTGCTGTTATAACTTCATTATTTGCATATGTTTGAATTCTTGTTGAAGCCTCCTTGACTTGGGGCCATAGAATTGTGATAGCATACAGTGGGTAATGTTTGTTTATAATTATACAATAATGTTCCATTAGTACATGATGGGATTTGATTGCCATTGTCACTAACCCCGCCACTAAAAGTTCGTTTTTGTTTTGTGTGGATGAAGTGTTCGAAGATCGAGGAGGTCTCGATATGAGGAGAAGGAGGAGGGGCAAGAGCTCAAGCTTGGGGATGCCCAAGGCACTCCAAGTAAATATTCAAGGGGACTCAAGCATCTAAGCTTGGGGATGCTCCGGAAGGCATCCCATCTTTCTTCAACAAGTATCGGTATGTTTTCGGATTCGTTTTGTTCATATGATATGTGCAAATCTTGGAGCGTCTTTTGCATTTAGTTTTCACTTTTATTTTATGCGCCATGATTGATGAAGCTATGTAACTAGGGTAGGGTCATGGACCTGTCCAAGATACCCTCCCCAAGGACATCGACTCAGAAGTGTTCCACTCGACGGACTCGAAGACACTCGACCATGAAGCCAACCACTCGACAGCCAGGAGATCTAAAGTCACGCTGCACGCAAACGGTCATTAAGTAGCTTTTATGGTCATCATAGCACTTTATTTGTGGCGTTACGAACGCCGACCTTAATGTACCTTAAACCCTGCATAGCGAGGGCGGAGGGTGCAGCGAACTCTATATAAGCCACCCCCCTCCTCAGTGTCAAGGGTTCGCACCCCTGTAATTCATACACACATAATCCAGTCGACCGCCTCCGGGCTCCGAGACGTAGGGCTATTACTTCCTCCGAGAAGGGCCTGAACTCATAAAACTCATGTGTATACAACTACTCCATAGCTAGGATCTTGCCTCTCCATTCATACCACCCTACATTACTGTCAGACTTAGAACCACGACAGTTGGCGCCCACCGTGGGGCAGGTGTCTTAGCGACTTATTGGAGAAGTTGCGATTTTTCTGATCTCCTTCATCATGGTTTCAGGCGGAGTTTTGGTTGAGGGCCGCGAGATCCGTCTCGGCGCGCTCACGTTCATCGCCGACGACTCCTCTTGGCTTCGGGAGGCTCCGCTCGACATCAACATGCTCCCTGTCCGCGAGGCGACGCACTTTCGCGCGTGCGTCCACGACGTCCTCCTGCGGCAACCGTCGACCCAGTATCGGTCGGCCCCTGTGTGGTCCTCCCTCCCTATTTCCAGCTAGCGCAAGCGCTCCGGTCGGTCGAGACATCATCGGTGGGTGAGGCACGCAGTGGCTCGCCAGTCGGCCACCCCCAAGTGCAGCGATCGAGCCCGACGAATCTCTCTACGGCCTGTTCGACTGGCTCCGCAGAGACTGCATCCGAGTGCGACAGCAGTGATCCCGCGGTGGAGGTTCTGATGGTCGATGGACCACGCAGTCCTCCCGGCTTTCCCCGCACCGACGGAGGCGACGGCAGAGACGGTCCGTCGCATGCCCATGAAGAGTATCCCCCCGAGCCCCTCACTTTGCTGCAGAGGGAAGAACTTCGCCGTCGGAACATGGATGCGCTGCACACTCCTATCGTTGGAGAAACCCCCGAGGCTCGTGCTTTAGAGGATGCGCGCTTGGCCAACTTGGTTGAGCGCACTCGACTGGAGAACCTCCAGCGAGTACTCGACGAGCGTGCGCGACAACGGGTTCCAGAATCCAGTCGACGTCAACTCTTTCCACCACCGACTCAGGTATATCGAACTCCGATTCAAGATTTAGCAGCTGCGGCCCATATAGTAGAGTCGATTCAGCCATCCCAGTCCGAGGCTGGCAGAGGCTTGTTGCAGATCAGAGCATTACTCCGGGCACCAGGAGACCAGAATTCAGCTGTATCACAGTCGCGGAATAGGATCCACAGCAAATCCGTTGTTGCAGATACAGTTCAGTCGGCTCACAGCCCAAGGTCACCCCCGAGGCGTGAGGGGCGTGAAGACCGTCGAGATCAGTATAGGAACCGTGAGCAGTATGATCACCGATTCGATCGCGATGATCGACGTCGGGTGCCCACCCCTCCCCCAAGGAGTGGGTCATACGTGCCTCGACAGCAGGATGACATCGCCCTCACAGTGCTGGGCGAAGGATTCCAGTCGACCCCAGAGAACCAGGCTTTGATGCGAGATCCATTCTCGTTCAGGGTTTGGTCGACAGAAACAGGGCTCACCGAGGAGGTCATGACAGGGATGTACCCACCAGCAGCAGAGTGCACGTCTCAGGACCAGAGTGCTTCAGCAGATCCATCAGGGCCGCAGTGATTCCTCCCAACTTCAGGTTGGCGACTGGAGTCAGTAAGTTCACTGGTGAGTCCAAACCTGATACTTGGCTAGAGGACTACCGAGTGGCTGTTCAGATTGGCGGCGGCAATGATGAAGTGGCCATGAAACACCTGCCTCTTATGTTGGAGGGCTCGGTCAGAGCGTGGCTGAACCAGTTAGCACCCAGCAGCATTTACACTTGGGAAGATATTTCCCGAGTGTTTGTCAGAACATTTGAAGGGACCTGCAAGCGACCAGCAGGGTTGACAGAATTGCAATCTTGTGTGCAGAAGACAAATGAAACCTTGAGGGATTACATCAGAGATGGATCACGTTGCATCACACGGTAGAGAATGTATCTGATCACCAAGCAGCCCGTGCCTTCAAGGAAGGAGTTAAGTACAGAGAGCTAAACCTGAAATTCGGTCGAACCGGAGACATGTCTCTGAGTCGAATGATGGAGATTGCCACCAAGTATGCCAATGGTGAAGAAGAGGATCGGCTCTGAAGTGGCAAGCACAAGTCAGTCGCCCACGAAACCGGAGGAGGGAACTCCAGTCGGAAGCAGAAGCGGAAAGCCGAGCCAGCTGCTCCTGGAGAAGCCTTGGCCGTGACTCAAGGAAAGCTTAAGGGGAAGTCCAAAGGGCCTTGGAACCCCAAGAAAGTGAAGGATCAAGACGGAAATGATGTATTAGACCTGCCATGCCACATTCACACAAAGAAAGATGAAGAGGGTAAACTCATTTACCCAAAGCATACCACTCGACAGTGTCGACTCTTGATCCAGCAGTTCCAGGGGAAACAACCCAAAGATAAGGAAAAGGAGTCGGACAAAGTTGAAAACAAGGAAGATAGTGATGATGGGTACCCCCAGGTCAATTCCACCCTGATGATTTTTGCTGACGTTCAAAGCAAAAGTCTATTGAAAGTTATCAACCGAGAGGTGAATATGGTCGCTCCGACGACACCCAGTTATCTGAAATGGTCTCAGACTGCCATCACATTCGACCAGTCTGACCACCCAACACACATAGCCACCCCTGGGAGGCAAGCTTTGGTGGTCGACCCAAGGCACTCGACTGACTAAAGTTTGATGGATGGTGGTAGTGGTCTGAATATACTATATGCAGAGACGTTGAAAGGGATGGGCATTCCGATGTACAGGCTCAGTACCAGCAACATGAGTTTCCATGGAGTCATTCCTGGAAAGAAGGCCGAGTCACTCGGTCAGATTGCTCTTGATGTGATTTTCAGGGACTCCAAGAATTTCCGCAAAGAAAAATTGACGTTTGAAGTTGTGGATTTCCAAAGCGCTTATCACGCTATTCTGGGAAGGCTAGCGTATGCACGTTTCATGGCTCGACCATGTTATGTATACCTTAAGCTGAAGATGCCAGGCCCCAAAGGTGTGATCACTGTCACCGGCAATCGAAAGAAAGCGGAAGAGTGTTTTCAGAAAGGCTCAAAAATCGCCGATGCTCATATGGCAGTGGTAGAGCTGCAGGAATACCAGAAAACTGCAGACCCGAGTGATTTGTTGCGAGCCAAGAAGCCCGCTACAGAATCATCCTTTCAGTTGTCCGGTGAGATAAAGCCGATTCACATTCCCCCGACCGACCCCAATGCTGCTCCGACTCATATCTCTACAACACTCGACTCCAAATAGGAAGAAGCGCTCATCCAGTTCCTCCGTGAGAACTGGGACATCTTCGCATGGAAGCCTTCTGACATGCCGGGTGTTCCCAGGGGGCTGGCTGAGCACCGTCTATGAGTCGACCCAAAAGTGAAACCTGTCAAAGAACATCTTCGACGGTCCACCGTCCAGAAGAGAAAGGCCATTGGCGAGGAGGTGGCTCGGCTCTTAGCGGCGGAGTTTATCCAAGAGATTTACCACTCCGAATGGCTCACCAATGTCGTCATGGTCCCCAAGAAGGACAAGTCACTTCGTATGTGCATTGACTTCAAACATATCAATTAGGCCTACCCGAAAGATCATTTTCCTCTCCCCCACATCGACCAAATAGTCGACTCGACTGCGGGATGTGAGCGCTTGTCTTTTTTAGACGCCTATTCCGGTTACCATCAGATCCGTCTGTATGGACCCGACGAGATCAAAACAACTTTCATCACTTCATTCGGGTGCTTCTGTTATGTCACCATGCCATTCGGCCTCAAGAATGCCGGGGCCACGTTCATGAGGATGATTCAGAAGTGTTTGCTCACTCAAATCAGTCGGAATGTGGAAGCATACATGGATGATATTGTGGTCAAGTCACGGAAGGGTTCCGACCTGCTGACTGACCTTGCTGAGACATTTGCCAACCTTAGAAGGTATGATATCAAGCTTAATCCATCAAAGTGCACATTCGGAGTTCCTGGCGGAAAGTTACTCGGTTTTCTCGTTTCCGAACGAGGAATCGATGCCAGTCCAGAAAAAGTTGGTACTATACTCCGAATGAAATGTCCTGTGCGTGTGCACGATGTCCAGAAGCTTACTGGTTTCTTGGCCGCTTTAAGTCGATTCATCTCTCGACATGGTGAAAAGGCATTGCCTCTTTACCGACTGATGAAGAAGTTAGACAAGTTCGAGTGGACTCCTGAAGCTGATGCAGCGTTTGCAGAGCTAAAAGCCCTGCTCTCCACCCAGGCGGTGCTTGCTTCCACAAATAGCAGAGAGCCTTTGCTGCTTTACATTGCAGCCACGGGACAAGTTGTCAGTACAGTACTTACTGTCGAGCGGGAAGAAGAAGGAAAAGCCTTTAAAGTTCAGCGCCCAGTATATTATGTTTCTGAAGTTTTAACCCCGTCAAAGCAAAGATATCCTCATTATCAGAAGCTTGTATATGGGATTTAATATGACCACGAAGAAGGTTGCACATTACTTCTCTGACCATTCCATTACGATTCGTCGTGACGCTCCATTGTCGAGATTACACAACAGAGATGCAAGCGGTCGAGTGGCAAAATGGGCGATTGAACTCCTTCCCTTAGATATCAAGTTTGAGGCAAATAAAGCCATCAAGTCCCAAGCAATAGCAGATTTAAATCGCGAGTGGATTGAACAACAACTGCCGACTCAAGTTCACTCGAACCTTTGGACCATGTTCTTTGATGGTTCCAAGATGCTGAATGGTTCGATCTTTGGGGTAGTGTTAGTTTTCCCCCGAGGAGATAAGCTCAAATATGTTCTTCAAATTCACTTTGATTCCTCCAACAACGAAGCAGAATATGAAGCACTTTTGTATGGGTTGCGTATGGCCATTTCACTTGGCGTCCGTCGCCTCATGATCTATGGAGACTCAGATTTGGTGGTTAATCAAGTGATGAAGGAGTGGGACGTCAGAAGTCCAGCCATGACTGGTTACTGCAATACAGTGAGAAAGCTAGAGAAGAAATCCGAGGGGTTAGAGCTTCATCATATACCCCGACTGAAAAATCAAGTAGCTGATGATTTGGAAAAAATAGGTTCCAAGAGAGAAGCCATTCCCAGCAATGTGTTTTTGGAACACATCCACACACCATCAGTTCAAGAGGATCCTTTCACTGAAGAGACTCCGCAACAAAAAAGTGCCACAGATCCGACGGAAGTTGAGGTTCCAGCAGTGGTCGACTTGATCATGGAAGTCTTGGTCATCACTCCTGACTGTACGGTGCCGTACATCACGTACATCCTAAGGAAAGAACTCCTAGAGAATGAAGAAGAGGCTGAACAGATCGTCCGTCGATCCAAGGCCTTTACTGTGATAAAGGGACAGTTATACAGGAAAAGCGCGACTGGAGTCGGTCAGAAGTGTATAATGCCAGAAGAAGGTCAAATAATTCTTGACGATATCCACTCGGGGACCTGTGGTCATCATGCGTCCTCTCGGACCATTGTGGCTAAAGCATACCGAGCGGGATTTTACTAGCCAAGAGCAAATGAAATGGCGAAAGAGATAGTCGACAAATGTGAAGGATGTCAGTTCTACTCCAATATGTCACATAAACCCGCGTCAGCCTTGAAGACCATTCCACTCGTCTGGCCCTTCGCTGTTTGGGGATTGGATATGATTGGACCACTGAGAACTGGCAGGAGCGGCTTCACTCACGTGCTAGTGGCAGTCGACAAGTTTACTAAATGGATTGAAGCTAAGCCTATCAAGAATCTCGATGCTTGCACTGCTATCAGTTTCATCAGAGAGTTGATATTCAGATATGGAGTTCCGCATAGCATCATCACTGATAATGGGTCAAACTTTGATTCCGACAAGTTCAGAGCCTTTTGCGCCTCTCAAGGCACACGAGTCGACTATGCTTCAGTCGCTCATCCCCAGTCGAATGGACAAGCGGAAATAGCAAACGGTCTAATTCTCAAAGGATTGAAACCCCGACTGATGCGCGATCTCAAGCACGCAACAGGCGCATGGGTCGACGAACTTCCATCAGTTCTTTGGGGATTGAGGACCACACCTATTTGGTCAACTGGACCAACTCCATTCTTTCTGGTCTATGGAGCTGAAGCAGTTCTGCCGAGTGACTTGCTTCACAATGCACCCCGAGTCGAGCTCTACTCAGAAGATGAAGCAGAACAAGCCCGACAGGACGCAGTCGGCCTCCTAGAAGAGGAAAGAGAGATGCCCATGATCCGATCGACTATTTATCAGCAAGACTTGCGTCGATTCCATGCCAGAAATATGAAGAGTCGAGCCTTCCAAGAAGGAGACTTGGTCCTCCGAGTAGATCAACAGAAACCACACAAGCTCGCTCCCACTTGGGAAGGCCCCTTCATCGTCACCAGAGTTCTCCACAATGGAGCGTACCATCTTTACAACGTCGATCGCCAGATTGATGAGCCTCGAGCTTGGAATGCAGAGCTGCTCCGCCCCTTTTATACTTAAGTACTCACTCGGATGAGATGTTATAAGAAATACCTCTGTAGTTTATTTATCAAAGACAAGAGTGTTATAATTTTCCCAGTGATTGTTGTTGCTTTTGTTTTCATAAGAAAACCCCCAGTGGGTAACTTAGCTGCGAATCCGTTTCGCCTAAGTTTGTAAAAAAATCCTACCGAGTGACGAGCAAGCCTCTCACTCGGAGGCTTAGCTGCGAATCCGTTTCGCCTAAGTACTTGAAAATCCTACCGAGTGGTGAGCCAGCCTCCCACTCGGGGGCTTAGCTGCAGTCCAAGTACTCGTCTAAGTTTTAAAAATCCTACCGAGTGGTGCGCCAGCCTCCCACTCGGGGGCTTAGCTGCAGTCCAGTACTCGCCTAAGTTTAACAAATCCTACCGAGTGAAGAGCAATCCTCTCACACGGGGGCTTAGCTGTAGTCCAAGTACTCGCCTAAGTTTAACAAATCCTACCGAGTGAAGAGCAATCCTCTCACTCCGGGGCTTAGCTGCAGTCCAGTACTCGCCTAAGTTTTACAAATCCTACCGAGTGGTGAGCCAGCCTCCCACTCGGGGGCTTAGCTGCAGTCCAAGTACTCGTCTAAGTTTAAAAAAATCCTACCGAGTGGTGAGCCAGCCTCCCACTCGGGGGCTTAGCTGCAGTCCAAGGACTCGCCTAAGTTTGAGAAATCCTATCGAGTGAAGAGCAATCCTCTCACTCGGGGGCTTAGCTGCAGTCCAAGCACTCGCCTAAGTTTGAGAAATCCTACCGAGTGAAGAGCAATCCGCTCACTCGGGGGCTTAGCTGCAGTCCAAGTACTCACCTAAGTTTGATAAATCCTACTGAGTGAAGAGCAATCCTCTCACTCGGGGGCTTAGCTGTAGTCCAAGCACTCGCCTAAGTTTGAGAAATCCTACCGAGTGAAGAGCAATCCTCTCACTCGGGGGCTTAGCTGCAGTCCAAGTACTCGCCTAAGTTTGAGAAATCCTACCGAGTGAAGAGCAATCCTCTCACTCGGGGGCTTAGCTGCAGTCCAAGTACTTGCCTAAGTTTGAGAAATCCTACCGAGTGAAGAGCAATCCTCTCACTCGGGGGCTTAGCTGCAGTCCATGTACTCGCCTAAGTTTGAGAAATCCTACCGAGTGACGAGAAATCCTCTCACTCGGAGGCTTAGCTACAGTCCAGTACTCGCCTAAGTTCAAAAACATACCGATCCGCAAGGACGACGAGGTGCAGGTCGACTGCTACCTTCTCCTTCGGAGCTGCGCCACAAGTACAACGTGTGCTCCATCCCGATCGGCAAGGACGATGAGGTGCAGGTCGACTGCTACCTTCTCCTTCGGAGCTGCGCCACAAGTACAACGTGCGCTCCATACGCAAGGATGACGAGGTTCAGGTCGAATGCTACCTTCTCCTTCGGAGCTGCACCACAAGTACAACGTGCGCTCCATCCCGATCCGCAAGGACGACGAGGTGCAGGTCGATTGCTACCTTCTCCTTTGGAGCTGCGCCACAAGTACAACGTGCACTCCATCCCGATCCGCAAGGACGATGAGGTGCAGGTCGACTGCTACCTTCTCCTTCGGAGCCACAAGTACAACATACGTACTCCATCCCTTCCTGCAAGGACAATGATGTGCAGGACGACTGAATCTCCCACCTCAGTGCTGCATCTCAAACAAAAAGACTATTCCGAGTGAAGAACACAGTCCACTCGAAGGCAAATGCAAGCATATTCAGAAGTAAAACCAGTTCAGATAAATCTTAAATGTTCCAAACCGCAGATCAAAGTACTCGGGCTCTCAGCCCGAAGGAGTTTAGCGGTTACAAAATTCACTCGGCATTCCGAGGCAAATTTAAGGTGAGGCATAAAAGTTTGTTCACTCCACAGGAGGAGGACTGGCAGGCTCGACGAAGTCGTCCAGGTCGACACCATCGGCGATCCGAGTGGCAGAAGTCTCCATAAAGGATCGGAAATCATGCTTCTTGGTGTTGGCGACATTGATTGCTGCCAGCTTATCTTCTCGCGCCTCTTTAAAGTGGACACGAACCAAAGACGGAGCCACATCAGCACCGCACCGAGCAGAAGACTTCTTCCACTCCTGCACTCGACCAGGGATTTCGTGAAGTCGAGTCATCAGGGACTCGAGGTCGTTCTGGAGTGTTGCCCCTGGCCAAAGTGTTGTGTCGATCTGCGACGTGGCGAATTTCAGTCGAGCCAAGTAGTCAACAACGCCATCGATGCGGGATTCCAGTCGGAGCAGGTTCATAGCAGTTTCGTCCTTCACGGGAGAATTGATAGGGTCCAAATTTGGTTCGATTCGCCCAGTCTCCTCCTCGAAGTCTCGGCAAAGCTCTGCATGCGCAGCCCAAAGATGAGTCAATATTCGTATGCCGAGTCGACAAAGATGAACCAGTCGGAACGGGACATGTACCTTCAAGCTTGATGAATAACTTCTTGGCGAGGCTCCTCAGATAGCTTTCCAGATCATCCCTCCTGTGAGAAAGGCCTTCCATCTTCTCGTTCAGGTTAACCTTGTCCTTCTTCAAGCGGGTTACCTCCTTGTTGGCTTCATCCAGGGCAGATTTCATCTTCGCATTCTCCTCCTCCAGTTTGCCGACTGAAGCCAGCTTCTGTTCAGCCAGAGCAGTTTGGTCGTTGACCTTCTTTTGTGCAGCAGCCAGATCATGATCCTTCTTTAACAGAGCCTGGTTCAGTTTTTCTAAAAAGAAATAACGCTTAGTTCAGCAAGAGCAGAATGAAGTCCGGGTCTAAGACAAAACATTCGACAAAGCTTCCTCACCATTGGCGTCATCTTTGGCCTTCTACAGCTCTGACTTGGCAAACTCCAGGTCAAGGTTGAGTTGAATTTGCTGCTTTTCCAAGTCGGCAAAGCGAGCTCCAAGGTCACAAGATTTCTGCAATCAGAGAGGATGGGTTATTTTACAGAGGAAAAACACAAAGACAATAAATACTAAGACTACGGTCAACTGCCCACAGTCCACCATAGTCTCGGGGACTACACCCAGTGGGTGCACTTAGCGTGCCCCCACTGGTTCAGTTAACACTCGACGAGACCTTTTCGGCGCGAGCGTATATACATAAAAAAAGAAGAAAGACATCAAAAAACAAGTTCTTCAGACCATAGTTGACTGCCAGCAGTCGACCACGGTCTCGGGGACTACACCCAGTGGGTGCACTTAGCGTGCCCCCACTGGTTCAGTTAACACTCGACATGGCCAGACCAGACCGAGTGAAGGGATTAAAACGTCAAGACTACAATCGAATGCCCGCAGTCCACCGTAGTCTCGGGGACTACACCCTGTGGGTGCACTCAGCGTGCCCCCACTAGTCCAAAACTTCAATAACAAAAATTCAGCTCAAAGTATGGATGGGCTCAGTGACAAGTGGAAACACCCAGTGGGTGTGCAGATGCAAAGATCCTTGGAAAGAGAGTTTTCAGGTAGCATGTCCTAGCAGAGCAAGCCAAGAAAACCAGTCGACGTGCTACTAACCTGAACATTGCTTTGGGGAGCCGAGCTGGCATCATAGGCGGCCTGACTGACATCCCGCACCATCTTCATCTTCTCCATCATAATACCTGCTTGGCGTATGGCTTCCTTGGTAGCATTCACTTCGTCCTCTGGAACGTGATGGGTAACAAAAACTAAAGGTGGATCGGCAGGAGCTTGAGCAGTCGATGAAGAAGGCAGAGCACTCGACGATGGTACAGCGAAGGTAACAGAAGCACGATTGGCATCACCAGCGTCCTGAACGACTGGTTCAGCTATCGGCGTCGATTGTAGCACCTTGTCTGCAGGAGTTCTCCTATTTTTCCTTGTCAAAGGCCTCTCGGGCTCTTCATCGTCATCGTCGGGGAGGTCAATAATGTTGGGAGATGTTCAAAGATCGGTCGCCAAAATTGCATCACCCAATGGTATATATTATAGTTGAGTCGACCAAATAAAGACAGAACGACAATCTTACCCAGATTGGAGGTGACTGCATCCTCCATTGCCTCATTCTCATCCCTGTAAGCTGAAGTCCCGGAAGTAGCAGCGCTGCTAGTTCCAAAGTTTATCTGGTCAAATCAAGGAAAAATAAACAGCACAGAGCGTCGAGTGAATACAAAGGGAGACACTCATGCAGAAGCGACGGGGATGTCAATCTTAATCTTCGGCAACGCCTTTAGAGGCCTTGGCACTACAACTTTGGGCTTCTTTGACGCTTTTTCAGTCGAAGCCGGTGAGGAAGTCCGAGGGCGCTTTGAAGATGGGCCAGTCTGAGCAATCGCTTTTTCACGAGCGCCCGGCCGGTCTTGGTCGAGCTTGGATCGCCTCTCCCTGCGAGGAGGTGACTCGGCTTCTTCTTCGTCACTTGAGTCGTCACTTTCCTCGGTCTCCTCCCTGTCAGAATGCCAGTCACCACTGTCGCCGCCGCTCGCCTCCCCTTCCGGATCTTGCTCTTGCTCTCCGTTGGGCATTGAGTACATTTCGATAAGAGCCTGGCAGAAAAACAAGCAGAACAAAAGTCAATCGACGGAGCATAAATAGCTACATGGTTAAAATTACAGCCGGAAATTCAGAGTTGAACCTTGTCCGGTACGTGGGATTGGTCGAGTGGAGGAATTCTCCTGGCTCCCCTAGGGTTGTCTCTGTTACCAGTGATGCTCGTCAGCCACCCCTCCAGCGTGGCATCCTCGACCTCCTCCGGGTGGATCCGAGTGGTGTCCTCAGTGCCCGAATACATCCACATCGGATGGTCTCAAGCTTGAAGTGGTTGGATGCGTCGTCGAAGGAAGACCTCCAAGAGGACCATACCAGTCACCCCTTCGTGGATAAGCTGGACAACACGTTCGACCAGCACCTTAACCTGCGCCTTCTCTTCCGGGATCACCTTCAAAGAGGAAAGCTTCCTCACTCGGTTCATGGAAAAAGGAGGGAGTCCGTTTGACTGCCCTGGCGTCGGCTGGTCTTTGCAGTAAAACCAGGTCGACTGCCATCCACGGACCAAGTCGGGTAGGATCATGGCCGGAAAAGAACTTTTCCCTCTCATCTGAACCCCAAGACCCCCACACATCTGAATAACTTGTGTTCTCTCGTCACTCGGATTTGCCTTTTTCACCGTCTGGGAGCGACAGGTGAAAATGTGCTTGAAAAGGCCCCAATGAGGTCGACAACCCAAGAAATTCTCACACAAAGACACGAAAGCGCCGAGATACACGATTGTGTTGGGTGTGAAGTGGTGGAGTTGTGCCCCAAAGAAATTCAGAAGTCCCCAAAAGAAAGGGTGAGGAGGCAAGGAAAACCCGCGGTCGACATGGGTGGCCAAGAG
The DNA here is from genome assembly GCA_021605205.1 of Aegilops longissima. Classification (NCBI taxonomy): domain Eukaryota; kingdom Viridiplantae; phylum Streptophyta; class Magnoliopsida; order Poales; family Poaceae; genus Aegilops; species Aegilops longissima. Next base: position 39,024,223 of record CM038682.1, on the reverse strand, counting down.
AACGCACTCACCCTCCCGAGGCTGCGGCTCGGACTCCTTCCCCGGAAGCCGCGCCGATCCGTGGGGGATTAGTCCTCCAGCGGCCAGGTCGTCGAGGTCTTCTTGACGATCTTGGCGGATCAATCGCCTGGATCCAGCCTGCCGCGCAGCCGGCCCTCGATGAAGATCCGCCCCGACTGGTCGTCTTTTCCTTACGCCTTCGCCGTCGCTTTCCTCGCCCGCTCCACGGCCGCCGTCTTCTCTTTCACCATCGTCGCCGGCGAGACGCACGCAGGGCAGCGGCACTGAGACGGAAGCGAACACGGCGGATAAGTCTGAGGAAGGGAGGGGGAAATGAGAACGCATTGTTCAAAAACCCCGGTCCGGCGCCTTATATGAGGTTACTTCCGAGTGACTGACTTGTAGGCCCGGGCGATCCTGTCAAATCCCGCAACAGTCGCGCGCGTGATACGTGGCGAAAAAGGTGGCACGGAGATCGAGGCATCCCTGCCTTATCCCATCCGATTACTGCGGCCTCCGCCGCCCCGCGCGCTTCCCGAAATTCAAATCCCGTGAAATCCGCGAGCTGCAGAACAACTTGTCAGACGGAAGATCTCCTCCGCTCTGTCACTCGGAGCTCTCCAAGTAAAGAAACTCACTCGACCGATACAAAGAATGGATCAAGGTGACTGAAAAAGAAGTTGCTACCGTCACCTAAGTTCATTGATCCAGAGCAGGATATACTCATAGCACGAAAAATGGGTCGGAAGTGTGTTCAACTCCTTTCCCACTCAAACCTCGATCCATTCGGGGGCTAATGATGAAGCTATGTACCTAGGGTAGGGTCATGGACCTGTCCAAGATACCCTCCCCAAGGACATCCCTAGAAGAATCACCTTTCAATCGACTCGGAAGTGTTCCACTCGACGGACTCGAAGACACTCGACCATGAAGCCAACCACTCGACAGCCAGGAGATCTAAAGTCACTCCGCACGCAAACGGTCATTAAGTAGCTTTTATGGTCATCATAGCACTTTATTTGTGGCGTTACCAGTAACGCCCGACCTTAATGTACCTTAAACCCTGCATAACTGAGGGCCGGAGGGGTATGGCGAACTCTATATAAGCCACCCCCGTCCTCAGTGTCAAGGGTTCGCACCCCTGTAATTCATACACACATAATCCAGTCGACCGCCTCCGGGCTCCGAGACGTAGGGCTATTACTTCCTCCGAGAAGGGCCTGAACTCGTAAAACTCGTGCGTATACAACTACTCCATAGCTAGGATCTTGCCTCTCCATTCCTACCCCCCTACATTACTGTCAGACTTAGAACCACGACAATGATGGTATGAGATAGTCCATGGTTGATTTATATAATGCTCATTGCACTTCACTTATATTTTTGAGTATAGCTTTATAGAATGGTTCATGTGCTTCTGTTTATATTCACATAGAAAACCGATGTTCGTAGAATGCTCTTTTGCTCCACTTATATTTGTTAGAGCATGATCTTTTGTAGAAAGAATTGATCTCTCATGCTTCACTTATATCTATTTAGAGAGTCAACATTAATTGGTCAATTGCATGGTTAGTCACAAAATCCTACATAAAACTTATGGATCACCGAATATGATATGTTTGATTCGTTGCAATATTTTTGTGATATAGAGATGATAATATGTGGAAAGTACTAGTAAATGGTTGTGGTTAGTAAGAATATTGGTGTTAAGGTTTGTGATTCCCGAAGCATGCACGTATAGTCTCTCGTTATGCTATGAAAGTTGGAGCACAATTTATCCTTGATTGGCTTTCTTATGAGTGGCGGGCGGGGACGAGCGATGGTCTTTTCCAACCAATCTATCCCCCTAGGGTCATGCGTAGTAGTACTTTGCTTCGAGGGCTAATAAACTTTTGCAATAATTATATGAGTTCTCTATGACTAATGTGAGTCCATGGATTATACGCACTCTTACCTTTCCGCAATTTGCTAGCCTCTATGGTACCACTACTAGAAAAAAGGCTATAGCTAATATGGACATTAATGGCGCACCATGTATAGGTACGCCATTAGTGTCCATATCACTAATGGCGCACCACACACACGGTGCGCCACTACTAACATTTTTTTTCAAAACTAGTAATGGTGCACCGGGGATAGTGCGCCATTACTAGTTTTAACTAGTAACGGCCCACCACACACTCTGTGCGCCAGTACTAACAATTTTTTTTACATTTTTTTTCAAATCTAGTAATGGCGCACCAGGGGATAGTGCGTCATTACTAGTTCAAACTAGTAATGGTGCACCACAACCACGGTGCGCCACTACTAATAATTTTTTTTATTTTTTTTTCAAAACTAGTAATGGCGCACCACATACCAGGTGTGCCATTAGTAACCAGGGTTACTAATGGCGCATTCTTAGGTGGTGCGCCATTGGTAACCTGAGAGCAGCTAGATATTTTGGACAGCCACCTACCACACTCACTTTCCCCACTTCATTCGCTCCACCTCCTCCTCCAAGCTTGTCTCGGCTGCCTCCTCCTCCTCACCTCATTTGCACCACAGATTCACCCAAATTAAGTGGCTAATTTCCTTTTTTTGATAGGTAAGTAAGGGGAAAGCTTTCTTTATGTTCTAGATCTACTTTTTCTCCCTCCAACAACGTGCACATGCACTTTTTATGGCCTAGATCTACGTATGTTTGTGGTGTTGCATATGTTATGTTTGTGGCTAATTTCCTTTTTTTGATAGGTAAGTAAGGGGAAAGCTTTCTTTATGTTCTAGATCTACTTTTTCTCCCTCCAACAACGTGCACATGTACTTTTTATGGCCTAGATCTACGTATGTTTGTGGTGTTGCATATGTTATGTTTGTGGTGTTGCATATGTTTGTGTTTGCAGGTACCGGTATTTGAAATGCGATAGTTGCCAATATTTTGCCGGAATGTTGATTCATTTCCATTTTGGCGAGAATTTGGCACTATGCATTCTTTTTTGTCCTATTTTTAGGCAAAGTCATGCCAAAAAAAATTGGTTCTAAAATATCGTTTTGCTCTACCCCGCAGGCGACCATGGTCCGCACGATGACCGAAGGCATCGTGAATAGGTTTTTGAGCTCTGCGAAGGCCGAGATGCTTCAAAAGAACGAGACGGAGATAAGATGTCCGTGTCGAAGATGCAAGCTGAAGAGCCTTATGGATCCGGATTCCGTACAGGTGCGGGACCACCTGCTCTTGCGTGGTTTCATGGATGGCTATCGGTCGCAAGGTGATGAAGATGATTATGAAGTCGTCCATGGGGATCGGGCAAGAAATGAGGAAGGGCAGCAAGACCACCGCGGCGAGGGCGGGCGAGAAGACGAAGAATCTCCAGGACATGATCACGAAGTAGAAGAAGTACACAGTCATCATGTAGAAGATGCCGGACATGATGATGAGGAAGATCAAGACGAAGGGCATGATCATGAAGATGAAGATGCCGGAGCAGGCGACGATGGACCATCGATGGGCTGGGTGCAGGACCCTCATATTCAAGAGCTGCTTCTCAAAGAGACGGATAACGCAAGAGCTGCCGCCCGAGAGAAAGCCAAGCTGGATCAACTGGAGATAGACGCAGTTACTCCATTGTATGAAGGATGCAGGCCCGAGGATACCCGCCTGAAAGTAACGCTCATGGCTCTGGAGATGAAGGTAAAACACAAAATGACCGACGCATGCTTCGACAAGAACATGTCATTCTGGCACGAACGTCTTCCCAAGGGGAACAAGTGCCCGACCGGTTTCGAGGAGGCGAAGAAAATCATGTGTCCTCTGGATTTACCGCATGCGAAATACCATGTGTGCATGAACGATTGCATCGTTTATCGGGACAAGCACGCGGAGTATACCATATGTCCGGTGTGCGGCGTCACTCGATACAAGAAGAGGAAGAAAGCTCCTCGAAAAGTGGTGTGGTACTTTCCGATCACTCCTCGTCTGCAGCGGTATTTCGCGGACCCTAAGGTAGCATAGCTCATGCGTTGGCACGCGGATAGGGAGGAGAAGAAGCGGGAAGATGACGAAAATGATCCGGAGATAAATAAAAAAGACAAGATGCTGAGTCATCCTAAGGATGCGAGCCAATGGCAAGCGTTGAACTTCGAACACCCAGAATTTGGGGACGATCCAAGGAACATCGTGCTGGGCGCGAGCACCGATGGAGTCAATCCGTTTGGCAGCCAGAGAAGAACACATAGCACCTGGCATGTGTTTGTGTGGATGTACAACCTTCCCCCCTGGTTGTGCATGAAGAGGAAATACATTCACATGAGTATGCTAATTGAAGGGCCGAAACAACCAGGGAACGACATCAATCTGTATCTGGGGCTGCTGAAAGAGGAGCTAGACACGCTGTGGAAAACGCCAGGCAATACGTGGGACGCCGCAGAGAAAGAATATTTCCCTATGAGAGCCGCACTGCTCACGACGGTGCACGACTATCTCGGTTACGGATATGTCGCGGGGCAGGTGGTCCACGGATTTTCTGGATGCGTGAGTGCATGGATGACACAACGTATCGCGAGCTAGATAGAGATCTCGGGTCTTTGAAAACCGTGTTCATGGGACATCGAAGGTGGCTTTGAGACAATGACTCATGGAGAAAACGCAAGGATCTGTTCTATGGTGAAACCGAACCCCGAAGACGCCCGTGTACGAGGAGCGGTGAGGAAATAGACGAGAAGTTGAAAAATTGGAAAGAGTGCCCTCCGCCGGGAAAGAAGCGAAAGGGCCAGAGCCGCTGCTGAAGGTATGGAAAACGAGTTCTATTTTCTGGGACTTGCCGTACTGGAAGATCCTCCATGTGCCTCACAGCCTTGATGTCATGCATATCACGAAGAACGTGTGCAAGAGTCTGCTTGGTACCCTGCTCAACATGCCAGAGAGGACCAAAGATGGGACGAAAGCAAGGGCAGACTTGAAATCAATGGGCATCAGGGAGGAGCTTCACGCTAATGATGATGATGATGAGGCGAAGGACATGGAAAGTCGTCGCAAAGGCAAAAAGGCCAAGAAGATCGGAAATGACTGCCCTCTCGCGTGCTTCACTCTAAGTCATGAGGAGATCGAGCAGTTTTTCACCTGCCTCGTAGGAGTAAAACTTCCTTACGGTTACGCGGGGAAGATAAGCAGATACCTAGACTCCGCGAAGCAGAAGTTCAATGGGATGAAGTCTCACGACTATCACGTGCTGATGACGCAGATACTTCCAGTTGCAATCCGTGGTATCATGGACGCGCACGTCCGTGAAACGCTATTTTGCCAATGCAACTTTTTCGACGTCATCTCTCGGAAGTCGGTTGGCGTGAGGCAACTCAGAAGGCTACAGGAAGAGATCGTGGTGATACTATGCGAGCTTGAGATGTACTTCCCGCCCGCATTCTTCGACGCTATGGCGCATCTGCTGGTCCATATCGTGGAGGATATCATCCAACTCGGGCCGACGTTCCTGCACAGCATGATGTCGTTCGAAAGGATGAATGGTGTCATCAAAGGATACGTTCGCAACATGTCACGTCCAGAGGGAAGCATAGCCAAGGGCTTTCTGACCGAAGAGTGCATCTCCTACTGCACGGATTATCCAGGCATCGAGAACCCCGTTGGTCTGCCCGTCAACAGGCACCTCGGCAAGCTCGCTGGATGGGGTCACCGCGAGGGTCGCCGCGAAATGCATGTCGACTTCAAGGGTCGACTCGCCGACGTTGAAAGAGCAAACCTAGTCGCGCTACAACACATAGACGTGGTCGATTCTTGGGTGGTAGAGCACAAAACCTTTATTGAGAAGACGTACAATGACCGAGGCCAACAGAGGACGGACGGAGATATAATCAAAGAGCACAACTCATGTGTTGGAGATATGCCCTAGAGGCATTCATGTATGATGATATTTCCTATGTGTTTATGAATAAAGATAGTCCTTGGACATTATCAATGATGTGTATCAGCAAGTACGTGACTTGTTTGTGGGACTATGCATTGTATGATGACTGTCCTAAAAGGTCCCTAGTCGAAAGGGCTGTGTGGACGCGCAGCCGACTAGACTAGCATATGACACGGTCGATGGCTCGGTCTCACTAGCCATGGAGCATTGGATGCTAACCGGATAATATGGACTTGGAAAGGTCTGGTCGGATTCGACATAGTCGGATCCGAAGTCGAGATAAGGTCCGAGTCGGACAGACCCAACTATGAGACGCAGCGATATGTCATCTGTGAGTCTCTAGTACAACATCGTTCTATGTCCTAAGACCTGAGTGGCGCATGTACTCGAGATGGTGATAGACTTGCTTTGGGCCGACCAAACGCTACTCCGTGACTGGGTAGTTACAAAGGTAGGTTTCGGGTTTGTCCAGTCCCATGCTGCGAGACATGGTCGAACAAGATGGGATTTGCCCCTCCGATCAGGAGAGATATACTCTGGGCCCCTTGTGTGATCTGACCAGGAACAACATGGCCATGCGACAAGGATTATGAGATAATCCGGACAGTGGTCGGTATCACTGGAACGAGAAAGAGGTCGGGTTAGCACAAGGATGACAGTCTCGCCTTGAGCCCGACAACATATATCGTGCGGCAAAGGGAACAGAAGTGTGACACGTTGTACAGCTTTGCCTAACCAGCTTCATAGTCTGCTTGGTGGTCGGCACGCCTTGCTAGAGGCCGCTACCAACCGTACAGGTCGGAGGTGATCCAAACTGTGACCAAGCTGACTTGAACCTAAGGGGTCGCGCGCTTAAGGGAAGGAACCTACGAGGTCAGTTCATAGGACACTGGTCGGATGTGATCCGAACTGGACTAGGAACGTGACCGAGTAGACTTTGCGCTTTAGGGTCCATGCGAGGCCCAAGTGTTGAGCTCGCGACGGACGCCTATATAAAGTGGAGGTGCGGCACACTCAGGCGGTTGATCGCTTCGGCGCTGCGACTAGGGTTTGCATGTGTTGCGAATAACCACCTCCACTCGCCGCCGACTGTGTGATCGGACCTAGCAGTCCGACGCACGACGTTCCTCCCGCACGCGCGGATACCGTTAGAGGCGGTGCACTTGCGCCGCTCCGCGAACTCGTGACGTGGGATCGGACGACCGGCCGCTCGAGGGAGATCGAGCGAGGAGAGGCGATCCACGCAGACGCCGCTGCCCCAACTCTTCTTCGCTGCACGGCATCGCTGGCGTCTAGTGGTAACGAACTATGATCCATCTCCCGTAGCATGTTCCTGGATGTTCTGCGCGTAGGAATTTTTTAATTTGCAGTCGACGCACCCTACCGTAGAACCCAACAGTGGTATCAGAGCCTCTGCTATAGGATTTGGATTCAGATCGTATGCATATTAGATATGTGGATGCGGCAGATGAGATCTGTTGTCCTTGAAGAGATCGGCTATGTGCACGGTTGATGTGATCAATTGCACATGGGGATCGTTGAGGCTATGTTTTCTGTAAATCGGGATCGATGAGGTTGTGACACGATCTACTCCTACCGGTCGGTTATCCGCCATCAGGGTTAACAGTGAAACGTAAATCCGAATCGGATTCGCGATGATCGATAAGATCGGTCAGATCAGAGAATTCGGCGTGATCGGAGTTCAGATGTGATCTGTGATTTCTGAAAACGTCGGGCGCTGCCCGCACCCGCGAGGGACCGCCGTGTGCGTAGCGCCGTGTATTTCGTACCCGACACACAAACCGGTAGAATGCGATTCTATGCATAACTTTGTTTTGCAGGTTTGATGTGAATAGTATGGCTCATGTGTATGTGATGCATGTGTGTAATTTATACGTGGCCTGCGTGTCATGTTTGTCAGCCGGCAGGAGCCAAAGTGCTGTCATTATAATGTATAACGACCTGCGTGTCGACTTGTGACTCTATGTAAATTCATTACTAGTTGTAGTAGTTGGATAATAGAGATCAGGTTGGTGGCTTACGCCCCGGCGTGACAAACAAGATGGAGTTCGTAGATGGTCATCGGAGTCGGAGCCGACCTGGAAGAACGTCCATGAAGGAGCCATACTATTTCACAATATGTGTTATTTTGTGATTGTTATGCTTCTTTGTTTCTATGCATGTTAGAATGGTAGAAAGATCCCTCATGAATATCAAGTGAATTGCCATCCCCGATGTTGCACCTTCGCACGTCAAGTACGTCTAGTAGTGGGCTCATAAAATTGGGGTGCTGCTGGGTGTCCTTGAACTAAAGGGTTCGTGTCGGACACGGACATGCACTGCATCAGGTTAACTTGACAAGGCTATCAAAATGGTTTTGGGCCTTGTGGCAAAGAAGGTTGGGAGCCGGGGTATGAGATACCTTCCCGATCGGCGAAGTCGTATAGAGATCACGATTAGCAAGGAGTTGCTTACGGATAGGTATGTTGGCTAGCAGTGATGCTAAAGCTCACTAGTCGCATGCGCTAGTCGGATCCTGAATCACCGAGAGTTTGCGGAGGATGCTGACTTGATGGGAGTATTTCTGTTCAGGCTAGAATTACTCTACATAAACACATTGCTTAGTGATTGCATATTTTCTGTTGTAGATCAATGGCACCACCTGCTCAACCCAACTTTGCATTGAAATCAATTCTGGAAAAGGATAAACTGAATGGAACAAACTTTACCACCTGGTATAGAAATCTGAGAATTGTTCTCAAGCACGATAAAAGGAACATGTTCTAGAGGATCCACTTCGGAGGAACCTGCTGATAATGCTAGTGCCACAGCTAAAAATGCCTACGAAACTTCGTTGATGAATCAACGGAGATCAGCTGTCTGATGCTGGCTTGTATGGAGCCCGATTTGCAACAGCATTTCGAAAATGTTGAGGCTTACGATATGATCGAGAGTCTCAAGAGCATGTTTCAGACACAGGCTAGGACCGAAAGGTTCAACGTCTGGCGATCCTTGATGGATTGCAAGCTGAAGGAAGGTGATCCATCGAGCCCACATGTGATCAAGATGATCGGATATGTGCAAGCTTTGGATTGTTTGGGCTTCCGCTCTTGGATGAGCTGGCTCTCGATGTTGTTCGGGTTCTCTTCCGCCCAGCTATGGGACGTTCATCTCGAACTACCATATGCATGGCATGGATAAGAAGCTCACTGAATTGCATGGGATGCTCAAAGTGGCAGAGCAGGATATTAAGAAGGCACGCATCAAGTGTTGATGGTGCAGAAAGCGGCTAAGTTCAAGAAGAGTTGGTCCAAGAAAAAGGCTAAGGCAAAGGGCACGGAGATGGTAACCTCTACCGCTGCGCCGAAGTCTGGACCGGACTCGAAGACCGTTTGCTTTCACTGCAAGGAGACCGGTCACTGGAAGAGGAACTGTAGCAAGTGGCTTGCAGAGCATGGCAAGAAGGCCGGAAATGCTTCTTCAGGCAAAGGTACACTTGTTGCATATGTTATAGACATTTACCTTGCTGACATACCTAGTAGCTCTTGGGTATTTGATACCGGATCGGTTGTTCATATTTGCAACTCGATGCAGGGGCTGGTAAGAACTAGGCGTGTGGCACAAGGGGAGATTGACATCAGGGTCGGCAACAAAGCAAGAGTTGCTGCGTTGGAGGTCGACACGATGCAGCTCCAGCTTCCTTTCGGATTCATTATGGAATTGAATAATTGTTATTACATTCCTGCACTTAGTCGGAACATTATTTCTGCCTCATGTTTGATGAGTCAAGGTTATGAATTCAATTTAAAGGACAATGGTTGTTCGATATTTTTGAATGGTATGTTCCACGGCTATGCACCCATTGTTGATGGGCTATTTATATTGAATCTAGAAGAGGAACCGGTCTATAACGTAAATGTCAAGAGGTATAAGCCTAATGAGATAAATCCGACATACTTACGGCATTGCGGCTTGGACACATTAGTCTGAACGCATGAAGAAGCTCCATGATGATGGGCTCCTAACCCGTCCGACTTGGTCGTTTGAGACATGTGAATCATGCTTGCTCGGCAAGATGACTAAGTCTCCTTTCGCAAAGAGTTGCGAGAGGGCGTCCGAGCTATTGGAACTTATACATAGTGATGTGTGTGGTCCAATGAGCACAACCGCCAGAGGTGGCTATCGATGCCGTGACTTCTACCGGCGACTTGAGTAGATATGGATATATCTATTTGATGAGGCACAAGTCGGAGACTTTTGAAAAGTTCAAAGAGTTTCAAAACGAGGTTGAGAATCAGCTCGGCAAGACTATAAAGCTTCTGCGATCTGATCGTGGAGGTGAGTACATGAGCCAGGAGTTCGATGATCATCTGAAAAGTCGAGGTATAGTACCTCAGCTCACACCTCCGGGTATGCCACAGAGTAATGGCGTGTCAGAACAGAGGAATAGAACCTTGTTGGACATGGTCCGGTCTATGATGAGCAAATCAGATTTACCCTTGTCATTTTGGGGATACGCTCTAGAAACTGCAGCTTTCACACTTAATAGGGTACCATCAAAATCCGTAGACAAGACACCGCATGAGATGTGGACTGGGAAGAGTCCTAGTTTGTCTTTTCTAAAGATTTGGGGTTGTGAAGCATTTGTCAAGCGACTTATGTCAGACAAGCTTACACCCAAGTCGGATAAATGCATATTCGTGGGATATCCGAGGGAAACCTTGGGATATAGCTTCTACAACCGGGAAGAGAACAAAGTGTTTGTTGCTCGGAGCGGGGTTTTCCTTGAGAAAGAGTTTCTCAGTCGGGAGGCCAGTGGGAGGGCGGTTCGACTTGAAGAAATTCGAGGACCACTGGGGCGGCTCGGTGATGATGAAATCAAACCGAGTCGGTCGGGGAACCCGTAGTGGGCGGCATCGGAACCACGGAGGTCGGAAAGATTGCGCAGAGTCGCGATGTATTGTTGCTAAGCGGCGAGCCGCCACGTATGCGAAGCGATGGTGAGCCCAGATTCGAGGCATGGCTAGAGGCCATGAGATCCGAGTTAAAGTCCATGGATGAGAATCAAGTCTGGGACTTGGTTGATCCGCCACCTCGCGTAACTGCCATTGGTTGCAAATGGTTCTTTAAGAAGAAAACCGATGTGGATGGAAATGTTCAGATCTACAAAGCTCGGCTTGTCGCTAAAGGTTATGGACAAGTTCAAGGAATTGACTACGACGAGACTTACTCGCCGGTAGCGATGCTGAAATCGGTGAGGATCATACTAGCTATAGCTACATATTTCGATTACGAGATATGGCAGATGGATGTCAAGACGGCTTTCCTTCACGGAAATTTAACCGAGGACGTGTATATGATACAGCCCGAGTGTTTTGTCGATCCGACTAGCACTAGTAAGGTATGCAAGCTCAAGAGATCCATTTATGGGTTGAAGCAAGCATCTCGGAGTTGGAACATTCGTTTTGATGAAGTCGTCACTGGTCTCGATTTCATCAAAAGCGAAGAGGATTCTTGTTTATACAAGAAGTTAAGTGGGAGCTCGATAGTGTTTTTGATCTTGTATGTGGACGACATACTACTGATCGGGAACGATGTTTCGATGTTAAACTCGGTCAAGGGATCATTGAATGGCAAGTTTTCGATGAAGGACCTTGGTGAGGCAGTCTATATTTTAGGCATTAAGATCTATAGAGATAGATCAAGGAGGCTGCTCGGCTTAAGCCAGAGCACGTACATAGATAAAGTGTTGAAGCGGTTCAACATGAGTGAGGCGAAGAAAGGGTTCTTGCCACTCTCACATGGTATAAGGCTAAGCGAGACTCGAGTCCCTCGACATCGATGGCGAAGCAGGATGAGTAGGATTCCGTATGCCTCGGCAATCGGATCCATCATGTATGCCATGATATGTACAAGGCCTGATGTTGCTTTTGCAATAAGCCTAACAAGTAGATACCAGGCCAACCCGGTGAGAGTCTTTGGGCAGCGGTAAAGACTATTTTGAAGTACGAAAAGGACTAAAGAGATGTTCCTAGTTTATGGAGGTGAGGAAGAGCTCGTCGTGAGGGGTTACGTCGATGCTAGTTTCCAAACCGGATGAGATGATTGTCGATCACAGTCTGGATTCGTGTACGTCCTAAACGGAGGTGCAGTGCACTGGATGAGTTCCAAGCAGGATACGGTGGCCGATTCTACCACAGAAGCCGAATACATTGCGGCTTGTGAAGCTGCAAAGGAAGGTGTTTGGATCCGGCATTTTCTGGATGATCTTGGTATTTTCCCAGCCTCGGTGAAACCGTTGGACCTTTATTGTGATAATTCTGGTGCCATCGCACAAGCCAAGGAGCCGAGGAATCACCACAAGGTCAGACACATAGACCGGAAATATCACCTGATATGAAAGATCGTAAAGAATGGTGATGTAGAGTTATGCAAGATTCACACGGATGCAAATGTTGCAGATCCGTTGACTAAGCCGCTTCCACAACCCAAGCATGAGGGGCACGTTAGAGCTATGGGCATTCGATGTCTATTTGATTGACTCTAGTGCAAGTGGGAGACTGTTGGAGATATGCCCTAGAGGCAATCATGTATGATGATATTTCCTATGTGTTTATGAATAAAGATAGTCCTTGGACATTATCAATGATGTGTACCAGCAAGTACGTGACTTGTTTGTGGGACTATGCATTGTATGATGACTGTCCTAAAAGGTCCCTAGTCGAAAGGGCTGTGTGGACGCGCAGCCGACTAGACTAGCATATGACACGGTCGATGGCTCGGTCTCACTAACCATGGAGCATTGGATGCTAACCGGATAATATGGACTTGGAAAGGTCTGGTCGGATTCGACATAGTCGGATCCGAGTCGAGATAAGGTCCGAGTGGGACAGACCCAACTATGAGACGCAGCGATATGTCATCTGTGAGTCTCTAGTACAACATCGTTCTATGTCCTAAGACCTGAGTGGCGCATGTACTCGAGATGGTGATAGACTTGCTTTGGGCCGACCAAACGCTACTCCGTGGATGGGTAGTTACAAAGGTAGGTTTCGGGTTTGTCCAGTCCCATGCTGCGAGACATGGTCGAGCAAGATGGGATTTGCCCCTCCGATCAGGAGAGATATACTCTGGGCCCCTCGTGTGATCTGACCAGGAACAGCATGGCCATGCGACAAGGATTATGAGATAATCCGGACAGTGGTCGGTATCACTGGAACGAGAAAGAGGTCGGGTTAGCACAAGGATGACAGTCTCGCCTTGAGCCCGACAACATATATCGTGCGGCAAAGGGAACAGAAGTGTGACACGTTGTACAGGTTCGCCTAACCAGCTTCATAGTCTGCTTGGTGGTCGGCACGCCTTGCTAGAGGCCGCTACCAACCGTACAGGTCGGAGGTGATCCGAACTGTGACCAAGCTGACTTGAACCTAAGGGGTCGCGGCGGCAAGTGAAGGAACCTCGAGGTCAGTTCAGGACACTGGTCGGATGTGATCCGAAGCTGGACTAGGAACGTGACCGAGTAGACTTTGCTTTAGGGTCCGTGGCGAGGCCCAAGTGTTGAGCTCCGACGGACGCCTATATAAAGTGGAGGTGCGGCACACTCAGCGGTTGATCGCTTGGCGCTGCGACTAGGGTTTGCATGTGTTGCGAATAGCCACCTCCACTCGCCGCCGATGTGTGATCGGACCTAGCAGTCCGCCGCGACGGCGTTCCTCCCGCGTCGCGGATACCGTTAGAGGCGGTGCACTTGCGCGCTCCCGCGAACTCGTGACGTGGGATCGGACGACCGGCCGCTCGAGGGAGATCGAGCGAGGAGGAGGCGATCCACGCAGACGCCGCTGCCCCAACTCTTCTTCGCTGCACGGCTGCTGGCGTCTAGTGGTAACGAACTATGATCCATCTCCCGTAGCATGTTCCTGGATGTTCTGCGCGTAGGAATTTTTTAATTTGCAGTCGACGCACCCTACCGTAGAACCCAACATCATGTTTCACGCGTTGGTCCAAGGAGAATCTTCTGTCGTACCCTTTAGATGAGGATTCTTCCGCGGAAGAAAAACTCATATTCGCCTTGTCACAGGGCGCCGAGCACAACATGATGACATGTGAGGCGTACGATATCAACGGCTACACATTCTACATCGAGGAAAAGGACATGAAGAGCGATGGTTATCAGAACTCCGGGGTAACGATGGAATCCTACACCGGTAACGACAAGGACAGATACTACGGAAGGATCGAGGAGATCTGGGAGCTGAGCTACGCTGGAGAGAAGGTCCCGATGTTCCGTGTCAGATGGGCCAAGAGCGTCCTAAAAGAAGACCGGTATTTCACCACCATGGTTATACCCGAAGCCAAATCCAAGACCGCGGGTGCAAACGTCACCACGGAAAATGAGCCATGGGTACTGGCTTCCCAAGTGGACCAATGCTTCTTTCATTACCGACCCATCAAAGCCCAGTCGTGTTGTCGTGAGGAGAGGCAAAAGGAAGATCATCAGAATGGATGGAGTCGCCAATGAGCAAGACTTCGATAAGTACGGCGACCCGAAGATGGAACATGACGACGATGATGAAGTACCAGCATACACCACAAGAAGAAGCAGGACCACCCTACCTAAAGGACGTCCGTTCAAGAGAAGAACTCCATTTGCGAAAAAGAAGGGCAAGAAGGTTGTGAAAAGATAGCTAAGATCGATTGTATTTAAATTGTAGCCTTCATTTCTCGATTGTATTTTGACATATGGAAATGGGCACTTTTTGAATTCATAAATATTTTTTCAAATTTGATGATATTTTTTCATATTCATAAATGTTTTCCAAAAAATTATTAGATGCAACTAAAAATCCAAAAAAATATATTTGCAAATAACAAATTTGATGATATTTTTTCATATTCATTAATGTTTTCATATTCATATTTTTTTCATAAATGTTTTCAAATTTGATAATATTTTTTCACATTCATAAATGTTTTCAAATTTGATCGTCATTTTCTAAAAAATTATTAGATGCAACTAAAAATCCAAAAAAAAATTAGTAATGGCGCACCAGGGGAAGGTGCGCCATTGCTATCAAGGTATTTATGGCGCACCCCTAGGAGGTGCGCCATTGATATAAACATTTTTATTTATGTTTATTCTGGTATTTTATTTTTCAGTGTTCCTTTTCCTACTTAAATTTGCAAACATTTTTTGAAAATGCGAACATTTTTCTAACTCGCAAAAAGTATTGAATTTGTTAATATTTTTTAAACTCATGAATATTTTTAAATTTCATGGGCACTTTTTAATTCATGAATATTTTTCAAATTTGATGATATTTTAATATTCATAAATATTTTCTAAAAATTATTAGATGCAACTAAAAATAAAAATATTTTCAAATAACATATTTGATGATATTTTTCATATTCATAAATGTTTTCATATTCATATTTTTTCATAAATGTTTTCAAATTTTATGATATTTTTTCACATTCATAAATGTTTTCAAATTTGATCATCATTTTTAAAAAAATTATTAGATGCAAATAAAAATCCAAAAATAAAAGAGTTAGTAATGGCGCACCAGGGGAAGGTGCGCCATTGCTATCACGGTGTTTATGGCGCAGCCCTAGAAGGTGTGCCATTGCTAACCTTCCCCCCACTAAAATATCCACCCCTCGTCCCTCGCCTCTCCCATCTCGCCCCTCGCCTAGCCGATCCCCTTCCACCACCACCGCCGCCCCCACTCACCGGTGACCTCGCTCCCAGGCTCCGCCGCACCCACCGACCCCCTCCCTCGCCTTCCCAGCCCCCGAAACCCTAGAAAACCGCGGCGCCTCTCCGCTCGAGCTCCACCGTGCGAGGCGACAGGCAAGGCGGCGGGCGGAATCTGCTTCAACACCGGGCCGGCGAGCTACAGGCAGGCGTGGACGGCTCGACCCTCCCCCCCTCCACCTCTTCTTCCTCGGGAAGCAGAGCCGAACTTCGCCGTTGTAGGCGTGCTCGCCCGCCCAGATGAGGCGTGCTCGCTTTGTAGAGGTGCTCGTCGGGCCTCTCCTCCGGCGTCACCGTGAGCCACCGCGCCCTGCCCTCTCCCTCTCTGCTCCTCCCTCATTGCCCTCTCCCTCTCTGCTCGATCCCCTCTCTTCTTTGTCTCCACCTTTTGTTCTTGCCTGTGAGGTGTTTGATTAAATGTCAATTCAAACGATTGATGCAGCCGCGTCCACCGGAGCACCACGACCGCGTATGCGACCTCGTCTCTGCTCCGCCGCCGTCTACAACCACGTCCATCGAGGTGAGTTCTTCCATGGATCACTTCCAGGCTAAGCAGTTCTCGTTAGCGGAGAAAGCAAGGAGATGTGCTGCTGGTCGTCGTTCTACTCCTGTTTCTAGTGTAGCACACAACATGTTGATTTGTTTTCCAGTTTTCATTAGTTTATTTTATACAATACAAAGGAGAGATTTTTTACTTGCTTCCGGTTGTTTGATTTCAGGCTCAGGGTTTAGGGAGGGACTCGATTTGTTTCAATCATCAAGTCGAGTGGATTCTGTACTGAAAGGTCGGTTTGATCACTTCCTTCCTTGTAGTGCATGTTTGGGCCCTCAGGCATTTTTGACATGGAACATTCCAGTGTTTCTCAATTGCTGCATACCATTCCATTGGTCGATTTCGTATTACGCGCGTTTTGTTTGTTTGGCGGTGACACACAGTCAGAATTTTTTCTGGCTCCCACACTGGTTTGAACTCATCATGCACATGATTGCTTGCTTCCTAGTTAGTACCTGAGTATGTTTTAGCAGGTCGTGTTGTGGTGAGGTCAGCTTCTAATAGACAAGAGAACCCAAGACCTCAGTTGTAAAAAAGGGCTAGTGTTGTTGCCAGTCCTAATGAAAAAGCAACTGAATTTCCAACAACCTACTAGGTAGAACAATCCATTTATATCATGAATATATGAAGGGAAGGACATGATTGCTACATGATTGCCATTATACTCCTTGCTGCTAGTTGCATTATTTCTCAGTGCTACAAATGTGTTTAACTTGTAGCTTCTAGCTTAAGAGAGTAGCCAGTACTGTAGTGAGTAGCTTAACTTGTTTAAGTACTGCCAGTTAGTAGTACTGATATTAAATGATGCCTGAATGATGTATTATGTATCTTTAGCATGATATGTTTCAGATAATAAATGATGCCTGCAATGAATTCTTGTGTAAGTGAAGGCTTGCTATGTTGTTGCAGCCAGCTGTTTTCTGTTTCCTCATTTGGATTACTCGGTTATTTAGTTTATTATTACCTGGGAACAGTACTGTGAGAAAAAATGATTATCTGCATTGCATTGTTAAATGTTGTACTAGGAATCTTAGTCACCTGACTTGCATTGCACTGTTAGTTAGGTTGGTGGATACTCAATGCTTTGTGGTGGTCTGCAATCCAGTAATAAGATATTAGTATGGTCCTAGTTGTAGCTTTGTGGTGGCCTTGTCGGGGCGTCAGAGGCATTACTATTCAATGCTTGTTGCATGATCTGACAAGAATGCTACTAGAATCTGTCTGTTAAACTATTCAGTATTTGACCTCCATCAGGCTGTAAAACATGTGATGTTTATTTGTGGCTTTGTGGTGTCTTTCTTGGGGGTTAGTACCTTTGGAAGTCTTGTACATGGACACAATATGATGTGGGCATAATTATCATAAAAACTTCTGCAAATATTACACGTCAAATAAATGACCAGGTACTTTTGTTCTGTAGTGCATATGATTTGACTAATAAGAAATCAATACTGCATTCATGTTTTGATCTGTTTATTCTCAGAAATAAAGGTGTTGGCGAGATAACAAGAGAAAGTTACATGGAGCTAGACGCATGCATGGAATCAACGAGCCATCCATCTTGCATGATACGTGCACAAGTTTTGAAGTACAAGAGAAAAGAAGGAAGAGAGATAGCCACGTAGACACCATGCAATATTCGGTCAAGACGTGAACGTACAGGATGCCATCCAATCAAGAAACATTAGCCAATAGGTGGGCCCAACGTGGGCCAGTTTTTTCTGCTGCACGCGTGAGTTTTCCTAGGTATTGGGCTGGTTGGAGCGTCCCGAGTCCGTCCGCTGGATTCGCCGCCGCCTCTGGATCAAACACGTCCTGTTAATAAATAGCAGTCTACCGATTAGGGTTTAGACTCGGGTTTTATTTAGAGAAGTTTAGCTATATTGCTACTTTTATTTGTCTTCGCTCGTAGCGGCTAGTGCGACCGTCAAGACATCCTATCGAAACCCCATCTTGTGAGATTAATCCCATCTAGCATATTCGCAATTTTGAGATTGCTTGGCTATTATTTTCTTGCATGTTCTTTGATTTGCTTGCAGGAAAAATCCTTCGTGGACAGGTCGATCGCGTCGTTGGCTCGGTCGATAACGTCGTGGAGTTGGTTCAGCGATTTCCGTGGATATCAGTCGTGTACGCAGGGGCGGAGCCAGGATTTGAACATGAGGGGGGCGATCGCTCAAGAGACGCGTCACAAGAATATAGTCTGAAAATATGGCACTTATATGAATGTCCCGCCATATATTTTTGTAATGTAAAGAAAAATATACATTTCTTTTAGTTCAAATTTTGCTCTACGAGAACCATGTTGATTATCCAATCGGATGAAAAATAAATACTCGTATATTGGAGTCGGTGATGCTATCGTGTATGGTTGATAAGGGCCCTCAGAAATAGAGAAGACGTGCAAACATTAAACAAAAGGTGAAATTGGATGTACATTTTGAAATCTTATTGCATCTAATTAGTGAATCGAACCTTTGACTTGTAGCAATGATACCAATTCACTAAGAAATGGTCCTATAATCTCTAATGTGTAATTGATCTGATAACTTGTTCTTTGAGCAAAAGAGGGGTTTCCCGTCTGATTTCATATATTGACCAAACACGAATAGAGAACATCATCCAGCTCAGGCGAGGTAAATCTCCAAGCAAACAAAGATCCAAAGCGACAGGAAATATAACAAACTAGACCATCTAGCAGCCACCGACTCCCAAACTACAAACTAGAAAAGAAAGGTAAAAAACAATCTGATAAATTAGTAGCTTGCGGTTGTATGATGGGGTACCTTGAAGTGGAGGTATGAATGTATGATTCCAAGATTGATCCGTGAAGCAGCTGACCTGCCGTGGATTCGATCGTCGAAGTGGTTTTCAAATTTAACGAGAGGAGCAGGCAGAGCCGCGAGGCGGCGGCGAAAAAGGATGCACAAAGCCACGAACGAAAGGAAACCGTCAATCTGGACGAAGCTACTAAATCTGAACGGCTGCACATTAAGAATTCCTATTTTCGTGCTGCGTACAACTTAGCGATTCTGTAGTACTGGGCCTTTGGACTGGAACGTCGGGCCATTCATATAAGTGCTGGGCCTTTGGACTGATACACTAGTACCTACGAAAAATCACAGGGGGGGCGAGGCGATGGCGGGTGTCTGACCCCTGCTCGCACCCCCCTGTCTCCGCCCCTGCGTGTACGGTTCTCCCTGTATGGTTGGTAGCCGGATTGTGAGGGTCAAGTCCCACCCAAAATCGTATTTATGCTCTCTCATCGAAAGATCGGGTCCCCAGTTCAAATCAAGTGGTATCAGTTTTCAGGTTCATCGGTGAAAGATTTACAGTTTTATTAGATTAGATCTTTTTTCGTCCTATAATCCCCAAAAAAGCCAAAAAATAATTAAGTTAGTCCATCCGCTGCACCTATCTTTTTAGCCTTTAGCAATTTTTACATCTAGTATTTGTGTAGTTGAATTTTTGATTGCATTCATCTAGTACTAGTGCTGGTTTAGACTAGTCTTGGGAGAAAATTATCTACTAGATCGCACTCATTTTTGTCTATCCAGATTTCGTTGGTTGTTCATCCGGAGAAAAAAATTGAGAGTAGATTTTTGTGGTTACGTGACCATCACATCGCTCCATCGCCTGCACATCACGCACCCAATATATATCCAGAGACTTGTCTATCATTGTTTTTTCCATGTCGTCCGTTGTCCCTCTGTGCCGTTCAGCGCCGTTGTTCCATCCGTGTGTCCTTGCTGCGTTGCTGCTTGCTAGTAGTAATTATTGCTGGTTTTGAGTTTTCTAGTCTACACTTCCATTGATCTCTTCTAGTGTCACGTAGTGCATCACCCATCACCTCTTTTAGCACACGTTCCATCACCCATCACCGTGCATTGTGTCGTGCAGTTTGCTTTTGCTTCTCTAAAATCATACAAGTTCCTTGTTAGTCCTATCTCCGTCCGTGCGCATTCTTGTTGGTTTAGACCCGAGTTTGTTTAGAGAAGTTTAGCTATATTGCTACTTTTATTTGTCTTTGCTCGTAGCGGCTAGTGCGACTGTCAAGACATCCTATCGGAACCTCATCTTGTGAGATTAATCCCATCTAGCATATTCGCAATTTTGAGATTGCTTGGCTATTATTTTCTTGCATGTTCTTCGATTTGCTTGCAAGAAAAATGCTTCGTGGATAGGTCGATCGTGTCGTTGGCTCGGTCGATAACGCCGTGGAGTTGGTTCAACGATTGCCGTGGATATCAGTCGTGTACGTTTCTCCCTGTACGGTTGGTAGCCGGATCGTGAGGGTCAAGTCCCACCTAAAATCGTAGTTATCCTCTCTCATTGAAAGATCGGGTCCCTAGTTCACATCACAATACCTTTTCATCCATCATTTACACTATGAATCCAACACCAGTTGCCCTTCAAATAGGCCACCTAGTGGCACAAAGCTCCATCAGAAACAGAATCAAAGATGGCACCTCCCATGCTTGGCAGTAGCAGAAGTGACATGGAGCAGTGTAGTGGCATGGCCATTGACCTCTGGCTAGCATCTAGACAGCACACACATACATACAGAGGCACATTGTGGTGCTGCTTTGTTTCTATGCCTGGCACATTTGCCCCATCACTTCGTTACCCCTTTCTCCTGAAAAGTTGATTAATTTCCATTTCGGTTGAGAATGGGGCACTCCTAGGTCAAGAAAATTAGCAAAGGTCATGCCCAATTTTCTTGACCTAGAAGGTGCCCGATTCTCAACCGAAACAAAAATTAATCAGCATGTATCTTGACATCAACCAACTTTCTGGACACATCCCTCGACAACTAGGTTATCTTGAGAACTTAGAGGAGTTGTGGCTTTGCTACAACACACTAACAGGTTCTATCCCAAACTGCCTAGGAAATTTGACCAAACTTACAACCTTGGATCTTGAGAGCAACCAACTTTATGGACACATCCCTCGAGAACTAGGTTATCTTGAGAAGTTAGAGAAGTTGTTTGTTTGCTACAACACACTAACAGGTTCCATCCGAAACAACATAGGCAATTTGACCAAACTCACAGCCTTGTATCTTTGCAGCAACCAACTTTCTGGACACATCCCTCAAGAACTAGGTTAGCTTGAGAACGTGGACTTGGACCTTAGCAACAACACACTAACAGGTTCCATCCCAAAACACCTAGGCAATATCGCAAACATCTCTCAATTGTTCCTTGACAATAACCAACTTTTTGGCGACATTCCTCGAGAATTAGGTTATTTGGTCAACTTAGACATCTTGTTCCTTGACAATAACCAACTTTTTGACCAATTTTTTTTCCTATTTAGAGCGAACATGGCCAACAACGATGAGGCATGTGGTTCGGGCAAGCAATTCTGGGAGCTGTCCCAGGAGATGGAGGAAGAACCTCACCGCTATGAGGACGCCGCGGAAGACACCGATCCCAACTACACAACCCCTAGTGGCGTCGGGGATGACACCACTGAAGGTGCCGCTGAGGATGCCACCACTGATGATGGCAGCGCACGCACAGATGGCAGCCAACCGAAGAGGCAACAGAAGGACCGGCGCCCGAACGTGCTCGGCACCGTCAAGGAGGAATTTACTGAAGTGTCCTCCAGTGGGCATCCAACGGCGCCCAAAGAATTAGTCAGTGGGTACGCGGGACAACTCGGGTGCATTCTCCGGAGCACCGTCTCGATCAACACCGAGAACCTAAGGCATCATGACCGAGGGAATTTGCGCAACCTCCTCTTCACGAAGCTGCACGAACGATACAAGTTCCCGGGTGACTTCGCAAACACACGCCTCTCAGGGAATAAAGTGAACAGTACCGCCCTCACGAAGATGAGCACGGCCCTGGCTACTTGGAGAGCCGCGGTGAAGAGAAGGATTCTAAGAGGTGGTAGTTACGAGAAGATCAAGGAGAAAAATCCTTCTATCAGTGAAGCTGACTATCGGGAGTTCAAGATCAAGTGCGAGAGCAACGCAACTGCGAAATCAAGTCAGTGGGGGAAAGATATCCGGGACTTGAACTTAGGGGTCCACAAACTCGGTCCCGGCGGTTACAGAGTGGCGGAACCTATATGGGACAAGGAGGACGCGGAGCGTGCCGAGAAAGGCCTACCGCCCCTCTTCGATAAATACCGTGGCAAGCAGACCAGGAACTATGTCAGGGCCCGGTACAAGGTGGACCCGGTAACAAAGGAGCTTACCACGGATCCGAAGACCAAGGAGCTTGAGCTTGTTCTGGTAAGGAATACACCCCCACGTAATTAGCTCCATATGGTTGCATTCTAATTAATGAAGCCAAATTTCTAAATGGTTCATGTTCCTTCCGCAGAACACTGAAAGCAGTAGCGCAGGGTCGTCTCAGAGCTCCCCTTGGGACACCACTTTAAATAGGGTGTTGAACGTAATGGAACACAAGGATAAGTTCAGTAAGCCATCGTCAGCTGGTCGTGTGGCCGGCAAATGCTTGTCCACGAAATGGTCGGAATACTATAACGCTGGGCGAAAGGAGAGAAAGACCAGCTCGGAAAGCCAGGAGCGCGAGGTTCAAGAACTCAAGGCTCAAGTGGCGCGGATTCCAGAGATAGTCCAAGAGCAAGTGCGAGACCAACTGGGAGCGACGATCACTGCCATTGTGCCTGCCTTGATTGACGGGCTGCAGGCGTGGATTGCGGGCGGCCAACAGGGGCCGCCCCCGATTCCCAGCTTCACGGGCAGCAACTCGCACAACGCGCCGGCGGCGCCATTGGTGTCTCCGGCAGAGGCGGTATTGGTGTCTCCGGCGCCGGCGCCGGCATTGGAGCTTAATGCACCCGAGTGTGGGAAGAATACGTCGGCCCGCACCTCGGGAGCAAGCAGCCCCTCCGTCACTTGCACGCCCGCCGTTGGCGGTGCCTCGACATTAGCCGAGCTCGAGGCCATCACGGTAACTAAACCTCGGCCGATGACTTCATCTCCTTGCCTTTGACCGGGCATCCCTGACGCCCTACATGTTTTTGCTGGGCGCCGCGACGTTCCCATGCACTCTCCTGCACTTCATGGACGGCGAGTTGATCGATGTCGCCAAGGCCAGAATCGTTCAACCAGGCAACCGCGTGTTCCACGGTAATCCGATGCCACCCACCGTGTATAGGGTTCAACTAGTTCGGGTGCTGCCGGGCTGCGACGACTTGTTACCTCTGTTTTGACCCCCTGGGACCGACGAAGATGACGTGATGACCCTCAGCGCCTTCTTAAGCTGGTCCCTGCTTTGGCCGAAGAGCCAGATTCATTTGGGGGCGAGGGACACCACCCCACAAACAACACCGCCAGTCGTGCCGGCGCCAAGCCATGGCAAGACCGCCGCAACGCTACCGCCGTCAGCTGATCCGGACATGCATATGGCACAGGATCCGGACGACGACGACGATACATTTACCAACGTCGATAAGTACTTCAACGAACATGGGTACGGTGATGAATTCTTGGGGCCTCCTTCTCAAGAACCCAACCCTGCAAAAGACGATCGCGATCTAGCTGGTACCGCGGAGAAACCCAATTGCAACAGGCTCGTCTGGCGTTCAGTTCTTAGGAGACGCCTCCAGCTGCCGCCTTCACCGAGCCTCAGATAGCCGAGGTGCGAAATATTATCAGCCCCAACATACTCAAGAAGGTTGTCTCTGAGCAGAACTCGATCCCATTACAGCAGAAGAAGCAGAAGGGACGGAAAAGAAAAAATAACAAGGGTGCGAGCCAGCCGGCACCGAGTACGATCCGTGCTCAGGACGGGCCACCTTCATCTAAGGATATCTCGAGGAGGGTGCATGTGGCGGGTAGGCTGATGCTACCGACTAATCTGCTCAATGCTACAACCGGTGCTATGCGGAGTCTGCATGACAGTGTTCTTTATTTGGAGAAGCGGCGTTTCTCCGAGAATGATGTGGCATACCCGGTTGTCATGGCCAAGGTGCCAGAGGGCAAGGGCTTTGTCGATAGCACCATCGGGGGTATGATCGTCCTGCGGTTTGATGACATCTTCGCTATGTTTAACCTTCATCCGCTGCACTACACCTTCATTCGGCTATTTTCGCTCAGTATGAGATGCTGATCATTAGAGACAAGACCCCGGACATCCTGATAGTCGACCCCTTCTACATGTGTGCCAAGATCTTGGGCAGCGCTGGGGACCGGCAAGTCACGAGTTCATACCTCGAAGGCGTCATTCTGGCGAACCCAGATAAGGATAACTTCCTCGTGCCTTACTTTCCCGAGTAAGTCATCCCCTCAACGCCCCGTAACATATGTTTTCTTAGATTTCGATCGTTCTTTTTTTTAACATTCCGTGCTTTGTGCAGTGACACACATTGCACACTCATCCTCTTAAGCCTGAAATATTCCATGGCCACGTATTCCGACTCGGACCGTCAGTCGAAGAAAGACTACACAAATATCAAGAAAGTTCTTGATGATGCTCTCCCCGGCTACGCCAAATATGGAGGCACCTTCAGGAGGCCAATTTGTACGTACGGCAAGCACGTGTTCACCCACGTAATGACGTTTCCCTGCGTCAAGCAGCCGCCTGGCGTTCAGAAGGATGCCTACTACGCCCTCCATCACATGCGGGCGATCGTATGGGACCATAGTCACCTTCTGCTACCAACTAATCTCAAAGATTGGGTCGCACGCTTGTCGGCAATCCAGGACGCGGACATTAGACAAGAATTCTTTCGCATTCAGTCGGAGTTTGCGGAAATCATCCATCAAGATGTCCTTCGTACCTCGGGGCAGTTCTACCTCAGATATCAACCGTCCAACAGTGAAATAGAGACAACGCTACAAATGCAGGCTGACAACGACCGCGATTTCATGACCATCACGATAGACGGCGGCTTCATCCACGCTCTGATCCCTGAGTCGAGTCGAAAGTAATGATGCTATGTAGTTCTGAAATATCGATTAGCTCATGTTGTAATTAAACTTTAATAAACTTGTATGTCTCTTTAGTTTGGACATTCGTTCAACTTATATGTAATCGATGCTATTTATTAGTAGGACCATAAATCGTGCTATTAATGTGTTGCTTTTCTCTTCCGATCCTTTTGTTGCATACTTATATATTGCTTATGTATTGTCTGTGAATTGCTACTAACGTTTTGTTTGTCTAGTGCATAGAGATGCCGTCGTATGTCGTGTACAAGGGTAAGGTTCCCGGAGTCCACGACGACTGGGAGGAGTGTCGGAGACAGGTTCACCGTTTCAGCGGTAACAGTTACAAAGGGTACACCACTAGGGCGGAGGCGGAAGCTAGATACGCGCGCTATCTAGCGGGAGAGAGGAGGGAGCGTTGGAGGAACCCACTACTAGAAAAACCACTACTAATGGCGCACCTAATATGGCCATTAATGGCGCATCACTGGTGCGCCATTGATAGCACGCCATTAGTAATTTTTACTAATGGCGCACCACCTGGTGCGCCATTAGTATCTGGTATACTAATGGCGCACCACCTGGTGCGCCATTAGTATATGCGAGGGTGCGCCATTAGTATGCCTCCCAGGGGGCATGTATACCCAGGTGCTTTGGCATACTAATGGCGCACCACCTCTGGATGCGCCATTAGTAACCGCAGCATACTAATGGCGCACTACCCAGTGATGCGCCATTAGTATGCACTGTCATACTAATGGCGCACTGTCATGTGATGCGCCATTAGTATGAATATTAGGTTTTTTTATTTTTTATTTTCTGTTTTTTGCACAGGTTACAAAATGTATAATTTGACAAAATATAGACAGCACACATCAACAATAGATTCATCAAATACAATAGAAGATTAGTCTTTGAATACAATTCATCATATTAGTCTCCGAATACAATTCATCATATTAGTCTCCGAATTGAAAAGACCGAACAAAGATAGAACATTATATTACAAGTCTCGAGACCGCGAGTAGCGAGTTTGTCTTCACATTACAAGTCGATATCGATCATCTAAACTACCATCACATAGAAGAGAGCTGCGGTCATCACGATGAGCATCATCACGATGAAACTCGTCTTCATCCGGTTCCTCCAACGCTCCCTCCCCTCTCCCGCTAGATAGCGGGCGTATCTAGATTCGCCTCGGCCCTAGTGGTGTACCTTTGTAACTGTTACCGCTGAATCGGTGAACCTGTCTCCGACACTCCTCCCAGTCATCGAGACTCCGGGAACCTTACCCTTGTACACGACATACGCCGGCATCGCTATGCACTAGCCAAGCGAAGCGTTAGTACCAATTCACAGACAATACATAAGCAATATATAAGTATGCAACAGAGCGATCGGAAGAGAAAAGCAAGACATTAATAGCATCGATTACATCTAAGTTGAGCGACTCTCAAACCAAAGAGACATACTACAAGTTCATTAAAGTTTAATTACAACATGAGCCAATCGATGTTTCAGAACTAGACAACTCGACTCAAGGGACGAGCGTGGATGAAGCCGCCGTCTATCGTGGGAGTCATGAAAGAACGGGCGTTGTCATCCTGCATTTGTAGCATTGTGTCGATGTCTTTGTTGGACGGTTGATTTCGAGGTAGAACTGCCCGAGGTACGAAGGACATCTTGATGGATGATTTCCGCAAACTCCGATTGGATGCGAAAGAATTCTTGTCGGAGGTCCGCGCCCTGGATTGCCGACACGCCGCGGCCCAATCTTGGAGTTTACTCGGTAGCGAAGTTGATGATGGTCCCGCACGATCGCCCGCATGTGATGGATGGCGTAGTAGGCACCCTTCGACCGCCAGCGGCTGCTTGACGCAGCGAGCGTCAGATTGTGGGAGAACACGTGCTTGCCGTGCTTACGAATAGGCCTGGTGAAGGTGCCTCCAGATTTGGCGTGGCTGGGAGAACATCATCAAGAACCTTCTTGACATTTGTGTAGTCTACGTTCGATCGACGGTCCGGGTCGAAATACGTGGCCATGGAATATTTGGGGCTTAGGAGGATGGCGTGCAACGTGTGTCACCGCAGAAAACACGGAATGTTAAAAGAAAACGATCGAAATGTAAGAATTCATATGTTACGGGCGGTTGAGGGGAGGACTTACTCGGGAAAGTAAGGCACGAGGAAGTTATCCTTATCTTGGTTTGCCAGAATGGCGCCTTCGAGGTAAGAACTCGCGACTTGCCGGTCCCCAGCGCTGCCCATGATCTTGGCACGCATGTAGAAGGGGTCAACTATCACGATGTCCGGGTCTTGTCGCGAATGATCCGCATCTCCATACTCAGCGAAAATAGCCGAGCGAAGGTGTAGTGCAGCGGATGAAGGTTCAACATAGCGTGGATGTCATCAAAACGCAGGACGATCGTCGCCCGATGGAGTTATCCACAAAGCCCTTGCCCTCGGCACCTTGGCCGCGAAAACCGGTATGCCACATCCTTCTCCCCGAGACGCTGCTTCTCCAAAGAAAGAACACTGTCATGCAGACTCCGTGATAGCACCGGTTGCAGCATTGAGCATATTTTTCGGTAGCATCACCCTACCCGCCACATGCACCCTCCTCGAGATATCCTGCGGTGAAGGTGGCCCGCCCCTGAGCACGGATCGACGCTGCGGTGCCGGCTGGCTCGCACCCTTCTTAGTCTTTCTTTTGCGTGCCTTCTTCTTCTCCTGTAATGGGACGAGTTTTGCTCACAGACCGCCTTCTTGAGTGTGTTGGGGCTGATAATATTTCACACCTCGCCTATCCGAGGCTCGGTGAAGTCGGCAGTGAGGCGTCTCTCGAGAGCTGAACGCCGACGGCGCTGTTGCAACTTGGCTTCTCCGCGGTACGAGCTAGATCGCACACGTCTTTTGTTGGGTTTGGTTCTTGAGAAGGAGGCCCCATGAAGTCGCCATCGTACCCATGCTCGGCAAAGTACTGATCGACGTTGCCAAATGTATCATAGTCGTCGTCGTCGTTCTGATCCTGTGCCATATGCATGTTTGGATCCGATGGCATAGGGATGTCCGCACCGTTATGGCGGTCTTGCCATGGGGCCGACTTGGCACCGCACGACTGGCGGTGTTGTCTTTGGGTGGTGTCCCCGCCCCAAACGAATCTGGCTCTTCGCCAAAGCAGGGCCAGCTCAGCAGCGCCGAGGGTCATCACGTCATCATCATCGGCCCCGACGGGTCGATTCGGAGGTAACAAGTCGTCGCAGCCTGGCAGCACCGAACCAGTTGAACCCTAAACAAGTTGGGTGGCATCCGGGTACCGTGGAACAAGGGTTGCCGGTTGAACGATTTTGCCCTTGGCGACATCGACCAACTCGTTGTTCACGAAGTGGAGGAGAGTGCACGAACGTCGGCGGCGCCCGCGAAAACATGTAGGGCGTCCAGGATGCCCATCAAAGGCAAGGAGATGAAGTCCTCGGCGAGAGAGGCTTAATTAGTTACCGTGATGATGGCGTCGAGCTCGGCTAATGTAGAGGCACCGCCAGCGGCGCGGCAGATTGACGGAGGGGCCGCTTGCTGCAGAGGTGCCGCCGGCGACACCCGGTGCATTAAGCTCCGTGCGGCGCCGGAGACACCAATGCCGCCCCGCGGAGGCACCAATGGCCCCACCATCGCATTATGCGAGTTGCTGGCCGTGAAGCTAGGAATCGGGCGGCCCTCGCTGGCGCCCGCAATCCACGACTCAACCCCGAGATCAAGGTAGGCACAAGGGCGGTGATCGCCGCCCGAGTCGTTGTTCCACTTGCTCTTGGACAATCTCCGAATCCGCGCCACCTGTGCCTTGAGTTCTTGAACCTCTCGCTACTGGCTTTCCGAGCTGGTCTTTTCTCCTTCCGCACACCAGCGGTATAGTATGACCCCATTTTGTCGACAAGCCTTTGCCGCCACACGACCAGTGACGCCGGCTTATCGAGCTTATCCTTGTTCTTCATTACATTCAACCCCTATTTAGAGTGGTGTCCCAAGGGTTGCTCTGAGTCGACCCAGCGCTTGCTTGCTTTCGCTGCGGAAGGAATGTGAACCATTTAGAAATTGGATTCATTAATTAGAATGCAACCATATGGAGCTAATTACGCGGGGTGTATTCCTTACCGAACAAGCTCAAGCTGCCTGGTCTTGGATCCGTGGTAAGCTCCTTTGTTTTGGGTCCTTCTTGTACCGGCCCCGACAAAGTTCCTGGTCTGCTTGTCACCGTATGTATCAAGAGGGGCGGTAGGCCTTGCTCGCACGGTCCGCCTCCTCCTTGTCCCATATAGGCTCCGCCACTCTGAACCGCGGGACCGAGTGTGTGTTCCCCTATGTTCAGCTCCGCGATTTGTTTCCCCACTCACTTGATTGGGAGCTTGCGGTGCTCGAGCAATTGATCTTGAAGTCGTTGTAGTCATCTTCGTGATCGAAGGATTTTCTCCTTGATCTTGATAACTCTCACCTTTCTCGATCATTCTCTTCACATTGCTTTTCCAAGTAGACAGGGCCTTGCTCATCTTCGTGAGGGCAGCATTGTTCACTTTATTCCCTTTGAGGCTTGTGTTTTCAAATTCAGCGGGACCTTGTATCGCTCGTGCAGCTTCGTGAAGAGGAGGTTGCGCAAATTCCTCGGTCGGGATGCCTCGGGTTCTCGGTGTTGATCGAGACGGTGCTCGGACAATGCACCCGAGCTGAAGCGAGTACCCTTGACTATTTGTTCGGGCGCCGTTGGATTCCGTTGGAGTCCACTTCAAGAACTTCCTCCTTGAGGGTGCGGAGCACGATCGGGCGCCGTCCTTCCGTTGACTCTTTGGTTGGCTGCCATCGTGCGTGCGCCGCCATCATCAGTGGTGGCATCCTCGGCGGCACCATCAGTGGTGGCATCAGTGTGGTCATCCTCGGCGGCACCATCCGTGGTCTCAGGATCGGTGGGGAAGGCGGCGGCCTCATACAAGTGAGGTTGTTCCTCCATCTCCTGGGACAGCTCCTGAATGCCTTGCCGCTTCAACCCCGGCCTCATCGTTGTAGGGCCATGTTTTCTCTAAATAGAAACAAAGTTTGGTCAAAAGTTGGTTATTTTCAAGGAACAAGATCATGGTCTCATCATTTAGGGTTTGTCGACACCGAGGCATCCTAAAATCTAAGCTTTTATTATTGAGGGTTTTTCGACGCCAAGGCACCCTAAAAGCCTAACCTTTCATCATTTCGGTTTTTATCGACACCGAGGCACCCTAAAAGCCATGCATTAGTAACAAGTACGCCGGGGCACTTGATCCTACTTAATTAACTACTAAGATACCCGGCCCATGCATTAGTCACAAGTATTTATATGTCCTATTTTTAGCAAAGTCATGCTAAAATTCACGGAAAATTTCAGCATGACCTTTGCTGAAAATAGGACATATGGAGTACCAATTTGCCGGAACGGAAGTTAATCGACATTCCGGCAAACTCAAGGGCCTCTCGGGGTACCTGCAAAATCATTATCCCAGATGGACATGGATGCAATGTCACATGTCACATGGATCCCACACCCACAGGAGCTGGTGAAGCTTCATGGCAGGATATCATATACAAGCATGAATTTTGTTCACATTTATATAGCAACAAATATTTATACACTCATATAGCAGCACTAAGTATATTGCACTTAGAAGAAGACTTGCTTTTACATCCCACCCAACTTAACAATCTAGTAGAGTTGTTAGTAAGATCCTAGCTCTCTCTTTTCTTAGAAATAATAAATCGCCAAGCAGGAATGAAAAGATTATTTGATTGAAGAAACCACCATGGCAGCAAATAACTGAACCTTCACTCTGTTTTAACTGAAAATATATTTGAAAAAAAAAACTTCTACACGTGTGAAAATCTTCTCTACAGGTGGAAGAACACATCAAACACAGTGCAAAAACTAAACCCTTGCACTCTGTCAAATTAACTATTGTTTTTCACTTTGTGCCAGCACCATTAGATTAGTTGGTAAAGTACATCTTTCATCCTAGTACATTCCCTGCCTGTGCAGGCATTTGCAGGCAGCTGACAGTAGATTGGCTTTTAGGCCCTGACTAATTAACTACATTGCTCATCAGAGACCCTGCTGTTTACTGGGAGGTGGCAGTACTACTGTACTAGTGTGGTACTGGTTTATTATTTGGAACCTTCTGCTTATGAAGCTATCTCTGGTAAAGATTTGCAACTAGTAGTACATTTTTGGTGGGTGCAAAAGTCCAACAGCAGTAGAACTGAGATGATTGATCTATAAATGTGTAGGAGGAGCTAGATCATTTCCTCCATGGGGAATTTTGTTTAGGTACTTAGACAATTTAATTAGGGATCTCAGCTGAGAAGATCTGCTCTAGCATTGAGCAGAAGGATTACCAGTACTACTAACCTTATGCTGTGTAGGTGCTTACATAAGTTAATTATAGGATCTTACCCGAGAAGATCTGCCTCTAGCATCGAAAGCGAAGTAGTACCAAGTAGCAGTGCCTGTACTACCAATCTTATACTATGACTTTTTGAAGGAGTAAAACAGGGCACTTCCTTTGCAGGAGAGAAAGATTAATTTAGCTAATCTCTCCCAAGGAAATGAAGCTCACAGAAATGAAGCTCCAAACTGGAGAGGGCTTAGAATATATTGCTATGGCAACAATTGGGAGATCTTCATAGAAAGCATCGCCTATAAAGTGTTTCCGAATTAGTATTTTCTAGAGTCAAGGGGATCCTCATGGGGCCTTCTTCCTGAAAAGAAGCATAGGGATCACAGGAAAAGGGAAATGGAGGATCTCCTTGCAGTGCATTCCATATATATATTTGGTTTGCTGACCTATAAGTCCTTAATTTAGTATACAATGCTACTTTCTTTCTTGTGGGAGAGCTACTGGACTGATTGTGCATGCTTACATATACTTAATGATCATAAAAAGGAAAACAAATATAGTATTAAAAGATGATCATTTTATACTAAATTATAAAAGGGCCGATAACTACCTATTCTTTTTCTGAAGTTGTACTTTTATTATTTACTTATTTTTGCAGGGAGGGAGCATATAACAATCACCATGGCTTAATTTCCTTCAGCTTTCTTACACAATTTGTTTGTTTATTTTGGCATCAAGGCAATAACATCATCTAGAAGATCAGAGGAAGGAGGAAGAAAATGCATGCACACAAATTAAAGAAGGAGGAAGGAGGAGGAGGAGGGAGCTCACGGGGTGGTGGTGCTCCAGCCTTGACAGTGGTGTGGACGGGCGGGTCGAGGTGGGGCAGCGGCGTCGGGCGAGGTCGAGGCAGCGGTGCCGGGCGGGTCGAGGCGGGCTGGGGCGGCGGGCAGCGCCGAGGCGGAGTCGGGCGGCGTCAGGGCGGCGGGTCGCGCCGAGGCGGCGCTGGGCGGCGGGTCGCCGAGGCGGCGCTGGGCGGCGTCCCGGGCGGCGGGTCGCGCCGAGGCGCTGGGCGGCGGGTCGCCGAGGCAGCGCTGGGCGGCGCCCGGGCGGCGGGTCGGTCGAGGCGGCGGGCAGCGCCGAGGTGGCGGGACGGTGGCGTCGAGGGGAGGCGGGCGAGGGAGAGGGAAGGCGAGGAGAGGGCAAGGAGGGAGAGGGCGAGGGCGAGGGCGAGGGTTAGGGCAGCGGCGGGCGGGCGGTGGATCGAGAGGAGATCGAGGAATCTGGCGAGGGGAGAGGGAAGGGGGATCGGGCGAAGGGGGATCGGGCGAAGGGGATCGGGCACAATACTAATGGCGCACCTCACCGTGGTGCGCCATTAGCATGTCCATACTAATGGCGCACCTCACCGTGGTGCGCCATTAGTATTTTTTTTATTTCAACTCGAGCCAAAAGGTTATGTACTACTGTAACCTATCCATGTCAAGCCCACTCTACTAGCTCGTTGGTGGTCAGCCAGTTCTCACACTGGAGGTCCTGGGTTCGACTCCTGTGCTCCACAAATTTTTTTAGCATTTAAAAGCTGTTTGATACTTATTTATGTTTAAATATGTTCAAACTTGTTTAAATAATAACAGTAATATTTTTTTATAAGACAATAGCATTTAAAAAGCTGTTTGATACTTATTTTTTATAAGACGGTGCGCGAGGTGAGGGGGGTCGGCGGCGGTTGAGTAGGGGAATCGAGGGTGCGGGGGTGGTGGGCGGCCGGTGGACTGGGGGTGCTTTCGGCGAGGGGGACCGGATCTGGCGAGGTGGGACAGCGATCGAGATGGAGGGGGATCGAGGTGGGCTCCACAAAATTTTTTTTAGCATTTAAAAAGCTGTTTGATACTTATTTGTGTTTAAATATGTTCAAACTTGTTTAAATAATAACAGTAATATTTTTTTATAAGACAGTAGCATTTAAAAGTTGTTTGATACTAATTTTTTATAAGACGGTGCTGGGTGCGGGGGTCGGCGGCGGTTGAGTAGGGGAATCGAGGTGCGGGGGGTGGCGGCCGGTGGACTGGGGGTGCTCGGCGAGGGGACCGGATCTGGCGAGGTGGGATAGCGATCGAGATGGAGGGGGATCGAGATCGAGTGTCCATGAAATTTTAAAATATTCATGATAGTTCAAAAAGTACCCATGAAATACAATCGAGAAATGAAGGCTACGATTTAAATTCAATCGATCTTAGCTAGCTATCTGTTCACAATCTTCTTGCCCTTCTTTTTCGCAAATGGAGTTCTTCCGTGGAACGGACGTCCTTTAGGTAGGGTGGTCCTGCTTCTTCTTTTGGTGTATGCTGCTACTTCATCATCATCGCCATGTTCGATCCTCGGTCGCCGATTTGTCGAAGTCTTGCTCATTGGCTACTCCATCCATTCCGATGATCTTCCTTTTGCCTCTCCTCACGACAACACGACGGGCTTTGGCGGGTCGGTAATGAAGAAGCATTGGTCCACTTGGGAAGCCAGTACCCATGGCTCATTTTTCGCGGTGACGCTTGCGCCCATGGTCTTGGATTTGGCCGGGTATAACCATGGTGGTGAAATACCGGTCTTCTTTATGACGTTCTTGGCCCATCGACACGGAACATGGGACCTTCTCTCCAACAGCGTAGCTCAGCTCCCAGATCTCCTCGATCCTTCCGTAGTATCTGTCCTTGTCGTTACCGTGTAGGATTCCATCGTTACCCGGAGTTCGATAACCATCGCTCTTCATGTCCTTGGCCTCGTGTAGAATGTGTAGCCGTTGATATCGTGCGCCTCATAGGTCATCAGGTTGTGCTCGGCGCCTGTGACAAGGCGAATATGAGTTGTTCTTCCGCGGAAGAATCCTCATGTAAAGGGTACGATGAAGCTTATGCTTGAACCAACGCGTGAAACATGAGTTGTGCTCTTTGAGTGTATCTCCGTCCGTCCTCTGTTGGCCTCGGTCATTGTAACGCCTTTTAATAAAGGTTTTGTGCTCTACCACCCAAGGATCGACCATGTCTATGTGTTGTAGCGCGACTAGGTTTGCTCTTTCAAAGTCGGCGAGTCGATCCTCGAAGTCGACATGCATTTCGCGGCGACCCTCACGGTGACCCCATCCAGCGAGCCTGCCGAGGTGCTGCTGACGGGCAGACCAACGGGTTCTCGATGCCTAGATAATTCGTGCGTAGGAGATGCACTCTTGGTCGAAAGCCCCCGCTATGCTTCCTTCGGACGTGACATGTTGCGAACGTATCCTTTGATGACACCATTCATCCTTTCGAACGGCATCATGCTGTGCAGGAACGCCGCCCGAGTTGGATGATATCCTCCACTATATGGACCAGCAGATGCACCATAACGTCAAGAATGCGGCGGAAGTACATCTCAAGCTCGCATAGTATCACCACGATCTCTTCCTGTAGCCTTCGAGTTGCCTCACGCCAATCGACTTCCGAGAGATGACGTCAAGAAGTTGCATAGGCCAAATAGCGTTTCACGGACGTGCGCGCCCATGATCCCACTGATTGCAACTGGAAGTATCTGCGTCATCAAGACGTGATACGGTCGTGAGACTTCATCCCATCGAACTTCGCTTGCTGGGTCTAGGTATCGCTTATCTTCCCAGCAGAATCGAAGGAAGTTTTACTCCTAGGAGGCAGGTGAAAACTGCTCGATCTCCTCCTCGACTTAGAGTGAAGCACGCGGAGGGTAGTCATTTCCGGTCTTCTTGGCCTTTTGCCTTTGCGACGACTTTCGTGTCCTGCTTCGCCTCATACTCATCATCATCATCATCATCATCATCATCATCATCATCATATATAGCGTGAAGCTCCCTGCCGATGCCCATTGATTTCAAGTCTGCCCTTGATTTCGCCCATCTTTGGTCCTCTCCGCATGTTGAGCAGGGTACCAAGCAGACTCGCACACGTTCTTCGTGATATGCATGACATCAAGGCTGTGAGGCACACGGTGGATCTTCCAAGACGGCAAGTCCCGAAAACAAACCTCGTTTTCCATACCTTCAGCAGCTGGCTCTGGCGCCTTTCGCTTCTTTCCGGCTCGCGCGCTTTTGCTTCTTTCCGGCGGTGGGCAGTCTTTCCAATTTTTCAACAGCTTGTCTATTTCCTCGCCGCTCCTCGTGACACAGGCGTTTTGGGTTCGGTTTCACCATCGAACAGATCCTTGCGTTTCCTCCACGGGTCATCGTCGCGAAGCCACCTTCGATGTCCCATGAACACGGTTTTCAAGACCCGGATCTCTATCTAGCTGGCGATACGTTGTGTCATCCATGCACCTTACGCATCCAGAAAATCCGTGGACTACCTGCCCGCGAGATATCCGTAATCGAGATAGTCGTGCACCGTCGTGAGCGGTGCGGCTCTCATAGGGAAATATTCTTTCTCTGCGGCGCCCCACGATTGGCTGGCGTTTTCCACAGCGTGTTAAGCTCCTCTTTCAGCAGCCCCGGATACTGATTGATGTTGTTCCTGGTTGTTTCGCCCTTCAATTAGCATACTCATGTGAATGTACTTCCTCTTCATGCACAACCAGGGGGAAGGTTGTACATCCACACAAACACAGGCCAGGTGCTATGTGTGCTTCTCCGCTGCCAAACGGATTGACTCCATCGGTGCTCGCGCCCAGCACGATGTTCCTTGGATCGTTCCCAAATTCCGAGTCTTCTAAGTTCAACGCTTGCCACCGCTCGCATCCTTAGGGTGACTCAGCATCTTGTCTTTTTATCTATCTCCGGATCATTTGCGTCATCTTCCCGCTTCTTCTCCTCCCTATCCGCGTGCCAACGCAGGAGCTTTGCTACCTAAGGGTCCGCATGAAATAGCGCTGCAGACGAGGAGTGATCGGAAAGTACCACACCACTTTTCGAGGAGCTTTCTTCCTCTTCTTGTATCGAGTGACGCCGCACACCGGACATATGGTAGACTCAGCGTGCTCGTCCCGATAAATGATGCAATTGTTCATGCACACATGGTATTTCACGGCGGTAAATCCAGAGGACACACGATTTTCTTCGCCTCCTCCAAACTGGTCGGGCACTTGTTCCCCTTGGGAAGACGTTCGTGCTGTAATGACATGTTCTCGCCGAAGCATGCATCGGTCATTTTGTGTTTTACCTTCATCTCCGTGGCCATGAGCGTTACTTTCAAAGCGGTATCCTCGGCCTGCATCCTTCATACAATGGAGTAACGCGCCTAACTCAAGTTGATCCATCTTGGCTTTCTCTCGGCGGCAGCTCTTGCGTTATCCGTCCGCTTGAGAAGCAGCTCTTGAATATGAGGGTCCTGCACCCAGCCCATCGATGGTCCAGCGTCGTCGCTCCGCCGCATCATCATCTTCATGATCATGCCGGTCGCCTGCTCCGCATCTTCCTCATCATCATGTAGCATCTTCTACATGATGATCTGTGTACAACATCACGCACGTGATCATCTCCGGGATTCTTCGTCTTCTCGCCCGCCCGAGCCGCGGTGGTTGTCTTGCTGCCCTTCCTCATTTCTTGCCCGCCCGCATGGACGACTTCGTAGTCATCTTCATCACCTTGCCACCGATAGCCATCCATGAAACCACGCAACAGCAGGTGGTCCCGCACCTGCCGGAATCCGGGTCCGCAATAAGGCTCTTCAGCTTGCATCTTCGACACGGACATCTTATCTCCGCCTCGTTCTTTTGAAGCATCTCGCCTTCGCCGACCTCAAAAACCTATTCACGATGCCTTCGGTCATCGTGCGGACTATGGTCGTCATGGGTAGAGCAAAACGATATTTTAGAACCAAACAAAATTTGGCATGACTTTCCCTAAAAATAGGACCAAAAGAATGCTTAATGCCAAAATTCTCGCTAAACGGAAATGAATCAACATTCCGCAAAATATTGGCAACTATCGCATTTCAAATACCGTACACCTCCAAACACAAACACATATGCAACACCACAAACATATGCAACACCACTAACATACATAGATCTAGCTAGGCCGTAAAAAGTGCATGTGCACATTGTTGTAAGGAGAACAACCTAAATATAGCTTCCCCCCTTACTTACCTATTAAAACAAGGTAATTTAACCACTTAATTTGAATGAATCTATGGTGGAAATGAGGTGAAAAGAGGAGGCACCGAGACAAGGAGGAGGTGGAGAGAATGAAGTGGGGAGAAAGTGAGTGTGTGGGTAGGAGAGGCTGTCCCAAATATCTTGTTGCTGCCCACTTACTAATGGCGCACCTCTTGCATGGTGCGCCATTAGTAGTTACAACTACTAATGGCGCACTTAAGCAGGATGCGCCATTAGTATGTTTGGATAGGCGCACTAGTTCAAAAAAAATCTATACTAATGGCGCACCCACTGCCTGGTGCGCCATTAGTAGTTACAACTACTAATGGCGCACTTGGGCAGGATGCGCCATTAGTATGTTTGGATAGGCGCACTAGTTCAAAAAAAAATCTGTACTAATGGCGCACCCAGTGCCTGGTGCGCCATTAGTAGTTACAACTACTAATGGCGCACTTGGGTCGGATGCGCCATTAGTATGTTTGGACAGGCGCACTAGTTAAAAAAAATTTGATACTAATGGCGCACCCATAGCATGGTGCGCCATTAGTAGTTTAAACTCTAATGGCGCATCAGATGGTGGTGCGCCATTAGTATATACTAATGGCGCACCATCTTTCTGGTGCGCCATTAGTGTCAATCCCATCTATAGCCCTTTTTCTAGTAGTGACCGGATGAAGACCAATTTCATCGCGATGATGCTCATCGTGACCGCAGCTCTCTTCTATGTGATGGTAGTTTAGATGATCGATATGGACTTGTAATGTGAAGACAAACTCGCTACTCGCGGTCTCGAGACTTGTAATGTTCTAACTTTGTTCGGTATTTTGAACTCAGAGACTAATATGATGAATTGTATTCGGAGACTAATCTTCTACTGTATTCGATAAATCTGCTGTTTATATGTTGTGTTGTTTATATTCTATGTTGTAATGTATTTTATAACCTGTGCAAATATCAGAAAATAAAAAAATTCCTAATATTCATAGTAGTGGTGCACCATATTGCACTTTAGTGGCGCACTGAAATAAACACACCAGTGGCGCATTATCTAAAAGTGCGCCATTAGTAACCCAGAGCACAAGGTAAATATGCCCCCCTGGGAGGCATAGTAATGGCGCACTGGTGGACATAGTAATGGCGCACTATGTGGTGCGCCATTATTATCTGGGATACTAGTGGCGCACCAGAGGTGCGCCATTACTATTTGTTACTAGTGGCGTGTTAATAGTGGCACACCTGTAGTGCGCCATTAATAGCAAAAACAGGTGCGCCACTAACAACCCTTTTTCTAGTAGTGTATCGTGCATTTCCCTTTCTCACATCGAGACGTGGTGCAAACTTCGCAGGTGCATCCAAACCCCGTGATATGATACGCTCTATCACACATAAGGCTTATTATATCTTCCTCAAAACAGCCACCATACCTACCTATTATGGCTTTTCCATGGACATTCCGAGATATATTGCCATGCAACTTCCACCGCTTCCGTTTGATGACTTGAGCATTCATTGTCATATTGCTTTTCATGATCATATAGCTGACATAGTAGTTGTGGCTCAGCCAGCGTTCATCATTTTTCATACATGTTACTCTAGATCATTGCACATCCTGGTACATGCTAGAGGCATTCATATAGAGTCATATTTTATTATAGGTATCGAGTTGTAATTTTTATTTCTTTTGAGTTATGTGTAAATAGAAGTGTGATGATCATCATTTTTAAAGCAGTGCCCTAGTGAGGAAAGGATGATGGAGACTATGATTCCCCCACAAGTCGAGATGAGACTCCGGACAATGAGAGAAAAAAGGAAAAGAAAAAAATGGAAAAAAAAGAGATAGAAAAAAAAGAAAAAATAATAAAAGAGATAAGGGGCATTGTTAGTATCCTTTACCACACTTGTGCTTCAAAGTAGCACCATGTTTTTCATATGGAGAGTCTCATATGTTGTCACTTTCATATACTAGTGGGAATATTTCATTATAGGATTAGATGCACACCCACTTAGTTTTCATATGGAGCTTTCATACACTTATAGCTCTTAGTGCATAGGCAATCCCTACTCCTCACATTGATATCAATTGATGGGCATCTCCATAGCC
Organism: Aegilops longissima; assembly: GCA_021605205.1. Classification (NCBI taxonomy): domain Eukaryota; kingdom Viridiplantae; phylum Streptophyta; class Magnoliopsida; order Poales; family Poaceae; genus Aegilops; species Aegilops longissima. Next base: position 38,984,510 of record CM038682.1, on the reverse strand, counting down.
CGTTGGTTATCCGCGTCGATGTGAGACTTTCTTATTTTTTGTCTTCTTTATATTTACCCCTATCATCATACTCTATTCCACCCGTAGTGCTATATCCATGGCTTGCACTCATGTATTGCATGAGGGTTGAAAAAGATGAAGCGCGTTAAAGAATATTAACCAATTGCTCAGCTTGTCATCAGGGTTGTGCATGATTTATACTTTGTGTTAGGAAGACAGAGCATGACAAGACTATATGATTTTGTAGGGATAACGTTCTTTAGCATTGATATTTTGAAATACATGATTGTTTATTGGGATGCCTGAGTATTGATTGAAAGGATCGATATAGTTGACTAGAGGGGGGGTGAATAGGCAACTAACAATTTTTAAGCTTTTCTTTACTAATTTAAACTTTGCAATAATAAAGGTTGTCTAGATGTGCAACTAGGTGGACAACCTATATGATGCAAACAACACAAGCACAAGAGCAAGCAAGGATAGGAACACAAATAAGCTTGCACAAGTAAAGGGATAAGATAACCAAGAGTGGAGCCGATAGAGACGAGGATGTGTCACCGAAGTTCCTTCCTTTTGAGGGGAAGTACGTCTCCGTTAGAGCGGTGTGGAGGCACAATGCTCCCCGAGAAGCCACTAGGGCCACCGTAATCTCCTCACGCACTCACACAATGCGAGATGCCGTGATTCCACTAATGGTGCCCTTGAAGGCGGCAACCGGACCTTTACAAACAAGGTTGGGGCAATCTCCACAACAATTGGAGGCTCCCAACGAAACCACGAGGCTTCACCACAATGGAATATGGCCTCGAGGTGACCTCAACCGTCTAGGGTGATCAAACACCCAAGAGTAACAAAATCCACACTAGAAAGTATGGGGGAACTAAATATCCTTTGGTGGAAGTGTAGATCTAGGTCTCCTCCTTCAAACCCTAGAAAATCAACAAGTTTGAGTGGCTAGAGAGAGAGATCGGGCAAGAAAGCTTGAGAGCATTAATGGAGGAGTGAGAGAGGTAAGAGGTGGGTGTGGTAGGTGGAAGAACAACCTTATATACTAGCCACATAAATCCAACCGTTACTGCGTTTTCAGTACTGCAGCGGTACAACCGCTCCTTGTCCTGGTACAACCGGGACACACGATGTAGCTGCAGAACCCTACCAGGCGGTACAACCGGACCATCGGGCGGTAGTACCGGTTATTAGCAAATAACCGGACCAACCGGGCCACCACCGCCCAGCCACCTCATCAAAACAGAATCTGACGGTACATGGGCGGTGCATGGCGGAAAAACCGCTGGCCTTGGCGCTTGAGCGGCTAAGGTATGAGCGGAAGAACCGCTCGAACCTCCGGTTGTACCGGTTGAAAAGGAACAACCGGAGCAACCGGGCCACCACCGCCCAGCCACCGCATCGCAACAGAACCCAGGCCGGTACATGTGCGGTGCTAGGCCGGAACAACCGCTGCTGTGCTTTGTAGAGACAAGTGGCGGTACCACCGCCCGGAGGCAGCGGTACCACCGCTCGACAAAGGCAGAGAAGCGTCAAGAGCCAGCGGTACAACCGCTCGGAAGAGCGGTACAACCGCTGGGAAAACACAGCAAGGATTAGATAAAGATGGAGGCACACTCTCGACAAAAGAGGGGTGAAGGATGTGTACGTGAATGGAATCCCCTATACTCCCCAAAGTGGATTCCCTCTTGATAGTACGGGATCCCTACGACCAAAGAGATAAAAAGCGTAGAGGATTCCGTCTTCAAACGATTCCTTCGAGAGAGAACCACCAAGCGACGAAAGCCTAATCATTGAGAACCTGAAACATTTAGCACAGGATTAGACCAACAAAGGGTTGTCATCATCATCCAAAACATAAGGTAGGGAAATGCCCTTTCAATCTCCCCCTTTTTGGTGGATGATGACAACAACACGATATAAGATAGAAGTCTATAGAAACTAGACGGAGCTCCCCCTAGATGTGAGCCCTAGGTCGAGACTCCCCCTAGGTTTTATAGACTTGCCACAAAGAGCATATAACAAGAAGGTAGCCAACACAATGAAATAGGAGCAATCCTGCCATTAAAGACCAACAAGCATAAAGATAAGATAGCAGGAGTGGCACAAAATCCACAGAAAGCAAACGAGAACGACCAAAGTTCAACTGGAGACCACAAACAAGTTCAGACAAGTTCAATACGAGAGACACACACTACGCAACCACCCATGCAACTCCCGAGTCCTATCACACTCTCTCCCCCTTTGGCATCAGGAGACCAAAAAGGAAGAGAGCGAAGTAGCCCCAGGCTCAGTCGTCCTCCTCTGACTCCTCGGTAGCATCTGGATCTTCATCATTGTCAGAATCTTCACCATCATCAGAAACTTCATCATCGTCCCGATCTGAGTCTTCCATGATATCATCAGCAGCAGGAATGGTGGTGGAGGGCTGAGGAGGGGCTTCATCATCAGTCCAGGTGCTGTGGGAAGATATCCAACGCTCCTCCAGGGTGATGCTCTTCTCAGAACCACTCGGAATCGACATGTTGAGGTGCCTCATCATAGCAATTTGACGATGCTGCGCAAGCTTCTCATTGACATGTGCCTCATACAGCCTCTTCTGGATGTCAGACTGAAGGCAGAAAGTCTTCTTCACCTTGGTCTTCATAGCAACCATCAAGTTAACAAGATAGCCATGGATTTCATCTTGATTCCCCACTTTGGGCAGAAGCACATTGCGAAAAACACGATGCATGATGTCATAGACCTTCACCAAATCCTTAGATTCACCAATAATACCACGGCCCCGAATGTACAGAGGGGCAAGCTTCTCCTTAGGCATGGGCTCAGGATGATCATGGGGGCGAATGCCACCCCTTCCTTCCAGACCGGTATCATCGTACCCAATAGCATTGCAGAAGGTCCTCCAGGGAACGTGAAAAAGCTCATCACGACACATGAAAGTGAGGGTGCGCGCGTCATCTTCTCCAAAGTGAACGGTGGCATAGAACTGATGGATGAGTTGCACATCAAAGTCACAGGAGACGGACATGAGCTTGACAAGATCAAACTCCTCACAGAGAGCCAAAGCCTCACCAAAATACTCCAGGTTGTTCCGCCAATGATCAAGATCGATGGTCCACTGCTTGGCATATCTGTTCTTGTTGTGCTCAAAGAGTTCATGAACAATTCGTACTTGCATCTCATTCCGAAACTGAACAGTGGTCTAGCGAGGAGCTACGGGAACCACATAAGGATTCTTTGAGCGGAAGGCTTCCCAATCCTTGGCTTTCCAAAGGTGGAGTGGCATTACCACACGTTGCTTGATAGCGGCAGACTTTTCACGGCGAGTGGGCTTGGTAGGGATCACGACTTCCTCTTCCGAATCAGCCGGGCGCGGAGCCCTTCGAACCCTCTTCTTGGTCTTGCGAGGAGCAGGGCGAGAACTGGAGCCACCTGAACACAAACACGAAGGGTTCACACGAAAACCAACAAGAATGAGAGGAAAGCATACGAAAAATGCAACACCATAGAAACCAGAACAGTGTTGTGAGGTGCAGGCAATCCGGTTGTACCGGATCTCCCACCGGTAGAACCGCCCCACCGGTTGTACCGCCCATCTGGGCGGTAGAACCGCTGACAGTGGCACTACCAGGGAAGTTAGATCTGTTCAAGACGTGCAAATCACCCAAGCAATATTCGGAGTTCTAGGTACTGCACAGACACAAGACAACAACAACGATCTCTCCCAACCAAAGAACGAAAACTAAACTAGGAGGGAAAAGTAATGCCCTAAAGCAAGATGGAAACCTAGAATCAAAGAACGAAGAACAAGGGCATTACCACCATCCATGGGAGAAGACCGGAAGGCTTCCACGGAGAGCCCTCGGGTCCGAAGCGCGGGGCGCACTCCGGGGCAGGGCAGAGGTGACCGGCGGCTAGGGCAAGGAGGAGGCGAATGGGGACGAAGGGAAAAAGAAGAAAAACCCTTCGCCCCGTCGGATATAAATAGGCCCATAGCCGCGCGGCGGTAGAACCGCTCCTAGGACTGGTTGTACCGCAAGTCAGGTGCTGACAGATTGTAGTGGGCGGTACTTCCGTTTTCTGAAGGGCACCGGAAGTACCGCTCGGAGACAACCGGTAGAACCGGACGGAGAAGCCCAGTGAAAATGGGCGGTATAACCGCCCAAGCACCGAAAGCAACTCAACTGGGGCAGCACAACCAGGTATCAGCGGTAGAACCGCCCGTGACACCGGTTGTACCGCCCGACCACCAAAGCCCAGACCAAAAGGAAGAGAACAAGACACACGGAGCAACAAATAAGAGAAACCAAACACTAAGAACAGGGAAAAGAACGAAAGGAAAACAAAAGCAACCGCACACAAGCAGAGCGAGCTCGGTCCTCTCTCTGAAGAGAGGGCGATGGCCGAAGCCACCTATGTTTGAGTCAAATGGTATGGCACCACGAAGAATTATCCTTGGGCCCATGACCAAAACTCGTCTTTGAAGCACAAGTACCATCAAAAATGGCTAATGCGAAAGAGGTGATCGATTTATGCATGATGGGGGGAGGGAGAGATCATTGAGAGAACAACACTCCCCTATGTCCAGGCCTACACCTAAACTAGACAACAAGTTGAGTGTGGTGGGGGGTGCATGGGTTCAAGTCACATTGCTCAAATCAATGATATTTAGCTCATGCCTTAACTTGCGAAATCTTGCTTCATCCAAGGGCTTCGTGAAAATATCTACAAGGTTATCATGAGTGTTGACATACTTGAGCTCGATCTCCCCTCGCCTAATGTGATCCTGGATGAAGTGATACCGAATCTCAATGTGCTTCGTCTTGAAGTGGTGTACCGGATTGAGAGAAATCTTGATGGCACTTTCATTATCGCACCAAAGAGGCACTTTGTCACAAATGACACCGTACTCCTTTAGAGTTTTCCTCATCCATAGGAGTTGAGCACAACAACTACCGGCCGCCACATACTCCGCTTCGGTGGACGAGAGAGACACACAACTTTGCTTCTTGGAAGACCAACTTACCAAAGAGCAACCAAGAAATTGGCACCCTCCGGAAGTGGACTTCCTATCCACTTTGTCCCCCGCCCAATCGGAATCCGTGAAACCTTCAAGCTTGAAATTTGCTCCTCTTGGGTACCATAAGCCAAAGTTTGGGGTATGAGCCAAATATCAAAAGATTCGCTTGACCGCCACATAATGGCTTTCCTTCGGTGCGGCTTGAAACCGTGCACACATTCCCACACTCAACATGATATCCGGTCTAGATGCACAAAGGTAAAGCAAGGAGCCAATCATGGAGCGATATACCTTTTGATCCACTGCTTTACCATTGGGATCAATGTCAAGTTGGCACTTGGTAGGCATTGGTGTAGTAGCCGGCTTGACATCACTTAGCTTGAATCTTTTGAGCATGTCTTGAGTGTATTTGGCTTGGTTGATGAAGGTACCTTCTCTTCTTTGTTTGATATCGAAACCAAGGAAGAACTTCAACTCTCCCATAGAAGACATCTTGAACTTGGAGGTCATGAGAGCGGCAAATTCCTCATTGAAAGCTTTGTTAGGAGAACCAAAGATAATATCATCAACATATAGTTGGCATACAAACAACTCCCCATTGACCTTCTTAGTAAAAAGAGTGGGATCGATTTGCCCCACTTCAAATCCACGATCTTGTAACAACTCGGTAAGGTGGTCATACCACGCATGTGGGGCTTGTTTAAGGCCATAGAGTGCCTTATCGAGTTGATACACATGATCCGGGAAGTAGGGGTCCTCGAACCCGTGGGGTTGCTTGACATAGACCAACTCATTAATGGGACCATTAAGAAAAGCACTTTTCACATCCATTTGTTGCAACTTAAAGTTGTGATGGGAAGCATAAGCAATCAACAAACGAATGGATTCAAGACGAGCAACGGGAGCAAAGGTTTCACCGTAGTCGATACCCTCGACTTGGGAGTAGCCTTGTGCTACCAATCTTGCCTTGTTGCGAATGATGTTCCCATGAGCATCTTGCTTGTTCTTGAAAATCCACTTGGTTCCAATGACGTTGTGGTTCCCGATGGCCTTGGCACCAATCTCCACACCTTGTTGTACTCGGGTTGTTGAGTTCTTCATGCATGGCATTGAGCCAATCCGAGTCTTCGGCGCCTCATAGACCTTTTGGGGTTCAACACAAGAGACAAACGCGTGATGTTCACAATAGTTTGCCAATTGTCTACGAGTGCTTACCCCTTTTCTTAGGCTTCCAACCACATTCTCCATGAGATGGCCTTTGGTGGTGAGTTTGGAAGCAATCTTGGCGGCACGACGCTCTAATTCCTCCTCGGAGGTGAGATTAGGAGGGTCACTTGATCATCTTGGCGCCGCCTTGAGCATGATCTTCATATTGAGCATGCTCGGGGAGAGAACTTGACCTTGGGCATCATTTGGAGTGTCATCATCGTCTTGAGCACGATCTTGCCCTTGGTCTTGTTCATGAGGTTGAGGGCCTTCACTTTGTTCTTCGGAAGCGTGTGGGCCTTGGGTTGGTGATGGCTCCACTTGAGTGGAGCATTGTCCTTCTCCTTCGGCCACAAGGGGTTCCTCAATGGGTAGGATAAAACCAACTCCCATTCTTCGTATGGCTTGGGGAGGAATTTCATCACCTACATCACAAGTGCCACTTTGCTCCACTTGGGAGCCGTTATTCTCATCAAACTCCACGTTACACGTCTCCACAATAAGTCCCGTGGATTTATTGAGGACACGGTAAGCATGAGAGTTTGTAGCATAACCAACAAATATGCCCTCATGAGCTCTAGCTTCAAATTTAGACAAACGAACACCTTTCTTGAGAATGAAACACTTACATCCGAACACCCGGAAGTACTTGAGGTTGGGCTTGTTGCCGGTGAGTATCTCATAAGGAGTCTTGTTCAAGCCTTTGCGGAGATAGAGCCGATTGGATGCATGACATGCGGTGTTGATGGCTTCGGCCCAAAAGTTGTATGGAGACTTGAACTCCGCCATCATGGTCCTTGCCGCATCCATCAACGTCCGGTTCTTCCTCTCCGCAACACCATTTTGTTGAGGGGTATATGGTGCAGAATATTGATGCTTGATTACCTCATCACTAAGAAACTCATCCAAGGTGTAGTTCTTGAACTCGGTGCCGTTGTCACTTCTTATAGTCAAGATCTTAGCATTATGTTGACGTTGAGCTTCATTTGCAAAGTCGATGACGGTTTGTTGAGTCTCACTCTTCCTCTTGAAGAAATATACCCAAGTGTATCTTGAATAGTCATCCACAATCACCAAGAAATACTTTCTTCCTCCAAGACTATCAAATGATGGTGGCCCAAAGAGATCCATGTGAAGGAGCTCCAAAGGTCTCTTTGATTATATGATGGTCGTGGGAGGGTGAGCCTTCTCATGAAGCTTTCCTTCAATACAAGCACTGCAAGCACGGTCTTTGGCAAAACTAACATTTGTTAGTCCACGGACATGGTCCCCCTTGAGAAGACTTTGCAAAGATCTCATATTGACATGGGCTAAACGGCGATGCCAAAGCCATCCCACGTCAACTTTAGCCATTAGGCATGTCGCGGTCTTAGTGGGTCGCTCCGAAAAGTTAATCACATAGAGACCGTTCTCGACATGCCCAACAAAGGCTACTTTAAGAGTCTTGCTCCACAAGAGGGCCACGGTATCGATGTAAAAGAAGGTAGCAAAACACATGATTGCAAGTTGACGAACGGAAAGCAAATTGTATGCAAGCGACTCAACAAGCAGGACTTTCTCGATCGTAAGATCATGAGAAATGACAACCTTACCGAGACCCAATACCTTAGAATGTGATGCATCACCCCACTCGACATTGGTGGGCATAGATGGAATCTCTTGCACGTCCACCACCATGTCCTTGCTCCCGGTCATATGATTTGTTGCTCCACTATCGAGCAACCATGATCCCCCACCGGAAGCAAACCCCTACAAGAGATCAATGCTTGGTTTTAGGTACCCATTTGGTAATAGGTCCTTTGATGTTAGTAACGAGGGTCTTAGGAACCCAAATAGACCATTCAATGTACTCATAAGAAGAACCAACAAATTTAGCATAAACATGCCCATCACTAGCACGGCACAACACATATGAGGGGTTAAAGTCACGGCTATGTTCATGGGGATGACGTTTTCCTTCTTGGCATTGCCACCCTTTGCACGGTTCTTCTTCTTCTTGAAGCACCTCTCCTCCCTCACAAAAGTTTGCTTGAGAGGGGAGGTTGCTTGGTCTTGTCATTCTTCTTCTTGCTCTTGGGCTTGGCGCGAACCCAATCCCCTCCTTGGCCACAACTTCCTTTTGATTACTCAAAAGGTCGTTAAGGTTCTTCTCACCTTGTATGCATGTGACAAGGCCCTTTTCAAGTTGCTCCTTCAACTTAGCATTCTCCTCAACAAGATGCACATGCTCACAACAAGGGTTAGTAGCATTTGCATTATCAATCAATATCATATGAGGAAAGGTGGCTTTCTCCTTGGTTAGCTTCACTTGGAGTTGATCATGAGACTCATTGAGACTATCATGAGCACCCTTCAAGACTTTGTGAGCCTTGTCGAGAATGTCAAAGTCCTCGTTGAGTCTAGCAATATCAACTCCAAGCTTTGCCTTCTCGGAGCTAAGCACACGAGACACAACAAGAGCATGATCAAGGTCTTTCTTTAATTTAGCATGATCATCATTGTATGACTCCTCAAGAGCCAAACGAAGACCACGCTCTTCCTCAAGAGCATTGGAAAGAATCGAAATCTCATCGGCATAGTCACGACTATGCCCTTCCATCTTAGAGATGGTCTCTTCATGAGCCTCGATCATGACATTGGCTTCACCAAGTTGTTCCAAGAGAGCAACGAAGTGCTTCTTGGATTTGCCCTTGAGTTTACTCATAAAGATCTCAAACTCATTCTCCTCCACATTAGTCCCCTCATGTTCATCAATACAATCCGTCAAAGAAGAATGATTGATGATGGTAGTTTTGATGTTGGGGGTTACCTTGTTGGTGGCTTTAGCCATGAGGCACTTGGCAGTGATGCTTTCATTGGGTGAATCGAAGAGAGACACCCGAGGAGTCGTTGCAATGGCAACGGAGGCCATGGCAACCGATTCACCATCTTCATCATCATCATCATCCTCATTGTACTCTTCTTGAACCACCAAGGCTTTGTGAGGAGTCTTCTTGGTGAAGTTGCTCTTGTTGGGGAAAGACTTGGCCTTGTCCTTACAGATGAGCTTGCCACCATTGTCTTCCCTCTTCTCATATGGGCACTCCGCAACAAAGTGACTCACATTTCCACAATTGAAACAAGTCCTCACTCGTTGCTTGCCCTTAGAGCCACTTGAGTTGCTCTTGTTGAAGTTGGGCCTTGAGTTCTTCTTGCTCCAAAATTGCCTTGAAGCAAGGGCCATGTGTTCATGATAGTCATACTTTGTATCTTCGAGGTTGCTCTCTTCTTCTTCCTCCTCTCCATCTTCTTCGACACAAATCTTGGCCTTCAAAGCGAGGTTGGGCTTCTTTGCTCTTTGGGAACGAAGCACCGCATTGTCGGCGGTCTTGTCCAATATGCTCATAGCCACAAACTCATCCAACACATCACTTGAGGACAGGGTGTGGAAGTCCGGTCGTTGACGGATGACGGAAGACATGGCTTTGTGGTAGGGCATCATTGCCTTGAGGAATTTGCGCTTGATCCAGTTGTCATCCGTGTCCTTACTTCCATGATCCCGGAGGGAGACAGGAAGCTTGGTTACTCTCCGATAGAGCTCACGAGGTTCTTCTTCTTCTTTCATTGCAAACTCATCGGCTTCATCTTGGACCACTTCATAATTGGAACGTTGAATGCTTGCGCTTCCTCGATAAAGGGAAACCACCTTGAGCCAAGCATCTTTGGCAAGGAGTAGGGCGGAGATGAGGGAGGTCTTCGGAAGGATTGCTTCTTGGATGATGAAGAGAGCATTCTCATTGAATTGATGGTCCACGACCTCTCTTGGAGAAAAGTTGCTCGGATCATGCGGATAGAAACCTTCTTCAATGATTCTCCAAAGGTTAGTGTTCACATGATTTAAATGACGCTTAAAACGATAAACCCAAGAATCAAAATCCTCCTTTTTATCAATCTTAGGTGGTGGACCGGCATGATTCAAATGAGTGGAAGGAATCGCTCCACCATAAACGGGAGGTTGCACATGGGCAAAGATGTCGGTGCCATTCTTACCACTAGACGAGGAGGCTTTCTCACTAGTAGCTTCCCTCTTATCGGAGTTAGCATCCGCTCCCGTGTTGGCGGGATCACCCAATTTCACAGGTGCGGTGGAAAGTTTAAGCCCTTCTAGGAATTCCTTAAACATGTCCTTGACCTCGGTCGTCATGGAGTTTTTCAATGTGTCCAACGCCACATTGAATTCCTCACGAGAGATCGAGGTACCCCCATCTCCCATAGATGATATCGGATTCGCACCGGAGTGCTCCCCCACATCATCTACGACGTCAACCATACTCTTCGGACGGTAAAGTCCTTCAAAAGAGACGAGGCTCTGATACCAATTGAAAGGATCGATATAGTTGACTAGAGGGGGGGTGAATAGGCAACTAACAATTTTTAAGCTTTTCTTTACCAATTTAAACTTTGCAATAATAAAGGTTGTTTAGATGTGCAACTAGGTGGACAACCTATATGATGCAAACAACACAAGCACAAGAGCAAGCAAGGATAGGAACACAAATAAGCTTGCACAAGTAAAGGGATAAGATAACCAAGAGTGGAGCCGGTAGAGACGAGGATGTGTTACCGAAGTTCCTTCCTTTTGAGGGGAAGTACGTCTCCGTTAGAGCGGTGTGGAGGCACAATGCTCCCCGAGAAGCCACTAGGGCCACCGTAATCTCCTCACGCCCTCACACAATGCGAGATGCCGTGATTCCACTAATGGTGCCCTTGAAGGCAGCAACCGGACCTTTACAAACAAGGTTGGGGCAATCTCCACAACAATTGGAGGCTCCCAACGAAACCACGAGGCTTCTCCACAATGGAATATGGCCTCGAGGTGACCTCAACCGTCTAGGGTGCTCAAACACCCAATAGTAACAAAATCCACACTAGAAAGTATGGGGGAACTAAATATCCTTTGGTGGAAGTGTAGATCTAGGTCTCCTCCTTCAAACCCTAGCAAATCAACAAGTTTGAGTGGCTAGAGAGAGAGATCGGGCAAGAAAGCTTGAGAGCATCAATGGAGGAGTGAGAGAGGTAAGAGGTGGGCGTGGTAGGTGGAAGAACCACCTTATATACCAGCCCACATAAATCCAACCGTTACTGCGTTTTCAGTACTGCAGCGGTACAACCGCTCCTTGTCCCGGTACAACCGGGACACACGATGTAGCTGCAGAACCCTACCAGGCGGTACAACCGGACCATCGGGCGGTAGTACCGGTTATTAGCAAATAACCGGACCAACCGGGCCACCACCGCCCAGCCACCGCATCAAAACAGAATCCTGACCGGTACATGGGCGGTGCATGGCCGGAAAAACCGCCTGGCCTTGAGCGCTTGAGCGGCTAAGGTATGAGCGGAAGAACCGCTCGAACCTCCGGTTGTACCGGTTGAAAAGGAACAACCGGAGCAACCGGGCCACCACCGCCCAGCCACCGCATCGCAACAGAACCCAGGTCGGTACATGTGCGGTGCTAGGCCGGAACAACCGCTGTTGTGCTTTGTAGAGACAAGTGGAGGTACCACCGCCCGGAGGCAGCGGTACCACCGCTCGACAAAGGCAGAGAAGCGTCAAGAGCCAGCGGTACAACTGCTCGGAAGAGCGGTACAACCGCTGGGAAAACACAGCAAGGATTAGATAAAGATGGAGGCACACTCTCGACAAGAGAGGGGTGAAGGATGTGTACGTGAATGGAATCCCCTATACTCCCCAAAGTGGATTCCCTCTTGATAGTAGGGGATCCCTACGACCAAAGAGATAAAAAGCATAGAGGATTCCGTCTTCAAACGATTCCTTCGAGAGAGAACCACCAAGCGACGAAAGCCTAATCATTGAGAACCTGAAACATTTAGCACAGGATTAGACCAACAAAGGGTTGTCATCATCATCCAAAACATAAGGTAGGGAAATGCCCTTTCATTGATGTTATGTCAAACTATAGACTATGCTTTGAATCACTTATGTCTTAATATTCATGCCATGAGTAGATATATGATCAAGTTTATGTTAGGTAGCATTCCACATCAAAAATTATCTTTTTCATCATTTACTTACTCGAGGATGAGCAGGAATTAAGCTTGGGGATGCTGATACGTCTCCATCGTATCTATAATTTTTTATTGTTTCATGCCAATATTATTCAACTTTTACATACTTTTGGCAACTTTTTATATGATTTATTTGGACTAACTTACTTATCTAGTGCCCAGTGCAAGTTCCTGTTTGTTGCATATTTTTGTATCGCAGAAAATCCATATCAAACAAAGTCGAAACGTGATGCAACTCAACGGAGAACTATTTTGGAATATTTGTGATTTTTAGGAGTTGGAATCACCGTAAACGGAGGCCCACACGGACTACGAGTCACCAGGGCGCGCCCCAGGCCCCTGGCGCGTGGTGGTGGGTGCTGCCCTCCTCGAACGTCGGTTGGATCTCTACTTCGGGTGCAAGGAAGCTTATATCAGGAAAAAATCATGTAAAAAGATCAGCGCAATCGGATTTACGGATCTCCGGGAATATAAGAAACGGTTTTCGGCCAGACCAGCAGAGCATGAAACAAAAGAGAATAGAGAGGGAGATCCAATCTCGGAGGGGATCCCGCCCGTCCGCCACCATGGAGGCCATGGACCAGAGGGGGAACCCTCCTCCCATCTAGGGGGAGGCCAAGGAAGAAGAAGAAGGAGGGGGCTCTCTCCCCCTCTCTCCCGGTGGCGTCGGAGTGCCGCCGGGGCTAGGATCGTGACGGCGATCTACATCAACAATCTTGCTACCATCAACACCAACTCTCTCCCCCTCTATGCAGCGGTGTAACACCTCTTCTCCCTGCTGTAATCTCTACTTAAACATGGTGCTCAACTCCATATATTATTTCCCAATGACTATGGTTATCCTATGATGTTTGAGTAGATCTGTTTTGTCCTAAGGGTTAATCATGATCTTGGTTGGTATGATTATATATTCTATTTTGGTGCTTTCCTGTGGTGCCCTCCATTCTCACGCAAATGTGAGGGGCCCCGGTGTAGGGTGTTGCAATATGTTCATTGTTTGCTTATTGTCAGTGTTGCGGGGGTGACAGCAGCCTAAACACGGATAAGTGGGTTATGGCGTATGTGAGTAAAGAGGACTTGATACTTAATGCTATGGTTGGGTTTCACGACCTTAATGATCTTTAGTAGTTGCGGATGCTTGCTAGGGGTCCAATCATAAGTGCATATGATCCAAGTAGAGAAAGTATGTTAGCTCATGCCTCTCCCTCATATAAAATTACAAGAATGATTACCGGTAATTGTTATCGATTGGCTAGGGACAGATGACTTCCTTGTTGACAAAAGCTATCCACTTTTACTACCTTGCAATTTATTCGTAGTTATATTGTCGCAAAGTAATCGTAGTTTTATTCTTGCAAAATAGTTTCATACTTGTTCTAGGTAAAGCAAACGTCAAGTGTGCGTAGAGTTGTATTGGTGGTCGATAGAACTTGAGGGAATATTTGTTCTGCCTTTAGCTCCTCATTGGGTTCGACACTCTTATTTATCGAAGAAGGCTACAAACGATGCCCTATACTTGTGGGTTATCAAGACCTTTTTCTGGCACCGTTGCCGGGGAGCAATAGCGTGGGTTGAATATTGTCGTGTGTGCTTGTTTGCTTTATCACTAAGTAGTTTTTATTTCTAGTTCTAAGTTGTTCTTTATCTTTATTTATGAATATGGAACACGACACCAAAAAAATTAGTTGTACTTGCTGCTCATGGAGATGAGGAACCTCCTGAAACCCTCGATGCTCGTTATGTGAAGAGTATTATGCACTACTTTGGTAATCCTGAGAAAACCCCATTCAACGTGATAATGGGAGACACGTTGGATCAACATGAATACTTTAGGGATTATCGCTTGACTCATAAATGTAAATTGTTATGGGATCAAATACATATGTTGCATTGGTATGCTCAGGAGCTATGCTTGAGATATGATTATACTTGTTGCTCTAGGATGAATGCTCCACATCTTCCCGTTTCATGCAAATTCAATGATAATGAAACCTTGGCTTCTATGCCAATGGTATATATGATTACTATGATGTAGAACGAATAGAAGAATTTGTTGCTTTTAAGGGTGCTTATGAAATTGAATCTTGTTTTTAAAGTATGAAGCTTTTGATGACGATGTTTATAGGCCTGAAAATTTTGCTATCCTTAAATATTGCTATGATAATTATAAGTACAATTCCAATATTGATGTGTTTATTGAGAAAGTCTCCGTTGTCCAAGAGGAGATTAATATTTTGCAAGAGTCTATGGAAGAAGGAATTGATGAAACTGTGAGCTCATTGGATGAAAAAGATGATGAGGAGAGCGAAGAACAAAAGGAGGAAGAGCGGACTAGCTACTCGTGCCCACCTTCTAATGAGAGTAACTCTTCAACTCATACATTGTTTAATGTCCCTTCGTTCTTACTTAAGGATGAATGCTATGATAATTGCTATGATCTTGTTGATTCGTTTGAAATATCCCTTTTTGATGATGATTGCTATGCTTGTGGCCAAGATGCCAATATGAATTATGCTATTGGAGATGAACTTGCTATTGTTCCTTATGTTAAACATGAAATTGTTGCTATTGCACCCACACATGATAGTCCTATTATCTTTTTGAATTCTCCAAACTACACTATATCGGAGAAGCTTGCACTTGTTAAGGATTATATTGATAGGTTGTCTTTTACCATTGCACATGATAATTTTAATGAATATAATATGCATGTGCTTGCTGCTCCTACTTGCAATTATTATGAGAGAGGAACTCCAGCTACTTGAATATAATATGCTCATTGTGTATTAGAAATGTTGGCAATGTACTAAAAATGTTTTTTTAAGTTGATATTAGGAAATATTCGTCATGTATTAAGCACTTTTATTGTTTTATTTAAGATGGGCATCCTGTTTTAAAAATGTTCATCTTGTATTAGAAATATATTTGTATTGTGTTTTTCAGATTATACTCCATTCGTCGCGAATTACTTTTCATAGAAATTAAAAGTAATGTATGTATATAAAGCTAAAATACATCTTGATACATCCATTTCCCTGACAAGTAGTTTCGGACGGAGGGAGTAAATTTTTTCATGATGAATGTTTCAAAATTGATAATGAATTAACAAATGTTCAAAGTGTATTAGAAATGTTTGATGTCTATTGTAAATATTTTTCTGTATTAAAAATATTCTCAGGGTTTAAAATATAATCTTGTATTCTTCATCTGTTAAAATCCTTCATATTTTTTATTGTGTATTGAAATTTTTCGGTATTTAGAAAACGTTCATTGTGCGTTTACAAGATTTCATTTCATATTAAAAAATGGGTCATCGATTTTTTGTCAATATTCATGTATTTTAGAAAATTTTCATCTTATATTTTCAAAAAATTCATCCTGTATTTTTTTAATGCGTGAACACTTTTATAAACTAGCATAAACATTTTTCTAAATACATGAACATCTTTCCATTTTTTTCATGGATGTTTATTTCATAGAAAGATTTATTAGATTACTAGCAAAAATGCCCGTGCGTTGTAACGGGAGAACAAAAAAAATCACGCCCTCCTTTTGAAAACAACGTCCTGTCCGTATTACCGCATGTCCTTTTTCACCCTCACTGCGGTGTTAACCCAATCATAACTTGTCGGAACGTGGTAAATCCCAAGACGATGAGCTCGACCACTGCATGAGACACCTC
This sequence comes from Aegilops longissima, assembly GCA_021605205.1. Classification (NCBI taxonomy): domain Eukaryota; kingdom Viridiplantae; phylum Streptophyta; class Magnoliopsida; order Poales; family Poaceae; genus Aegilops; species Aegilops longissima. The sequence continues at coordinate 38,968,527 of CM038682.1, read as the reverse complement.
TCATTAAACATTTGGAACTGAATACTTTGACATTCAATGCTGCCACATGAATACTTATATTGCTTAGAAGTTAAAACAATTGAGAAGGACACAAACAAAAAAAGATTTAGTTGGACGCCTTCAATTGTAACAGGGTGTAATCTTCAGTTTAGGCGCTATCAACTACCCAACAATTGAGACGACCAACACCAACATCGCAAATTACAATATTCTAAAAGCTCGTTCTGCTTTGGTAACTGTTTCCCTAAAAGCATGAACCAGAGGCGCATGTTGTCTTACTCCCCCCTAAGAAAATTAATATACTATTATGTAATGTTCTTTGTAGTTAATCCTAGAAATATATATTAGCAATTAATCCTAGAACTCTTATAAATCTTTACAGTTGTAATACTACAAAAATTGCAGTCAATCACCCCACCCACCACATAATACTTCATTTCGATGGGAAAAAAAGCATAGCACAACAAATATTATGACTTCCAACAAAAAAAGAAAAGAGGATAATTTGAGACAATGAGACAAAACGAGTAGGTGCTACAGCTTGAAAGAGCTCGTCTTGGTCGATCGACCTTTGTTCCTGCAATGATCAAGCTATCAGATCAACAAAAGAACATAACCATGAAGTACACATCGACTGGTCGATTCTATCAAATTAAAATATTGGGTTGGTGATAAATACCTAGTTGACCAAAACTGGCGTGGAATGGGTCAAAAACCAGGGCGTATACTTATGTGGTTGTAGGATTTTGCTAGATTAAACGACAGGTTCCCTCAAAATAAATTTTGAACGAGAGGTTTCGGATGTTCGTATTGCATGAAATTTTGGTGCTTCTCTTATCTTCCTGAACTTCTTATCCTCCTTCTCGTATTTGTCCACCTCATTCTAGATGGTTTAGGATTTTCATGATCAAGATAGTTTGTGCCTTTTTACGTGTCTTTCAAATGCTAGTACATCTTTTATGGAATTCTCCACGTTGAAAACAATATTCTTGAATAGAATAGAAAAATGAGAGTTGGCCTAAGCACAAATGCTCGATTACATGTATAAACTTCTGTAACCTGCAAGCCCCAACCACAATATAGATTCGTATAAACTAGTCATCAACCCGTGCATCTGCATGGCTAGTGTCGATAACCATACAAATAATTATAGTATGAAATAGTTCTAGATGCATACATGCTTTTCCAATTGTAAATTATATTTCAAATAGTTTAAAAGTAATTTATATTTCAAATAGTTCTAGATGCATACATGCTTTTCCAATTCTATTTAAGAGTTTTTGCTACATGGCTGTGTTACTACCTGATGATCTCATTTTAATTATATGGCTCATCCGGTTACTTCGTTATATATACAGAATCATTGTCTGCACCACACAATGTACAATATAGTTACCCGCTGCTACTGATTTATTTTTCCTTCATGGCTTCCTAATACTTTTATTTTGATATCGTACACTTAAAGAATTCGCCGTACTAATCTTGGGGCATCATATCACTTTTAGATGCAATATTTCCAAATATATGCTGAAGCAAGTACCAGATGGAAGACGGAAACAAATACATTATGAAACAATAGAAAAATAAGAAACTAGTATCAGTAGGGGCATAATATGCATTAAAATATTATGGAATAAATATTATATCCATGTAGAGTACATTGGTTTCTTCCAACAAAGAATATAACAAATAAGTAAGAACAAACATAACTATGCAGGTGAGAGTATCGTGTACTCCTGGACATGGGCTACTACGTGTCAACTGGAAGGAGCTTGTAGACTATATTTTCACTCAAATTTTGTTTTCTCGAAATAGTGATTTACAAATTGGAGTAAACACTCATAGAATAAATATCAAACACTTTCAAATAAAATACATTTGTTCCATAAATAATATAAGACATAATTAAGAACAACCATCGGTGATGCAAGGGAGTATCATGTACTCGGGGACATTGGCTTGTCTCCACTGCAAGGGTTATGTTTGATGCTATTATTTCACCCTATTTTTCATTAAGAAAGTTTTACAAAAATGTAAGTCTATACAAATCATCATGATCATGAAAACCTAAAGAATAGGGGATGCCAAAATATTTATGTTTGGTTATAGTTACTTAGGGTATTCTATCTAAGACAATCTAAGACAACCTTTTTGGGACGGACGGAGTACATGATATCTTCTAATTTATACCACTTCTAGTGATGTACCCTAGATTTTTTCATGTACCCGACATATCGTATTGATGTGCCAAATTCACATTTTTTTTCAATTACCTTCAAGGTGGTACAATACTTAACTCTATCATGGTTTTTCCTAATTCAATGTCTTTGTCTACACAAATAGTTATTTCTGCATGAATTACAAACATGGAAACTTTGTCAAATTCTTTGCTGTTCAGGGGATTTAGTTTATGAATTCAATTTTTTTCCAAGAGTACAATTATTTTTGAATGAAGGTAGAAAAATACAATGTTGTCCAACTGAACAAATGAAATTAGTAGTATTGAATTTTCTATTCTTTTATATATGAAACAACCATTGTGATCTCTTACCAGCGAAAGTATTACTGAACTGATTTCACCATATCTCATGAAACTTTATTTTGAAACAATGAATCTCATGGAGGGAAACAATTTCATGGTACTTAAGCTAGCCTTGTTTCAAACTTGATGAATCTAATATTTGTTAAAGAAAGTGTCTTATAAAATAAATAGTTTTCAGTTCAGTTCGGCCGACCGGCATCTAATTGCTAATTTCATGAAACTAATTACCTGTTGACTGCTTCTCTTCAAATTTCTGCATGCAGCACATAAATCAACTAACCAACTCGCCCCATTTTTTGACGAAGTAACCAAATCTCCCTTGTTGCATTCAGTGGGTTGAAATTCTGCTGATAAAAAAATATTATTATGTGAATCAACCTGTGGTTGAGTTGGTTAGGTGGACAGTGGTATCCCCAACCCACCAGGGTTCAAATCCTGGTGCTCGCATTATTCCTGGATTTATTTCAGGATTTCCGGCGATGCGCTTTCAGTGGGAGTAGACGTTCCCGTCGATGACGAGGCGCCTACGGTGACTTCGTAAATCTCAAAATGATATGCCGGCTCAGTCTCTCGGAGGTGCTCATAGGGGTAGGGTGTGCGTGTGTGCGTTCATAGGGATGAGTGTATGCGCGTGTATATGAGCGCTTGTGTCTGTACTGATGCTCAAAAAAAATATTATTATGGTCTCAGCAATTGTAGCAATGGATAAAGAGTAACAATCTGTAGCTGCTTGGGTATTTGCGTGTTTGGTGCTGTGAATTTGGATGTGAGATGAGAAATTACAACTCCGTAAATTTAAGATATGAACGGTCGGTCAGTGGAAACCTGCCATTGGGAACCATGACTTGGGCGAGCATGTTCAGACATGCGAATTGTTGCGAGATGACCTCCTCATGAGAGCCAGCCAATGTAGGATGCCGTATGAATCCAAAAGATATCTATCCGATGCAGTTAGCAATATATACATGGCACTGGAGCAACACAAATGAATCTTTTCACAGGACAGAGAGAAGAAAAATAGTACTCTGAATTTGCAGGACTGCTTGTAGTGCACCCGGCGTCTCGTCCATCTGTTTGCCTTGGCCGACACCGACGTGTAGACATACATCGCCTTGGCTGACGTCGGCGTCTCGTCATCCTGCATGTTAGCACTGAGTGTTTTGTTCTCGTAGAAAAAGCATCAACCGAGATAATCAAGACAATAAATTAGCCGAGCTTGTAGTATATGCATGTGTTTCCGGCCAATCGATCTAGAGTAGCTAGCTACCCTTGAAGACAATCGATTCAGTGACTTGCTCCGAAAAAGACAACTCGTGCACTTGTATGTCCGTATCGGAATCAAGGCAAGAGTGCATGTGCGCCGGCATCGTGCAACTGCCGTCCAATCTGACAACTTCGTTGTGCAGCGCTTGCTCATGATGAAAGTGGTCGGCTTGCAGTCCCGCCTTGCAGGAGCCATCCAGTCCAGGTTGCACATCAGCCTCAAGGTTTTCCAAGAACGACGTTCTCTCGCTGGACTTCAAAGTTGAGGGCGCTATGGAGAATCAAGGCTATAGGAATCTCTCGAGGAGATATTTATCTAGCCAAGAAACTCTGGTGGGCAGATGAATATTTTTTCCCTATATTACACATGCAACAGTTTGGTAAAATTGCATGTATAGGACACCAGGCGAGGATTCCTTGTTATTTTTAATCCGACGGAGATGTGTTTTTCTTATGTTAAGAGTCCATCTCTATCTCGTAGAAAAAGGGCCTATAGTCCCGGTTGGTGAGGGCCTTTAGTCCCGGTTCATGAACCGGGACTAAAGGGTCGGTACTAATACCCTCGCCCTTTAGTCCCGGTTCTATCCAGAACTGGGACAGATGGTCCTCCACGTGGCCTGTCCGCTGAGCCCAGGCAGGAGGGCCTTTGGTCCCGGTTGGTGGCACCAACCGGGACCAATAGGCATCCACGCATCAGCATTTCTTTGGCTCTGGTTTTGTTTTTTTTCAAAGGGAGGGGGTTGGGGGGTTTGGGGGGTTTTGGGGGGTTAATTTAGGTGTTTCATATATTGTGCTATAGCTAGCTAATTAATAGAGAAAAGTTTCCTTTCTTTTGTCCGTGCTTGGTCGACGCTACGTACTATACATACGTATAGAGAGGAATAACTAGACATGCTAGCTAGCTAGTAATTAAGCAAACAGAAGATCGTCATGAACATATATGCATACAGAGACAAGTGATATTGACCACCTCTCCTTCTCCGAGAGATTGGTCGAACAACAAGTTCTCGTATATCTATCTGACACTACCGGCTACATATATACAATAATTATCTTTTACAATACGGACGCGTGGTCCACATAGTATTCCCCGTCTACCGCCAATTCCTCTTGAATTGCTCGCATGCGATCTGGTGCTAGGAGTTCATCCCGCTTCAAACATCTAATTTTAAGAAAGGGTTCAATATATATATATATATATATATATATATATATATATATATATATATATATATATATATATATATATATATATATATATATATATATATATGAATGAAACTCAACACAAATGATGGTAATAAAATAAAATTGTGAATATTTTATTTACGCACTTCAAATTGTTTGTCGGAGTAGCCCTCTCACAGGTCGTGTGTGGCGGATGGGCTCGCAAACGTAGTATCCACAGAAATCATTCCCTTGTTCCTGCCACAACCACTTTACAAGAAACAGAGGTCAATCAAACTGATAATTAGCAAGCACATGCTAAATGGTATTGATGAAACTAGCGCTTGAATCACTACGAGATGCGTGGAATGTGCTACTATATAGTACTTACTTTGGTGTCTAAATTGCAGCTTCTTGGTAGTCCGGAGCTTTTTGGTGAATTTTCCCAAGCCCTGCCATACAAAGAAAACAATTACTTGATATCAGAAATGAACAAAGTTGCTGATATGGTGGATAATGATCGATTTAACTTACTTCTCGAGCATTTCAGTCATTTCCGCATACTCCTTGGGATCTTTTCGTCTCGAGTCTAAGACAGTTACTACTCCCTGCTCAAGCTTAATCTCTAGGAGAATATAGTGGAACTGCATGCGCATGCATAACTCATCAATATTACATTTCTATAACCTGGACTAAATAAGGAAACCGAATATGCCACAAGACAGTAACACTCACGTGTAGTTGTAAGGAAAGAGTATTGTATTTTTGTGTTCATTTATTTCCAACGATCGTAGCAAGTTGGCCTCGGTTTCTTGGCACGATATTTAACCTCATTTGCATCTATGAGATATGTGTTAATGAACCCAATATCACCCACTTGTTTTTCTTCATTTCTGCGATCTTCAATCTGCATAATATAGTGAGGATATTTATAAATACATGCAATGAAAGAGCTGAGTTATATAGAGATACTTAATGACAGAAGTAGTACTACTTACAGACAGTAGCAGGTGACCGTTGCTTTATCGAGGGCCAATTGATTGAAAAACTGATAGAACTCCTCAAATGGAATAGGCAACAGTTCAATTCCAAGGAGGTCATGCTCCTTTTTAACTCTCACATACAAAGTATTCCTCCCTCGACTCTTTGCAGGTTTTCATGTACCAATCATGCAATCTTCGCATCATCGTTGTTAGAGAGCTTTCATCTTTGACGAGAGGCTTCCCGTACTCGTATCTTTGTATCTGCACCTCCAAGAAATCAAATTGTACATCGTCGGGCAGGTAATCTTCAGGATTGCCATAACGGGCACCATCCTCGGATCGACGATGTCGCTAGCAGGCACCTTGAGCGGGGGCATGATTGCTTGCTTGTTCGCCGAGCTGGGCAATTTTTTCCCAGCTCGTCGTTCTTTCATCCTTTGATCACTGACAGTACTTCCCGATCTCTCCGCTTCGGCAAATGCCTTTCCAATAATGCGCTCATAGTTGCCTTTCGGCGGAGACTTGGGTGGTTTTGTCAGGGCAGCCAGAGTGCGTTGCGCTTTGACCGGATCTACCTTCTCCTCCGGAGGTGGATGTCTCTTTGCTTTCAACCCTTGAAACCAGTCATCCACTTCGGTCTACGCGATCTTCGCGTTTTCCTCCTCGCTCCTCTCGTACGGTAACTTCTCTGGAGTCTTCAGAGAAGGACCGAATCTGTATCTCCTCCCGCCTTTGGATGTACTGCTAGACGCCGGCAGAGCATACGGAGCGGATGTCTTCTTTCCTTGCTTACGAGGCGGAGGAGAAGGACTACGACGCACGGAGCAGCCGGAGCGGCGGCGGGTCTCTTCCGCCCCTTGCCGACGAGGCGAGAAGGAGGAGGCTGGCTGCCGGACGCGCGGTGCAGGCGGAGAAGGAGACGGAGTGCCGCCACGCCGGAGAAGGAGCCGCCAAGTGCCCTGATCGTCACTCGCGGAGGAGGAGGCGGTGGAGGAGGCGGAGTGCCTGACTCACGGAGGAGGAGGAGGAGGCGGAGGCGCCCAGTTCGGAAGGTTGATGAGATCCTTCCGCCATAGGCATGGAGTCTTGAGCAGAACCCAGCCGATACTCCCTTCACCGGTAGGGTGGTCAAGCCGGAGGTCCTCAAATCCTCCGTTATTTCATCGACCATCACCTTAGCATATCCTTCGGAATCGGCCGCGGTGAAAAGTTGAGTCGGGTTTAGTAGGATAAACAGAGCCAATAGCCGCCTTGACCTTCAAATTGCTCCATTGCGCCATAAGGTGGCAACTTTCAGCATCTGTGATAGCATCCACGGGATAGCTGGCAGGAGCCGTCAAGGCATGCTGCTCTGGCTGAAGCAGCTCGGTGGAAGCCACGCTGCTTCTCCGCTGAGATGGCGGGGTAGCTTCAGGGGAAGCTTCGGCAGGTCGTTTGTTGTGATCTGCTGCTTCTCATTCCTCTTCTCGTTCCTCTAGCCCCATTACCCTTTCGTGCAGCGCCTGCATTAGGCTCTGCTCCAGTTTCTTCCTCCTCTCATGGGTTTTGTAACCCCCTACGTCCGGAAATCCAGCCTTCCATGAAACGGAGCCTGGCGTGCCTCGTGTCCGTCCAGGGTGCTCAGGATTCCCGAGGGCCATTGTGAGCTCGTCCTTCTCCCTGTCTGGACCGAACTTCCCTTGCTGCGCTGCTTCGATATAATGCTTAAGCCTCTTGACTGGTATGTCCAATTGTTTGTCCGTCCAAATGCACTTCCCCGTTATAGGGTCCAAGGATCCGCCGGCCCCGAAGAACCAAGTCCGGCAACGGTCTGGCCAGTTCATTGTCTCGGGTTCGATCCCTTTATCAAGCAGATCATTCTCAGCCTTGGACCACTTAGGCCGGGCTATGAGGTAGCCACCTGACCCCGTGCGATGGTGAAGCTTCTTCTTCGCAGCATTTCTCTTGTTTGTCGCTGACATCTTTTTACTCTTTTCCGATGTCTTGTAGGCCACAAATGCGGGCCATCATCTCTCGATCTTCTCATATTTGCCGTGAATTCTGGTGTCTCATTTTTTCGACATACGACGAGGTCTTTCTTCCAATTCCTGAATAGTTCTGCCATCTTCTTAAGAGCAAAAGACTTGATTAATGGCTCTATTACTGGCTTCTCCGGATCATCCTCTGGCGGTAGGGTAAAATTTGACTTCAGCTCAGTCCAAAGATCATTTTTTCGCATATCATTGACACAAGACACCTCGTGGTCTTCGTTCTTAGGCTTATACCATTGGTGGATGCTGATCGGGATCTTGTCCCTAACGAACCCCGACCGAGCAACAAATGCCTTCTTTGTCCGGTAGGGTTCAATTGGTTGGCCGTCGGCGCGATTTGTATGATCTCAAACTTTTCATCCGAGCTCAACTTTTTCTTCGGGCCTCGTCTCTTTACCGAAGTTGTGCTCGATCCGGAGGGCTAGAAAAAAGAACAAAGATGAGAGTTAATTAATATGTGTACATATATACCAAAACAAAGACGAGAGCTAGTCAGACAGGCTTAACTAATATATATACCTGGCGGACTCGGTTTGGTGATCACCGGAGCCGTCCTCACGGTCTACTTCTTCACCCTCTCCTTCTTGCACCGGCATTGGGTCATCGGAGCCATGTAAATCATAGCCAGCTGCTTCTTCACCCTCTCCTTCCAGACCATCGTTGTCGTTGAGAAACATCATCGAGGAGACGGCATCACTTCCATGTGCGATTATGTCCCTCAACAACGCTTCTTGTGCTTCGTCTCGGGGGGTGTCCATAGTTTCTACAAATATTTACAACATGGCAATTATTATTCAAACATGACAGATATGGATATATTAGTGCCAACGTAGAACTAGCTAGCTAATCACAATAAGGAATCATATTAGTGGCCTCGACGCTGCTTCTCTAGGGTTTGGGGTGGCCTCGACAACGCTTCAAGGGTTAGGGGGTGGCCTCGAGAACGCTTCAAGCTAGGAGGGGTATGTAATATCGACCCCCCCACGTGTTGAAGCTATCGGGAGGGGGTCGGCGTTGAACAGTACATCTATGTCCCACAAGTGACGTGGGCATCGACGCCCGAGGTAGGGTAGAGGGTCGTGGATCACCGAGCGGTCGAGGGTCAAGGGGTCGAAGATCGCCGAGGGTCGGGAGGTTGCCTAGTTTCAAAGGATTCAACAAAACCATGTCTTCATCATTAGAAAGTAACAGGTGCATGATGGTGTGAAGCTCTCAAAGTTGTTTTGGAGCGGAGTCCCAGATAGGATAATTCGGTTTTTGGTACAAAGTTCAGCAAAAGGCAAATTATCCTATCCGGACTCCATTCCGTAACAACTTTGAGGACTTCGCACCATCATGCCATGGTTACTTCCGGCTAATGATGAAGCCATGGATTTCTTCAATACTTTGACACTATAGGAACCTCGACCTGAAACCTTCGACCCTTGACCCTTAACGACCCTCGACCCTCTACCCTAGTTCCCGACCCTCGACCCTCGGCGATCCTCGACACCCTCGTTATATCGACAACGACGCAACATACATATACATGGGAAAATAATGTTATCGGGGAGGGGGTATCGGTACCCCCCTCGTGTCAAAGTTTCTTCTTTCTCCTCTATTCCTTTCTTTCTTCTTCTCCTCTTCTTTTTCTTCTTATCCCTCGAGAAAGGAAAATAAGGAAAAGGAAGAAAAGAGGAAGAAGGAAGAAGGAAGAAGAAGAAGAAAAAAAGAAGAAAAAAAAAGAGGAGAAGAAGAAAAGAATAGAGGAGAAGAAGAAAAATAGAAAAAATTCTATTTTTCTTCTTCTCCTCTATTCCTTCTTCTTCTCCTCTTCTTTTTCTTCTTTTTCCTCTCATTCTTTTTCTTCTTCTTCTTCCTTCTTCCTTCGGATCCTAGAACCCTCGAACCCTCGACCCTAGAACCCTCGAACCCTCAAACCCTTGTGCCTCGAAACCTCGACCGGCCTCGACGACCCTCGACCCTCAAAACATTGACCCTCGACCCTCAAAACATTGACCCTCGACCGGCCTCGACGACCCTCGACCCCTCTGTGACCCTCTCGACCCTCTAGCCTAGTTCCCGACCGTCGACCCCTCAGCGATCCTCGACACCCTCGTTCCCGATAAAAAGAAGAAGAAGAAGAAGAAGAAGAAGAAGAAGAAGAAGAAGAAGAAGAAATGAGAAGAAGAAAAAGAAGAAGAAGAAGAAGAAGAAAAATAGAAGAAGAAAAAAGAGAAGAAGAAGAAGAAGAGGAGAAGAAGAAAAAATAGAATTTTTTTCTTCTTCTCCTCTATTCCTTCTTCTTCTCCTTTTTTCTTCTACTTCCTCTTCTTATTTTTTTTCTCCTCTTCTTCTCCTTCTTCCTTCTTCCTCTTTTATTCTTTTTCCTTATTTTCCTTCTTCCTCGACGACCCTAACTCTAAACAGTACAACTTCCTCGACGTCCCCGCCTCTCTCATGAACAAAATAAAATCTATGAATAAAAAAAACATCATATTCTATGAACAAAAAAACATCATATTCCATCCACATCGATCCATGCATACATCATATATATGATCATATCTATGAACAAAAAAATTCATATGATCATCTATGAACAAAAAAACAACATATATATATGCAGAAAAAAAAACATTAGATCAACACATATGCAAAAAGCATCATACATATATCCATACATCAATATATATACATGAACATTTATGAAAAAAGCATCACATCTATGAAAAAAACATCATGGCGGCGGCGGCAGGGGGCAGGGCAGGTGCGCTGGGCTCATGTGGCGGCGTCGGCAACGGGCGATGTCGGGGCCGGCCTGATGCAGAGAGGTGCAGCAGGGGAGGCAGGGGGGAGGCGGAGGCGACGGCGAGGTCGGGAGGCGGAGGCGACGGCGAGGTCGGGAGGCGCGGACGACGGGCGAGGTCGCGGAGGCAGGGGCGGCGACGGCGAGGGCGCGGCGACGGGCGGGACGGCGACGACGAGGCAGGGCGACGGCGTTAGGGGCAGATGCGGTCTGGCGACGACAGCGGGGCAGACGGCGGCGACGACGGGCGCGGGCGACGGCGATGGTGACGACGGCGGCGATAACTGGCGCGGCGCGGCAGCGATGGTGACGGCAGGCGTGCGGCGACGGCGACGGGCGGCGGCGGCGCTGGGCAACTGGCGGCGTCGGGGAGGTTGGGGCAAATGCGCAATGAATCTGAAATTTCCCAAGTGTTTTCTTATATAGCAAGGGCATTAGTCGGTTCGTGGCTACAACGGGACTAATGCCTCTTTAGTCCCGGTTGGTGCCAACAACCGGGACCAAAACAATTTCAGCAGCCCAAAGGGCGGAAGCGGCGACCTTTGGTCGGTTGGTGGCACCAACGGGACTAAAGGGGCATTAGTCCCGGTCGGGCACCAACCGGGACTAAACCCCTTTAGTCCCGGTTGGTGCCACCAACCGGGACCAAAGGCCTTGTGCTGCCCAGCGCCAAATGTTTAGTCCCACTCGCTAGTTGAGAGGAGCCGCACCAGTTTATAAGGTGCGGTGCGGCTCCCTCTCGAGCTCCTCTCTAAAGCACGCCGGGCCTAACTCTTCCATCTCTGCTCAGGCCTGCTGGGCCTTCCAGGGCCTGAATCCTCGCCCATAGGGTTTCTAGTCGTATTCAGGCCGTGGGGGCCCGAGAGGTGGCACTTTTTTTGCTTTATATTTTAATTCTTTTTTCTTTTAGTTTTAGAAAAATATAAACTTTCTATTAGTGCCATTAGTTTTAAAATTTGAAAACACTTTTTTGTTTTCTTTGTTGCTATATTTATTTTATTTTGTTTCTACTTACAACAAAATACTTATTGTTGCTATTTTTATTTTTTCAAGTTTTTTGTTTTGTTTTCTGCATTATTTATTTTCTTTTGGTTTTTGCTTTATTTTTAATTCTTTTTGCTTTTAGGTCAGCAAAATTATAAACTTTCTGTTAGTGCTTTTAGTTTTAGAAAAATATAAACTTTCTGTTTGTGCCATTAGTTTTAAAATTGAAAACACTTTTTTGTTTTCTTTGTTGCTTTATTTATTTTATTTTGTTTCTACTTACAAAAAAATGCTTATTGTTGCTATTATTATTATTTTTTCAAGTTTTTTGTTTTGTTTTCTGCATTATTTATTTTCTTTTGGTTTTTGCTTTATTTTTAATTCTTTTTGCTTTTAGGTCAGCAAAATTATAAACTTTCTGTTAGTGCCATTTGTTTTAGAATAATTATAAACTTTCTGTTTCTGCCATTAGTTTTATAAAACTTGAATTCTTTGAAATTTGTGTGAATCACAAGTTTGTGAGCTCAACAAGGCGTAGAGGGACGGGCTTATAAACCGGTGTGGCGCCCTTGATTTATGGAGGTTTTCAAATTCATAGTTTTCAAATGAACTCTGAAAAAGTTGGCATAGCATGTTCATGAACAAAACGGACAATGGTATCATACTGTGTGTTACAAAGTTGGCATGGTATCATCATAATAGTTATGGAGAAAGTCTTCACTTTTCTTCGCTTGTGTCGTTTGCTTATTGCGCCGTAACCATGGATAATCTTCATCGTTTATCAGGATGCTTGGGTCAGCCTTGACTTTGAAGGGGGGAATTTCATGAAACTTTTCATACTCTTCAGACATGTCTGTCTTGCCCTCCACTCCTGTGGATGTCCCTTTTTCTGAAAGAACTATGTGGCGCTTTGGCTCATTGTATGATGTATTCGCTTCCTTATATTTTCTTTTCCTCGGTCTGGTAGACATGTCCTTCACATAGATAACCTGTGCCACATCATTGGCTAGGACGAACGGTTCGTCAGTGTACCCAAGATTTTTCAGATCCACTGTTGTCATTCCGTACTGTGGGTCTACTGTACTCCGCCTCCTGACAGATTGACCCACTTGCACTTAAACAAAGGGACCTTAAAATCTACTCCGTAGTCAAGTTCCCATATGTCTACTATGTAACCATAATATGTGTCATTTCCCTTGTCGGTTGCTGCATCAAAGCGGACACCGCTGTTTTGGTTGGTGCTCTTTTCATCTTGGTCAATCGTCTAAAATGTATTCCCATTTATCTCGTATACTTTCCAAATCATTACAGTCGAAGATGGTCCCCTGGACAACAAGTACAACTCATCACAAACAATGTTGTCACCTCTGAGACGTGTTTCCAACCAACTGCTGAAAGTCCCGATGTGTTCACATGTAATCCGATCGTCGACCGCTCCGGTGTTTGGAGCGCAGACTGTTCTTGTTTTCATCGAATACGGGTCACCAAGGTAGAGTTATGTAGAATGTGTAGTGTGCTTGAGACCAAGAATATCCGTCTCTGCATATTATTGAGTCTCTTCCAGCGTGCCTTTTCGGTCAGTCTCCCCTCATACCGCGATTTAGGGAGACCTATCTTATTAAGGCCAGGAATGAAGTCAACACAAAACCCGATGACATCCTCTGTTTGATGGCCCATGGAGATGCTTCCTTCTGGCCTAGCACGGTTACGAACATATTTCTTTAGGACTCCCATGAACCTCTCAAAGAGGTACATATTGTGTAGAAATACGGGCCCCAGAATGACAATCTCATCGACTAGATGAACTAGGACGTGCGTCATGATATTGAAGAAGGATGGTGGGAACACCAGCTCAAACCGACAAGACATTGCGCCACATCACTCCTTAGCGTTGGTACGATTTCTGGATCGATCACCTTTCGAGATATTGCATTGAGGAATGCACATAGCTTCACAATGGCTAATCGGACGTTTTCGGTAGAAGCCCCTCAATGCAACCGGAAGCGATTGCGTCATAATCACGTGGCAGTCATGAGACTTTAGGTTCGGAACTTTTCTCGGCATATTTATTATTCCCTTTATATTCGACGAGAAGCCAGTCGGGACCTTCATCTTGAGCAGGCATTGAAAGAATATTTCTTTCTCTTCTTCGTAAGAGCGTAGCTGGCAGGACCTTCATCTTGCTTCGGAGGCATGCCCTCTTTTTCGTGCAAGCGTTGCAGGTCCTCTCGTGCCTCGGTGTATCTTTTGTCTTCCCATACACGCCCAAGAAGCCTAGCAGGTTCACGCAAAGGTTCTTCGTCACGTGCATCACGTCGATCAAGAGCGGACCTCTAGGTCTTTCCAGAGGGTAGGTCCCAAAATATAGATTTCTTCTTCCACATGGGTGCATGATTCTCAGCGTCATTCGGAACAGCTAGTCCGCTGGGACCCTTTCCAAAGATTACGTGTAAATCATTGACCATAGCAAGTACGTGATCACCGGTATGCATGGCGGGCTTCTTCCGTGATCTGCCTCGCTTTGAAATGCTTGCCTTTCTTTCGACATTGATGGTTGGTCGGAAGAAATCGACGATGGCCTGGTACACATTCTTCCTGCAGCTTCCCGGTATATACTATCGGTGTCAAGTAAACAGTGCGTGCATGCGTGGTATCCCTTGTTTGTCTGTCCCGAAGGTTCTCGAGAGCGGGCCAATCGTTGATGGTCACGAACAGCAACGCCTTTAGGTCAAATTCCTCTTTTGTGCTCATCCCACGACGTACACCGTTTCCATTCCACAGCTGTAAAAGTTCTTCAACTAATGGCCTTAGGTACACATCAATGTCGTTGCCGGGTTGCTTAGGGCCTTGGATGAGAACGGCATCATAATGAACTTCCGCTTCATGCACATCCAAGGAGGAAGGTTATACATACATAGAGTCACGGGCCAGGTGCTGTGATTGCTGCTCTGCTCCCGAAAGGATTAATGCCATCCGCGCTTAAAGCAAACCATACGTTCCTTGGGTCCTTTGCAAACTCATCCCAGTATTTCTCTCGATTTTTCTCCACTGCGACCCGTCACCGGGTGCTCTCAACTTCCGTCTTTCTTACGGTCCTCACTGTGCCATCGCATCAACTTGGCATGCTCTCCGTTTTCGAACAGACGTTTCAACCGTGGTATTATAGGAGCATACCACATCACCTTCGCAGAACCCTCTTCCCGGGAGGCTCGCCGTCAACATCACCGAGGTCATCTCGTCTGATCTTATACGCAATGCACCGCATACCGAGCATGCGTTCAGATCCTTGTAGGCACCACGGTAGAGGATGCAGTCATTAGGGCATGCATGTATCTTCTCCACCTCCAATCCTAGAGGGCATACGACCTTCTTTGCTGCGTATGTACTGTCGGGCAATTCGTTATCCTTTGGAAGCTTCTTCTTCATTATTTTCAGTAGCTTCTCAAATCCTTTATCGAGCACAGCATTCTCTCGCCTTCCATCGCAGCAATTCGAGTACGGTACCGAGCTTTGTGTTGCCATCTTCGCAATTGGGGTACAACCCTTTTTGTGATCCTCTAACATGCGATCGAACTTCAGCTTCTCCTTTTGACTTTCGCATTGTGTCCTTGCATCGACAATGACCCGCGGAGATCATCATCATGGGGCACATCGTCGGTTCCTCTTGATCTTCAGCAGCTTCGCCCGTTGCAGCACCATCGTGCACATCGTCTGGTGCATCTTGATGTTCATAGCATCACCGTATTCAGGGGCACATAGTTGTCATCGTACTCTTCTTCCTCGCCGCCTTCCATCATAACCCCTATTTCTCCGTGCCTCGTCCAAACATTATAGTGTGGCATGAAACCCTTGTAAAGCAGGTGGGTGTGAAGGATTTTCCGGTCAGAGTAAGACTTCGTATTCCCACATATAGGGCATGGACAACACATAAAACCATTCTGCTTGTTTGCCTCAGCCACTTCGAGAAAAGCATGCACGCCCTTAATGTACTCGGAGGTGTGTCTGTCACCGTACATCCATTGTCGGTTCATCTGCGTGCATTATATATAATTAAGTGTGTCAAAAATCATTACAGAACATCATGAATAGATAATTAAGTGACCAAATTAATAGAAGTTCATCATCACATAAAAACCAAAGTACATACATAGTTCTCATCTAACAACATAAAGCTCTGCAGAGCATCTAAATTAATTAAACCATACATTGAAACTATGTAAAACATTTCAATGTGAAAACAAATACGATCATAATCGCAACCACGGTAACAACTGATCCAACGGCATAATGATACCAAGCCTCGGTATGAATGGCATATTTTCTAATCTTTCTCATCTTCAAGCGCATTGCATCCATCTTGATCTTGTGATCATCAACGACATCCGCAACATGCAACTCCAATATCATCTTCTCCTCCTCAAGTTTTTTTATTTTTTCCTTCAAGAAATTGTTTTCTTCTTCAACTAAATTTAACCTCTCGACAATAGGGTCGGTTGGAATTTCCGGTTCAACAACCTCCTAGATAAATAAAATCTATGTCACGTTGGTCGGCATAATTTTCATAAACAATAAATGAACCAATAGTTATGAAAAGATAATATATACCACATCCGAATCATAGACAGGACGAGGGCCGACGGGGGCGGATACCAAAACCATCGCACTATATAAGATGCAATAATAAAAGTAAGAAAATAATACAAGTAAGAATATTTTTCCTTTCAGAAAGAAGATAAGAACAAGAGGCTCACCACGGTGGTGCTGGCGATGAGATCGGCGCGGGTGATCGACGGCGGTGAAGACGGGACGAGGCGTGATGGACCGCTAAACCTAGACAAATATTGAGGAAAATGGAGGTTGGAGGTCGAGCTTGGAGAGGAGAAAGCTTAAGTAGTGTGGCTCGGGCATTTAATCGAACACCTCATGTGCATAGGAGGTGAGCTAGAGCACCACAATGCCCCCCCTCACGGCAAGAGAAAAACAGAGCAATGGATCGAGTGCTCGCTTTCATGAGCGAGGGGTATATATAGGCAGCACTATTGGTCCCGGTTCGTGGCATGAGCCGGGACTAAAGGAAGTTTTGGTCCCGGTTCATGCCACGAACCGGGACCAATAGTGGTGGGCCAGAGCCAGGACCATTGGTCCCGGTTCGTCCCACCAACCGGACCAAAAGGTCCGGACGAACCGGGACCAATGGCCCACGTGGCCCGGCCGGCCCCCTGGGCTCACGAACCGGGGCAAATAGCTCCATTGGTCCCGGTTCTGGATTGAACCGGGACTAATGGGCTAAACTGCCCTGGACGATAGCCCCTTTTTCTACTAGTGTCTACACAAATAGTTATTTCTGCATGAATTACAAACATGGAAACTTTGTCAAATTCTTTGCTGTTCAGGGGATTTAGTTTATGAATTCAATTTTTTTCCAAGAGTACAATTATTTTTTAATGAAGGTAGAAAAATACAATGTTGTCCAAGTGAACAAATGAAATTAGTAGTATTAAATTTTCTATTCTTTTATATATGAAACAACCATTGTGATCTCTTACCAGCAAAAGTATTACTGAACTGATTTCACCATATCTCATGAAACTTTATTTTGAAACAATGAATCTCATGGAGGGAAACAATTTCATGGTACTTAAGCTAGCCTTGTTTCAAACTTGATGAATCTAATATTTGTTAAAGAAAGTGTCTTATAAAATAAATAGTTTTCAGTTCAGTTCGGCCGACCGGCATCTAATTGCTAATTTCATGAAACTAATTACCTGTTGACTGCTTCTCTTCAAATTTCTGCATGCAGCACATAAATCAACTAACCAACTCGCCCCATTTTTTGACGAAGTAACCAAATCTCCCTTGTTGCATTCAGTGGGTTGAAATTCTGCTGATACAAAAATATTATTATGCGAATCAACCTGTGGTTGAGTTGGTTAGGTGGACAGTGGTATCCCCAACCCACCAGGGTTCAAATCCTGGTGCTCGCATTATTCCTGGATTTATTTCAGGATTTCCGGCGATGCGCTTTCAGTGGGAGGAGACGTTCCCGTCGATGACGAGGCGCCTACGGTGACTTCGTAAATCTCAAGATGATATGCCGGCTCAGTCTCTCGGAGGTGCTCATAGGGGTAGGGTGTACGTGTGTGCGTTCATAATGATGAGTGTATGCGCGTGTATATGAGCGCTTGTGTCTGTACTGATGCTCAAAAAAATATTATTATGGTCTCAGCAATTGTAGCAATGGATAAAGAGTAACAATCTGTAGCTGCTTGGGTATTTGCGTGTTTGGTGCTGTGAATTTGGATGTGAGATGAGAAATTACAACTCCCTAAATTTAAGATATGAACGGTCGGTCAGTGGAAACCTGCCATTGGGAACCATGGCTTGGGCGAGCATGTTCAGACATGCGAATTGTTGCGAGATGACCTCCTCATGAGAGCCAGCCAATGTATCAATATGATCCAAATAAAATAACTGCAAGTAGGATGCCGTATGAATCCAAAAGATATCTATCCGATGCAGTTAGCAATTTATACATGGCACTGGAGCAACACAAATGAATCTTTTCACAGGACAGAGAGAAGAGGACTGCTTGTAGTGCACCCGGCGTCTCGTCCATCTGTTTGCCTTGGCCGACACCGACGTGTAGACATACATCGCCTTGGCTGACGTCGGCGTCTCGTCATCCTGCATGTTAGCACTGAGTGTTTTGTTCTCGTAGAAAAAGCATCAACCGAGATAATCAAGACAATAAATTAGCCGAGCTTGTAGTATATGCATGTGTTTCCGGCCAATTGATCTAGAGTAGCTAGCTACCCTTGAAGACAATCGATTCAGTGACTTGCTCCGAAAAAGACAACTCGTGCACTTGTATGTCCGTATCGGAATCAAGGCAAGAGTGCATGTGCGCCGGCATCGTGCAACTGCCGTCCAATCTGACAACTTCGTTGTACAGCGCTTGCTCATGATGAAAGTGGTCGGCTTGCAGTCCCGCCTTGCAGGAGCCATCCAGTCCAGGTTGCACATCAGCCTCAAGGTTTTCCAAGAACGACGTTCTCTCGCTGGACTTCAAAGTTGAGGGCGCTATGGAGAATCAAGGCCATAGGAATCTCTCGAGGAGATATTTATCTAGCCAAGAAACTTTGGTGGGTAGATGAATATTTTTTCCCTATATTACACATGCAACAGTTTGGTAAAATTGCATGTATAGGACACCAGGCGAGGATTCCTTGTTATTTTTAATCCGACGGAGATGTGTTTTTCTTATGTTAAGAGTCCATCTCTATCACGTAACTTTTTATCTATCGTTGGAGTTTTATGGGTGGAGACTTACTTTGTTTTTTTGTTTTTTTGGTTAACAGTGAACGTGGCAGATGCTTTTTTGTGTTAATAAGGGGCCTTCTCCATTACGTAATTTTTCCTTCTATCCTGACCGTAAATTCTGCAATCCAACGGTTAATTTAATTTTAATGATGTGGATTAATGTAATGGCTTGAAAGGTGCCTCCAATTAGTAAATATAAGATATAAGATATAAGATATAAGATATAAGATATAAGATACTTGCGGCAGCCTCGGACTGGACTCCGGTGCCCTCTGCTCCTTGGCGGCGTCAACAGGTCTGAATGTGCAGTGTCGTACCTCGTCGTCGCTGTCGGCGGCCATGGCGATGAACTGCCGCCGGTTGTCACCATCGAATAGGATCCAGTTCATGTGCATGTACTGAATGCGCACGCACAGCCTAGTGGCTTCAGTGGTCGTCGCCTGCACAAATACATGCATATACATGAACGCTAGCAGCCCAATGGCTTCCGCCGTGGAGGCACCTGCACGAACACATGCATGCTGGTCGTACTTTTCCAGCGCTTTGTCGCCGGTAAGCTCCATGCTCTCCACGCGTCATGGTGCTCCTCCTTGGTCGCATGCATTTTTTGTGTATCGAGCCCAGAGATCCTTCCTTTAATTACTTTCATTATGCAATCTTTCTTTAATTAGCGCCCATCTGCCCAAATATGAGGAGGCTACTCCTTTTGACCATCTGTTTGTTGATTTCTGAGGTGCTTGGTATATTAATCGATGCGAACTGGTTAAGAAAAGCAGTGTGGGACAATTAAACATCAAACGTGAATAGCTCAGCTGGTTGTTGCATCTAGAATTCTAGGGGAGCTCTTGGGTTCCATTCCTACGGGGGATCTATTTTTTCGCGGTACAGTAGAAAGTCCACTCCCATGGCTATCGGTCTAGATTATTATTTTTTGGGCTCTAGGAAAGCCCATCCGCAAGGCTGCCAGGCCCAGGACGGACTGTTACGTACGAAACTTCAGCCTGCAATATTTCCTGCGACACAAAAATTAGTACCACCTTGGATAGTAAAAAAATCTTACAAAAATAGAGGTGAACGGATTAAAAAATTGATGAAACGCACCTTGCTTTATTAGTAGGTATAGATTTGATTCTTGTCTGTAAAAAGGTGTGAATGGTGAGTGGACAACACTTTCTTTTACCTGCATTTAAGCCAGATATTTTTGAGATTGTCACTATAATGTACCCGCTAGTAACAAGATACTCTAAGATATTTTTCTTACATATTTTAATAATTAAATTATATTCGAAAGTACATGATGAACATTTTGGAACAAGACTTGAATATTTGTCAAATACTTGATGAACAAATATTCTCTGATATTTTGAGATTATCACTATAATTTGCCCACTAGTGACTAGATATTCTTAGATATTTAATACTTAACTTATATTCCAAAATACATGATGAACATTTTGGAACAAGACTTGAATATTGTTTAAATACTTGATGAACAGTTAACACATTTTTAAACCATTAACAATTTTTCAGAAAATGATGACTATTCTTTAACAAACGATGAATAATTTGTAGAAACACATCATATATATTTTTAAAACATGTATACTACATTTTTAAATATATGCGATCAACATTTTAAGTAAAAAAGTTTAGTACATGGTGAAGACTAAATACGTGTAGAATGATTTTTTAAAACAATGTTGGATGTCTTTTGGAAATACATGATGATCATTTTCTAAAACACTATAAACCATTTTCTATACACGATGAAGAAAAACTAGATGAAAAGAAAATTGAAGAAAAAATAAATGTTCAGCAACATAAAATAAGAAAACAAAAATGAAAAGAAACAACAAAACGATGAAATTATGTAAAAGTAAATCCGGATGAAATTACATATATAACCATTTTTGTGATTTTTCAAGTAAATTCGGATGCTGGCTTCTGCATGACGTATATTTCATGAGGAAATTATATGATTTTAGTCATCAGCTTGCAAACACAACCTTTCGAATACAAAGCTGTAAAACTAGGTTCTGGCTGCGTTGGTATGCATTCTACAACGATTCTACTAGATAGTAGATAATGGTTACTACAAATTCGGACTCTGAAAACCATATGATGTGCCTTGCCTCAGAGGAAGGAAGGAAGAAACATTGATGCAATAATCAACAATAAGCAGCCAATTAACCTAAACTCCTGTTTTGTCACAGAAATAGGAACAACTAAAAATTATATCAAAAGCACACAAGGTCGGCTTCGTCGATGGTTACGGGTTTTGGCCACTAGAAACCGAACAACAATCGATGTTCCCACCAAACCGAATAAACACACAAATCGATTAAAATGGTTTGGTTCGGTCCGGGTTTTTGATTTTCGGTCTGACAGTGCCCACACATATTCACAGGATCCATCATATCAAAAGCAGAAGGTACATCAGTGCGAAGTACCTTCTGCTTTTGATGATGAAGGATTATGTGACTGTGAAGACGTACCATACATGATAGATATCATATATAAAAGAAATTAATCACACCAAAACTACAACATGGAAATCGACCCAGAACATAGAAGTATGTTTGGTTGTCACCAAGCTTTAACTTTGGCCCTTGTTTGGGTTGTTGTCAAATTTTTTCAATCTACCTATGCAAGTTCTTTTTTTCTTGCCTACATGAGCAAGCAAAACCTTGGAAAGATAAAAAAATTGTAGGGTAGGCTTGGATTCACACTAGACACACCCTAAAATATTACTACCAATAAAGGTTACTACAAAAAACTATACAATTATAAACTACATATATTGTTTTGAAATCTTCTATTAGACCACACATCAACGGAAGTAATAAGGTATATTAATCAAATAATATTAAGAATTAAAATGTTTAGCACATCACATAAGCAAACAAAAGATATGTAGATGTGAACTAATGTGACTAGCTTGGGTCTATTTTGCAGGACGGGTAAACCATTTACATGACCAGTTTTCCGAAGTATTAACAATAGACTGAAATCCTGGTAATTGGTTTTTATTTATTTCTTCTTTGGACAAACTCCAGCTACGAAGTGCTATATTTATTATGAGTTACTCCATTAGTTATCGAAAGTCATTACATAGTTACTCCAAGTTATTAAGTATTGACACTGATAATTGTAGTTATGTATATGTAAGCATCTTAACACCGGTTTCATGAGTAGGCATGTATGTAAAAGATGGGTCATACCAAAGATAGTGTATTCATGTCATCTTCATTGGTGTTTGCATTTGCTCCAGTTTTTGCAGCATCCTCTATACTAACACTGTCGGTGTCAAAACCGGCGGATCTCGGGTAGGGGGTCCCGAACTGTGCGTCTAGGCGGATGGTAACAGGAGACAAGGGACACGATGTTTTACCCAGGTTCGGGCCCTCTTGATGGAGGTAAAACCCTACGTCCTGCTAGATTAATATTGATGATGTGTGTTACAAGAGTGGATCTACCACGAGATCAAAGAGGCTAAACCCTAGAAGCTAGCCTATGGTATGATTGTTGTTCGCCCTACGGACTAAAACCCTCCGGTTTATATAGACACCGGATAGGGTTAGGGTTACACAGAGTCGGTTACAATGGTAGGAGATCTACATATCCGTATCGCCAAGCTTGCCTTCCACGCCAAGGAAAGTCCCATCCGGACACGGGACGAAGTCTTCAATCTTCTATCTTCATAGTCAGGGAGTCCGGCCGATGATGATAGTTCGGCTATCCGGACACCCCCTAGTCCGGAACTCCCTTAGTAGCCCCTGAACCAGGCTTCAATGACGATGAGTCCGGCGCGTATATTGTCTTCGGCGTTGCAAGGCGGGTTCTCCTTCAATCTTCATGTTCCCATCGAATAGTGTCCGGCTTCTTTACGAATGTTGCGCTCCTTGGCTCCTACGCCCAATAATGGCCTTCTTCCACGTGTCGTACGAATGCGAAGGGCTGGGATATTTTTGCATTTTACCCCCTACCCGCGTGAACGAGCCGCCTATAAGAGAGGCGAGGATCTAGATCCAGCTCACACCATCCTCCACCCGCAAGTTCTCATCGAAGCGCCTCTGACAGAAATCCATTCCATCATGGATAGCCGACGCGGCTCCTCCTCTCGCGCCCCAGCCCTAAGCCAGAGACTGGGAGATGCTCAGCCCACACAGCGAGCTAGTGGTACTCAGGCCGAGGGATATCTTCCCCAGCTTTCATGGTTCCGGTTCGAGCGGACTAGCCACCTACAAGGGTGGAAAGCAAAGGAGGGCGCCCCAACCCTTCCAAAGGGAGTGGGTATGCTTTGTCCCCTATTTAATAAGGGGACTCGGATTTCCATACATCCGTTTCTCCGGGGCTCCTAGAGTTCTACGGACTCCAACTTCACCACCTTACGCCCGCCTCCATTTTGCACATCGCGGGCTTCAGAGCTTTTTGCGAGCTGTTCTTGGGCATCGAGCCCCATTTTGCCCTGTGGAAGAGATTGTTTTGTCTCGCACCCGTTCTCATGAGGGGTCGATATATCAAGTGGGCGGAGCGAAATATGGCGCATCGCCGGGACGGATATCTATCCGCACCCGAAGAAGGCGTCCAAGACTGGCCTTCGGGATGGTTCTACATGGAGGACGCCCTCTGCGGATCCAGTCCGGATCGGCCTCCGGAGTTCAACAATGCTCCCTTGAAGAAACGCTGAGTTGGCGCCATGAGCCCTCAACGGGAAGATGATATGAGCGTCCATTATCGATGGGCGGATTAGGTTATCGCCCACTCCGGATTGACCATGATTGGAGTCATGGCCACGTGCATTATGCGAGGGTGCAGCCACTCCAATAAAGGGCCACCCTATGTGGGATTTCAACGGGAAGACGATGCCACCCGTCATGGCCGCAAAGGGCTAGGCTCGCAGCCGATCCGCAAAGATCCTGTCCGCTTGTACAAGGGAGAGGAGGAGGACTTCCTCCGCAAGAATCCGTTGAATGGATTTTCTATGAATAACCCCCGGAGCTGGGTAAGCGGATGTTCATCTACCCGATCCGTACTCTTTTTTTAAAGTCAAGTATCTTACTCTGCGATTTCGACGCAGGAGCTTCGCCGGGACATGGAGGGCATACGAAGCCTAGCTCCACAGCCCGAGGATCCGGAACGATCCCTTGATCCGACCTCCGAAGAGGATCCGGACATAAAGGTGGAGCTGATTGACGGGGTGTTCCACCAACGTAGCATAGACAATGCCCTAGTCGCCATTACGGCTGACTACCCCGGTTTGTTCCTGGCCTCCCAGGTGACTGTGACCAAGGTCTTGACACCATCATTTGATCCGCGCTCAATTCTGACCATCCCATACTGATGGTGCATCGCAGGAGGTGCCTTTAAGGTGGGAAGCCGAACCCGCGGCGGCAGGACAACAAGGGTCAGTCCGGCCCAGCAGGAGGAAGAGGAGCGACGCGAATGTAAACGTCGCGCAGAATGCACGGAGCACCGCTATTTTTAAGGGAAGGATCCCTAGGAGGTATATTAATGCTCATAACCTTTCCAGAAAGAGCACTCGCCGTATAGTGTCCGGAGAGGTTGCCAATCAAGCCTCTGCCGGCCATGCTCCAACGCATGGTCCGGGAGGGGAGGCGAATACGAGGCGTGAGCCGGACGCTCCTCCGACGGAGGATGCCGACAGGCTGTCCGCCACCCGGTCTGAGGTGGAGAGTGCCATGAATCACAGGCGTCGTCGGACAGTTCTTCATGACGCGTGTTTCTCCCCGGAGGCGTTAACTGCCTTTAAAGCGGGAAACGCGCACCTCCGTGCCGCTTAAGATGGGTTAACCAGAGCCACGGAGCAGTATGTGAAAGACATACGGGTAAGTAATTTTAATAGTTATATATGCCAGTAGCCCCCGAGACTTAAAATAGTTGAAATAACTGATTTAAGGATCAATTATCATGCAGGGTCTTACGAAGAAGAATACCCATCTGTCCCAGGAGCTCCAAGAGTGCAAGGCCCAACTTGAGGCCGCACTGGCCGCCACAGGGGGAGCCACAGAGACCCCCGCTGGTAAGACGTACTTTGAAAAGATAATTATTTGGCAAAGTGTGGCGTGAATCTGACAATAATATTGCAGGGGTCGCCGGACTAGATCCTGACAGGCAACAGCTACTGCGTCAACTAAAGGCCGGCGAGAGGGTGCTTATGAAGGTGCAGCAGGAGAGAAACAAGCTCCAAGATGCCCACACCCAGCAAGGGGAAGAGCTGAAAGGTGTTCGGGCCCAGCTGTCTGGCTCCGTGAAGGAGAATCAGCGGCTTCGTCGCGGCATTTATAGTAAGTGCTTGAACGAATTCCTTTGAAAAGAAGAATTCGGCGAGGAAGTCGATTGACGTAAATATGTCTTTAGGTGTGCTCACATGTCGCCTGCATGGAGGAAATGCCCGAGTCAACGGGTAACCAACTTCCCGAGCTGGTGCAATTGCTCGAACGTGTTCGGCAGGCGATGAGTGGCGTCGTTCATGCTTTATGGCCATCCGTCTCCCTACCCGAGGGCCTTGGTGGGCTTGTTAGGGAGCACGGCGACGCCTCCGTTTGTGGAAGATATCGGCCTGCCATCAGGGCGCCAGGGAGGCCTGGGCCATGGTGAAGACACGTTACCCGAAGTTTGACCCAAACCACATGGCCGAGGTCGGACCTGCGGGGCCTGATGGGAAGGAGATCCCTGTGAGCTTGATGTACGGCCAAGTAGAACTGGCCGCGAAATATTCCCAACAGGACTGTAAATTAGACAGCCTGTTAGATGGGATTGAGGAGGAGTACAATCAATCGGTTTGACGATGTAATTTGAAATGACATGTAAAATGCCTTCTAGCCGGATTGTAGATCGTTTGTCTTTGCGGACCGTTTCGCTTCAACCTCGGGACCCAACAGTCCGGTGTGTCCGAATACCCTTACGGTTATAAAAGAACCGGGCATGCATGGAGACAAGGCGTCGGGGTCATGATTGCTTTATCAGACAAGTGCCCAACTAGTTATGTTATATTACATGGTTAGTAAGAAACATCTTCCAGGGAGAATAGTTCCGTTAAGGGTTCCTTTCTCTGGGAGGCATGCCCTAAAGTGCAATGCCGGACTGCGAAAATAGCAGAAAAAAGCATCCGGGGCAGATAAATAAGTAAGTAATAAATCATCTTTCAAGTCACCGACCGAATATTCTCTTAAGAACGCTTAGCTTTCGCTTCACCCACCGAGGTACACATCCGCTGACCGGCAAGAATAATCGCAGAGGTGCTCCCTTTACCTCCGAGCCGAACAATCGGGAACGTAGGGGTAAGCACAGGAGCCAGGCAACCCAGCTTGGCCAAAACTTAAGTCATATTGATGCATATAATGGTGAATAAAAGGTACATGCGGAAGTATGACACATGTATTAGGCATGAAGCCCATATGAATAAGCTTCTGTTAAAGAAGCCCCCAGGTATAATGAGTGCCAGGGGCACATCAAGTGTGTGCGGACAAAGCACAAATCGGCCCATGAAAGGTATTGAAAAAAAAGTGGGAAGAAGGAGGAGGATGAGAGACAGTAAAAAAGGGGTGGACGGGGGAGTGAGACGAACCCGGAGTCCGGCGTTAGGCGTAGAATCTTCGGAGACGGGCTACGTTCCATGGGTTCGGCTCGAGTCGGTTGTCATATGCGTTACGTAGACGGTATGCTCCGCCGGTCAGGACTTGGTCGATGATGAAGGGACCTTCCCACTTGGGCTTAAGTTTGTCCTTTTTCTTGTCTGGCAGGCGTAGAACAAGTTCGCCAACATTGTAAGTTTTGGCCCGTACTTCTCTGCTTTGATATCTTCGAGCCTGCTGCTGATAAAATGTGGAACGGGCCTTTGCCACGTCCCGCTCCTCCTCTAAGGCGTCCAAACTGTCCTGCCGATCTAACCCGGCTTCTCTTTCTTCGTACATGCGCACGCGAGGTGAGTCATGAATTATATCGCAGGGCAGAACTGCCTCTGCGCCGTATACCATGAAAAATGGTGTGAATCCAGTAGTTCGGTTTGGCGTGGTCCGCAGCCCCCAGAGTACGGAGTCGAGCTCCTCTACCCAGTGCGTGTTGGATTCCTTGAGGGACCGCACTAGTCTGGGTTTGATGCCGCTCATTATTAGACCATTTGATCGCTCGACTTGACCGTTAGTTTAGGGGTGATAGACTGAAGCGTAATCGAGCTTAATGCCCATATTTTTGCAACAGAGTTTAACCTCGTCGGCCATGAAGTTCATGCCGTTATCAGTGATGATGCTGTGGGGGACGCCAAAGCGGTGTACTACCCGGATATGAAGTCTATCACGGTCCGGATTCTGCCGCTTTAACCGCTTGGCCTCAATCCATTTGGTGAATTTGTCCACCATGACCAATAAGTATTTGTGCTTGTGGGTTCCCCTTTAAGGGGTCCAACCATGTCAAGCCCCTGACCGCAAACGGCCAGGTAATGGGTATAGTTTTGAGGGGTGGGTGGCATGTGGCTCGATTAGCAAAGAGCTGGCAACCGACGATCGTTGGACTAAGTCCTGCGCATCTGCCCGGGCTGTCGGCCAATAAAATCATGTACGGAAGGCCTTGCCTACAAGGCCGGGCTGCAGCGTGGTGCCCGCCGAGTCCGGCATGAATTTCGGCCAGGAGATTTCGCCCTTCCTCTTCGGAGATACACCTTTGAAGGACTCCGGTTGTGCTTTTCTTATAAAGTTCTCCCTCATGGACCTTGTAGGCTTTAGATCGCCGAACTATGCAGCGGGCCTCATTTTGGTCTTCGGGAAGTTCCTGCCGCATTAAGTAGGCGAGGAATGGTTCTGTCCACGAGGCAATTACTGCCATTATTTCGTGAGCTGAAGGTGTTATTTCGTTGGCTGAGCCGCCGATTGTGTCGTAATGGTCTGAGTTAGGTGATGCACTGGCTCCGATTGTTATTTCCGGACTCCTCTTCCCATAATACGGATGGCTTGAAGAGCCGTTCCAGTGAAGATGTTTGGAGGACGGCGTCTCGTTTCGCGCCGATGCGTGCTAACACGTCTGCTGCTTGGTTATTATCCCGGGCTACATGGTGGAATTCTAGTCCTTCGAACCGAGTTGACATTTTTAGGACGGCGTTGCGGTAAGCTGCCATTTTTGGATCTTTGGCGTCAAAGTATCCATTTACTTGGGATATAGCGAGGTTTGAATCCCCGCGCACCTCTAGTCGTTGAATGCCCATGGAGATTGCCATCCGGAGGCCATGTAGAAGGGCCTCGTATTCGGCTACGTTGTTGGAGTCCATGTACATTATTCGAAGTATGTATTGGATTGTGTCTCCAGTTGAGGACGTCAGGACGACGCCAGCCCCCAAGCCAGCCAACATTTTGGATCCGTCGAAATGCATGATCCAGTTGGAGTACGCGCCGTACTCTTTAGGGAGTTCGGCTTCGGTCCATTCGGCGACGAAGTCAGCCAGAACCTGCGACTTAATAGCTCGTCGTGGTTTGTAGGTTATGTCAAATGGTAAGAGCTCGATAGCCCATTTTGCAATCCTGCCCGTTGCGTCGCGATTGTTTATAATATCGTTGAGAGGTACTTCGGAGGCCACCATTATTGAACACTCTTGAAAGTAGTGTCGCAGCTTCCGGGATGCCATGAACACCGCATACGCTATCTTTTGATAATGTGGGTACAGGGATTTGCATGGAGTTAGAACAGTGGATACGTAGTACACTGGTTTTGAAGAGGGAATTTGTGCCCTTCTCGCTTCTCGCTCAACGACAAGTACCGCTACCGACAACTTGATGTGTTGCTGCGATATATAATAACATAGGTTCGCCCAGGTTGGGTGCGGCCAGAACCGGATTTGTTGCCAGTATGGCCTTTATTTCTTCGAGTCCGGTTCTGGCAGCATCCGTCCATTCGAAATGTTCGGTGCGCTGGAGGAGGCGGTAGAGGGGCAGAGCCTTTTCTCCCAAATGGGAAATGAAGCGACTTAAGGCCGCTACGCATCCGGTTAGTTTTTGTATCTGCTTGAGGTCTTTTAGAATATCCAATTGTGACAGAGCTCGGATTTTAGCCGGGTTTGCTTCAATTCCTCTACCGGATACGATGAAGCCCAAGAGCTTTCCGGCTGGCACGCCGAAGACGCATTTTTCCGGATTGAGCTTAATGTCATATGCTCGGAGGTTTTCGAATGTCACCCTCAAGTCTTCTACTAGAGTTCCGACATGTTTGGTCTTGACGACCACATCGTCTACGTATGCCTCTACTGTTTTGCCTATCTGGGTAGCCAGACATGTTTGAATCATGCGCTGATATGTTGCGCCAGCGTTTTTGAGTCCGAAGGGCATTGTGTTGAAGCAGAATGGCCCATATGGAGTAATGAATGCCGCTATGCCTGGTCTTTCTCCGCCATCTTGATTTGATGGTATCCGGAGTATGCGTCGAGGAAGCACAATGAATCGTGTCCTGCGGTAGCATCGATGATTTGGTCGATGCGAGGGAGGGGGAAAGGGTCCTTTGGATAGGCCTTGTTAAGGTCTTTAAAATCGACGCAGAGGTGCCAGGATTTGTCCTTTTTTGGTACCATTACTAGATTGGCTAGCCAATCCGGATGCTTTATATCTCTGATGAATCCGGCTTCTAAGAGTTTGGCTAGCTCTTCTCCCATTGCCTGTCTTTTGGGCTCGGAAAATCGCCAAAGAGCTTGTTTGGTCCGGCTTGAATCCTTTTAGGATATTTAGGCTGTGCTCGCCACTGCGTGGGATTCTGGCATGTCCGAAGGGTGCCAGCAAAATGTCCCAATTTTCGAAGGAATTCTCGTAGTCGGCTTCGACATCGGGACTTAATTGTGCCCCAATGGAGGCCGCCTTTGTGGGGTTCGTTGGATGGACCTGAAATTTGACTATCTCGTCTCGCTGGTTTAAAAGATGTGGATTTGGACCTCTTATCGAGTATCACATCGTCCCTATCCACCGTGGAGCGCAGCGTAGCTAGTTCCTCTGCCGCTAGGGCTTGGACAATGCCTCTAGGGCCGCGCGGCTGTCTTATTTTCAGCGGAGTGCCGATCTCGGATCACTGGTGAGAGTGATTATCCCATTGGGTCCGGGCATTTTGAGCTTCATGTACCCGTAGTGGGGTATAGCTTGGAAGATTGTGAATGCCTCTCGCCCTAACAAAGCGTGATATCCGCTGCCGAATGGGGCCACTTGAAACGTGACCTCCTCGGACCTGTAATTGTCCGGTGAGCCGAACACTACATCTAGTGTGATTTTTCCCCTGCAGCTGCATTTCTCGACTAGGGATTATCCCTCTGAAGGTTGTGCTACTTCGCTCAATGCGGCTCCGGTCAATTTCCATTTTTGAAGGGTTTTCATAGATGAGGTTTAATCCGCTGCCGCCATCCATGAGTACCTTAGTAAGACGAAAACCGTCCACTATCGGACTGAGGACCAATGCGGCTGGTGCTCTAGCTGTTCGGAATTTAGGTTCGTCGCTGGCGTTGAAGGTGATAGCCGTGTCACCCATGGATTTGTTGTTGCTACTTGGTAGACTTGGCGAGGCTGCGGATTGTTCGCTTTCGCATGTTATTTGATGCGAAAGTCTCAAGACTGTTAATACTGTCATCGGTACTGCTGGGTTGGTTGCCCGGGGCTAAAAAGCCTACGCCACTTTTGGCCACCTGCCGTAGTATCCAACACGCTCAAAGGCTGTGTGTTGGAGTGGCGCCCTCCGTACTGTGGATTTTGCAGGGTCCGTTGAGCCAACCCTCCAGTACGGTTCCGTACCCTTTAGGGGGTTTTGGTTTTTTGGTATTCAACCCGGGTGCTTGATAATGATGCACCCTTTTGTTTCGGACTAGGGATGTATTCGGGGCCGGATTATCCCAAAATTTACTTTCGGTTTTCCAGGCGCTCTCCATCGCACAGTAATTTTGTACTATGGTCGCCAAGTCAGCAAAGCGTGTAATTTCGCGACGTCTTATGGCGTTTAGGATTCCCTTGTCCATGCAATTATTGCAGAAAATTGGGATTGCGTCCTCCTCTCGGCAGTCCTTTATCATGTTCTTAACCAGGAGGAATCTAGCCCAGTAATGAAGTACTGTTTCAGCGGGCTCTTGCCGAATTCGAGAGAGATCGCTAATGTTTGGGTGGGCGGGTGGAACTAGATCCGGAACCCTATCAAATTCAGGACTCAAGGGCCGAGAAGTTTCAGAACTTGGAAGTTTGGAGTTCCGGACTAGGGGGTGTCTGGATAGCCGAACTATCATCATCGGCCGGACTCCAAGACTATGAAGATACAAGATTGAAGACTTCGTCCCGTGTCCGGATGGGACTTTCCTTGGCGTGAAAGGCAAGCTTGGCGATACGGATATGTAGATCTCCTACCTTTGTAACCGACTCTGTGTAACCCTAACCCTATCCGGTGTCTATATAAACCGGAGGGTTTTAGTCCGTAGGACGAACAACAATCATACCATAGGCTAGCTTCTAGGGTTTAGCCTCTTTGATCTCGTGGTAGATCCACTCTTGTAACACACATCATCAATATTAATCTAGCAGGACGTAGGGTTTTACCTCCATCAAGAGGGCCCAAACCTGGGTAAAACATCGTGTCCCTTGTCTCCTGTTACCATCCGCCTAGACGCACAGTTTGGGACCCCCTACCCGAGATCCGCCGGTTTTGACACCGACATTGGTGCTTTCATTGAGAGTTCCTCTGTGTCGTCGCCGATAGGCCCGATGGCTCCTCCGATCATCAACAACGACGCGGTCCAGGGTGAGACTTTTCTCCCCGGACAGATCTTTGTGTTCGGCGGCTTTGCACTGC
Organism: Aegilops longissima; assembly: GCA_021605205.1. Lineage (NCBI taxonomy): Eukaryota > Viridiplantae > Streptophyta > Magnoliopsida > Poales > Poaceae > Aegilops > Aegilops longissima. Next base: position 38,936,637 of record CM038682.1, on the reverse strand, counting down.
GGGCCAATTCGCTTGGCCATCTGGAGCAGATCGAAAGCTACGCCCCTGGCCATCAGGTCAGATTTGGAAGTTTAAACTATACGGCCGATATCCGCGGAGACTTGATCTTCGACGGATTCGAGCCGCAGCCAAGCGTGCCGCACTGTCTCGATGGGCATGATCTAGCTCGCAGCGAACAGTGCCTCGAGGCCGCACCAAGATCCGCTCCGCCCTTAATCCGGGCGGATTCCCGACCGAGGACGAGTGGTTGGACACCGCCTCGGGGGCTACAATCTCTACGGCGATCGAGCCGAACTCCATCCCTGTCCTTTGCAAAGACTCCGACTCCAGGGCGCCGGACTCCTATCCGGACTCCGAACCCTCCGCGCCCTTGCCGATCGAATCCGATTGGGCGCCCGTTATGGAGTTCACGGCCGCGGACATCTTTCAGCACTCGCCTTTTGGCGACATCCTGAATTCACTAAAGTCTCTCTCTTTATCCGGAGAGCCCTGGCCGGACTACGGTCAGGAAGGTTGGGATACGGTCGACGAAGAAATTCGACGCCCACCCACCACCCACTTGGTAGCCGCTGTCGACGACCTAACCGACATGCTAGACTACGACTCAAGACATCGACGGTATGGACGGCGATGCCGGAGAGGACCAAGACCCAGCGCCTCTGAGGCATTGGAAGGCCACCTCGTCATACGACATATACATGGTGGACATCCCAAAAGATGGGAACGGCGATGGAACAACGGAGGATGACCCCTCCAAGAAGCAGCCCAAGCGCCGGCGTCAGCAGCGCCGCTCTAAATCCCGCCACAGCAAGAATGAAGATTCCGGCACCGAAGATAACAATACACCGGACAACGCCGAAGACAATCCACTCCAGCAAGATCCATCGCAGGAGGATGAAGACGCCAGCCCTCAAGAGAGAGCGGCAGAAGAAGAGGTAGAGGATTATATGCCTCCCTCCGAAGAGACGAAGCAAGCCTCGACGACAATGAATTCGTCGTGCATGAGAATCCCGTCGAACAAGAGCGTTTTAGACGCAGGCTTATGGCCACGGCGAACAGCCTAAAGAAAAAGCAGCAACAACTTAGAGCTGATCAGGATCTGCTAGCCGACAGATGGACCGAAGTCCTCGCGGCCGAAGAGCATAAGCTCGAACGCCCTCCAAAAGCTACCCTAAACACAAGCTGCTCCCCCGATTAGAGGAGGAGGCTTACGAACCCGCATCACCAGGAGACAATACGGCTGACCGACCACCCGTGGCGCGATAGAGAGGCCTCTAGGCCCTTCACTAGAACCGCACCCGGCATCGCCGAAAAGCACACGGCCAAAGGGGAACGCCGGACCTGCGAGATATATTGGAGGACAAGGCAAGACAATCAAGATCGATCTATGGATCGGCGTGGGCGCCCAAGGTGCGTGGCGACAACCGTCGCACGGACCTGATAAGTCCGCCGGGCCGAACAAAACAGACCAAGCTCTTTTGAGCTCCGTCGTGATATCGCCCGATCTGAGGCGCCAAGACACCCACTATGCTTCATGCAGCGAAGTAATGGATCATCAAATCCCAAGGGTTTAAACCCGTCAATATTGAATCCTATGATGGCACAACAGACCCGCGGTTTGGATCGAGGACTATCTCCTTCACATCCACATGGCCCGTGGTGACGATCTTCACGCCATCAAATACCTCCCCTCAAGCTTAAAGGACCAGCCCGGCATTGGCTCAACAGCTTGCCGCCAGAGTCAATTGGGAGCTGGGAGGACCTGAAGCTGCATTCCTCGATAACTTCCGGGGCACTTATGTGCGACCACCGACGCCGATGACCTAAGCCACATAATTCAGCAGCGAGATTTAATCGACCAGACAATTCTGGACACGGTTCTTAACCAAGAAAAACCAAATCGTCGACTGTCCGGATGCGAAGGCCCTCGCGGCCTTCAAGCATAACATCCGCGAAGAGTGGCTTGCCCGGCACCTAGGACAGGAAAAGCCGAAATCCATTGCAGCCCTCACATCACTCATGACCCGCTTCTGCGCGGGTGAGGATAGCTGGCTAGCATGCTGCAACAACCTCAGCAAAAATTCTGGCAGTCCGGACTTCAAGGACCAAAACGGCAGGCCGCGTCGTAACAAAAACAAACGCTGCACTAACGGCGACAACATTGAGGATACGGCAGTCAATGCCGGATTCAAAGGCTCTAAACCCGGTCAGCGGAAAAAGCCATTCAAACGAACTACTCCGGGTCCGTCCAATTTGGACCGAATACTCGACCGCTTGTGCCAGATACACGGCACCCCCGAAAAGCCAGCTAACCACACCAACAGGGACTGTTGGGTATTCAAGCAGGCAGGCAAGTTAATTGCCGAAAATAATGACAAGAGGCTGCATAGCGATGACGAGGACGAGACCCAACCGCCGAACAATAGAGGAGAGAAGGGTTTCCCCCCACAGGTGCGGACGGTGAACATGATATACGCAACGCACATACCCAAAAGGGAGCGGGCGTGCACTCGTGGATGTCTACGCGATGGAGCCAGTTGCCCCGAAGTTCAATCCATGGTCCTCCTGCCCGATCACGTTTGACCGAAGGGACCACCCCACCAGCATCCGCCACGGCGGATTCGCCGCACTGGTCCTAGACCCAATCGTCGATGGATTTCACCTAACCAGAGTCCTGATGGACGGCGGCAGCAACTGAACCTGCTTTACGGGATACAGTCGCAAAATGGGCATAGACCCCTCAAGGATTAAACCTACCAAAACGACCTTTAAAGGCGTCATACCAGGTGTAGAAGCCAATTGTACAGGCTCAATTACACCGAAGTGGTCTTGGATCCCGGATAACTTCCGAGCGAGGAGTTAATCTTCGACATAGTCCCGTTCGCAGCGGCTATCATGCCTTGCTCGGACGTGCGCGTTGCAAAGTTCAACGCGTGCTGCACTACGATACCTCAAGCTCAAGATGCCAGGCCCTCGAGGAGTCATTACGGTCAACGGAAACATCGAGCGTTCTCTCCGCACGGAGGAACATACTGGCTCTCGCGGCGAAGTGCAATGCAGCCTCTTAAGGCATTATCGAATCCGCCGTTAAGCGGCGGACACAGCCAAGCGCGCTGAGTAACTTACAACAAGACCACTGGCATGTTACGAGCGCGCGTAGCGATGCGGCCCCAACCCCAGCTCTGCGAACGTCAGCAGGTCCTTCGCGTACACCATTACGCTCTGAAGATACCATGGGCATGGGGAGGGGGGCACGACCACAATACACCCAGACTGCGGCTCAACCACACAAGGGGCTCTCAAGTGTGTCGTTCCTTTTTCTTTTCTTTTTACCTTTTACTTTTTAAGCACAGGATTCCGTTTGTCAGAAGCCCTGTCCGGCAGCAGACCTGCCGAACTCACGATGCAACAGCCAGGGAAGGATAAAGGCTACAACGAATATACAGGTGGTCTCCATTACGAGCACTTTCATACACCAATCTGCAGCCTACCCCTGGAGGGGGACATGTTTAACAGTCTCCTACCTTGCTTATCGCACTATTTGTATCGTTCTGCATTCGTAGCAGCACTTATTGAATAAAACAATGCAGCACCTTTTTGCTTATAATTGCATTTCTTTTTCATACATATGTTCATTCAAGACATGTTGCATCCGTACACTTTGGTACGGCTAATATACACCAGGGGCTTATGTTTCCCGTGTTATGGTGTGATGAGTCCGAACACTTTCACAAGTGCGGCACCCCGAACTTATAGCACTATATGCATCGGCTCCGAATCATGTCTTGGGTCAATAGTTGGGTTTGCCCGGCTCCCGTGTTTTGGTACCTTACGTTCCGTTATATCGGCTAAGGTAGCACCGGGAGAACCACTGCGATTCCGCCCCAGTTCGGCTGGGTTAACGCCTCAGTGGAGAAAGCTAAAACTGACCGTCATGATGAGGCGAGAGACCGGTCGCTGTTCGAGAGGTTTTCTGCGAGTCCTTAAAGACTTATGCCGCTTAGAGCGAGGAGCCGGATACTGTCCGGCCAAGGCGTGGATAGTGCCCCAAATTCGCCTTAGAAGACTAGGGGCTTCACGAAATTTAAAATTATAGAATTATATGGCTAAGTGAGAGTGTTCAAGCATTATAAGTCCGGTTGCCTTGTTCGTTGTGTTGGCGCCTCCTAGATGGACCCAAAATGGGAACAAGAGCGCTCAAGTTTATCCCGAACACCCCAGCACTCATGGCATGGGGGCTGAAGCCGACGACTTGCCATCTCTCAGATTTGATAAACAGCCGCACAGAAGGTAATATTTTAAATTAACAAGCATTGCTTAGCGCATATGAACTAAGTTTTCAGCGCACAGGATAACAAAATGCGAGTCTACTCAAATATTACATCTTTGGAGCACTCACCCGCAATAGTGCGGGCGGCCTTCAAACACACTCTTATAATACATCTCGGCGTGCGATGCTCCTTGCCCTCACGGTGGCGGGTCCGTCCACGAGCTTATAGGCATCCATCTTGCCCCAGTGCACCTTTGCGCGGGCAAGGGCCCGACGGGCACCCTCGATACAAGCGGAATGCTTGATAACTTCAACCCACGGGCACGCATCCACCAGCCGCCGCACCAGGCCGAAGTAGCTCCCAGGCATGGCCTCCTTAGGCCACAGCCGAACTATGAGGCCCTTCATGGCCTGTTCGGCCGCCTTGTGGAGCTCGACCAGCTGCTTCAGCTGGTCGCTAAGGGGCACCGGATGTCCGGCCTCAGCATACTGAGACCAGAAGACCTTCTCCGTTGAGCTCCCCTCCTCGGCCCGGTAGAATGCGACAGCATCGGACACGCTGCGAGGAAGCTCTGCGAACGCCCCTGGAGAGCTCCGAATTCGGGTAAGCAACAGGTAATTAACACTCGCATGCTTACTCTGCATGAAAAATGCCTTGCCTGCTGCTATTTCCTTCACCGCTTCAATCTCCTGGAGGGCCTTGTAGGCTTCGGCCTTAGCGGCTTTGGCACTCTCAAGAGCCGTTGCAAGCTCAGACTCTCGAGTCTTCGAGTCACACTCCAAGTTCTCATGTTTTTTCACGAGATCCTGGAGCTCTTGCTGTACCTCCGCCACCCGTGCCTCCTGCTTCTCTCGCTCGGTGCGTTCCGCGGCCGCATTACGCTCGGCCGCGGCCACCGCCTCCTTTAGGGTCGCCACCTCATTAGCGGCCCCTACAATACCCACGTTATCCTTGTCATTTTTCTTGCAACCAAATCCTTTTCTGTAAGGTACAATTTTCATAAGGTATTACTCACCTTCTTTTTCCTCGAGCTGCTTCTTGGCATGGCCGAGCTCTTCTCGGACCGCTCAAGGTTTTTCTTCAAAGTATTGACCTCCTTGATCGGTCTTGGCGGAGGTCAGCAAAGACACCTGCAATCCCATATTGACATATTTTTATGACTCCTGCGTTTATCTTTCTAAAGATCCTCAGTCCGGCTTTTCTTTCCGAACACCGAACCGAGCATCAGGGGCTACTTTCTATGAGGTACCATTTTACATATATTGAAATTCTTACCTCAAAGCCTGTTAGAAGGCTATTGCAGGCTTCGGTCAGCCCGCTCTTGGCGAGCTGAACCTTCTGAATCACGGCACTCATAACAGTGCGGTGTTCCTCTTCGATGGAGGCGCCATTGAGCGCCTCCATCAAATTATCCGGCACCTCCGGTTGGATGGAGGTAGCCTGCGTCTCGGTCTTGCCCTTCTTACGAAGGGGTCGCCCGCCGGACTCCGGAGCCACTGCGGCCTCCGGGGCTGAGTCCGGTGCATAGTCCGGGAGGGTGTCCTGCGACACCTCCGGGGCCCCCCCCCCCTCCTGGTGGGCCCTTTTCTGGGATCCCACCTCGGCGTCGTCCGCGGCACGGGGGGTGGTGGCAGTCGGAAGGGAATCCATATCCGACGCCCCCAAGGACCCGCTCGACGAAACGGGAAGATCATCCTTGGGCGGACTGCAGGGTTGTATGCGGCATTGGAAAGACGTTATGTGGCGAAAACCAAAACCTTGAGGTTATTTGGGAGTCCGGATACTTACGATCTCGCCAGGGGCTTGGCCCTTGGATGCCAGTCTTCGTCATCGTCACTGGCACTGGCGGAGCAGTCCGGAGGAAGAGTTTTTCCCTTCTTGGACCCTTCGGCCTCCCTTGTTGGGGAGGCCTTCCTTTTCTTTCCTCCCCCCGCTGGGGGAGAGGCTTTCTTCTTCTCCCTCTCACCTTGGTGGGAGGAGTTGGCCTCGGATTCATCATCCGACAGCACCTGAAAACGGGAACTCTTCCGAGTCCCCGTGGCCGTCTTCTTGGCCTTCTTCTCCGGCACCACGTGGGGTGCGAGCCAGCAGCCCCGTTAGGCGGGCGCCCGCTGGGTCCTCCGCAATGGGGCGGACAGGTAATCCGTTCGCCTTCGCCAGCCACTCCTATCAAAGGCAAGGGAGTTTAGATCCGCATAGAGCCAAACTATGGAAAACAAGTGGTGAAATCACTTACCTCATCAGCTGACATCTGCGAGCAGAATCCGCGATCTTGATGGCGGATGCGGGAGCTTCGCGCCTTGAACAGCACCTTCCGGACATCTTCGTACGTAGTGTCGAAGAGCCCGCTCAGGGTCTAGTGTTGCACCGGATCAAACTCCCACATATTAAAGCCCCGTCGCTGGCACGGGAGAATCCGGCGGATGAGCATGACCTGGACTACGTTGACAAGCTTGAGCTTCTTGTCCACCACTTACGGATACGGCTTGGAGTCCGGTCAGCTCCTCGAATCCCCAAATTCGGCCACTCTCTTTCCAGGAGGAGAGCCGTGTGGGAATACCAGATCTAAATTCGGGGGCCGCTGCCCAATCAAGGTCACGCGGCTCGGTGATGTAGAACCACCCCGATTGCCACCCCTTGATGGTTTCCACGAAAGTACCCTCCAGCCACGTAACGTGGGACATCCTGCCCACCATGGCGCCTCCGCACTCCTCTTGGCTTCCCTTCACAACCTTCAGCTTGACACTGAAGGTCTTGAGCCACAAGCCGAAGTGGGGCTGGATGCAGAGGAATGCCTCGCACATGACGATAAACGCCGAGATGTTGAGGATGAAATTCGGGGCCAGATCATGGAAATCTAGGCCGTAGTAGAACATGAGCCCCCGGACAAAGGGATGAAGCGGGAAGCCCAGTCCGTGGAGGAAATGGGGAAGAAATACTACCCTCTCATGGGGCCTGGGGTTGGGGACGAGCTCTCCCTCGTCGGGGAGCCGATGTGCGATGTTGCTGGACAGATATCCGGCGTCGCGCAGCTTCTGGATCTGCCCCTCCGTGACGGAGGAGGCCATCCACTTGCCTCCCGCTCCGGACATAGTTGGAGAAGGTTGAGGTGAGAAGTGCGGACTTGGGCGCTGGAGCTCGAGTTCGCGGAGATGGATAAGCCAAGGAGGAAGAAGGCGCAGGTAAAAGGGCTGGATCCTTATCCCCTTATATGGGCGGACAAAAACATGTGTCCCCACCGGCCTGGTAAAACTCGCTTATCTCCCAAGCGCCACAATCAATGGCGCGGTTGGGTTACCCACGTCCGTATTGATGGGAATCCCGGAATAAGGGGAACACGATCTCTGCCTCGACAAGACGTGCCAAGGAAACCGCTTCGCTAAACGCGCTGAGGTGGAACAGTAAAAACAATTTGAATAAAGGCTTGGTAGTGGTGCGACGTCACGCCACAAAATACGTCAGCAGATTGATCTTGTGTAATATTATTCTCGCTACGGTGGTATGTGGAATTTATTTTTGCAGAGCCGGACACTATCCTGGTGTTCACAATCTTCTATAAATTATTCGGAAGAAGAACCCGCCTTGCAATACCGAAGACAATATACGCTCCGGACTCATCGTCATTGAAGCCTGGTTTAGGGGCTACTGAGGGAGTTCCGGACTAGGGGGTGTCCGGATAGCCGAACTATCATCATCGGCCAGACTCCAAGACTATGAAGATACAAGATTGAAGACTTCGTCCCGTGTCCGGATGGGACTTTCCTTGGCGTGGAAGGCAAGCTTGGCGATACGGATATGTAGATCTCCTACCTTTGTAACCGACTCTGTGTAACCCTAACCATATCCGGTGTCTATATAAACCGGAGGGTTTTAGTCCGTAGGACGAACAACAATCATACCATAGGCTAGCTTCTAGGGTTTAGCCTCTTTGATCTCGTGGTAGATCCACTCTTGTAACACACATCATCAATATTAATCTAGCAGGACGTAGGGTTTTACCTCCATCAAGAGGGCCCGAACCTGGGTAAAACATCGTGTCCCTTGCCTCCTGTTACCATCCGCCTAGACGCACAGTTCGGGACCCCCTACCCGAGATCCGCCGGTTTTGACACCGACAATCCTCAACACACTAAATTCATCGAAATCTTCCTGAATTAGATTAAAAGATTAACAGTCAGAACAAAAACTAGGCCCACAACGTGCATGTAGGTTATCACAACTCTCACTCAATTACATAAAAACATGGCTATTGTGAAAACTAAGCATGAAAAAAATCACACCTGGTTACGTTTGTTGGGGAACGTAGCAATAATTCAAAATTTTCCTACGTGCCACCAAGATCAATCTAGGAGATGCTAGCAACGAGAGAGAAGGAGTGCATCTTCATACCCTTGAAGATCGCTAAGCGGAAGCGTTCAAGAGAACGGGGTTGATGGAGTCGTACTCGTGGTGATCCAAATCACCGATGATCCTAGCGCCGAACGGACGGCACCTCTGCGTTCAACACACGTACGGAGCGGAGACGTCTCCCGCGCCTTGATCCAGCAAGGAGGAGGGAGCGGTTGAGGAAGAGAGCTCCAACAGCAGCACGACGGCGTGGTGGTGATGGAGTGGCAGTTCTCCGGCAGGGCTTCGCCAAGCTCTTGCGGAGGAGGAGAGGTGTTGGGGAGGGGAGGGGATGCGCCTTGGATGTGGTGCTGCAGCCCTCCCCTCGCCCCTCTATTTATAGGGAGAAGGGGGAAGGGGGCCGGCCCCTCTAGATGAGATCTAGAGGGGGGCGGCGGCCAAGGGGGAGGGGGCTTGCCCCCCAAGCCAAGGGGGGCGCCCCCTTTAGGGTTCCCCCCAAACCCTAGGCGCATGGGCCCTAGGGGGTTTGGCGCCCCAGCCCACTTGGGGCTGGTTCCCTTCCACCTACAGCCCATAAGGCCCTCCGGGGCAGGTGGACCCTCCCGGTGGACCCCCGGAACCCCTCCGGTGGTCCTGGTACAATACCGGTATGTTGGGGAACGTAGCAGAAAATTAAAATTTTTCCTACGGTTTCACCAAGATCCATCTATGAGTTCTACCATGCAACGAGTAACGAGAGAGAGTTTGCATCTACATACCACTTGTAGATCGAATACGGAAGCGTTCTTGAGAGTGGTGATGACAAAGACGTTCCCAACGTGATTCCGATCACCGATGACCAAAGTACTGAAAGGACAGCACCTCCGTGTTCAACACACGTACGGGACGATGGCGTATCCTCCGCCTTGATCCAGCAAGAGAGAAGGAGAGGTTGAAGAAGACAATCCCAATGGCAGCACGACGGCGTGGTGCAGCTGGTACGGTAGTTCTCCGGCAGGCTTCGCCAAGCTCACAGGAGAAAGAGAGGTGTTGGGAGGGGGGCTGCGCCACAACTGTGTCTGCAGCCCCCCCCACCCCTCTATTTATAGGAGGAGAGGGTCAAGGGGCGGCCCTCTAGGGCAAACCCTAGGGGGGGCGGCCAAGGAGGAGGGAGGAGGGTGGCTTGCCCCCAAGCAGGGGCGCCCCTTAGGTTTCCTCCTCCCAAACCCTAGGCGCATGGGCCTAGGTGGGAGGCGCACCCATCCCACCAGGGGCTGGTTCCTCTCCCACTTAGCCCATGTGGCCCCCGGAGAGGTGGCCCTCCGGTGGACCTCCGGAACCCTCCCGGTGGCCCCGGTACTTTACCGGTATACCACCAAACTTCCAAGTCCGCTTAACCACTTTCCATATATAAATCTTTACCTCCGGACCATTCCGAACTCCTCGTGACGTCCGGGATCTCATCCGGACTCAACAACATTCGTAATCACATACTTGTCTTCCTATTAACCCTAGCGCCACCGAACCTTATGTGTAGACCCTACGGGTTCGGAGACATCGAACATGACCGAGACTACCTCAAGTCAATAACCAACAGCGGATCTGGATACCCATGTTGGCTCCCACATGCTCCTCGATGTTGTCATCGGATGAACCACGATGTCAAGGGTTCAAGCAACCCGTATTCTATTCCCTTTGTCGACGGTGTGTTACTTGCCCGAGACTCGATCGTCGGTATCCCAATACCTCGTTAGTCTCGTTATCGGCAAGTCACTTTACTCGCACCGCAATGCATGATCCCGTGACGGACACTTGATCACTTTGAGCTCATTATGATGATGCATTACCGAGTGGGCCCGGTGATACCTCTCCGTCATACGGAGTGACAAATCCCATCTCGATCCGTGTCAACCCAATGGTCACTTTCGGAGATACCTGTAGTGCACCTTTATAGTCACCCGATTACGTTGTGACGTTTGATACACCCAAAGCACTCCTACGGTATCCGGAATTGCACGATCTCATGGTCTAAGGAAGAGATACTTGACATTGGAAAAGCTCTAGCAAAACGAACTACGATCTTGTGCTATGCTTAGGATTGGGTCTTGTCCATCACGTCATTCTCCTAATGGCGTGATCCCGTTGTCAATGACATCGATGTCCATAGTCGAAACCATGACTATCTGTTGACCAACGAGCTAGTCAACTAGAGGCTTACTAGGACGATTGTAGTCTATGTATTCACACGTGTATTACGATTTCCGGATAATACAGTTATAGCATGAATAAAGACAATTATCATGAACAAGGAAATATAATAATAATGCTTTTATTATTGCCTCTAGGGCATATTTCCAACAGTCTCCCACTTGCACTAGAGTCAATAATCTAGTTTACATTGTGATGAATCGAACACCCATAGAGTTCTCGGTGTTGATCATGTTTTGCCCATGGAAGAGGTTTAGTCAACGGATCTGCGACATATTCAGATCCGTATGCACTTTACAAATTTCTATGTCTCCATTCTGAACATTTTCACGAATGGAGTTGAAGCGACGCTTGATGTGCCTGGTCTTCTTGTGAAACCTGGGCTCCTTGGCAAGGGCAATAGCTCCGGTGTTGTCACAGAAGAGTTTGATCGGCCCGACGCATTGGGTATGACTCCTAGGTCGGTGATGAACTCCTTCACCCAAATTGCTTCATGCGCTGCCTCCGAGGCTGCCATGTACTCCGCTTCACATGTAGATCCCGCCACGACGCTCGCTTGCAGCTGCACCAGCTTCTGCTCCACCATTCAACATATACGTATCCGGTTTGTGACTTAGAGTCATCAGATCGTGTCGAAGCTAGCGTCGGCGTAACCTGTTCTGACGAGCTCTTCGTCACCTCCATAAACGAAACATGTCCTTTGTCCTTTTCGGTACTTCAGGATATTCTTGACCGCTGTCCGGTGTTCCTTGCGGGATTACTTTGGTACCTTCCTACCAAACTTACGGCAAGGTTTACATCAGGTCGGTACACAGCATGGCATACATAATAGATCCTATGGCTGAGGCATAGGGATGACACTCATCTCTTCTTTATCTTTTGTCGTGGTCGGGCATTGAGCTGAGCTCAATCTCACACCTTGCAAAACAGGCAAGAACCCTTCTTGGACTGATCCATTTTGAACTTCTTCAAAATCTTATCAAGGTATGTGCTTTGTGAAAGACCTATGAGGCGTCTTGATCTATCTCTATAGATCTTGATGCCTAATATATAAGCAGCTTCTCCAAGGTCCTTCATTGAAAACACTTATTCAAGTAGGCCTTAATGCTGTCCAAGAATTCTATATCATTTCCCATCAAAAGTATGTCATCTACATATAATATGAGAAATGCTCTGAGCTCCCACTCACTTTCTTGTAAACGCAGGCTTCTCCATAAGACTGCATAACCCAAACGCTTTGATCATCTCATCAAAGCGAATGTTCCAACTCCGAGATGCTTGCACCAGCCCATAAATGGATCGCTGGAGTTTGCATACTTTGTTAGCGTTCTTAGGATCGACAAAACCCTCGGCTGTATCATATACAGCTCTTCCTTAAGATAGCCGTTAAGGACGCTGTTTTGACGTCCATCTGCCATATCTCATAATCATAGTATGCGGCAATTGCTAACATGATTGGACGGACTTAAGCTTCGCCACGGAGAGAAAGTCTCATCGTAGTCAATCCCTTGAACTTGCCGATAACCCTTAGCGACAAGTCGAGCTTTATAGATGGTGACATTACCATCCGCGTCCGTCTTCTTCTTAAAGATCCATTTGTTTTCTATCGCTCGCCGATCATCGGGCAAGTCAGTCAAAGTCCACACTTTGTTTTCATACATGGATTCTATCTCGGACTTCATGGCTTCTAGCCATTTGTTGGAATCTGGGCCCGCCATCGCTTCTTCATAGTTCGAAGGTTCATTGTTGTCTAACAACATGATTTCCGTGACAGGGTTGCCGTACCACTGCAGTGCGGGCGTGTCCTAGTGGACCTACGAAGTTCAGTAGCAACTTGTTCCGAAGTACCTTGATCATCATCATGAATTTCCTCTTCAGTTGGTGTAGGCACCACAGGAACATTTTCCTGAGCTGCACTACTTTCCTGTTCAAGAGGTAGTACTTCATCGAGTTCTACTTTCCTCCCACTTACTTCTTTCGAGAGAAACTCTTTTTCCAGAAAGATTCCGTTCTTGGCAACAAAGATCTTGCCCTCGGATCTTAAGTAGAAGGTATACCCTACGGTTTCCTTAGGGTATCCTATGAAGACGCATTTTTCCGACTTGGGTTCGAGCTTTTCAGGTTGAAGTTTCTTGACATAAGCATCACATCCCCAAACTTTTAGAAACGACAGCTTAGGTTTCTTCCCAAACCATAATTCATACGGTGTCGTCTCAACGGACTTAGACGGTGCCCTATTTAAAGTGAATGTAGCTGTCTCTAGAGCGTATCCCCAAAATGATAGCGGTAAATCAGTAAGAGACATCATAGACCGCACCATATCCAATAGAGTGCGATTACGACGTTCGGACACACCATTACGCTGAGGTGTTCCAGGCAGCGTTAGTTGTGAAACGATTCCACATTTTCTTAAGTGTGTACCAAATTCGTGACTTAAATATTCTCCTCCACGATCCGATCGTAAGAATTTTATCTTTCGGTCACGTTGATTCTCTACTTCATTCTGAAATTCCTTGAACTTTTCAAAGGTCTCGGACTTGTGTTTCATCAAGTAGACATACCCATATCTACTCAAGTCATCGTGAGAGTGAGAACATAACGATATCCTCCATGAGCCTCAACGCTCATTGGACCGCATACATCGGTATGTATGATTTCCAATAAGTTGGTTGCTCGCTCCATTGTTCGAGAGAATGGAGTCTTGGTCATTTTGCCCATGAGGCATGGTTCGCATGTGTCAAATGATTCATAATCAAGAGACTCCAAAAGTCCATCACATGGAGCTTCTTCATGCGCTTGACACCAATGTGACCAAGGCGGCAGTGCCACAAGTATGTGGGACTATCGTTATCAACTTTACATCTTTTGGTATTCACGCTATGAACATGTGTAATACTACGCCGAGATTCATTAAGAATAAACCATTGACCATCGGAGCATGACCATAAAACATATCTCTCATATAAATAGAACAACCATTATTCTCGGATTTAAATGAGTAGCCATCTCGCATTAAACGAGATCCAGATACAATATTCATGCTCAAACTTGGCACCAAATAACAATTATTAAGGTTCATAACTAATCCCGTGGGTAAATGAAGAGGTAGCGTGTCGACGGCGATCACATCGACTCTGGAACCATTCCCGACGCCGATCGTCACCTCGTCGCGCCAGTCTCCGCTTATTCCGCAGCTCCTGCTGTGAGTTACAAATATGAGCAACGACACGGTATCAAATACCCGGGAGTTACTACGACATGGTAAGGTACACATCAATTACATGTATATCAAATATACCTTTGGTGTTGCGGCCTTCTTATCCGCTAAGTATTTGGGGCAGTTCCGCTTCAAATGACCCTTCCCTTGCAATAAAAACACTCGGTCTCGTGCTTGGGTCCATTCTTTGACTTCTTCCGGCAACTTGCTTACGGGCGCGGCAACCTCCTTGCCGTCCTTCTTGAAGTTCTTCTTGCCCTTGCCCTTCTTAAACTTAGTGGTCTTATTGACCATCAACACTTGATGTTCTTTCTTGATTTCAACCTCGGTGACTTCAGCATAGAGAACACTTCAGAATGGTCTTTACCATCCCCGCATGTTGTAGTTCATCACAAAGCTCTTGTAGCTTGGTGGGAGCGATCGGAGGATTCTGTCAATGACCGCCTCATCGGGGAGGTTAATATTCATTTGGGTCATACGGTTGTGCAACCGGACATCTTCGAATGTGTTCACCGATGTAACTGTTTTCCTCCATCTTACAACTATAGAACTTGTCGGAGATGTCATATCTCTCGACCCGGCGTGAGCTTGGAAAACAAGTTTCAGCTCCTCGAACATCTCATATGCTCCGTGGTGCTCAAAACGCTTTTGGAGCCCGGTTCTAAGCTGTAAAGCATGCCGCACCGAACGAGGGAGTAATCATCAGACGAGACTGCCAAGCATTCATAATGTCTTGGTTCTTCGGGACGGAGCTTCACCTAGCGGTCCTTCTAGGACGTATTGTTTCTGGCAGCTATGAGGATGATCCTCGGGTTCGGACCCAGTCCGTATAGTTGCTGCCGTCATCTTTCAGCTTGGTTTTCTCTAGGAACGCGTTGAAGTTCAAGTTGACATGAGCGTTGGCCATTTGATCTACAAGACATATAATTCAAAAGTTTTAGACTAAGTTCATGATAATTAAGTTCATCTAATCAAATTATTAATGAACTCCCACTCAGATTAGACATCCCTCTAGTCATCTAAGTGATACACGATCCGAGTCGACTAGGCCGTGTCCGATCATCACGTGAGACGGACTAGTCATCGTCGGTGATCATTCTCATGTTGATCGTATCTTCCATACGACTCGTGTTCGACCTTTCGGTCTCCGTGTTCGAGGCCATGTCTGTACATGCTAGGCTCGTCAAGTTTAACCCTAAGTGTTTTGCGTGTGTAAATCTGTCTTACACCGTTGTATGTGAACGTAAGAATCCATCACACCCGATCATCACGTGGTGCTTAGAAGCGACTTAACTGTAGCAACGGTGCACGTTAGGGAGAACACTTCTTGAAATTGTTCTTAAGGGATCATCTTATTTACTACCGTCGTTCTAAGTAAACAAGATGTATAAGCATAATAAACATCACATGCAATTATATAGTAGTGACATGATATGGCCAATATCATAAAACTCCATTGATCTCCATCTTCGGGGCTCCATGATCATCTTGTCACCGGCATGACACCATGATCTCCATCATCATGATCTCCATCATCGTGCCTCCATGAAGTTGTCACGCCAACGACTACTTCTACTTTTATGGCTAACGCGTTTAGCAATAAAGTAAAGTAAATTACATGGCGTTCTTCAATGACACGCAGGTCATACAAAAATAAAGACAACTCCTATGGCTCCTGCCGGTTGTCATACTCATCGACATGCAAGTCGTGATTCCTATTACAAGAACATGATCTCATACATCACAATATGTCATTCATCATTCATCACAACTTGGCCATATCACATCACATGTCAATTGCTGCAAAAACAAGTTAGACGTCCTCTAATTGTTTGTTGCATCTTTTACGTGGCTGCAATTGGGTTCTAGCAAGAACGTTTTCTTACCTACGAATAACCACAACGTGATCTTGTCAACTTCTATTTACCCTTCATAAGGACCCTGTTCATTGAATCCGCTCCCACTAAAGTAGGAGAGACAGACACCCGCCAGCCACCTTATGCAACTAGTGCATGTTAGTCGGTGGAACCGGTCTCACGTAAGAGTACGTGTAAGGTTGGTCCGGGCCGCTTCATCCCACAATACCGCGGAAGCAAGAAACAACTAGTAACGGAAAGTAAGTTGACAAGATCCACGCCCACAACAAAATTGTGTTCTACTCGTGCAAAGAGAACTACGCATAGACCTAGCTCATGATGCCACTGTTGGGGAACGTAGCAGAAAATTAAAATTTTTCCCACGGTTTCACCAAGATCCATCTATGAGTTCTACCATGCAACGAGTAACGAGAGAGAGTTTGCATCTACATACCACTTGTAGATCGAATACGGAAGCGTTCTTGAGAGTGGTGATGACAAAGACGTTCCCAACGTGATTCCGATCACCGATGACCAAAGTATCTGAAGGACAGCACCTCCGTGTTCAACACACGACGGGACGATGGCGTCTCCTCCGCCTTGATCCAGCAAGAGAAGGAGAGGTTGAAGAAGACAATCCCAATGGCAGCACGACGGCGTGGTGCAGCTGGTACTGGTAGTTCTCCGGCAGGGCTTCGCCAAGCTCGCGGAGAAAGAGAGGTGTTGGGAGGGAGGGGCTGCGCCACAACTGTGTTGCAGCCTCCCCCACCCCTCTATTTATAGGAGGAGAGGGTCAAGGGGCCGGCCCTCTAGGGCAAACCCTAGGGGGGGCGGCCAAGGAGGAGGGGAGGAGGGTGGCTTGCCCCCAAGCTGGGGCGCCCCTTTAGGTTTCCTCCTCCCCAAACCCTAGGCGCATGGGCCTAGGTGGGAGGCGCACCCAGCCCACCAGGGGCTGGTTCCTCTCCCACTTAGCCCATGTGGCCCCGGGAGAGGTGGCCCTCCGGTGGACCTCCGGAACCCTCCGGTGGCCCCTGTACTTTACCAGATACCACCAAACTTCCTGAGTCCGTTTAACCACTTTCCATATATAAATCTTTACCTCCGGACCATTCCGAACTCCTCGTGACGTCCAGGGATCTCATCCGGACTCGAACAACATTCGGTAATCACATACTTGTCTTCCTATTAACCCTAGCGCCACCGAACCTTAATGTGTAGACCCTACGGGTTCGGGAGACATCTGAACATGACCGAGACTACCTCAAGTCAATAACCAACAGCGGGATCTGGATACCCATGTTGGCTCCCACATGCTCCTCGATGTTGTCATCGGATGAACCACGATGTCAAGGGTTCAAGCAACCCGTATTCTATTCCCTTTGTCGACGGTGTGTTACTTGCCCGAGACTCGATCGTCGGTATCCCAATACCTCGTTAGTCTCGTTATCGGCAAGTCACTTTACTCGCACCGCAATGCATGATCCCGTGACCAGACACTTGATCACTTTGAGCTCATTATGATGATGCATTACCGAGTGGGCCCAAGTGATACCTCTCCGTCATACGGAGTGACAAATCCCGATCTCGATCCGTGTCAACCCAATGGTCACTTTCGGAGATACCTGTAGTGCACCTTTATAGTCACCCGATTACGTTGTGACGTTTGATACACCCAAAGCACTCCTACGGTATCCGGAATTGCACGATCTCATGGTCTAAGGAAGAGATACTTGACATTGGAAAAGCTCTAGCAAAACGAACTACACGATCCTGTGCTATGCTTAGGATTGGGTCTTGTCCATCACGTCATTCTCCTAATGACGTGATCCCGTTGTCAATGACATCGATGTCCATAGTCGAAACCATGACTATCTGTTGACCAACGAGCTAGTCAACTAGAGGCTTACTAGGACGTATTGTAGTCTATGTATTCACACGTGTATTACGATTTCCGGATAATACAGTTATAGCATGAATAAAGACAATTATCATGAACAAGGAAATATAATAATAATGCTTTTATTATTGCCTCTAGGGCATATTTCCAACACGGTATACCCCCGAATATTTCCGGCGACCATATGATGACTTGCCATATATAAATCTTCACCTCCGGACCATTTCGGAACTCCTCGTGACGTCCGGGATCTCATCTGGGACTCCGAACAACATTCGGTAATCACATACAAATCATCCTTATAACCCTAGCGTCATCGAACCTTAAGTGTGTAGACCCTACAGGTTCGGGAACCATGCAGACATGACCGAGACAACTCTCCGGCCAATAACCAACAGCGGGATCTGGATACCCATGTTGGCTCCCACATGTTCCACGATGATCTCATCGGATGAACCACGATGTCGAGGATTCAAGCAATCCCGTATACAATTCCCTTTGTCAATCGGTACGTTACTTGCCCGAGATTCGATCGTCAGTATCCCAATACCTCGTTCAATCTTGTGACCTGCAAGTCACTTTACTCGTTCCATAATGCATGATCCCGTGACTAATGCTACGTCTTGAGCTTGCGTTGGTTTTCCTCGAAGAGGAGAGGGTGATGCAGCAAGTGTAGCATAAGTATTTCCCTCAGTTTTGAGAACCAAGGTATCAATCCAGTAGGAGGCTCCTCAAAAGTCCCACGCACCTACACAAACAAACTGAGAACTCGCAACCAACGCAATAAAGGGGTTGACAATCCCTTCACGGCCACTTGCGAAAGTGAGATCTAATAAAGATAGTATGATAAGATAAATATATTTTTGGTATTTTATAATATAGATGCAAATAAAAGTAGATTGAAAGCAAATATGATAAGAGATAGACCCGGGGGCCATAGGTTTCACTAGTGGCTTCTCTCAAGATAGCTTAAGTATTACGGTGGGAGAACAAATTACTGTCGAGCAATTGATAGAAAAGCGCATAGTTATGAGATTATCTAGGCATGATCATGTATATAGGCATCACGTCCATAACAAGTAGACCGACTCCTGCCTGCATCTACTACTATTACTCCACACATCGACCGACTCCTGCCTGCATCTAGAGTATTAAGTTCATAAGAACAGAGTAACACATTAAGCAAGATGACATGATGTAGAGGGATAAACTCATGCAATATGATATAAACCCCATCTTGTTATCCTCGATGGAAACGATACAATACGTGCCTTGCAACCCTTTCTGTCATTGGGTAAGGACACCGCAAGATTGAACCCAAAGCTAAGCACTTCTCCCATGGCAAGAAAGACCAATCTAGTAGGCCAAACCAAACTGATAATTCAAAGAGACTTGCAAAGATAACTCAATCATACATAAAAGAATTCAGAGAAGATTCAAATATTATTCATAGATAAACTTGATCATAAACCCACAATTCATCGGATCTCGACAAACACACCGCAAAAAGAGTTTACATCAAATAGATCTCCACAAGAGAGGGGGAGAACATTGTATTGAGATCCAAAAAGAGAGAAGAAGCCATCTAGCTAATAACTATGGACCCGTATGTCTGTGGTAAACTAGTCACAACTCATCGGAGGGGCAAGGATGTTGATGTAGAAGCCCTCCGTGGTTGATTCCCCCTACGGCAGAGTGCCGGTGAAGGCTCCAAGATGGGATCTCGCGGATACAGAAGGTTACGGCGGTGGAAATTGTGTTTCGTGGTGCCCCTGGATGTTTTCGGGGTACGTAGGTATATATAGGAAGAAGAAGTATGTCGGTGGCCGCCCGAGGGGCCCACGAGACAGGGGGCGCGGCCTCCTATCTCATGGCTTCCTTGGAAGCTTCTTGACTTGCACTTCAAGCTCTCCGGGTCACGTTCGTTCCAAAAATCATGCTCCCGAAGGTTTCATTCCGTTTGGACTCTGTTTGATATTCCTTTTCTTCGAAATACTGAAATAGGCAAAAAAACAGCAATATGGGCTGGGCCTCCGGTTAGTAGGTTAGTCCCAAAAATGATATAAATGTGTAAAATAAAGCCCATAAACATCCAAAAGGGGTAATATAATATCATGGAACAATAAAAAATTATAGATACATTGGAGACGTATCAAGCATCCCCAAGCTTAATTCCTGCTCGTCCTCGAGTAGGTAAATGATAAAAAAGAAATTTTTGATGTGGAATGCTACCTAGCATAATTCATAATGTAGTTTTCTTTATTGTGGCATGAATGTTCAGATCCAAATGATTCAAAATAAAAGTTCATATTGATAAAAGAAATAGTAATACTTCAAGCATACTAATCAAAGTAATCATGTCTTCTAATAATAACATGGCAAAAGAAAGTTCATCCCTACAAAATCATATAGTTAGGCTATGCTTCATTTTCGTCACACAAAGATGTTCCCAACTTCTATACCCCCTATGACAAGCCAAGCAATTGTTTCATACTTAAATAATCTCAAACTTTTTCAACCTTCACGCAATACATGAGCGTAAGCCATGGATATAGCACTATGGGTGGAATAGAATATGATGATGGGGATTGTGTGGAGAAGAAAAAAAAAGTATCACATTGACGAGGATAATCAACGGGCTATGGAGATGCCCATCAATTGATGTCAACATGAGGAGTAGGGATTGCCATGCAACGGATGCACTAGAGCTATAAATGAATGCTCAACAAAAGAAAACTAGTGGGTGTGCATCCAACTTGCTTGCTCACGAAGACCTAGGGCATTTGAGGAAGCCCATCGTAGGAATATACAAGCCAAGTTCTATAATGAAAAATTCCCACTAGTAAATGAAAGTAACAACATATGAGACTCTTTAACATGAAGATCATGGTGCTATTTTGAAGCACAAGTGTGGAAAAAGAGATAGTAGCATTGTCCCTTCTCTCTTTTTCTCTCATTTTATTTTTTTTCTTTTCTTTTTCTTCTTTTTTTCTCTTTTTCTTTGGCCCCCTTTTTTTTTCTTTTTGGCCTTTCTCTTTTTTTTCCTTTTTGTAAAGTTCGAAGTCTCATCCCGACTTGTGGGGGAATCATAGCCTTCATCATCCTTTCCTCACTAGGACAATGCTCTAATAATGAAGATCATCACACTTTTATGGATTTACAACTCAAAGCTAGAACAAGATATGACTCTATATGAATGCCTCCGGCGGTGTACCGGGATGGTCCAATGAATCAAGAGTGACATGTATGAAAAATAAGGCATGGTGGCTTTGCCACAAATACAATGTCAACTACATGATCATGCAAAAAGCAATATGACAAAAGTAAAGTATGTCATGATGATGATGAACGGAACGGTGGAAAGTTGCATGGCAATATATCTCGGAATGGCTATGGAAATGCCATAATAGGTAGATATGGTGGCTGTTTGGAGGAAGATATAGGGAAGTTTATGTGTGATAGAGCGTATCGTATCATGGGGTTTGGATGCACCGGCGAAGTTTGCACCAACTCTCAAGATGAGAAAGGGCAATGCACGGTACCGAAGAGGCTAGCAAAGGCGGAAAGGTAAAAGTGCGTATAATCCATGGACTCAAAATTAGTCAAAATAACTCATATACTTATTGCAAAAATTTAGAAGTCATCAAAAATCAAGTACTACGTGCATTCTCCTAGGGGGATAGATTGGTAGGAAAAGACCATCGCTCGTCCCCGACCGTCACTCATAAGGATGCACAAGCCAGGTACACTTCATGTTTCAAATTTGTTACACAACTTTAACCATACGTGCATGCTACGGGACTTGCTAACTTCAACACAAGCATTTTAAATTCATAATCACCCAACTAGCATGACTTTAATATCACTACCTCCATATCTCAAAACAATTATCAAGTATCAAATTGATCATAGCATCCAATTCACTTCCTATGATAGTTTTTATTATACCCAACTTGGATGCTCGCCATTCTAGGACCAATTTTATAACCATAGAAAATACCATGGTGTTCTAAAAGACTCTCAAAATGATAAAAGTGAAGCATGAGAGACTAGCAATTTCTTCAAAATTAAGTCACCACCGTGCTCTAAAAAATATATGTGAAGCACTAGAGCAAAAACTATCAAGCTCAAAAGATATAAGTGAAGCACATGGAGTATTCTAACTAATTCTAATCAAATAGGCTTCTCCCAAAAGGTGTGTACAGAAAGGATGATTGTGGTAAACTAAAAAGCAAAGACTAATGTAATACACGACGCTCCAAGCAAAACACATATCATGTGGCGAATAAAAATATAGCTCCAAGTAAAGTTACCAATGAACGAAGACGAAAGAGGGGATGCCTTCCCGGGGCATCCCCAAGCATAGGCATTTGGCTATTATTGAATATCTTGGGGTGCCTTGGGCATCCCCAAGCTTAGGCTCTTGCCACCCTTTATTCCATAGTCCATAAAAGCTTTACCCAAAACTTGAAAACTTCACAACACAAAACTCAACAGGAAATCTTATAAGCTCCGTTAGTGAAAGAAAACAAAACCACCACATAAGGTACTGCAATGAACTCATTCTTTATTTGTTTTGGTGTTAAACCTACTATATTCCAACTTCTCTATGGATTATAAACTATTTTACTAGCCGTAGATGCATCAAAATAAGCAAACAACACACGAAAAACAGAACAGTCTGTAGTAATCTGTAACTAACGCAAACTTCTGGAACTCAAAAAATTCAGACAAAATAGGACGACCTAGGCAATTTGTTTATTGATCAGCAGCAATTGGAATCACTATTTTATCACGTTCTGGTGATTTTTAACAATTGTCTTCATGAACCGAAAGTTTCTGGAAATTACAGCAAGATCAAATAACTATCATCCAAGAAGATCCCTATAGGTTTAACTTGGCACAAACACTAACTAAAAGATAAAAACACATCTAAACAGAAGGTAGATGGATTATTTATTCCTAAACAGAAACAAAAACAAAAAACTAAAAATAAAATTGGGTTGCCTCCCAACAAGCTCTATCGTTCAAGGCCCCTAGCTAGGCATAAAAGCAAGGATAGATCTAACGAGTGCCATCTTTGGCACTAAATTCATAAGTAGCACGCATGATAGATTCATATGGTAATTTGACTTTCTTTCTTGGAAAGTGCTCCATGCCTTTCTTTAAGGGAAACTGGAATCTAATATTCCCTTCCTTCATATCAATAATCGCACCAATCGTTCTAAGGAAAGGTCTACCAAGAATAATAGGGCAAGAAAGATTGCAATCTATATCAAGAACGATAAAATCTACGGGCACCAAATTTCTATTTGCAACAATAAGAACATCATTGATCCTTCCCATAGGCTTTTTAATGGTGGAATCCGCAAGGTGCAAATTTAAAGAACAGTCATCAAGATCATGGAAACCTAGAATATCACATAAAGTTTTCGGAATCGTGGAAACACTAGCACCCAAATCACACAAGGAAAAACAATCATAATCTTTAATTCTAATCTTTATAGTAGGTTCCCACTCATCATTAAGTTTTCTAGGTATAGAGCCTTCCAAATTAAATTTTTCATCATAAGATTGCATCAAGGCATCAACAATATGTTTGGTAAAAGCTTTGTTTTGACTATAAGCATGAGGAGAATTAACAACGGATTGCAACAAGGAAATACAAACTTTTAAAGAGCAATTATCATAATCAAATTCCTTGAAATCCGAGATAGTAGATTCAACATTATTAGGAGTTGAGGATTCTCCAATCTCACTTTTACCAAATTTAACATTAAGATCTAAAGACTTCGAATTCTTGGGACGCCTTCTAGGCAAAGTTGATTCATCATCAGTCCCAAAATCATCAAAATTCATATTGCAAAACATAGATCTAATCGGAGACACATCAATAACTTTAAGATCCTCATCATTATTTTCACATAAACTAGAAGAACACACTTTTATAAAGCTTTCTTTCTTAGCACGCAATCTAGCGGTTCTTTCCTTGCACTCATCAATGGAAATTCTCATTACTTTGAGAGACTCATTGATATCATGCTTAGGAGAAGAAGATCCAAGTTTAAGAGAATTAACATCAAGCGAAAGTCTGTCAACGTTCCTAGCCAAATCATCAACTTTGAGCAATTTTTCTTCAAGCAAAGCATTAAAATTCTTTTGAGAAATCATAAATTCTTTCACACTATTCTCAAAAACAGATGGCATCTTACCATAAGAATTATTGTAGGAATTTCCATAATTATTAGGGGAATTACTAGGGAACGGTCTAGCATTAAAATTTCCTCTATAAGCATTGTTTCCAAAACTATTCCTACCAACAAAATTCACATCCATAGATTCATTATTATTCTCAATCAAGGAAGACAAAGGCATATCATTGGGATCAAGAGGAGTATTTTTAGTAGCTAACATCTTCATAAGTCCATCCATCTTTCCACTCAAAACATTGATTTCTTCTATAGCATGTACTTTTTTACTAGAAGATCTTTCGGTGTGCCATTGAGAATAATTAGCCATAATATTATCAAGAAGTTGTGTAGCATCTCCTAACGTGATTTCCATAAACGTGCCTCCCGCGGCCGAATCTAAGAGATTTCTAGAAGCAAAGTTCAAACCGGCATAAAAAATTTGTATGATCATCCATAAATTCAAACCGTGAGTAGGGCAACTGCGAAGCATCAATTTCATTCTTTCCCAAGATTGGGCAACATGCTCATGATCAAGTTGTTTAAAATTCATAATATCGTTCCTAAGAGTGATGATCTTAGCGGTAGGAAAATTCTTAGAGATAAAAGCATCTTTGCACTTGTTCCAAGAATCAATACTATTTTTAGGCAAAGAAGAAAACCAAACTTTAGCACGATCTCTAAGTGAAAATGGAAATAACTTCAATTTGACAATATTGTTATCCGTATCTTCCTTCTTTTGCATATCACACAAATCAACAAAATTGTTTAGATGAGTAGTGGCATCTTCACTAGGAAGGCCGGCGAATTGATCTTTCATAACAAGATTCAGCAAAGCGGTATCGATTTCAGAAGACTCAACATCATTAAGAGGAGCAATCGGAGTACTAAGGAAATCATTATTATTTATTCGAGAAATCACACAATTTGGTATTATCTTGTGCCATGGCAACAAGTAATCCAACACACAAGCAAACAGAAAAACGGCAAGCAAAAAGAGAGGAGGAGATTGGGAAAGAGAGGGCGAATAAAACGGCAAGGGCGAAGTGGGGGAGAGGAAAACGAGAGGCAAATGGCAAATAATGTAAATGCGACGGAGATGGGTTTGTGATGGGTACTTGGTATGTCTTGACTTGAGCGAAGACCTCCCCGGCAACAGCGCCAGAAATCCTTCTTGCTACGTCTTGAGCTTGCGTTGGTTTTCCTCGAAGAGGAGAGGGTGATGCAGCAAGTGTAGCGTAAGTATTTCCCTCAGTTTTGAGAACCAAGGTATCAATCCAGTAGGAGGCTCCTCAAAAGTCCCACGCACCTACACAAACAAACTGAGAACTCACAACCAACGCAATAAAGGGGTTGTCAATCCCTTCACGGCCACTTGCGAAAGTGAGATCTAATAAAGATAGTATGATAAGATAAATATATTTTTGGTATTTTATAATATAGATGCAAAAAGTAAAGATGCAAATAAAAGTAGATTGAAAGCAAATATGATAAGAGATAGACCCGGGGGCCATAGGTTTCACTAGTGGCTTCTCTCAAGATAGCATAAGTATTACGGTGGGTGAAAAAATTACTGTCGAGCAATTGATAGAAAAGCGCATAGTTTTGAGATTATCTAGGCATGATCATGTATATAGGCATCACGTCCATAACAAGTAGACCGACTCCTGCCTGCATCTACTACTATTACTCCACACATCGACCGACTCCTGCCTGCATCTAGAGTATTAAGTTCATAAGAACAGAGTAACGCATTAAGCAAGATGACATGATGTAGAGGGGTAAACTCATGCAATATGATATAAACCCCATCTTGTTATCCTCGATGGCAACAATACAATACGTGCCTTGCAACCCTTTACATCACTTTGGTAAGGACACCGCAAGATTGAACCCAAAGCTAAGCACTTCTCCCATGGCAAGAAAGACCAATCTAGTAGGCCAAACCAAACTGATAATTCGAAGAGACTTGCAAAGATAACTCAATCATACATAAAAGAATTCAGAGAAGATTCAAATATTATTCATAGATAAACTTGATCATAAACCCACAATTCATCGGATCTCGACAAACACACCGCAAAAAGATTTTACATCGAATAGATCTCCACAAGAGAGGGGGAGAACATTGTATTGAGATCCGAAAAGAGAGAAGAAGCCATCTAGCTAATAACTATGGACCCGTGAGGTCTGTGGTAAACTACTCACAACTCATCGGAGGGCAAGGATGTTGATGTAGAAGCCCTCCGTGGTTGATTCCCCCTCCCAGAGTGCGGCGAAGGCTCAAGATGGGATCTCGCGGATACAGAAGGTTACGGTGGTGGAAATTGTGTTTCGTGGTGCCCCTGGATGTTTTCGGGGTACGTAGGTATATATAGGAAGAAGAAGTACGTCGGTGGCCGCCCGAGGGGCCTACGAGACAGGGGGCGCGCCCTAAGGGGGGGGCTCCTATCTCGTGGCTTCCTCGGAAGCTTCTTGACTTGCACTCCAAGCTCTCCGGATCACGTTCGATCCAAAAATCACGCTCCCGAAGGTTTCATTCCGTTTGGACTCCGTTTGATATTCCTTTTCTTTGAAATACTGAAATAGGCAAAAAAACAGCAATATGGGCTGGGCCTCCGGTTAGTAGGTTAGTCCCAAAAATGATATAAATGTGTAAAATAAAGCCCATAAACATCCAAAAGGGGTAATATAATAGCATGTAACAATCAAAAATTATAGATACGTTGGAGACGTATCAACTAACTACTTAGTCACATTGAGCTCATTATGATGATGCATTACCGAGTGGGCCCAGAGATACCTCTCCGTCACACGGAGTGACAAATCCCAGTCTCGATTCATGCCAACCCAACAGACACTTTCGGAGATACCCGTAGTGCACCTTTATAGCCACACACTTACGTTGTGACGTTTGGCACACCCAAAGCATTCCTACGGTATCCGGGAGTTGCACAATCTCATGGTCTAAGGAAAATGATACTTGACATTAGAAAAGCTTTTAGCAAACGAACTACACGATCTTGTGCTATGCTTAGGATTGGGTCTTGTCCATCACATCATTCTCCTAATGATGTGATCCCGTTATCAATGACATCCTATGTCCATGGTCAGGAAACCATAACCATCTATTGATCAACGAGCTAGTCAACTAGAGGCTCACTAGGGACATGTTGTGGTCTATGTATTCACACATGTATTACGATTTCCAGTTAATACAATTATAGCATGAACAATAGACAATTATCATGAACAAGGAAATCTAATAATAACCATTTTATTATTGCCTCTAGGGCATATTTCCAACAACGTTCAACATAGTCTTCTAGGAAATCTTTCACAACATTGACTTACTCAAGATCCAACTCATCATTATCCAAGAGTTTCAAGATCGACTTCAATTTCTTTACATGAGCCTTATGCCATGGAATGGATTTCTCTAGATATACCTGATAATACATAATTACTTCCTCTCTCGGAAACAAGGTTCATTAGATACTAAAACATCATCAGTTTGTAATGATATATGCATCTGATCATACCAGTCGAGGAGGTCTTTGCTTTCCTTTCATAAATGGAAGCCCTTCAAGCCTCGCTTCAGAATTATCAATCTAATTTTCGAAATCCCTAACCTGTAAACGCAACCCCAAAATATATATATAAGATACGATGGCTGGAGTTCTATAGCACCTAATATATGGACAGGACTACTGGGGGCCTCTAATCAGCACTATCCTACGGATCGACAAATATAATATAAAAACATATGATCGTACAAAATATCTTCTCACATTAGATTCACCGGAGCAATCCATTCTGTCAGGAGTAGCATAAGGAACTGTAGTTAGGGGTTTACCAAACTCCCAATTGACTTTGCTCGGCTGCAATTTTAATTTGAAATAACATAAGCCACCTCCCAGGTCCCGTGTATAAGAAATTGGATTCTAGATATTACATATGCATAAATACTTGAACTAAGCTAGAAGAAGTAGGCTCAAGTAAAGAAAATCAATTTACTAAAGACATATGCATGGTGCTCCAACAAAATCTTCATACAACTTGACTTCCCGTGAGCTACAGCAGCC
This sequence comes from Aegilops longissima, assembly GCA_021605205.1. Taxonomy (NCBI): domain Eukaryota; kingdom Viridiplantae; phylum Streptophyta; class Magnoliopsida; order Poales; family Poaceae; genus Aegilops; species Aegilops longissima. Next base: position 38,908,589 of record CM038682.1, on the reverse strand, counting down.
ACTAGAGGTGTCCCATGAGAAAAAGGTTCATGAACATTGTCTTCATTTGCTAGTTGTTGTGTAATTTCACCATATCCTATGCGTAAAGGTAAAATAAACATAAGTGTAGAACCATAATATGAAATATAATGCTCCCTCCGTCTAAAAAAGGATGTCACAAATTTGACTAAATTTTGATGTATATCTACACTAAATAGTGTCTAGATACATCCAAATTTAGATAAATTTGAGACATCCTTTTTGGGAGTAGTATGGTGTAACTATCATAGCCACTGTCCCCTATCCTGGTTATGGATCAAGAGTATAATTCGTATGAGTCTTTATTTATGTGAATGGCATGCTTTAAGTGAAAGAAGACCACATGCATTTTGAATTAATATATCATATTAGAATACACAACAGATTGACAAGTTTTTGATTCGCAAGAGAAGTATGAGGGAGATCTATAGAGAAGTTATGTTGTGAACCATCACTTTAATACTCTCCCGCTCCATTGCAGGCTTGCAGCATAAAGATAAATCTTAGGATATTCAGCCTCCTAACTAGGTTGGAAAGCAAATAATCAGGGAAAGTGGGGCATAATATTTGACTATATTTTACACAGCAGAAGTCAGTAATCATTTACAACTGAGTAGAATGTGTAGAAAGAGATACCTAGTGTTGTTGCCTCATGCAGAGCAACTGTGCCATTGGAGGAGTCCTTTATATTAGGATCAACACCCTTTTACAAAAAATACTTCACAATCGTCACTTTCTCATGCGACACTGCACAATGCAAAGGTGTCACACCTGCCAAGAGCATTACCGTAGATCAATTTAGTCAAATATTGACACCTTGATAGAAAATGGAGGGACATCAGAAGTCCACAACAACATTCTTCAAAAAACCAAGGGATGCATTGCAATACTGAAGACTGAAATCTCTTAGATACCCGCATTGCAGGTACATATAAAAAAGGTGGTACAACTAATAAAGAAACACAAACATCATAAGCATATTCACTATCCGTTTAGAAGGATGTTTTAGAATCTTGTTTCACTAGTAAAAAGAAATGTGAAATACGAGATAAAATAGGAGCGCATATTCTAAAACGCAAACACAATAGCAACATAATCAATTGTACTTGCAGAAAGCAATAATTTTTTTTGTGTTGTTAAGAGTATCACCCACGCTCTCCCACAAGTTTATTTTCGATATTATGCTGTTGTCAATTGTTTTCTTGGTGTATCTATACTTTCTAGATGATCTAAACCTGGCTTCTATTAAACTATCAACCCCCACACTGGTGTTCCTTCCAAACAGAATGATGGACGAAAATTCAACTTTAGATTAAATGGCCTTCCATCAGTGTTGGCATAATAATCTAAATTTTCAGTTATAACATATATCCAACTACACAAACTAAAACAACATGGTCCACAAAAATAGAGGGTAAGAGCTGAAACAAATAAGGAAATGCCTGTTAATAGTTGATCATGATACACGTTCCCTGTGTGAATTAATTCATATAAAGTCTACAGTAGCAGTTTGCTTCCAGAATAAGAACTCGGCAAAAAACATGAAAGCATTTAATTTCACATTTTGGATATAAAGATCAGAGCCACAATTTCAATTTTGTTTCCAAAAATATGGAGGAAACACTAACCATCAGAAGCATTTTTGTCATTTAGAGCCGCAGTATTAGTTGCATGGGTAGTTTTTGCAGGAAGAGATGAAGATTTCTCCACATTTTCAGCCCTCTTTACTGTAAGATTTGGTCTAATGGGTGTAGGGCATGTGCTCTTGTTCTTGGTCTTGGCCTGTCATCATAGAAGCCAGTAAGCAAGCATGAAACATTGAGTTAATTATCTATTTGACATTCAGTACTCACTCAAATCAGGCAGTATAAGTAGGGGGGAGTGCAGGAAAACAAGAGAATACTTACAATCAATGCACAAGACTTCTTGATAACATCCTTATGAGGTGAAGCAGGAAGAGCAGGGGCTGCCTCAGGTATCTGAATAACACTATTCTTCATATGAAAACTCTCATTTCCAATTGAATTTATGGTTTTTTCCTTAACAGAAATGCACACTACAGAGGGTAAAATCACATAATACTGTTGATGTGCTGCATAGAACTTACACTTGTAGTCATTGCATATGTCAATGAATCATTAGAATCTGCTTGACCAAGAGTAGACATGTTCTCATGACGAATTCAGATTTTGGTAGCACCATAGAGCAAATGCACTCCCAATCTGTAAACAAGACCAATCACGCTTAACAATACTGTTATTATTTGCGGATTAATAATAAAAAATGGAGAAGTACCTACCATATTTGGATGAGGATGCCCGGGCTCTGCTAGAGTGTCTCTACTAAGCGTTGAGGTTAGTACATGGATTAGCAGCATGTTTAGCTGGAAAATGTTCATGTAGTTTAAGAAAATGTTCATGTAGTTTAAGAAAATGTGAAAATACGAATGTGAAAATTTCAAAACCATGGTTATAAAATGTGAAAATTATGTTCATGTAGTTTAAGAAAATGTTTATACCATTAAAAAATGGCCAGCGTGTATTTGAAAAAAGGTGAACATGTATCAAAGAAAATAGTCAAAACATGTTTTTTGAGTGTACAATGTCTAGTTGAACAATGGTCAATGTGTATCAAACAAATGTTTCTTGTACACTAAAAATGTATATTGTGTAAAACTAGATATGTATAGGGAAAAAGGAAAAAGAAAAGAAAAATAAAAGTAATGGAAAATGCATACGTAGTTAGAAAATGTTTATTGTCATAAAATGATCAACGTGTATTTGTAAAAGATTTACAATGTATATGATTATTTTTTCAAAACATGTCTTTTAAAATGTACATCGTGTGTTTAAAAAATGTTCATTGTGTACAATAAAAGTGTACATTGTCTAAATGTAGACATGCGTAGGAAAAATAGAAATAAAAACAGAGAAAATCGATGAAGAAACTAGAAAAACTGATAAACTCAGAAGAAATGAAGAAAAACATACAAAACCAATGAAAGCCGTAAACACGTTGTCAGGAGACAAAATAAAACTAATGAAAACTGGCGAAGAAATGAAGAGAAACCTCAAAAGACGAAAGGAAACCGGGCAAGAAACAGGAAAAAGAAAATTTGTGCTACAATACTAGGCCAGCCAAATACCCTACGCGCGAGAGGCCAATCTAGGATGTATCTCGCAATAAGCAAGATATAGAGCCCTGACAAAATTGTGGACGGGCTTTGTCCAAAATCAATAATGAACGGGTACCCTTTGCAACGGGCGCTCTTACCCTCTGTAGTGCTGACACGTGCGCCACTTGTTGCAATCTGTTTTTTTATTTTGCTTTTTCATACATTCTTTTGTCAAACGTTTTATCTCTTGAACCATGTATCCAAATCATGAACCGTTTTTCTCGAGTCAAGATATTCGAATCTAGATCTCATGTTAATAGGTTTCACCGAAGTTTTTTTCATGAATACCCTGGAAAGAACCAAGAATTTAAAAAAATCATAAAAAAAATCAAAACAAAAAAGCGAACCCAAAACCTAGTAAAATACCAAAAACGAAAAAAATAACCCGGAAAAACTGTTTTTTCGCTTTTTTGAGAAGCACACTTGTGCTTTTCCTTTTGGGGAACACTACCGTGCTTCTCGCGGAAGCACATGTTGTGCTTTTCAAGTTTTTGGAAGCACAATTATGCTTCTCGTGAAAGCACCGGATGTGCTTTTCCCTTTTTCGAGAAAGCCCAATTGTATTTTTTTTTCATTTCAGGAAGTACAGGATAGGCTTCTCGCGGATGTACACATGTGCTTTTCTTTATTCAAAAATCACATTTGTGCTTAGTCGGTTTCTTACTTGGTTTTCATTGTTGGCAATCTTTTGCATTTATTTTTCTTTGGTTTGCACAATTTGGTTTTTCTTCGCTTTTGTATCTTTGTCGGTTTTTGTCAGGGTTTTTGTACGACTTGTCACTTTTTTTAATATACAATGTACATTCTTGGTATACACGTGAAACATTGTTTTGCTACATGTTGAACATTGTTTAAGTACATGATGTGTAGTTTTCTTAAATACATGCTTTGAACACTTTCTTGAATACATGATCAACATTTTACAAATGCTCGACATCCATTTTCTAGTTGCAATAAATGTTTTAGCACACAATGTTCATTTTTATACATTAGTAACATTTTATATACATGTTTAACATTTTTAAACATAAAACTAAATTTTAAAATATACTCCCTTCATCCCATAATATAAGACCTTTTTGGCACTATTATAAATAGTCTAAAAATGTCTTATATTATGGGACAGAGGGACTATATTTTTGATGTCTACTTTTATTCAACGTACGCTGTAAATTTTTTTGTATACATCAGAAACGTTTTCTTATACTTGTTTAATATTAATTAAATACATGATCAAGATTTTTTTAGACACCTTGTATATGTTTTATACACATTTATCATATACTCCCTCCATCCAAAAAAGCTTGTGCCAAACTTTTCCCTCAAATGGATGTATCTAGACTAACTTGGTTAATATATTTCGGGCAGAGGAGTACATGAAAAGCATTTCTTCATTACGCATTTTATATTTTCAAAATCCTTGATTAATATTTTTAAAATACTTCATTAAAACTTTTAAATGGTTGATCAGCATTTTTAAGTAGATTAACTATTTTTTCATAGACATTGTATATTTTTTATATAAATGAGAAATATTTTTTTCTATACACATTTGTCATTTTTCAAATACTTTATTAAAAAATTTAATTTTTATGTAAAGTTTTTTTCGTAATATATAAATTTAGAATATTTGTAAGACTAAAGTAAAAGAAGAAAACAAAAAAAGAAAAAGGAAAACCGAAAGAAAAAAAAACACTCAAGGCCTGTGGTCCCCATTTGTCCGGGCCATTCTTGGCGTTTGCTTGAGGCGAGATTGCACTAAACCCTTACAGCGAGCCTCTTGTAGCATGTCTTTTTCTGCTTTGTTTGTTCCACACATTTTCTTCTCTTTATTTTAGTTTTATTTGTTCAATTTTTTTAGTTTTCTTTGTTTTCTTCTTTATTTCTCTGCAACACATGTCAGCATTTTTCATACACATTATACAATTCTGGTATACAACAGGAACATTTTGTTGTACTCATTTAACATTTTCAAATACATGATTAATATGTTTTCATGTGTGTCTACTATTTTCATGCATATTGTACATTGTTTTTGTATATATCTAGTACTCCCTCCGTTCCTAAATATAAGTCTTTGAAGAGATTCCACTATGGACCACATACGGAGCACAATGAGTGAATCTATACTCTAAAATGCATCTAGATACATCTGTATGTGTTCCATAGCGAAATCTCTACAAAGACTTATATTTAGGATCGGAGGGAGTATATTTCTTATGAAATATTTTGAAAGAAACTTTGAATAACTTTTTGTATGATATGATACATTTTTTTGTTCTATGCAAACAGAGTTTATATTGGATAATATTTTTGAAAAATGTCGCAGAAATTTTTGTTTCTGATGCGTTAACATTTTATAAATTTAATGTATATATTTTTGGAACTACAAGAATATTTTTATTAAATTGTATAAACCTTTTCAGAAAATGTCACTTACATACTTTTGCAAAATTTGAGCATTTATTAAAAGTAGAGAGAGCATTTTTGTACACTGCATTTGCATTTCTAAATTTTTTTGAGACAAATTTGCATTTTTTAAATACGCAATGAACATATTCTCGCTCCCGCAAAGTTGCCGAGGGTAAATGCTTATGGATAGGGCCGTTATAGGGCCCTTTTAGTATCCGAGTCCTGAACTGCTAGGAATGGGCCAGCTGAAGGGGCAGCAGCTTCGCGCCGTCGCAGGAAAAAAGAGGGCGGGAGAAGAGAGAATCCAGCGGGCGGCGAGGCGTGGGTCAGGGCGACGGGGATGAGCTCGTCGACGACGTCCGGGCAGGGCCAGGGCGAGGGAGACGACGCGCCGGACCTGGTCTGCGTGGTGGACTGCGTGCATGGCATGGTCGACGCCCTCTCCTGCGTCCGCTGGAACAAGCATCAGGTCAGCAGCCGCCCCCCTCTCCTCTCCTCTCCTCTCCTCCGCACGCATACGCTGTATCTAAGAGCTGCCCTCCATGGCATGGTCGTCCCGCAGGGCGCGGTGGTGGAGCTGTCGGAGCACGGCATCGTGGTCACCGTGGAGGAGAGCGGCTGCCTCCAGGCCAAGGTCTACCTCAAGACCGAGGTTCGTGCCGCGCGCCCGCCAGGTGTTTGCGTTTATTCCTCCCCGAGCCCGGCCGTTGAATTTTCAGTGGGGATTGACCGTTGCAGCTGTTTGCCGAGTACGACTATGGGGCGGAGGGGCGTCCACGGTTCGGCCTCAGCCTGGGGCTCCTTGTCGACTGCCTCAACATGTTTACCGTCCCCGGGTTTGCCTCCCCCGTCGAGATCCGGTACCCTGGCCCCGACATGCAGCTTCTCCTCAGGCATGCATCTTCTCTGCCTACTAGGTTCTCTTTGTTCGTCTTTGCTTCGTAATGCTGTCAATTGAGATCGTAACCCATTAGACATTTGCATAATCGTGGCGGATAAATTGCATTTGTGAATTGTGATCTTTATATAGTTGATCTAGTGAATCACTAAGCGTTTGGATACTGTGACTGGTGGATAAAATGTAAATAGCTATTTGTTAATCTTTATATTAAACCTTAATGAGATCAATAAATCGTGCTCCTAAAGTTCACTTTGCTACATTCCCAATCCCACCCTTGCCAAAAGCAAATAAACATTTGAGCTTCGTGTTCAGCTCAAAATTTAAGTTAAGTGTATACATTTGAGCTTCGTGTCACTAATAAAAAGGTTGACTGCCAGGCGGTTCTCGTTGGACTTTTGTGTTAAGTGTATACATTGATTGAGTGCTGTACTGTTACATTAGCTTGTCACGTTCAGTTATTCCGTGACTTAGTCCTAGCCTGTACCAGTCCACGATGCACGATTCAGTAAATGTCTTGTTCTGTAACTGCTACAAGCAGAGCTATATATATCCCTCTGCTGAACTTCAATGAAAGCAAGTCAATCATTTTGCTCCTACGACTATCTGGTGTCTCTGTTTTCCTAACATCACATCTACCACTCATAAGCTTGCACCTAGATCTCTTCCATGTGTTTTGTTACGATATCCAGATGAACACTATGGATATAGGTGTTTGGACTTGGACTCCGTCCGTGTAATTATTTCACGCCATGTTGTCTTCGATGAGACGTCCTTTCCTTTCTCCTCTCGCCACTCCACTACAACGCTTCCGCAACCACCCTCCATTACTCCTAGTACATCCTCATCACGACCAACATATATCTCCTCACCTGCTCCTTATCTACACTACACAACCCTACTACACCTACTTCTTCACCTCAAAATCCATCTACACCTATTTCTCCACCATTTCTCCCCTTATCAGCTTCAGCATCTGAATCTACATCCTCTCCTTCTATAACATCCTCCACTAGTTATTATTCTTCACCCTCCTCTCCCAACACACCACCTCTTCCTGCCAATGCCATTCCTGTTACCATCCCGTCTAATCCTCATCGCATGACCACTCGAGCCAAGCATGGTTTTGGCATCCCTGTATGTCGGCTTAATCTTCTACTCCCTCCGTTTACAAATATAAGATGTTCTAACTTTTTTTGAATCGGATGTATATAGACACGTTTTGGTGTGCTTGTTCACTCATTTCAGTCCGTATGTAGTCTATATTGAAATATCCAAAACATATTATATTTGTGAATGGAGGGAGTAGCTACTGCAGATGCTATTTCTCCTCTACCCAAAACTTACCACTCAGCCCTCCATGATCAAAAGTGGAAAGATGCTATGGGTTCTGAATATGACACTCTTCTTGAAAACGAAACATGGGAGTTTGTTCCTAGGCGCTCCTCTGCTAATTTAGATTTTGGGAAATGGATTTTTAGACACGCTATAAAGGCAGATGGGTCTGTAGAGGTTATTCTCAGCAGACAGGTATAGACTAGAGGAAACCATCTCTTCTGTAGTTAAACCAAGCACTATTCAAATTGTTTTATCCATTGCAGTATCGTCCTCATAGCCTATTCACCAACTTGATGTTAAAAATGCCTTTTTTGCATGGATACTTACAAGAAACAGTAAGCTGTCAACAGCCTCAAGGTTTTGAAAACCCTTTTTTTCCTCATCATGTTTGTCTCCTTAAAAGAATCTCTATATGGTCTAAAACAAGCTCCTAGAGCTTGGTTCCATCAGTTTTCTACCTTTATCCAGCGTCTGCTTCTGAATCTGATAGCTCTCTGTTCATTTATCATTCAGCTACTCAAACTCTTTACCTTCTTTTATACGTGGATGATGTTGTTCTCGCTGCATTTCTCAACATCGTCATTGATTCCCTTAATTCTGAATTCTCCATGACTGACCTAGGTCCTCCTCCATTTCCTTGGTATTTCTGTTAGCAGATCCACTTCTGGTCTCTTTCTCTCTCAATGTCAATACATTTCTGAACTCATCGACAAAGCTGGAATGACAACTTTTTATACTGCTCGCACTCCAGTTGACACCGGTTCTAAGCTTGATTCTAGTCGCTCCCCTGTTTCTGGCCCAACCTTTTATCGCAGCCTTGCAGGTGCCCTGCAATATGCAACTCTAACTAATTTCATATTCTGTTCAGCAGGCCTGCCTGTTTATGCATGATCCTTGCGAACCTCACCTCAACCTTCAAACGAATAATTCGATTCCTTAAAGGAACTCTTAACCTTGGTCTGCATCTCACCACTTCCACTCCTACCTCTCTGACAGCATGCTCAGAGGCTGACTGGGCTGGATGCTCTGAAACTCGGCGCTCTACTTCTGTGTTTTGTGTATTCTTAGGTGATAATTTGATTCCATGGTCTTCAAAGAGGCAGCACACTGTTTCCTGTTCATCGGCTGAAGCAGAATACTGAGCTATTGCTCAGGCAGTTCTTGAGATTGTCTGGCTCCAGCAACTCCTGCAGTTTTTCAGGAATTTCGCTCCAGTCTCAGCATCTCTGGCGGCTGATACTGCAGGGGGCTGTTAATTGTATACATTGATTCAGTGCTGCACTGTTACATTAGCTTGTCATGTTCAGTTATTCTGTGACTTAGTCCTAGCCTGTACTAGCCCATGATTCACGATTCAGTACACTTCTGTTTCTGTAACTGCTACAAGCAGAGCTATACGTATCCCTCTTCTGAAATTCAATGAAAGCAAGTCAATAATTTTGCTCATGCTTTTCATTCTGGTAACACAAGTGCAGTTCAGTGGGGTCTCCAGATGCATGTACACATGCAGAAATCAGAACCAGAATTCCTGATACTGTCGCCTGGGATTACCATTTTGAGCATGCAGGGAATACTCCAGTCACTTTTACTGTTAAGGTACCCGCAATACTTCCTCCATTCTTTTCTCGTTGCATTCGTCGCTGCGAGTTCTAACGTTTAATGCCTCAGAACTAATCTTTCACCTTTTACAATTCCAGTCTGCCATCCTGAAAGAATCAATTGATGACCTTGAGTGGCCAGGCTCCAGCATTCAGATTCATTTTCATCCAGACCCCCCTTCAGTAATATTTAAAGGCGAAGGGCATGGTGACTTGGAGGTGTGTCATGAATTGCTTTCTGTCATTCAGATAGCTTCCGTAGGTGTCCATATCTAAATGCTACTTAATCCATTTGGCAGATCGAATTCTCCTACTATGCAAATACTGATCTTCTAATTGCATTCCAGTGTGACCAAGAATTATCCTACAGGTAAAACTCTTGCTTCTAAAATCTGCAGCATGCTTCTTTGTGCTGACCTTACGGTTCTCTGCAAGGTATAAGTACAAGTTTCTTCGTGCCACTACCTCGAATGTTCCAAGTAGCGTCTTGAAGGAGAATCGTGGGAGTAAAGTGACGATTGGGAGGGGAGGGATGCTCAAAATCCAGCACCTGGTTTCAGTTGCAAGGCTAGGTACGCAATCCTGCCATAATTTTGCCGGAGGGGCTCAACAGCCAAGCCGGATTGCTTTTATCGAATTCTTTGTGAAGCCGGAGGAGGAGGATTAAAGGACAAATGATCGCTAGCATCTATTGTATATAGGTTATTTTGTTGGGTCTGTGTCATCTTTGAGGTCTAGCTTTTTCTTCAGTAGTTGTGAAACTGAAGGTGATGGCATTCTTTTTCTGTCTAATGACTTCGGTTGTAAACTAGTAGTCTCAGCTCTGTGGATCTTTCTTTTATGCTGATTAGTTAAATTATATGGAAATGAAGAAAGTCCATACCATCGTTCTTCTTCCTTCCAAATGAGCTTCATTTAAATTTGTTACCATTTTAACTTTTTGCAAAGTGGCAAGGACACACAAAGCAATAATTAGGATAGTAATAGTTGGAAGGTGGAGTACAAAAACTATTGACACGAACTGAATTTGAGCCCCAAATATGTGGATCATTTCTAGATATTTTTATCCATGGCTGGTTTAATGACTATGAATATTATTTCATGATGAAATCATTTGATTTATGAATGGACTATGTGAGCATTAAGGACTGAAAATAATCCAGAGTTGGTACTGCAAGCAAATGGTCCAAGTTTGGGAGCAAATGGTCTTGTTACACCGCAACTACATCGTATGTTGCCTGAAAATAATCCAGAGTTGGTACTGCAAGCAAGTTGAGCTCATTATGTCTCTGTCTCTTCATAGCCTCACACTGCTCTCAACAGGCCCCCAATTAATCTAGCTTAGTGCTGCAAATAACCAGGCCACTATTGAGTGGCCCATTGTTCAATTGCTGGCCATTCCCAAGGGAGGCATGTGTATGGTCCGTTTTCGCGCCCTTTGCTGCTGTTGCTCCTGTTTATTCTGTACCCTGTATATAATGTGCTTGCTGAAGTTGATAAACTTGCACATCACACCAACTGCTTACCACGACAAACACTTAAATAGACAAAACGTGTGGATTGGCTATGCATTAACTTTGAGAGGAATGGCAGCTAAGAGAAGTTCTTTTATCTGCAACAGTGAGGGCAGAAGAAAAATATCTTCCATTCATTTATCACCAACGAATCTTGAACAAGTAAAAAGTACAGGGGAAAAGACTGCATCCTGTTGGAACTATGTTTCTTTCTGGCCAATTATAGGAAATTTGTGTCCAGTCAAGACCTTAACTTAGCAACAAACAAGAACCGGGGCCTCCCAGGAATAAAAATGAATCGATGGCAAAAGCATGCAAGCCCTGGAAACAAGTCAGAGTGAAAGGACCTTGTCAAATCTCCATTGTTTTTGTAAGCTATTCTCCTGATGGAAGGTAAAGAAATCTTCTGTTATCTGTCCAGTGACAACTCGCAGATGACCACTCTACTTGGCATAAAAATTTGCTATGCCAGCCAAGCCAAGAGTTGATTGGCTATTAGATTGTTGAAAGCACTAGAGGGCGTGTTTTTGTGCTTACTTGTGACTGTGACACTGCACATTGAGTGACCCATTAGATGATTCGGAAGGGCCTGTACCGAGATATATATTCGATTGAACATTGTGTTTGCTGTACCTAATGCCGTTTGCCCATACTTATGACTGCGAAATGGCGTCTTAATGCACCTAATGTCCTCTGCTGCCCATTCTCGTGACTGCGAAATCGCGGCTCGATGTTTACAAGATATCCACCCTCGAGGGAGGCGCATGCATATCCGGTAAGTAAGCAGCCCCTATTCTACGCAATGAAGGTGATGTGGCTCTTTTCTAAAACCGCAATTAACGAGACATGACGGTGAGCACCGTACTAATATAAACCGCCGGTTGGTTCCCTTTGTATAATTTCAGAATCAAAGTGTGCCCTTTCCATTGAAAACTTCTTGTTTAGTGCTCCACCACAGGCCATCCTAGTGTATAATAAGTAGTGGTGAGAGCAAAATCTGCATTTGGTAGGACTTGAGCATATAGTACAATGCTCTGTTGTCAAACTTCCCTTTTACCTGCCAGCTTCTTTAGAAAGAAACATGACAGGAGGAGCACAGAGTTGGGTGAAGAGATGGCTACCTCTAGGAGAAAAATACTACTCTGGACTAAAACCACGATATTTGTTATGGATCGGAGGGAGTAATTAGTATGCGTGGTTCTAACTGAAGAGTATTTTCTAAAAGAAAAATATTTGTGTTGCTAACTACTCCTGAGCACATGTTATATGGAGTATATACTAGGAGACAGTAGGTCGCTGTCGCCCTATAAATATCTACTAGTTTCAGTGACCACACAGTTAGGTTCCGGTGGGCTCCTGTATTTAAACCAGAAACCAGTAGTCGTCTTCTCATAGATGAAGACAAGCACGGCCTGCCGTTAACCTGTCATGATTACCACAGCAACCATCGTCTGTTAAACTAGGTCCTGAACTAAACCGTTGCGATGTGAGGGTAAGGGGAAAGAATCTACTCCGGTGAGGCAACATTTTGGGCTGTTTTTGGCATCGCGGCAGTAGCTTTGAAAGGTACTTTCATCATCTCTCTAAACAACAAAATATTACCAGTACTTGTGAAGCACTCTCCTCCGGAGTAACTAACTGGATTCCATTTTCTCTAATGGAAATAAACTTACTCCCTCCGATCCATAGGAGGGTTCAACGACAAGTCATATGAATAAGAGGGAATATCGGATTTGATAGTTCAGTAATCGCAAACTAAACTACTTTTTTCTGCCTGTGAAACGCATCGATGACCGGAGTAGAAACAAACTTGAAAAGCAGCACCATTTGGAATACCGAAGGTTTGTGTGCTTCCTGCATGATCTGAAGATGCAAGATCCACCGCTTTTCAAGCGGTGACGTCTACATCGAGAACTCATTGCCCACCCATGTTTTTAAGGACAACTGGTGTTCATTCATTTAGGTGACGAAGGAAGGTGCAGGCCTACGTGCTCGTGGGCTCGTGCGGTTCATGCAATGCAATTCAATTTGGGGGGGGGGGGGTGAGTGAGGTCCTGTCCTACATGTCACCTCCATAGTTTGTTAGGACATCTCCAACGGCAACCCGTAAATATTCTCCCGCATCCGTCCGCGGACAGGAGGGTCAGTCCGCGGGTACGGATGCAGGAGACCGCCATCCAACCGTAGCCGCGTATATTTTGACAACAACTCGAACCAACATGACAAAATTCATCCAGACACACATCCGGATTTTGCATAAACATGATGGACTTCATACAAACGCGGTGAATTTTCATTACATTTCGAACATCTAGAACACAAAAATAAAAGACCCAACCCTAAACCTATCCTACGGCAGCGGCTCCCGGCGTTCAATCCTGCGTCGTCCTCCATCCGCCGTATCCATGAGCATCGGCGATAAGACCGATGAAGTGAAGGTGCGGTCTCTGACGAGGAAGAGTAGAACACGGGAGACGGACTGACCCACATGGGACACAAGGCACCACCGCCTCCCGTGGCCTACTCATCCTCGGAGGAATCGACAACCTGTCCGTCACCGGTCAATGTGAGGTTCACGATGGAAATGGTGGCGTTGACATTGTCTTCATCCAACCGGGCCGGCTGATGGTTCATCGGCAGCGTGTAGCAGGCACGACTGCCGTTGTTCTCCTCCGTAATCGCCTTCAACCGAGGTTCCGCGACGGCCGCTTCCTGGCGAGCGGCAGCTATAGTGCGGATGCCAGGCACGCTACTCTGCGACGAAGTTGGGGTTCGCTGCAGGTGGGTTAGGACGGTCAGAGGAGGGCGTAGGATCGGTCAGGACTCCTGTAAACCCCCATTTGCGGATAGAGTACCGCGTCCACGTTGAATGAATTCCACGACCCTTGCGGGAACTTTGCCAGTCCGCCATGAAGATGCCCTTAGTACAAGTGATTGACGCGTCGAGCTGTGTGAGCCGTGCAGGAGTACAAGTGAAACGCATCAATGATCGGAGTAGAAACAAACTTGAAAAGCAGCACCGTTTGGAGTACAGAAAATTTGTGTGCTTCCTGGATGAACTGAACATGCAAGATCCACCGCTTTTCAAGCGGTGAGGTCTACATCCAGAACCCAAATTTTTTAAGGACAACCGGTGTTCATTCATTTAGGTGACGAAGGAAGCTTCAGGCCTACGTGCTCGTGGGCTCGTGCGGTTCATGCAATGCAATGCAATGCAGTGCGGGAGTGAGTGAGGTCACCTCCACGTGCAGCTTGTTAGTACAAGTGCTTTGACACGTCGAGCTGTGTAAGGGTACAAGTGATTGACACGTCGTGCTGTGTAGGGCAAAGCTAGGTACCTACTTGGAGCACAGTCTACTTCCGGACGAGAGCCCCATTCCTGTGTGAAATGCTTGATTGTTAATAAGGTGAGACTCGGACCGGCCGGACCCAGGCCACCAAACCCTACTAGTTAACCAACCTATTCGGGTGCCATTAACTAGTGCACCCATGACCAACCACGCCATCGCCAGGTAAAGCCACTTCCAAGGTACTAGGTGCTGCGGTCCAAGTTAGTACAAGTGCTTTAGCCAACGCTTTCGGCTTTGGACAGAGTGGCATCACGTGCTCGATTTCTACAGTCGTTGTGGTGTTCGGACCGAGTTTATGCAATAATTTTGAAAGTGGGATGACCGCAAAGCCCTTTGTACGCTCTTCCACCAAGCTCAGCACCGATCTGCGGAGGGAGTATGTGTCTATCTTTGCTCGCATGCAATTCACCGATTGCTGCCCGACAAACGCTGATCGATCGATCCATCATCTTTTGCTCACGGAGACGGACGGACAGGTTGGTTGGACGTCGGTGGGCGGCGAGCCATGTATTGCATTGGATGTAGTAGTAGTATCTATGGAGCCATCGCCATCGCTCACCCACAATTCTTTTTCGGCAAATGAGTGGCCGAACATTGCGCCCAGTCTAGTTACAACGATGAAGCACGGCCCGGCCATTGATTCCTCACTTGCTCCTCCATTTTTGGCGTAAAGGTCACTGTAGTTAGCCTACTTCATTGCCCTCAATAATGGTGCTAACAGTACCGTGCTTAATTAGCACCCAGAGGCGCAGCGCCGCTGATCCAGCAGTAATGGCGCGCCTCAAAGATAGCAGCTGGCCACCGCTTGGGTTGTGGGTGGATGAAACAACGCAGATTCTTTTTTTAATAGTTCTCAAAATAGTTTGAATTGCTTATAGTATGTGCCATGTGGTGAAACAACGCAGATTCTGTACTACATGTTTTTCTACTCCATTTTATCCAGTTCAATATACACCTAGTTCTTAAGGGTGTGTTTGGTTCGAGAACAAAGTGGAATAGAATGTCATAGTTCCATTCCACTAGAATGGGTCGGTTCCGTCCTTGTGTTTGGTAGTGGCAATTCAGAGGAATGAAATGGTTACGTTTTGACGTTTGGTTTGTGAGATGGAATGAAATGGGTTTATTCATCTCACTATGAATCGGATTGGTTTCAGTCAAAGGCAGATACAAATTGAAGTATACTATTTCAGAACAGTGATGCGAGCATCAACGATTCATGTACCGTATGCTTGAACATGTTCTGTCAAAAACAAATCACAGAGAAATAGAAAAGAAAAGAATCAGAGTTAAACACAAGATCAACAGTAACTACCCAAATACCAAAGTCTGCATCTGTCTGATTGCTACAAGCAAAAATGCAGCTTGCTAGTCCAATCTTTACCGCAGCCTTGCTCCTCCAATCCACAAGATCAACAGCGGCGTCCTTCCTATCACCACGGCACACGCAGAATGGATCGCCTACTCCATCACGACCAGCGCTTGGAGCTTCTGGTCCATCAAGAGCGGCAGTGCGACGTTTCCCGGTGTGCCCCGCGAGCGCGGCGGCAGCGTGGCCTCCCCGGCTTCCTTCGCCGATGGATCTCGAGGACCGCGCCATGGAGCGGAGCGCTCGCCTCCTTCTTCCGCCAGATCCTAGGTCGAGGGGGGGCGAGGGGCGGAGACACCGGCGAGGCTGCACTTCTGGTGACGCGAGTGAGGCATTCCGCGTGGTCCGGCTGATTCGGAGGAACGCCCAGGTTCGGCATAAACAGGGAATATGCTGTTCCCTGGAATCGGTGGGTTCTGTTTCATTCGGCAATCTAAACACAAGAACGGGCACTGGGGATGGAACCGACCCGTGCCATTCCACTTCGTGATAGAAAGCAAACACACCCTAATACTCTCCCCGTTTCAAAATCAAATTTAGGCCCTGCTTGGTTCATAAGTCTTAGGACTTTTTTTAGTCCCAACTAAAAAGTCGCTAGTCCCTAAAAAATCCCTATCTATTTGGTTCCTGGGACTAAACATGGACTAAAAGACCATGTTACAACTAAAAGTCCCAAAAAGACTCTCCCTGAGGATTTTTTTTCATAAGTCCCAAATGCCCACTTTAAGTCCCTATAAGTCCCTCTTGTTTGGTTTAGATGGGACTAAAAGGGACTTTTTAAGTCCCTACACCAATAAGTCTCTGTAAACGAACACCCCCTTAGCAAATTTCAACCAATTTTATAGATAAAATTATCAATATCTAGAATACCAACCATTATGAACGAAGGGAGTACTGCTCTTTTTTAGTCCTACGTGGACACCATCCATCTTTGAATTCGAAAAGGAAAACCGCTTCAGAGTGTCTCGCTCCCATTTCTAATTGCTCAATAATCTGTTAGCTAACACCGCAAAAAAAAGGTAGCTAAACTTTATGTTTTCTTTTGATATTTTCTTTGAAAATGCTGGTTCCATTTCTAATTACTCAGTAATTTCATATCTAAAGTTATGTTCTTATTTTGATATATTTTTCCTGAATTTTTTTATTCAAAATACCTGTTTACATTTCTAGTTGCTTAATAAAAATTTAGCTAAAAAGTTATGTTTTTCTTGATATATTGCATATTTTCCTTTAAGATCAGATTCCATTTCACAATTTTTGGCTAAAAGTATTATTTTTATTTCTGTTTTTCCTTCTAAATATTTGTTACCGTTTCTAGTTGCCCAATATTTTTAGTTTGTATTCTTTTGGATCTTCTTACGTGCAAACAACCATAGTAGAAGTTATAAAAGTTTTTTTATGTTTGACCGTATTTATACAATAATACATCAAAATTTATGCCATCAAATTAGTAGCATTACATTCATGATAAAATATATTTTCATCTATACCTATTTGGTTTCACAAACATTGATATATTTTTGCACAAACTCGGTTAAACTTTAAGATAGTTTGGCTCCTGAACCAAGTTTAAAGTGCACTCTTTTAAAGATGGAGGGAGTATATTGAAACTGTTGAGGGATAAAAGTAGATCTTTGTTAAGAGTCAGTTATAACATTTAGAAGTTACTTGTATCCAGCTTCTTTGGGAAGATCTCCGCAGTTGCTTGTTCGTGCTAGCGATCAGAATCGAGCAAAGAATCGACCAATGTTGGAGATGCCCTTACACGGGAGCGAGTGAGAGATGGTGGCTTGTCATTTTATTTCACCATCATGCGTTTGTGATTGCTGGGCGGACCGACAAATTGTCCCGCCGAGACCACAGCCGCGGCCCCAAACGGCAACCCCCACCCAAGTAGCAGCGGTTGAATCATCAACCGATGAGGTTGTTCAATGTAAAGTCAGCACGACTTGACCATTGGGCGCCTGAGCGTGAGCCCCCCGCTTCCTCCTGCGTGCCCTCCCGTCTGCAATTTGGGGCTCTTAAATGGAAGGACGCCATGATCAGAGACGAGAAGTTGAGGGGAAGGCAGAGAAGAAAGGGTCAATCCAGTCGGCTTGAGACGACAAGGGTGTGGGTGGGGCTCTCCGTAGCAAATCAAGGCTTTCGGTGGTGCGGCGACCCAAGTACCGATGGCCGATGCACGCGCCGCGCACACGACGCAACAGCTCCGGCCGGCCCTGGCGGTGCGGCGACCCCTTCTTCTTTCTTTGGCCAGTGATCCATCATGAGTCTACATACCACATGGACCTAGCTATCATGACATCATGTACTAGTCCTATCTGCTTAATCGCCACCGCGCATGTGTCCATGCCATTTGCCATTGTTCTTTGTTCCCGTTGCTTGAAATAATACTACACTCCCTACATGTGTCCGGCGTCTTAATTAAACTTTCTGGCTCAACTGCTGTGATAGCTCTCAAAGACAAACTGGGCATGACAGGTAGGGAGATGGCGCTACATCGGTAGGTTACTGTGAAAAATTTGCAATTACACTGCTCTTGGCACCCTGTGCTATCGAGATTTGGCGGATTCAGGCACCCAAGGGCATTCTGACGCCGTCTCCTAAAACGGACACACCATTTGTTTGTGGACTAGTCTAGACCAGTTCATCAATATGTGGACATGTATACGGAAGCCGGTCATCCAACCACCTGGGTCTGGGCAATTTCATTTCAAATGCATACCAATATAAGCAACTTAAAGTGTGGTGTTCATAACACCCGATCACAATAAAAAAGAAGCGGATGTTCATAGCTTTTACATGCTTACGATCATAAAAGTTTTCGTCCGAGTCCGACAATCCATTCAAAAAACGACAATTTTGCCCTGCCAAACCGGTAGTCCAAGCCTTCTCGCTTAGTCTGCCGCTGGCTCCTCCTTAGCATCCGCCTCCTTAGCTGCCTCCATCTCGGTCGTCAAGCGCTTCAACATCTTGACATCGATGGCGCGCACGACCATCGCCACATCGTCTTCCAATTCATCCATCCTCATGATCAACATTTTGGTATCCTTCAAAGCAGCCACAAGCTCAACCATTCTCTCTTCGAGCTTGGTCTTCTTCTCTCCGAGGTTGATCTTCTTCTCAGTCACCGTCATCAAGATGTTAAACCTCTCCGCCTTATTTTTCTCCTTCACGTCGGAGCGCTTGACACATGGCTCCTCCTTCTTCGCCAAGATTCCCTTGAACCTCACCGTCATCTTGGCCACCATCCCTCACTTCTCCTTTTCCTCCTCCAACTTTTTTCGCCGGAACACCCTTCTAACCTTCTTGGGGGGCAGTTTTGTTGGGTCGGTTGGATCACCGACGATGGCGACGGAATCAAAAACGCAGGAATTGGGGTTAAGGGTGGCGAGGGGGGGTTGAGCAGAAACATTGCGGGCCGCTCCAAATGAGCGCCCCCATCTCAGTTTTGGGTGGGTCGGGGTGTCAGAGTCCAACGTGGCGGAGGTCCGGACTCCCGTAAAGTCTGTCAAGTTTGCTTCCGATTTACGGGAAAAACAACGCGGACGCGTCGACAAACAAATACGGGTCTATGTTGCATGGTTGCAGTGTCCGAACAACTCATTTTGAATGTTTGTGGGTGTTTTGAGGGTCCGTGTTGAAGTTGCCCTAATGTTTTTCTCGTCTCGAGGGACGAGGGGAATGCACCTAATGCTTTTTCATTTTATTTTTGTTACCTGTGCCATGCAAGTGTGACGGTGTGCTTATATATTAGTGGACAATATATAAGTGCATTTTTTCGGACAAAAGAAAAAAAAGGTGATCTCTCACGATCAGCTGGGAGCAGTCGACTTCACCGGACTTAAATGTTGAGTAAATAGGCAATTTCTCGATTAAATTAATCCACGAGTAAATCACTAGCATGGCATTGACTAAGTTGATGATGTACTGACTTTGATCTAAACATGCACGTACTAAGCAAACAGTAGACAAATCTACACATACTGCTAGTACTGCTAATATGAAAATAATCAGAGCGGATAAACGAGTTATACCCTCCAAGAGGCTGGCGCAGAGGCCGCGGCTTTGGTGGCAGCAACGGCGCCCTCGGCGGCCTTCTTGTCGGCTTCAGCTTTCTCGGCGGCAGCACGGTCGGCGTCGGTGGACATGGTGATGATGAAGGCGACGCGGACGAGAGGAAGTAGACGATCGAAGCGAGCAGTCGCGAATCGCTGCCCAAAACCTATTCGCCTCACCCCGCACAGAACCGAAGGCGTGGTTTCGAGACCTGCTCTCCCGTCGACCGTGTACGCGGCGGACGGGATGGAGTCACCGGCGGCAGCAGCAACAAAGGAACGACGGTGGGCGTGCGCGTTGAGCAGATGTGATCTGTTCGTGGCAGCTAGGGTTAGGGGACACAACACACTTATATAGACGCAGTCGCTTGGAGAGACGTGGGCTTGACCCACGTCCGAGTCCCACGATCCGATCGTGGCCCTGCTGTCAGAACCTCTCCGTTAGTGACTGGCAAAAATAAGCTCATAGGTGTGAGCTCGGCTCGGCTCATTCCCGCAATAGCATGTAGAAGAGTGCGCGAGGGCCTCTTCTCTTCTCAAGCTCCAATAGCATGTAGAAGAGAAACCCTTATAAACCACTCCAACTCTCCTTCCTCTTCCGGGGTGGGACTAAACTTACCACCACACCTAGTGCCATATAACCCACATGGGCCCTTAATGGGCCTAGAGCCCATCTCAGATTTCAGCATTAAATGCGGCACCAACAAGCAAGAATCGGTTAAGACATGCCTGTTTCCCGGTTCAATCTGCTCGCGTTTTGTACATCCTTTTTTCCAGATTGGTCTGAACGCATCTCACCAAGTGCATACCCATATCCAGTATCCGATCTGTCCGTATCGGATCAATATATTCATGTAGCCTTAAGCGTCAGCACGCACCAGAGCGACCGATGGAGGACCCGGCCGCAAGCTAGCAACAGTTCCGGCAATGAACCGTCTTGAATAATCTTGATCAAACATCCAGATTAACAACAGTATTGGATTAGCGCTGCCATTATATCCTTGGACAGAACGATTAGCAATACAGTGCAATGAACCAATTCTTGGTATTTTCTCTCTTACTGTGCATAGTACCACAAGCACTAATTGTATTTGCTCAGCAGTGCCACTCGTCCAATGTAGACGGACGTTAGATCGTTTCTAAGTACAATGACGACGTGGACGGTGGACGTTGCCATTGATACGCTAATTTATCACCAGCTGCTGATTAACATTATCGAGCCGAGCTAGTAAACTCTCGAACAGTGGCAAAGCTCGCATCATCCAAGTCCAGTCCATAATTATGTACAGCGCCGTTGAACTGAAAATGCGCACATCTTTCCCTGTCAATGTACCATTCTTCCGTCGAAAAATCTCGAAGTTGCCGCGTGCCATAAGATGTTGCTCGCTTACGTGGTGTAATCAGGGACATGCGCGATCGATCGATTGATCGAGAAAGCGTGACGGCGGCGTCGGTCCACCTCCGCCCATGCCGGCGTCCATCAGCTGTCCGCCTCCGGCGCCGCCCCTACAGTCACCCGGCCGGCGCGCCGTAGGAGCACACGCACGCGCCGTAGCTTTCGTCTGACCCCATCCCCGTGGTACGTGGCTCTACGATTTCTCTCCTACCGGTCCATGTACTCCTAGATTCCTGATTATCCCGGCTCGGCCTGTACACGGACGCGTCCTTGTTGTTGGACACGCATGAGAGCCAGGAAGGAGGACACATCCGATATTTTGTTTGAGGCCGGCGGCGCCATGCTCTCCGTACGACGTTGATCGACGGTAGCTTTCGGATCACCGCGTCTATGTTAGCGGCTTCATTTGCTTTCTTGAAGCTTACCGGTTCATTTACATGCGATTACAAAGGATGGCACCGGCACGACCGCATGAACAAGCTCACGGAACGCAACCCCAACGACACGCTATAATTGAAAAGAAAACATGTTTTTTTTTCGCGAAAAGAAACTATGTTGGCTAAACATAGTGAAACTACATCAGTTCTTACTATTTTTTGCTCTTGCTGAACTACTGTTGCTAGGAAGATAAATATATGTTGAGGGTTGCTCATGGATTCTTCCTGAAAGTTTGGACGGCTCCAACAATGTTGGGGACGAATAACGCACATCCCATCGTGCCAGCCTGCTATATTGTCTCTATCCAAATTAACCCCACCAATTCGTCCACTGAAAACAGGATGCACGTACCACGTACGGTGCGGTGGCACATGCCATTGCCATCGGTCAAAATCAATACCGGCTTAATTAGCTCGGAGTGGTGGCACATGCTATCGGTCAAATCAGTCCGGCCAAGCTAACAAGCTAGTAGCTGCATTCTCGGTTGAACCAACCACGTGTCCTCGAGCAGCACGCATTGATGGAAATGCAATGCCAACTTTTTATCAGCGCAAACCTTCGTTCACAAATAAGGAATCGGACGATAAAACGGCGGGGCAACCGACTGTAGGCGCACGCACGCACGCATTGACACACACGCATTGATGGAGCAACACGCGCACCTGGCCGGGTGCCGTGCTCCCGGATCACACGTATATATGCGTGCACTGCCCACCCAACATGGGAATGGTGTGATACAGCGTGCACTGTCCAAGCGTCCATCCGCCCTCCGCTCTGCGCGCGGTATTGGCGGTAGATAGGCGATTAACTCCGGTCGTCGGTCGTCGTCTCCATAGATTCGTTTCATTCAGATTCAGACACGGGCACGGAGGACGGCGCATTTATGCATGTCCCGGCGACCCAAAGCCGAGCCCGTCTCCTTCCTTTGGCAACGCCACCGGTTTTTAACTGAACCTCACGTGCACAGTTGCATCTTTCCGGGACGACCGTATAGTATAGGAGATGCATGCGTAGTTGGTTGACCTGACGGGGTAGTTCGGAGGCTCGCCAACGAACAAACTGAACTAAATTGAACGGTTCCAACAACGAGCAGTGTAGTTATTGTGAGCTGTTACGGTGGCCGGGGCAGCACGTAGGACCTCTACTCTACCATGCATGTCAGCCAGATTCCTCGGCGGCCGGCTCGGTTCTGGTTCGTTCGTCATACATGCGCGGCCGCTGTAGCGGCGACTGATCGGTGCAAGCGGTGCTCGGCGCCGGCATGGGCTCGCTGCAGACGCGACGATGTTGAGACATTCATGGCCCCCCGGATATATACAACGCTCATTAACTGCTGTGGCGATCGACGCGGTGTTGGTTCGGGATGATTATCTATCTGGCACGAGACGACGCGTGTAGGTGTAGCCAGGTCAACGTGCGGGAAAGGGGGTCAGCCGGGTTACTGGTGGAACACTAACCTGACCTGCGTGCATGGGCACCTTTGCAACCGCCACCCACCCCGTCCCTCCATCCTGTCCTGTGTAGAGTTTCCGTGGAAATTTAATTGGAGGTAGAGCAAGCAGGTGTACTGATCATCTCCACGTTGCCAAACGCCCAGAACATAGGTCATGCATCGTAGTTTCAGTCCTTGGGTGCGCCTTGGAAAACGAGACAGAGGTCAGTAGAATGCATGCCCTCGAATTAGGTTATGACACAGTTATATACATATGGCGAATTCTAGTTCTTACACTCTTAAGGTCATTTTTAACCGATCTCATATAACCAGTTAGAGAAGTTAAAATTTGACTTTTCTCCTCTAACCGGCACCTAGCCGCTCCCCAATCGACACTAGTGGAGGATAAATTATCCTCAGCCGTGCCGCGCCGCCCTATATTACTCCATTGGGCGACGCCCGAGTAAAAAATCACCTCTCCCCTCCTTCCCCCTCCCGCCACACTCCCTTGCCGCATCTACGCTGACGCCACCCTTCCCACCCCGCACCGGCCATCGCCCGTCATCGCGGACACTCCATACGCTCGCGGCGGTCCTTGACCGGTCGGATTTGTGCCTCCTCGTCCCGTCGGCACACACAACCGATGGATCTGCCGCTACCGCTGCCGCCGCTGTCGCCGCCCGACGGATCTGCCACTGCCGCCGCACTTCCGACCGCTGGCTACTGCGCCTTGCCATGGATTGGCCGGGTACCAGGCCGGGGCTAGCCGCTTGGATCTCACCTGATGGCGGTTCGCCGGCAAAGACACGCCCAACCGTCATCCGGGCTCGACGTTGGCCCAGCGGCTCGTCGGCTCACCATTTGCGGTCATAAGGTACGACGACTGCCCGCGGCAGGTGGTGCATCGAGTTTCTACCACGTCGGAACATTCCGGATGGGTGTTCTTCGAGTGCAAAAGAAAAAAGGAGTGTGTGCTTCTTTTGATTCAGTTGTTCACCGGGTTCGGCGCAATTTAAGTAGCTCGTTATTTGCTCAAATTTGTGTGTGCGATGGATGCAAGTTTTGGTATTGGGAAGAGGATTACATCGATCTAATGCTAGTACAAATTTTGATAGATATTCGTGGACTCGTCGCTACAACAGAGGCTAGAGATGAGACTAGATGTGAAGCAACGTCGAATTCTTCGGAATCAAAGAAGAAAGAAGCGTCCAAGCTCGAAAAGCCAATAGAGAGAATCAACAACGGAGACATAGAAAATATATTAATCCAACTAGTGGGAGTAGTTATGAAAATTGGATATCTTTTAAAGTGTTTAACTGTGGTTCTTGTTTCTTTGTCTTGCTCTCGTAGCAAAGAATTGGTGAATTATGTACTCTGATGTATAAAGATATCGTTAAATGAAATAAAGAAGCAAAAAATTTGTTTCGGTGGCCGAAAGTGAAATGCAAGTGAAAAAATATATTTTACTCCATTAGATATAAGGGATCGGTTAGGTCCGATGAAAACTTAGTGGACTAAAAATACTCCACTAAGGGTTTACTTCGCCGGATACTCCGTTATTTTTAGGGGATGGGTTAGAAATGCCCTAAGGTTGAGTCTAGGATGTGTTTACCTCATTTGGTAGAAAATTCTTGGAAATACAATATTTTAGCAAGTTTGCTCCCATTTGTGATGTGTTTACCTTTTAAATGTTCTATTCCATCCCATCCCATCAGGTGGGCCCCACTGTCTGCTCAATGGGGTAAAGTGTTGACAAACTCTGTCTTTGGGAGTGAAAAGTGAGTATATGGGTACCGTGTATTATTAGGTTCACTAGTATGGATATCTCGTTAATTGCCCGCGTCGCCCGTGACCGACGACTCGGGGGATCCCATCTCAGCCGCCGGGGGCCCAACCAATTTGCCTCCCGTTTCGCCGCCACCGGAGGCCACCGCCGGCGAAGCTGGCGCTGGGGCCAAGGACGGTGGCGGTGGGGCATTCCGCGGTGAGGCTCGGCCTCCATCCATGGCGATCTCGTGATGGCGACTTTGGGCGGCAGTGGCGGCGCCTGGTGCGGTTCCCGTCCTGTGCTGTCCCGGAGGAAGCCGTTCTTCGCCGTCCATCGGTGCATGATGGCCGTCACAGCAAGTGCAGGTGCAGGCTCCAGCGATAGTGCATATGGTTCGAGCGCCCTGATTCAGTTCAGGTGTCGATCCGGTGACATCAACGGGCAGGCCCACTGATCTGTTGATCTAGGGGTAAGTCCATGTTGTCCTGCCTTTATCCGAGCTCCTACATCTTCGTAAGAGAGCCCCTGCTGGCCGCCTCCGGTTCCCTCGTCCAGATTGCGGCAGGGTAAACCCGGGGTCTCTTTCGATGACAGGCTATGTGTGGTGATCACTTCAGCCTGCGGCAGTGGCCTCGCTGTGGATTATCATCATCGATAGATTTTGTGAGAGTTTTATCTCTACAAATCCGGTGGTCGATTTCGGCGGGGATATGCAAACTATGAACAATGTCTTGATGCAGAGGGATGGTTGTGCGGCGGTGGCGGTCACATCGCATCTAGCTGCCGGTATTGCGGAAAAGTGGTGGCGACAACACGTCAGTGACTTCGATGGTGGTGCTACTTGAGCATCCGGTCTTTGAGTGCCGGGGCGAAAGCCTAGGTCTGCCCCGAGTTGGGTATACCTGGCAATAGCGACATTTTTATGTCGTTACCTTGTTGAAGGCATTGTTCGGAATGCTCAGACTGATTCTTCAGGGTGAAAACCTAGATCCTAGCCTTGGTGGTTGGATCCGGTGATGGCGACGCTCAAGTGTCGTTCCCTTCTTGAAGGCGTTGCTGTTGAAGAACCTCGTCGTCCGTGTGTGTCATGAGAAGAATGGTGCGGATACGGTCATTTTTCTAGTTTGCCCATCGCGGATATGATCGCTTTGAGGCTTTTTTCTTTTTTTCATCGCCTATACATAGCTTTGGTCCTATGACTTTGCTATTGCTGGCGTGTTTTTGTGTGCGTGAGTTTGTGTTGGCTGTGTGCATCCTAACTATGCAGAGGTCGGTTATGTGCTCATTGTATTTGTATTCTCTCGGTACTATATTTTGAGTTAATAAAATCCGTCCTTTATCGAAAAAAAGTAAGTATTACAACTACTACATCATACGCTTTACAAAGTTATTCGCTGTCTCTTGATAACGCTCACAAGTACTCGGCTGAGGAGATACTAAAGGGAAAGATACTATAAATTGATCAGTATTCCCAGTGCCACTGCGTCGATCCCAAAAGCAGCCTTGTGTTAGATGCCACCACCTCAGGAAGAAACGACATTATCAGTTGATGGATTCTTCTCGGCTGCGGATGGTACGGCGGCGGCGGGTATGATCTTACGGAGGTTTGATGGGAGTGTTATCTTGCGGCATACACATTCTTATTCCATTGCAATGATGCACTTGAGGCAAAAATCCACACGCTAATGCAAGGTATGGCTCTTGCAATTTAACAGACGGAATTGCTGGTTATTTGTTCAGTCTGACTTGTCGATGGCTCTATCAACATATGCAACACTTGTTGATGACTACCTAGACCGTTCTGCTTACGATCATTTAGCTTTGGAGATACAAGCTCTTATGGTTGATAGGGAGATTGTTCCATAGAAATTGCGCATGAATGAATTAACGAGATTCCCACTGTCATTGTGTACTATCGAGCGAAACCACAACCAAAGGAACGGGCTTGACGGAATCAACGGGGAAAGAAGATTCTGTTGAGTTTGACTCTAGTCCGACTTTCTGAATTGACTTGAGAGGTGTAGGATAAGTGGGAGCCCTCACAGGCGCAAGTAAAATACCACTACTTTTAACGTTATTGTACTTATTCCGTGGGTCGGAAGCGGGGCATGTCCCCTCCTTTTGGCTCCAAGGCCCGGTCTTTCCGGGCCGATCCGGGCGGAAAACATTGTCAGGTGCGGAGTTTGGCTAGGGGCGACACATCTGTTAAAAGATAACGTATGTGTCCTAAGATAAGCTCAATGAGAACAGAAATCTCGTGCGGAACAAAAGGGTAAAACCTCGTTTGATTCTGATTTTCAGTACGATTACGAATCGTGAAAGTGTGGCCTATCGATCCTCTAGATCTTCGGAGTTTGAAGCTAAAAGTGTCAGAAAAGTTACCACGGGAATAACTACATCGTGATCAAAATAGAGTGGCTGATTGTTTGACAAGGTATAGCCGCTCTAATGTACCGCAAGTGTGTGGTTACACAGAGGGTCCCCGTGTATGGAGGAACTCTTGCCTCCTGACTGTAACCCTATAACTCTGAAATAAAACTCGTTTTTTCAGGAAAAAAAAAAGAGAACACGCACATTCCCCCAGACCTCCACCTTGAAGAAATATGGGCATCCTTCTAGAAAAAAGAAAGACATGGGCACTATTCTTGTGAGCATCGCCCAGCTGCAGCTGCCTGCTGGCTAGCATGTGTCTCGCGGACGGGCATCGTTGCGAGCATCGACCAAAAGCGCAGCCTAGCCCGTGGACGCACTCGGTCGGCCGCTACGTAGTCGTACGTTGCGTTTGGTTATTATACAGACAGATCAACCACCGTACACAAGGAGGACAGCGCCGTTGGCGTCTTGCGGGCGCACGTACGGAGCCGAAAACGGGCCGCCTTTTCTAGGCTTGTAGCTGTGGTGGTTCGGCCAATGACCGAGAGGCGCTTGCGTGCGTGCCACGCCCGGCCGTCGAGCGTGTGCGTGCGGGAGCAAGACACACCGGGCGCTCTCGTCTGGCGCGGAGCGGAGCACTCGCCAAAAGGGCCGCACACGCACACGTTGCCATGCACGTACGCCCGGGCCCTGTTACCACTAACGTCGTCGTATGCTCAGCAGCGGCGTCGATGCACACGCGCGCCGCCTGTCAACTTGCAACACAAAAGGAGAGTACGAGACAACACACAAGGAACGCAGAGACGACAACGGACAATTTGCAATTTGCAAGGTCGTTTTGCTGAAAAACCCTGGTGCAATCTATACTGAAGATTCCATTTGTACGCAACTTAAAGTTGAAATCAATGCTAAACTTGCTGCGATACTACCCCCTCCATCATAGTTTAAAGGGCGTATCTCACATCTCTCTGGGCCCAAAGTTGCTACCGATTGGCAGGAATAACTGATGCCTGGAGCTGCGGTAGTTAAGGCTGGTTGTAATGGGGAGTATCATATACTAATATCATGCATATGATATTAGTGTATGATACTACCTCCCTAATGCATAGTATCATATATTAGTATCATGTAGTACTCTATTTATTGCCATGCATGACACAAAGTAGCATAGCATTTAATATGATACGGTATCATGATATGATACTACACCATCTCTTTCTTCATTTAATGCTATGACACCTCATCAAAATGCATAGTACCATTACGACCAGCCTAATGATATGCGCCTAATTAATCGCCAAACAAATGCATAGTACTCCCCGTCCAATAAAAGAAGGAAACCATTGCATGCATTGGTGGAGTAATTTCAGTTCACACTATGCATGCGCACCAGGAAGGTAAGCGGAAGGAGCTAATTCCTCCCAAAACGATGCAATTAATAGGCTAATTAATGACTTGCGCCCTATTTCTCTCTAATTGTGAAAAATTCTGGTTTTAGAGATACGCCCTTTAAACTGTGATGGAGGGAGTATGTGGTACTCCCTCCAGTCCTTTTTACCCCGCGTATTAGATTTGTGTGAAATTAATCTTTGCAAAACTTGACCAAATTTATATTAAAAAATATCAACATCCACGATACCAAATATATGTACTATGAAACTACATTTCATAATTAATCTAACAATATTGATTTGGCATTGTGAATGTTCATTTTTTTTCTATAACTTTGGTCAAAGTAAAGATACATTGACTTCGGACAAAACTTATATGCAAACGAAAAAGGTCCAGAGGGAGTATATTTGGAACTGTGATTTGTTCGACGCGTATATTTAGAATCATTCGAAGTTTTAATAGTATATAGATGGAGGGCGATATCTTCCCCGCGGGCCTCGGCGAGGATCAACACGAAACATGTTCTGATGTACTGAAGTTGTGGTAATGCAACTAGAAAAATTATAGGTTTCTTTTAACCAATATACCCTGGACTTTGTGGGTAATGACCTACCTAAAAATTGTAATATGTGTAACTTGTCATTTGATGTAAAACTTGACACCTATGCCAGATATGTCAGTCAGTAACTCAGTATAGCTACATCTTGGCTATTCGTATGACCGAATAATGCTCAAATAGGTTGCTATGCATAAATTACAGCAACAAAGCATTTGGACTAGAGGTAAGGTTTGCGATTTGGACGTCACGGGATCGACTCAACATTTTTTAAACTACAGGTTTTTGCGTTATTCAAGCTCTGTAAAATTATTGGTCATGGTGCGGTGTCATTGAGTCGAGATTGCGACCTCCCGATGGTTACTACGTTTGATGCCCACTAGAACAGTAAGCATTTGCTGTATAAATGGGTTACATGTAATATATTTCGACGTCAATTACTTTTAATTGAAAATTCCTTTGAAAAATTCGGCCGATAAAAATCAGGAATTCCCGAGATTTTTTGGAAACCAGATTTTGTGGCCCCTTGGGGGAAAGCCAGAATCGAAATAAAAAACTTTGTTTTGTGGGTCCCATTTTTTATTCGATGTGTACCAGCTGTTCCTCACATGGTCCAAATGTCAGTTATTCATTGCATATCTTGCTTAACTGTTTGATGATTTACCATTTTTATGTCTTCTGCTTTATACAGTAAGCATTGCAATCTTCCAGACGCGTTTGATGCTCAGAACTGTGGTTTGAACATATTATTTGATGACACCACGCACACTTTTGAATTCACTATTTCACTCCCTATGCCTGATAGTTGATACTATAACACTCTTGAATCATCTAGCATATTATTTACTTTATTCAAACACTCTAAAGCACTTTAGCAAGTTTCTTGGATATTTAAGAAACTATAGATAAATAACATAAAAATAAACGCACTAATCGATGTATGTTAATTGTTGAGTAGTGTCATTATTCTATTTCTCTTAGATTTACAGTAAATTTTATCTTAGCAAAATAGTATCTCAAACAATACTTAAAAGTATAAAACACAACGAAGTATAGTTATCGCTTTCATCAAGATAAATGTATATATATACTCATGTGTGTGTGTGTGTGTAATTCATATAGATTGATTCACACATGAGTTATAAAGTTAGAATTAAAATATTATTTGAAATGTGCAATTAAAGCACATATATAAAATATACGTTAGTGCTAAGTAAAAAGTTTATTATAATTCATATAGATCGATTTACACATGAGGTATGATATAAACATTCATTCCTCTTTTAAAACACTCAAATCACTAGAACATAAAATTAACAATTAGCCCTCACAATAAAATTGAATAGTAATGGAATGAAGTTCGTTGTTAAGATATGAAGTAAAATTTATTCAAATCCAATTTTAAAAGCAATGCAATTCATAATAAATTAAAAAGACAACGTAACTGTAACTTGTTAAGCTGCTTCATCATATCTTTTCTTAGCAATTCAATAATGGTACTCTTTCGCGAAAACGCCGTCCGCTGGTACATTCGCTTCTCAGCGACTTTAGAGCTTCGGGCAATGCTCATCTGACGCTTTATCGCTGTCACCGCCTTGTACGTGTTGAACGGAGTGTAGAAAATATCATATGTGACAGAAGTAATTAATTATGTTTTTTGGCATAAAAAAAATTACTTAGTTAAACAAATGTCTTAATGAATCATAATACTAACAATCGTTATGCAAGAATTAATTAGTTGTTTTCTCCTATGATACGGCAATGTCATTATGTTATAATCTTCCACCCAAACAGTGGCATTTTCATTCTTCGTTGCTTTTCCTACATGCTTTCCACCCACATGAGCCATGTTTATGCACATGATTTCTTTTTTCCGTCTTTCGCCACAGGATACTGTGACAGAGAGTGCGGTATACATGACATACAATTAATGGGTTGGCTGAAACTCAGCTAGCTGAGTTTTTGTTTCGGTCTCATTCACTTTTTTTTGAGGGAGTTCACGATTCACGTTTTCTGAGCTGACCAGCTGGGACAAATAAAACTATTCATTAAGTGATTAACAGGAGAAACTCGTCGCAGCGGTGTGGTGGTCCATTTTTTGCTTGACAAGAAGACTATAGTAACCCCTAAAAAGAGAAGACTGTAGCAGCCCTAAGTTACGTGCGGTCAACCCATTTTCTTGCAGCATACTTTTGTTGCGTGTAAAACATTCTTATATCTATATAATTTTTCCTGTGTCTATGGTTGTCGAAAGCGCTAAAAGTGTTTCTTTTTTTATGGATTTTTCAGTTAATGGGGAAGTTTTTTTTTCCTTTCTTTTCAGTTTTGTAAGGTCATTTTAATTTTAATTTTTAGTTTTGTCAGTGTTTATTTTTCGGATATACAGGTTCATAATAAGATGGGGGTGGATTTTGGTCTCTAAATAGTGTCTGTAAGGGGCTAAAAAATATTAGTTTTATCCTACGGAGGAACTTTTTTATGCATGCATTTCTTTTCCATTTGTTTGTAGATTAAAATGAGAATTAATTATTTATTTTGAAGAAAAAAATATCAGCGTGCCATGTCACATTTTGTCGTCTATCCGGAGCCCCGCACATTCTTTCCCTTTTTCTTATCTTGGTTTTTTTCAAAGTGGGCACACTATAACTTCTAAGGCAGAATCACAACCACAATTTCCTTTTCTATACTACCAAAAGACGTCGCAAATTCTCACGTGTTTTCTTTGGGGGGTTAATCGCAACTGTAGCTGCAGCATAATTTATTTATTTTGAAAACATAGACACTATGCACGGAGATGTCGACGATCTACATGCCCGGCTCCGGCAGCATTGGCGGCAGCTGCAGCTCTGACTCCTCCGGCGCCTCCGGCTGCTGCGCTTCGGCCTCCTCCGCCTCTACCTTCGTGTGAGTTCGACGAAGAGCACGTCGGACGCCGCTTGCTCCTGCCGGAGGAACGCCTAGTTTGCCTCCACACATGCCTCGTCCTGGATGGACTCCAGGATAGCCCGCTGCTCCGCCATCTTGTCAGACTAGGCGACGGTGAACTCTGCCTCCGCCTGCTCCATGTTGAAGCCCGACAACTGCTGCTCCGGCTGCTCCGCCTTCTCCATCTCCTCCACCTTCATCGTAGCCAGCTCCACCTCCTCCTCTTCCCCCGGCCGCTCCTCCTCGTTCGACTCTGATGCTTGTAGTATGCATTGATATTTCCTTGAAGAGGAGGGGATGATGCAACACAACAGAGGTAAGTATTTCCCTCAGTTATAAAACCAAGTTTATCAATCTAGTAGGAGAACAAAGCAACACTGTAGCTGTAGCTGCAAACAAACAACAAATACTTGCAACCCAATGCGTGAAGGGTTGTCAATCCCTCAACGGTATTGAGATAGATTAAATTGTATGAGATTTGATAAATAGATCTAACTAAAACACAAAATAAAAGAAAATTGCAGCAAGGTATTTTTGGTTTTAATATATGATAGAAAATAGACCCGGGGGCCATAGTTTTCACTAGAGGCTTCTCTCGAGAAAATAGCATACGGTGGGGTAAACTAATTATTGTTGGGCAATTGACAGAAAAGCAAATAATTATGACGGTATCCAAGGCAATAATCATGTATATAAGTGATGTCTACTACACAACCTTCTTGTAGACGTTGTTGGGCCTGCAAGTGCATAGGTTTGTAGGACAGTAGCAAATTTCCCTCAAGTGGATGACCTAAGATTTATCAATCCGTGGGAGGCGTAGGATGAAGATGGTCTCTCTCAAACAACCCTGCAATCAAATAACAAAAAGTCTCTTGTGTCCCCAACACACCCAATACAATGGTAAATTGTATAGGTGCACTAGTTCGGCGAAGAGATGAAGATACAAGTGCAAAATAGATAGTAGATATAGGTTTTTGTAATCTGAAATAATAAAAACAGCAAGGTAGCAAGCAATAAAAGTGAGCGTAAACGGTATTGCAATGATAGGAAACAAGGCCTAGGGTTCATACTTTCACTAGTGCAAGTTCTCTCAACAATAATAACATAGATAGATCATATAACAATCCCTCAACATGCAACAAAGAGTCACTCCAAAGCCACTAATAGCGGAGAACAAACGTAGAGATTATGGTAGGGTATGAAACCACCTCAAAGTTATTCTTTCGGATCAATCTATAAAAGAGTTCGTACTAGAATAACACCAACAAATCAACCAAAACCATAATGTCACCTAGATACTCCATTGTCACCTCAAGTATCCGTGGGCATGATTATACGATATGCATCACACAATCTCAGATTCATCCAACCAACATAAAAGTACTTCAAAGAGTGGCCCAAAGCTACTACCGGAGAGTCAAGAACGTGTGCCAACCCCTATGCATAGGTTCCCAATGTCACGAAACCCGCAAGTTGATCACCAAAACATACATCAAGTGGCACATGATATCCCATTGTCACCACAGATAATCACAGCAAGACATACATCAAGTGTTCTCATAAAGACTCAATCCGATAAGATAACTTCAAAGGGGAAACTCAATTCATCACAAGAGAGAAGAGGGGGAGAAGAAACATAAGATCCAACTATAATAGCAAAGCTCGCGATAAATCAAGATCGTGTGAAGTCGAGAACACGAGAGAGAGAGAGAGAGAGAGAGAGAGAGAGAGAGAGAGAGAGAGAGAGAGATCAAACACATAGCTACTGGTACATACCCTCAGCCCCGAGGGTGAACTACTCCCTCCTCGTCATGGATAGCGCCGGGATGATGAAGATGGCCTCCGGTGATGGGATCCCCCTCCGGCAGGGTGCCGGAACAGGGTCCCGATTGGTTTTTGGTGGCTACAGAGGCTTTGCGGCGGCGAAACTCCCGATCTATCTTCTGTTCTGGAAGTTTTAGGGTACGTAGGTATATATGGGTGAAAGGAGAACGTCGGTGAAGCTACGGGGGCCCCACGAGGCAGGGGGGCGCGCCCAGGGGGGAGGGCGCGCCCCCCACCCTCGTGAGCACCTCCCGTATCTTCTGACGTAGGGTCCAAGTCCATCAGGTGGGTTTCCTTCCAAAAATAACTTCTCCAGTTAATTTCGTTCCGTTTTGACTCCGTCTGATATTCTTTTTCCTCGAAATACTGAAATAGGCATAAAACAGGAAATCTGGGCTGGGCCTTTGGTTAATAGGTTAGTCCCAAAAGTAATATAAAAGTGTATAATAAAGCCCAATATTTCCTAAAACAGATAATAAAATAGCATGAATGCTTCGTAAATTATAGAAACGTTGGAGACGTATCAACATCCCCAAGCTTAATTCCTACTCGTCCTCGAGTAGGTAAATGATAAAAGAAAGAATTTATGAAGTGTGAATGCTAGAGGTGCACAAGTTTTATCATGAGAATTTCAAACACCTTTTCTAGCATGATAATATGTCATAACAGTAGTTCATCTCATACAACTTTTCACTAACTAGTAACAAGCAATTCACATGTTAAAGCAAAGACCATAAACATTCTTGAAAACTTGCAAACTTCATTCTTAGTCATCAAAACAATTGCAATTCATCTTATTTTCAGGAATAGCAAACTCCACATACTCAACTATCATATAGTCTTCTACAATTGCTAACACTCACGCAATACTTGTGTTTATGAAGTTTTAATCAGACACAGAGAAAGATTGGGGCTTATAATGTTGCCTCCAAACGTATTCACCTTTGGGTGATGTCAACAATAATAGTTCATGCTAACGTACATCCAATTGGATATATATATCAGGATCACCCCACCACGAAGTGCTTGCCAAAGGATAAAATGAAAAAGGGAAAGGTGAAGATCACCTTGACTCTTGCATAAAGTAAAAGATAGGCCCTTCGCAGAGGGAAGCAGGGATTTGCAGAGGTGCCAGAGCTCGGTTTTGAAATAGAGATAAATATTTTTGAGAGGTATGATCTCATTGTCAACATAACAACCAAGAGTTCCCAATATCTTCCATACTACATACATTATAGGCGGTTCCCATGCAGAATGGTAAAAGTTTATACTCCCCCAACCACCAACAAGCATCAATCCATGGCTTGCTCGAAACAACGAGTGCCTCCAACTAACAACAATCCCGGGGGAGTTTTGTTTAATTATTTTGATTTTATTTTGATCTTTTTGATCATGGGACTGGGAATCCCGGTTACCGCCCCTTTCTCGTGAATGAGGAGCGGAGTCCACTCCTCTTGAGAATAACCCACCTAGCATGGAAGACACTGACAACCCCTAGTTGCTACATGAGCAATTCGGGCATACAAAACAGATTATAATTTGAAGGTTTAGAGTTTGGCACATGCAAATTTACTTGGAACGGCAGGTAAATACCGCATATAGGTAGGTATGGTGGACACTCATGGCAAAAACTGGGTTTAAGGATATTGGATGCACAAGCAGTATTCCCGCTTAGTACAGATATTTAGGCTAGCAAGGGGAGAAAGGCAAGCTCAACATGTTTGAATGATCCATGACAATATACTTTAACTGAGATGCGAGAAAACATAATCCATTACGTTGTCTTCCTTGTCCAACATCAACTCTTTAGCATGTCATACTTAATGAGTGCTCACAATTATAAAAGATGTCTATGATAATATATTTATATGTGAAATCTCTGTTCCTTCAATATTCTTTCATGAATTGTTCAAATGACTAATACAATGCTTGCTAACCGTCAATAAATTTACAACCTCTACTTCTTAGATGTGAAGTCATTACTCCCCATGGGATAAGCAAAAGAGACATATATAATTTCAGATTTATGACAATCAACTCATTCAACAATTTACTCATAGGATATAAGTGAAGCACACGAGTAAATGAAAAACTACTCCAAAAAGATATAAGTGAAGATCAATGAGTAGATAAATAATTGTGCAACTATGTGAAGACTCTCTCCCATTAAAGAATTTCAGATCTTGTTATTTTACTCAAGGAGCAAGCAAAAAAAAAATGACAATGCAAGGATAGCACAACTCATGTGAAGAAGCAAAAACTTAGGCTCAACCGATACTAACCGATAGTTTGTCGAAGAAGAAAGGTGGGATGCCTACCGGGGCATCCCCAAGCTTAGATGCTTGAGACTTCTTGAAATATTATCTTCGGGTGCCTTGGGCATCCCCAATCTTGAGCTTTTGTGTCTCCTTAATTCCTCTCTTATCATGGTTTCTCTTTTTATCAAAAGCTTCATTCACAACAAACTCAACAAGAACTCGTGAGATAGGTTAGTGTAAACCAATGCAAAACCTTATCATTTTCTACTGTAAAAAATCACTAACATTATTATTCAACATTGAATACTAAATGTCTCTGCATAATTAATACCTCTATCCTCAAATAGAATCATTAAACAAGCAATCATATGCAAAGAATGCAAACATTACAGCAATCTGCCAGAATAGTACAGTCTGTAAAAAATGCAAGATTCATCATACTTCCCTAACTCCAAAAATTATGAACTAAAATTCCCACTGTAATAAATTTATCAGAGCTCAATATGCAAGAATATTCAACATTATACCACTCTCTGACTTTTTTAGGGAATTTTTGCAACAGCGGTAAACTTTCTGTTTTCAAACAGCAACATGTATACAAGCAAAATAAGCATGGCAAAGGCTATCCTTGACTTTTTTATTGAAAATAAAGATGCAAAACATTATTCTAACTAACAGCAAGAAAAAACTAACAAAACAAAATGACTCTCCAAGCAAAACACATATCATGTGGCGAATAAAAATATAGCTCCAAGTAAAGTTACCAATAAACGAGGACAAAAGAGGGGATGCCTTCCGGGGCATCCCCAAGCTTAGGCTCTTGGTTGTCCTTGAATATTACCTTGGGGTGCCTTGGGCATCCCCAAGCTTAGGCTCTTTCCACTCCTTATTCCATAATCCATCGAATCTTTACCCAAAACTTGAATACTTCAACCACACAAAACTCAAAGCAAAACTCGTAAGCTCCGTTAGTATAAGAAAATAAAACCACCACTTAGGTACTGTA
Organism: Aegilops longissima; assembly: GCA_021605205.1. NCBI lineage: Eukaryota > Viridiplantae > Streptophyta > Magnoliopsida > Poales > Poaceae > Aegilops > Aegilops longissima. The sequence continues at coordinate 38,871,494 of CM038682.1, read as the reverse complement.
ATGAACTCATTCTAAATTCATATTGGTGTAATATCTACTGTATTCCAACTTATCTATGGTTCATACCCTCTGATACTACTCATAGATTCATCAAAATAAGCAAACAACACAATGAAAACAGAATCTGTCAAAAACAGAACAGTCTGTAGTAATCTGTATCAAACGTATACTTCTGGAACCCCAAAATTTATGATATAAATTTCTGGACCTGAGTAATTTGTCTATTAATCATCTGCAAAAAGAATCAACCTAAAACCACTCTTCAGTAAAAAATGGCAGCTAATCTCGTGAGCGCTAAAGTTTCAGTTTTTCACAGCAAGATCACATAAACTTCACCCAAGTCTTCCCAAAGGTTCTACTTGGCACTTTATTGAAACAAAAGCTATAAAACATGATTACTACAGTATCATAATCATGTGGACACACAAAAACAGTAAGGGTAAATATTGGGTTGTCTCCCAACAAGCGCTTTTCTTTAATGCCTTTCTAGATAGGCATGATGATGACAATGATGCTCACATAAAAGATAAGAATTGAAACATAACGGGAGCATCATGAAGCATATGACTAGCACATTTAAGTCTAACCCACTTCCTATGCATAGGGATTTTGTGAGCAAACAACTTATGGGAACAATAATCAACTAGCATAGGATGGCAAAACATGCATAACTTCAAGATTTTCAGCACATAGAGAGGAAACTTGATATTATTGCAATTCCTACAAGCATATATTCCTCCCTCATAATAATTTTCAGTAGCATCATGAATGAATTCAACAATATAACCAGCACATAAAGCATTCTTTTCATGATCTACTTGCATAGAAATTTTATTATTCTCCACATAAGCAAATTTCTTCTCATGAATAATAGTGGGAGCAAACTCAACAAAATAACTATCATATGATTGAAAATTAAGATCAAGATGACAAGTTTCATGGTTATCATTATTCTTTAAAGCATACATGTCCTCACAATAATCATCATAGATAGGAGGCATGCTTTCATCATAGTAAATTTGCTCATCAAAGCTTTGGGGACAAAAAATATCATCTTCATCAAACATAGCTTCCCCAAGCTTGTGGCTTTGCATATCATTACCATCATGGATATTCAAGGAATTCATACTAACAACATTGCAATCATGCTCATCATTCAAAGATTTAGTGCCAAACAATTTAATGCATTCTTCTTCTAACACTTTGGCACAATTTTCCTTTCCATCATACTCACGAAAGATATTAAAAAGATGAAGCGTATGAGACAAACTCAATTCCATTTTTTTGTAATTTTCTTTTATAAACTAACTAGTGCTAAAACAAGAAACAAAAAGATTCGATTGCAAGATTTAAAGATATACCTTCACTTACCTAGCCTCCCCGGCAACGGCGCTAGAAAAGAGCTTGATGTCTACTACACAACCTTCTTCTTGTTGACGTTGTTGGGCCTGCAAGTGCACATGTTTGTAGGACAGTAGCAAATTTCCCTCAAGTGGATGACCTAAGGTTTATCAATCCGTGGGAGGCATAGGATGAAGATGGTATCTCTCAAACAACCCTGCAACCAAATAACAAAAAGTCTCTTGTGTCCCCAACACACCCAATACAATGGTAAATTGTATAGGTGCACTAGTTCTGTGAAGAGATGAAGATACAAGTGCAAAATAGATAGTAGATATAGGTTTTTGTAATCTGAAATAATAAAAACAGCAAGGTAGCGAGCAATAAAAGTGAGCGTAAACGGTATTGCAATGATAGGAAACAAGGCCTAGGGTTCATACTTTCACTAGTGCAAGTTCTCTCAACAATAATAACATAGATAGATCATATAACAATCCCTCAACATGCAACAAAGAGTCACTCCAAAGCCACTAATAGCGGAGAACAAACGCAGAGATTATGGTAGGTACGAAACCACCTCAAAGTTATTCTTTCGAATCAATCTATAAAAGAGTTCGTACTAGAATAACACCTTAAGACACAGATCAACCAAAACCCTAATGTCACCTAGATACTCCATTGTCACCTCAAGTATCCGTGGGCATGATTATACGATATGCATCACACAATCTCAGATTCATCCAACCAACATAAAAGTACTTCAAAGAGTGGCCCAAAGCTACTACCAGAGAGTCAAGAACGTGTGCCAACCCCTATGCATAGGTTCCCAATGTCACGAAACCCGCAAGTTGATCACCAAAACATACATCAAGTGGCACATGATATCCCATTGTCACCACAGATAATCACGGCAAGACATACATCAAGTGTTCTCATAAAGACTCAATCCGATAAGATAACTTCAAAGGGGAAACTCAATTCATCACAAGAGAGAAGAGGGGGAGAAGAAACATAAGATCCAACTATAATAGCAAAGCTCGCGATAAATCAAGATCGTGTGAAGTCGAGAACACGAGAGAGAGAGAGAGATCAAACACATAGCTACAGGTACATACCCTCAGCCTCGAGGGTGAACTACTCCCTCCTCGTCATGGATAGCGCCGGGATGATGAAGATGGCCTCCGGTGATGGGATCCCCCTCCGGCAGGGTGCCGGAACAGGGTCCCGATTGGTTTTTGGTGGCTACAGAGGCTTTGCGGCGGCGAAACTCCCGATCTATCTTCTGTTTTGGAAGTTTTAGGGTACGTAGGTATATATGGGTGAAAGGAGAACGTCGGTGGAGCTACGGGGGCCCCACGAGGCAGGGGGCGCGCCCAGGGGGGAGGGCGCGCCCCCACCCTCATGAGCACCTCCCGTATCTTCTGACTTAGGGTCCAAGTCCATCAGGTGGGTTTCCTTTCAAAAATAACTTCTCCATTTGATATCGTTCCGTTTTGACTCCGTCTGATATTCCTTTTCCTCGAAATACTGAAATAGGCATGAAACAGGAAATCTGGGCTGGGCATCCGGTTAATAGGTTAGTCCCAAAAATAATATAAAAGTGTATAATAAAGCCCAATATTTCCTAAAACAGATAATAAAATAACATGAATGCTTCATAAATTATAGATACGTTGGAGACGTATCAATAAGCATCACGTCCAAGATTAGTAGACCGAAACGATTCTGCATATAACACTATTACTCCACACATCGACCGCTATCCAACATGCATCTAGTGTATTAAGTTCATGAAAAAACGGAGTAATGCATTAGGCAAGATGACATGATGTAGACAAGATAAACTCACGTATGAAAAAACCCACTCTTGTTACCCTTAATAGCAACGATACATGCGTGTCATGTCTCTTTCCGTCACTGAGATTGAGCAGCGCTAAATCAAACCCATCACAAAGCACATCTTCCCATGGCAAGATAAATCAATCTAGTTGGCCAAACCAAACAAATAAATCGGAGAAGAAATAAGAAGCTATAACAATCATGCATAAAAGAGTTCAGAGAAGACTAAAATAATATTCATGGATAGATCTGACCTTAAACTCACAATTCAGGATCCCAACAAACACACCGCAAAAAGAGTTACATCAAGTGGATCTCCAATAACATCGAGGAGAACATTGTATTGAAAATCAAAAAGAGAGAAGATGCCATCTAGCTACTAACTACGGACCCTTAGGTCTGCAGTAAACAACTCATGCAACATCGGAGGGGCAGCAAGGATGATGAAGAACCCCTCCGTGATCGTTGCCCCCACCGGCAGAGTACCGGAAAAGGCCTCTTGATTGGATCTGTGGTTCTTCAGGGAGTCCTGGATTAGTGGGTCCTCGGACAGCCGGACTATATCCTTTGGCCGGACTGTTGGACTATGAAGATACAAGATTGAAGACTTTGTCCCGTGTCCGGATGGGACTCTCCTTGGCCTGGAAGGCAAGCTTGGCAATACGGATATGTAGATATCCTCCCTTGTAACCGACTCTGTGTAACCCTAGCCCCCTCCAATGTCTATATAAACCGAAGGGTTTAGTCCGTAGGATGACAACAATCATACCATAGGCTAGCTTCTAGGGTTTAGCCTCTACGATCTCGTGGTAGATCAACTCTTGTAATACTCATATCATCAAGATCAATCAAGCAGGAAGTAGGGTATTACCTCCATCGAGAGGGCCCGAACCTGGGTAAACATCGTGTCCCCCGTCTCCTGTTACCATCCGCCTTGGACGCACAGTTCGGGACCCCCTACCCGAGATCCGCCGGTTTTGACACCGACATTGGTGCTTTCATTGAGAGTTCCACTGTGCCGTCACCACAAGGTTTGATGGCCCCTCCGATCATCGACAACGATGCGATCCAGGGTGAGGTTTTCCTCCGCAGACAGATCTTCGTATTCGGCGGCTTCGCACTGCAGGCCAACTCGCTTGGCCATCTAGAGCAGATCGAGAGCTACGCCCCTGGCCATCAGTCAGGTTTGGAAACTTGAACTATACTGCCGATATCCGCGGAGACTTGATCTTCGATGGATTCGAGCACATGTCAGGTGCGCCGCACAGTCACGACAAGCATGACTTAGCTCTGCCGCCGGACGGTGTTCGGGAAATCACACGTGTGCCTCCTCCGGCCCTAGATCCGGAGTCAATTACGCCGTCCGGGGATGGGTGGATGGACCCCGCCTCGGAGGCCACATACTCAGTGGCGATAGAGCCGAATACTAACTTCAACTCCTATGAGACCCGTGTTGCCGAACTGTGGGATTCGTCCCCGGCCATGGGCTCGAGCCACCTGCGTCCGTGCCCACCGAATCCGATTGGGCACCGATCATGCAGTTTACCTCCGCGGATATCTTTCAAAACGCGCCCTTTCGCAACATGCTAAACTCGTTGAAGTCTCTCTCCCTGACAGTAGACCCTTGGCCGAACTATGTCCGGCTAGAATGGGATGCGGACGACGAAGAAATTCGCTCCCCAGCCACCACCCACTTAGTAGCCACTGTCGACGATTTCACCGACATGCTCTATTTCGGCTCCGAAGACATTGACGGTATGGACGACGATGCAGGAGACGAACAGGAACCACTGCCCTCAGGGCGCTGGACTACCACCTCATCATACGATATATATATGATGGATACACCCAAATAAGACAATGACGAGGAACGGAAGGATGAAGCGAAGGATAGCTCCCTCGAGAAGCTACCAAAGCGACGGTGTAGGCGCCGCTCCAAATCCCGCCTCGACAAAAATAGCGATAACAACGCAAGAAAAAATCACACCCCGGTCGACTTCAGAGGAAGTGACGACCACATTGACCCAGCGATAGAGCAGGACGAACCAGCGAACAGCGAACATAGTACGGAGCCGCTGTCCGAACACGTTGACGCCGAGGATAAAGCTCATCAAGCTCTCTCCGGAGAGGAAAACAGTCCGGACGACGACGCACACATCATCCCGGAAAGGCACTTGGAACAAGAGAACCTCCGTAGAAGGCTTATTGCCACCGCGAGGAGTCTGAAGAAGCAGAAGGAAAGGCTTAATAAGGCCGCGCAGAATACACTCAACAGTAGATGGAACAAAGTGCTCGACACCGAAGAAAAGTACGGTGGTAGTTGCCACACAAAGAGCTATCCAAAGCGCAAGCTGTTGCCTGAATTCGATGATGAGGCCTTAGAGCCCACACAGCCTAAAAATAAAACGGCTAACCCGTCAAATCGACCACCTCGTGGCCGCGATAGGGCGGCTAACGAGGCCGCACATAAGTCAGAACATGATCCACGCGGGGACTTGCATCAAAAGTCCAGCGTGACCAGATCCATCTACGGATCTAGGAAGCGCGCTCCAGCGCATAATCAAAACCGAACACTGCAACCGTCAGAACGCAATGACACATCCAAATACAGGGGTGCCGCACAACCCCTATGTTTCACCGATGAGGTGCTGGATCACGAATTTCCAGAGGGATTCAAACCCGTGAACATAGAGGCGTCCGATGGAACGACGGACCCTGGGGTCTGGATCGAGGACTTCATCCTTCATATCCATATGGCTCGCGGAGACGATCTCCACACCATCAAGTACTTGCCCCTCAAGCTGAAAGGACCAGCTCGGCACTGGCTGAAGAGCCTCCCCGAAAATTCAATCGAAAGTTGGGAGGAGCTTGAGGATGCTTTTAGGGCTAACTTTCAAGGGACCTCTGTCCTTCGGATGCAGACGATTTAAGTCATATAATTCAACAGTCCAGAGAGTCAGCCCGAAAGCTTTGAACAGATTTCTCACTAAGAAGAACCAAATCGTCGACTGTCCGGACGCCGAAGCCTTAGCAGCTTTCAAACACAACGTCCGACACGAATGACTCGCCAGACACCTGAAGAAAATATGCCCTAGAGGCAATAATAAAGTTATTATTTATTTCCTTATATCATGATAAATGTTTATTATTCATGCTAGAATTGTATTAACCGGAAACATGATACATGTGTGAATACATAGACAAACTTAATGTCACTAGTATGCCTCTACTTGACTAGCTCATTAGTCAAGGATACATGAGTTTTCATTTGATTAACGGGATCACATCATTAGAGAATGATGTGATTGACTTGACCCATTCCGTTAGCTTAGCACTTGATCGTTTAGTATGTTGCTATTGCTCTCTTCATGACTTATACATGTTCCTACAACTATGAGATTATGCAACTCCCGTTTACTGGAGGAACACTTTGTGTGCTACCAAATGTCATAACGTAACTGGGTGATTATAAAGGAGCTCTACAGGAGTCTCCAAAAGTACATGTTGAGTTGGCGTATTTCGAGATTAGGTTTTGTCACTCCGATTGTCGGGGAGGTATCTCTGGGCCCTCTTGGTAATGCACATCACTATAAGCCTTGCAAGCAATGTAACTAATGAGTTAGTCACGGAATGATGCATTACATAATGAGTAAAGAGACTTGCCGGTAACGAGATTGAACTAGGTATTGAGATACCGACGATCGAATCTCGGGCAAGTAACATACCGATGACAAAGGGAACAACGTATGTTGTTATACGGTCTGACCGATAAAGATCTTCGTATAATATGTAGGAGCCAATATGAGCATCCAGGTTCCGCTATTGGTTATTGACCGCAAACGTGTCTCGGTCATGTCTACATAGTTCTCGAACCCGTAGGGTCCGCATGCTTAAGGTTTCGATGACAATTATATTATGAGTTTTGATGTACCGAAGGTTGTTCGGAGTCCCGGATGTGATTACGAACATGACGAGGAGTCTCGAAATGGTCGAGACATGAAGATTGGTATATTGGAAGCCTATATTTGGATGTCGGAAGTGTTCCGGGTGAAATCGGGATTTTACCGGAGTACCGGGAGGTTACCGGAACCCCCCGGGGGCTTAATGGGCCATAGTGGGCCTTAGTGGAAGAGAAGAGAGGCGGCCAGGGCTGGGCCACGCGCCCCTTGTCGTGGTTCTAAGTCTGACAGTAGAATGGGGGGTTGGTATGGAGAGGCAAGATCTTAGCTATGGAGTAGTTGTGTACGCAAGATGTTTACGAGTTCAGGCCCTTCTCGGAGGAAGTAACAGCCCTACGTCTCGGAGCCCAGAGGCGGTCGACTGTATTATGTGTGTATGAATTACAGGGGTGCGAACCCCTTACACTGAGGATGGGGGTGGCTTATATAGAGTTCGCCAGACCCCTCCCGCCCTTAGTTATGCAGGGTTAAAGATACATTAAGATAGGGGGTTACTGGTAACGCCCACATAAAGTGATATAATGACCATAAAAGCTGCTTATGACCGACCGTTTGGATGCAGACTGGCTTTAGATCTCCTGGTGGTCGAGTGGTTGGCTTCATGGTCGAGTGTCTTCCAGTTGGTCGAGTGGAACTCTTCCAAGTCGACTGAAAGGTAGTTTCTTCTGGAGATGTCCTTGGGGAGGGTGTCTTAGACAGGTCCATGCCCCTACCCTAGGTATCTGACTTCATCATTAGCCCCCGAATGGATCGAGGTTTGAGTGGGGAAGGAGCTGAACATACTTCCGACTCGTTCTTGCGCTGCAATTGTGTCTTGTCTTGGATCAATTATACTTAAGTGATGACATCAACTTCTTTTCCAGTCGCCTTGATCCATTCTTTGTATCCGTCGAGTGCACTTTCGTACTTGGCGATTTACGAATGACAGGACGAAGGAAATCTTTTGTCTGACGATTTGCTCTGCGGCGCGCGGATTTAGCGGGATTTGAATCTTCAGGAAACGAGCGGGACGGAGAGAGAACCGCCGTAATCGGACGGGATAAGGCAAGGGCGCCTCGATCTCCACGCCGCCTTTTTTGCCACGTATCGCGCAGGCGACTGTTGCGGGATTTGACAGGATCGCCTGGGCCTACCGGTCAGTCACTCGGAAGCAACCTCATATAAGACCCAGGACTGGGGTTTTTTGAACAGTGTGTTCCCCTTTCCTTCTCCCTTCTCCAGATTCATCCGTCGCGCCCGCCTCCACCTCCGAACTGCTGCTCCGCGCGCACTCCGTCGGCGGCAATGGTGAAAGTCAAGACGCGGCCCTGGAGCGGGCGAAGAAGACGACGACGAAAGCGAAGGGGAAGGCGACCAGTCGGGGCGGATCCTCGTCGCGGGCCGGCTTGCCGCAGGGCTGGATCCAGGGCGACTGGATTCGCTCGACCATCCGCCAGAAGGATCTTGACGACCTGGCCGATGAGGGACTGATCCCTCATGGATCAGCAACGTTTCCGGGGATGGAGTGGCAGCCGCAGCCTCAGGAAGGTGAGTGTGTCCTCTTAGCCACTCACGTCGACCGCGGATTTTCTCTGCCGCCCCACCCTTTCTTACGAGGGTTTCTGAACTTATTTGGGGCTCAACTCCACCACTTCACACCCAACTCCATTGTATATCTCGCCGCTTTCGTGTCCTTGTGCGAGAACTTTCTGGGTTGTCGGCCGCATTGGGGCCTCTTCAAACATATTTTCACCTGTCGTTCCCAGATGGTGAAAAAGGCTAATCTGAGTGACGAGAGAACCCAAGTGATCCAGATGTGTGGGGGTCTTGGGGTCCAAATGAGAGGTAAGAGTGCCTTTCCAGCCATGGTTCTTCCTGACTCGGTTCGAGGGTGGCAGTCGACCTAGTTCTACTGCCAAGACCAGCCGACGCCAGGGCAGTCGACTGGACTCCCTCCTTTCTCCATGGATCGAGTGAACAAGACGTCCTCTCTGAAGGTGGTTCCGGAGGAAAAGGCTCAGGTCAAGGTTCTGGTCGAGCGCGTAGTCCAGCTCATTCGTGACGGAGTGACTGGCATGGATCTTCTAGGAGTTTTTCTTCGACGACGCATCCAGCCACTTCAGTATCGGCACCATCCGATGTGGATGTATTCTGGTACTGAAGACACCACTCGGGTCCACCCGGAGGAGGTTGATGATGCCATACTGGAAAGATGGATGACTGCCATCACTGGGAACAAGGACAACCCCCGTGGAGCCAGGAGGATCCCTCCACTCGACCAATCGTACGAGCCAGACAAGGTTTTAATCCTGTATTTTTTATTCTGATTCTGCTTACTCCGTCTTGTTTGCTTTAAATCGGTCGACTGGATTTCATCTTGTTTGTCTTCTTGCAGGTCACCACTGAGATGTACTCGGTGCCCAACGGGGCGCAAGAGCCAGTTGAGGAGGAAGAAGGGAGCGGAGGTGAAAGCCAGGAGGAATGGCAGTCTGACGGCGGGGGGGACGAAGACGACGACAGCTCTGACGAAGAGGAGGGGAAGGAAGAGGAGGAAGAAGTCGACCCTCCTCGTATGGAAAGGCGATCCAAGCTCGCCCATGACCCCGCGATCGAGCGCGGCAAGGACATCGCACCTGTCGGGCAGTCGACGAAACGTCCTCGGACGACTTCTCCGGCGCCGACTGAAAAAGCATCAAAGCAACCCCGAGCGACGACGTCGAAGCCGACAAAGGTTTTGCCCAAGATGAAGATGGCTATCCCCACTATTTCCGGGTACCGCAGAACTTGAGCTTTTTGGTTCAGGGCAAACATACTTTTGGTCGACTTGTTGACTGATCAACTGATTTCTGAAATCTGCAGCGCTGCCACCTCCGAGACCTCAGCCAGGAACGAAGACCAGGAGATGGAAGATGCTGTTACCTCTAACCTTGGTATGATCGTCGTAATTTTGTTTTTGGTCGATTGGATTTCCGTTTTTAACTTGAATCTTTCCTGTAGTCTCGCCTCATGTCATTGATCTCCCTGATGATGATGATGAGGCGCCGTTGAGGTGGAGGAGAACTAAGAAGGCACCTGCCGACAAGACCGCTCAAGCTGCATCGATGCCTGAGGCACTGGTTCATGAGGGTGGCAACGCCACTTGGACTTCTGTGTCTTTTGCTGTGCCGCTGACGAGTATCCGGCCTTCAACGTCGACTGCTGATCAGCCTTCCCTTTTCGCCACGCACCATGTCCCGGAGGACCAAGTGGGTGCTGCTAGGGAGGCTATACGCCAAGCGGGGCTCATGATGGAGCAGATGAAGGTGGTCCGGGGAGCCAGCCAAGCGGCCTATGATGCCAGTTCAGCTCTTCAGAACAACGTCCAGGTTACTCGATCGCCACCTGCTCTGTTAGGATATGCTACCTGAAAAACTCTTCTTTCTGAAGATCTTCGTATCTGTACACCCACTGGGTGTGTCGATTGAATTTTCAGACTAGTGGGGGCACGCTGAGTGCACCCACTGGGTGTAGTCCCCGAGACTATGGTGGATTGCTGGCAGTCGACCGTAGTCTTTATACTTTGTACCTTTTGGATAACTTCTTCACTCGGTCTGGTCGGACCATGTCGAGTGGAACCTTGAGACCGATGGGGGCACGCTGAGTGCACCCACTGGGTGTAATCCCCGAGACTATGGTGGACTGCTGGCAGTCGACCGTAGTCTGAAGAACTTTTTTTTCTTCTTTTTTTTCGGTCGACTGATCGAACCGAGTCAGTAGGACCATTGGGGGCACGCTAAGTGCACCCACTGGGTGTAGTCCCCGAGACTACTGTCGAATATTTTGAATTGGCTGTAGTCTTAGAAACGCAATGATTTTTCTTAGTTACTCGGAAGTAACCTATCTGTGACGTCTGTCGACTGATTCTTTGCAGAAATCTTGCGAGCTTGTGGCTCGATACACTGAATTGGAGAACAAACAGATCCAGCTCGACCTTGACTTGAAGCTTGCACAGGAAAACTTGCAGAAGGCGAGAGACGAAGCAAAAGGTATGGCTGGTGAGATCTTGACAACTGATTTTGTTTTTCTGTCCCTTTCTAATTCTGACCTCGCTGTTATTTTGCGGACAAAATGGAGGAGGCTTTGAAGAAGAAGGATCGTGACCTTGCCGAGGCGCAACAAACGGCCCTGAACAAAACCAAGCTCGCGGAAGAGAAGTTGTCTTCAGTCGGAAAACTTGAAGAAGAAAACGCCAATCTGAAAGCTGCTCTTGATGTGGCCAACAAGGAAGTTAGTCGACTGAAGAACGACAAGATAGGTCTGAGCGACAAGGTTGGCGAACTGGCGGGGAAGAGGAATGATCTAGAGGCTTATCTGGGAGGGCTCGCCAAGAAGCTATTCTTCATGCTTGAAGGTAACTCCTTTTATCCGACTGACTTGTTATCACCGACTCATCATAGGACCTTTAGCTTGAACTTGAGTTGCGTTCGCAGAATTCTGTCAGAACTTCGAGGAGGAGACTAGTCGAGTGGAGACAAGCCTGGACCCCATTAACTCCCCCGTGAAGGATGAAGCTGCCATGAATGTTTTCCGACTGGAGTCTCGTGTTGCTGATGTGGTGGACTACCTCGCTCGACTGAAGGTTGCGGTGTCGCGGATCGACTCAACACTCTGGCCAGGCGAAACACTTCAAAACGACCTTGAGTCTTTAATGACTCGACTGAATGATGTTCCAAGTCGAGTGCAAGAGTGGAAGAAGTCTTCTGCCAGATGTGGTGCTGATGTCGCTCTGGTCCGTGTTCATTGCAAGGAGGCGCGAGAGGAAAAGCTGGCGTCCATCAAAGTTGCCAACACCAAGAAGCATGACTTCCGATCTTTCATGGAGACTTTTATTGGTGCTGCCACCCGAAATGCTGATGGGATTGACCTGGACCAGTTCGCCGCGCCGTCTAGTCCTCCACCTGAGGAGTAAAAAACCTTTATGATTCATCTTAAATTTGCCTCGAAATGCCGAGTGATCCTGTAACCGATAAAATTCAACGGGCTTGAGGCCTGGGCACTTCTGCATCCTTAGGATGCTATCCGAACTTTACTTATTATCGAAATACGCTTTTGTTTGCCTTCGAGTGAACTTTGCTCTTCACTCGGATTATGCTTCAATGCTTGAGATGCAGCTCTGAGGTGGATCCAGTTGACCTACACTTTGTTGTTCTTGCAGGCGCAGGAGAAGGTAGTAGTCGACCTGTATCTCGTCGTCCTTGCAGATCGGGATGGAGCGCACGTTGTACTTGTGGCGTAGCTCCGAAGGAGGAGGTAACAGTCGACCGGCACCTCGTCGTCCTTGCGGATCGGGATTGAGCGCACGTTGTACTTGTGGCGTAGCTCCGAAGGAGGAGGTAACAGTCGACCGACACCTCATCATCCTTGCGGATCGGGATGGAGCGCACGTTGTACTTGTGGCGTAGCTCCGAAGGAGGAGGTAACAGTCGACCTGCACCTCGTCGTCCTTGCGGATCGGGATGGATTTTGTACTTAGGCGAGTTCTGGACTGCAGCTAAGCCTCCGAGTGGGAGGGTTGCTCTCCACTCGGTAGGATTTTTTTTACTTAGGCGAGTGCTGGGCTGCTGCTAAGCCTCCGAGTGGGAGGGTTGCTCTCCACTCGGTAGGATTTTTTAAACTTAGGCGAGTGCTGGACTGCTGCTAAGCCCCCGAGTGGGAGGGTTGCTCTCCACTCGGTAGGATTTTTTAAACTTAGGCGAGTACTGGACTGCTGCTAAGCCCCCGAGTGGGAGGCCTGCTCTCATCTCGGTAGGATTTTTTAAACTTAGGCGAGTACTGAACTGATGCTAAGCCTCCGAGTGGGAGGTCTGCTCTCCACTCGGTAGGATTTTTAAACTTAGGCGAGTACTGGACTACTGCTAAGCCTCCAAGGAGGATTTTTGTGTCGTAGCTTTGAAGGGGAAGGCAACAGTCGCCCTTGCAAAGCGTACATTGTATTAAATACTTAGGCGAGTACTCGGACTGCAGCTAAGCCCCCGAGTGGGAGACTGGCTCCACACTCGGTAGGATTTTCAAATACTTAGGCGAGTACTTGTACTGCATCTAAGCCCCCGAGTGGGAGACTGGCTGAACACTCGGTAGGATTTTCAGATACTTAGGCGAGTACTTGGACTGCAGCTAAGCCCCCGAGTGGGAGACTGGCTCCACACTCGGTAGGATTTTCAAATACTTAGGCAAAACGGATTCGCAGCTAAGCCCCCGAGTGGGAGGCTGACTCTACACTCAGTAGGATTTTCAAATACTTAGGCGAAACGGATTCGCAGCTAAGCCCCCGAGTGGGAGGTTGGCTCTCCACTCGGTAGGGATTTTTTTACAAACTTAGACGAAACAGGTTCGCAGCTAAGCCACTCACTGGGGGAAATTTCTTATGTAAACAAAAAGTAATAACAATCACTGGGAAAATTATAACATTCTTGTCTTTTATAAACAAACTACAGAGGTACTTTTATTACATCTCACCCGAGTGAGTTTTTAAGTGTAAAAGGGGTGAAGTAGCTCCGCATTCCAAGCTCGAGGCTCATCAATCTGGCGTTCGACGTTGTAAAGATGGTAAGCTCCATTGTGGAGAACTCTGGTGACGATGAAGGGACCTTCCCAAGTGGGAGCGAGCTTGTGTGGTTTCTGTTGATCCACTCGGAGGACCAAGTCCCCTTCTTGAAAGGCTTGGCTCTTCACATTTCTAGCATGGAATCGACGCAAGTCCCGCTGATAGATGTTTGAGCGGATCAAGGCCATCTCTCTCTCCTCTTCAAGGAGGTCGACTGCGTCTTGCCGGGCTTGCTCTGCTTCAGCTTCAGAGTAGAGTTCAACTCGCGCGCATTGTGAAGCAGGTCGCTTGGCAGAACTGCTTCAGCTCCATAGACCATAAAGAATGGAGTTCTCCCAGTCGATCGATTAGGAGTGGTCCTTAACCCCCAAAGAACCGATGGAAGTTCGTCGACCCACGCTCCTGCTGCATGCTTGAGATCACGCATCAGTCGAGGTTTCAGTCCTTTAAGAATTAGACCATTTGCTCGTTCTGCTTGTCCATTCGACTGGGGGTGAGCAACTGAAGCATAGTCGACCCGCGTGCCCTGAGAAGCGCAAAAGGCTTTAAACTTGTCGGAATCAAAGTTCGACCCATTGTCAGTGATGATGCTGTGCGGAACTCCATATCTGAATATCAACTCTCTGATGAAACTGATAGCAGTGCACGCATCAAGGTTCTTGATAGGTTTAGCTTCGATCCACTTCGTTAACTTGTCGACTGCCACAAGCAAATGAGTGAAACCGCTCCTGCCAGTTCTTAGTGGTCCGATCATATCCAACCCCCAAACAACGAAAGGCCAGACGAGTGGAATGGTCTTCAATGCTGAGGCGGGTTTGTGTGACATATTGGAGTAGAACTGACATCCTTCACACTTATCGACTATTTCCTTGGCCATTTCATTTGCTTTCGGCCAGTAAAATCCCGCTCGGTATGCTTTCGCCACGATGGTCCGAGAGGACGCATGGTGACCACAGGTCCCCGAGTGGATATCATCAAGAATTATCTGACCTTCTTCGGGCGTTATGCATTTCTGGCTGACCCCAGTCACGCTTTCTCTGAACAACTGTCCCTTGATCACCGTAAAGGCTTTGGATCGGCGGACGATCTATCGAGCCTCATCTTCGTTCTCCGGGAGCTCTTTCCTCAGGATATACACAATGTACAGTACTATCCAGTCGGGAGTGACAACCACGACTTCCAGGATCAGGTCGACCACCGCTGGGACCTCAACTTCAGTCGGATTAGTGGCACTTTTTGGCTGTGGAGCTTCTTCGGTGAAAGGATCCTCTTGAATCGATGGTGTGCGGATGTGCTCCAAAAACACATCACTGGGAATGGCTTCCCTCTTGGACCCTATTTTCGCCAAATCATCAGCAGCTTGATTTTTCAGTCGGGTTATATGATGAAGCTCTAACCCCTCGAACTTTTTCTCTAGCTTCCTCACTGCATTACAATAACCAGTCATGGCTGGGCTTCTGACGTCCCACTCCTTCATCACCTAATTAACCACCAGATCTGAGTCGCCATAAACCATGAGGCGACGGACGCTGAATGAAATGGCCATGCGCAACCCATACAACAGGGCTTCGTATTCTGCTTCGTTATTGGAAGAATCAAACTGAATCTGGAGCACGTATCTGAGCTTATCTCCTCGGGGGGAAACCAATACTACCCCAGCACCAGAACCATTCAGCATCTTGGAACCATCAAAGAACATAGTCCAGTGCTCCGAGTGAACTTGAGTCGGTAACTGTTGTTCAATCCACTCGGCGATGAAATCGGCTATTGCTTGGGACTTGATGGCTTTCTTTGCCTCAAACTTGATATCAAGGGGAAGAAGTTCAATCGCCCATTTAGCCACTCGACCAGTTGCATCTCTGTTGTGCAGAATCTCTGATAGTGGGGCGTTGCTGACGACTGTAATGGAATAATCAGAGAAGTAATGAGCAACTTTCTTCGTGGTCATATAAATCCCATACACAAGCTTCTGATAATGCAGGTATCTTTGCTTTGACGGGGTTAATACTTCAGAAAGATAATATACTGGGCGCTGAACTTTGAAGGACTTTCCTTCCTCTTCTCGCTCGACCGTAAGTACTGTACTGACGACTTGTCCTGTGGCTGCAATGTAAAGCAGCAACGGCTCCTTGCTGATTGGGGCAGCAAGCACCGGCTGGGTGGAGAGCAGAGCTTGAGCTCTGCAAATGCTGCATCAGCTTCAGGAGTCCACTCGAACTTGTCTGACTTCTTCATCAGTCGGTAAAGAGGCAATGCCTTTTCACCGAGGCGAGAGATGAATCGACTTAAAGCGGCCAAGCATCCAGTAAGCTTCTGGACATCGTGCACACGCACAGGGCGTTTCATTCGGAGTATAGTGCCAACTTTTTCTGGGTTAGCGTCGATTCCTCGTTCAGAAACGAAAACGAGTAACTTTACGCGGGAACTCGAATGTGCACTTTGATGGATTAAGCGATATCATACCTCCTGAGATTGGCAAATGTTTCAGCAAGGTCAGTCAACAGGTCGGAACCTTTCCATGACTTGACCACAATGTCATCCATGTACGCTTCCACATTCCGACTGATTTGAGTGAGTAAGCTCGTCGAAATGTGGAAGCGTACATGGATGACATTGTGGTCATTGAAGAAAGATAACCGCTCACATCCCGCAGTCGAGTCGACTATCTGGTCGATGCGGGGGAGAGGAAAATGATCTTTCGGGCAGGCCCGATTGATATGTTTGAAATCGATGCACATGCGCAGTGATTTGTCCTTCTTAGGGACCATGACAACATTGGCGAGCCACTCAGAGTGGTAAATCTCTCGAATAAACTCTGCTGCTAAGAGCCGAGCCACCTCCTCGCCAGTGGCCTTTCTCTTCTGGACGACGGACCGTCGAAGATGTTCTTTGACAGGTTTAACTTTTGAGTCGACTCGTAGACGATGCTCAGCCAGTCCCCTGGGAACACCCGGCATGTCAGCGGGCTTCCATGCAAAGATGTCCCAGTTCTCACGGAGGAACTGGATGAGCGCTTCTTCCTATTTGGAGTCGAGTGTTGTTGAAATGTGGGTCGGAGCAGCACTTGGATCAGTCGGATGAATATGAACCGGTTTCGTCTCTCCAGACGACTGAAATGCCGACTTCGTGGCGGGCTTCTTGGCTCGCAACAAATCACTCGGGTCTGCAGTTTTCTGGTACTCTTGCAGCTCGACCACTGCCATCTGAGCGTCAGCAATCTTAGAGCTTTTCTGAAAACACTCTTCTGCTTTTTTCCGATTGCCAGTGACAGTGATCACACCTTTGGGACCTGGCATCTTCAGTTTGAGGTACACATAACATGGTCGAGCCATGAAACGCGCATATGCCGGCCTCCCCGGGATAGCATGATAAGCGCTCTGGAAATCCACGACCTCAAAGGTCAACTTTTCCTTACGAAAATTCTTGGAGTCACCAAAAACCACACCGAGAGCAATTTGGCCGAGTGACTCAGCCTTCTTTCCAGGGATGACTCCATGGAAGCTCATGTTGCTGGTGCTGAGTCTGGACATCGGAATGCCCATCCCTTTCAATGTCCCTGCATACAATATGTTTAGGCCACTGCCACCATCCATCAAAACCTTAGTTAGTCGAGTGCCTTCGACGACTGGGTCGACCACCAACGCTTGCCTCCCAGGGGTGGCTATTTGTGTTGCGTGATCGACTGGTCGAGCGTGATGGCGGTCTGCGACCATTCGAATGGTGGGCGTCGCCGGGCGACCATATTCACTTCGCGGTTGATAACTTTCAATTGACTTTTGCTTTGAACGTCAGCAAAAATCATCAGAGTGGAATTGACCTGAGGGTATCCGCCGTCACTATCTTCCTTGTCCTCAACTTTATCCGACTCCTTTTCCTTGTCCTTGGGCTGCTTCCCCTGGAACTGCTGAATCAAGAGCCGGCACTGTCGAGTGGTATGCTTTGGGTAAATAAGTTTACCCTCTTCATCTTTCTTCGTGTGGACGTGACATGGCAAGTCCAACACATCATTTCCATCTTGGTCTTTCACTTTCTTAGGGTTCCAAGGCCCCTTGGGTTTCCCCTTGAACTTTCCTGGAGTCACGGCCAAGGCTTCTCCAGAGCAAGCGGCTCGACTTTCCGCTTCGTTTCCATTGGAGTTCCCTCCACCGGTTTCATTAGCGGCTGACTTGTACTTGCCACTCCGAAGCCGGTCCTCTTCTTCACCATTGGCGTACTTGGTGGCAATCTCCATCATCCGACTCAGGGTCATATCTCCTGTCCGACCGAACTTCAGACTCAACTCTCTGTTTTTAACGCCTTCCTTGAAGGCACAGACTGCCTGATGATCAGATACATTCTCAACTGTGTGGTGCAAAGTGATCCATCTCTGGATGTAATCCCTCAGGGTTTCATTCGACTTCTGCACACACGATTGCAACTCTGTCAATCCTGCTGGCCGTTTGCAAGTTCCTTCAAATGTCCTGATAAACACTCGGGCAAGATCCTCCCAAGTGTAAATACTGCTGGGTGCTAACTGATTCAGCCAAGCTCTGGCCGACCCCTCCAACATAAGTGGCAGGTGTTTCATGGCCACTTCATCGTTGCCGCCGCCGATCTGAACAGCCACTCGGTAGTCCTCAAGCCAAGTATCTGGCTTAGACTCACCAGTGAACTTACTGACTCTAGTCGCCAACCTGAAGTTGGGAGGAATCACCGCGGCTCTGATGGCTCTGCTAAAACACTCTGGTCCTGAGACGTGTACTCTGCTGCTGATGGGCGCATTTCTGTCATGGCCTTCTCGGTTAGCTCTGTTCCTGTCGACCAGACTTTGAACGATGACGGATCTCGCATCAAAGCCTGGTTCCCTGGAGTCGACTGGAATCCTTCGCCCAACACCGTGTCTTGGCGTCTCGTCGTCCCCAGAGTGTGGCGCGATATGATCCACCCCTTGGAGGAGGGGTGGGCACTCGACGTCGATCATCACGATCGAATCGGTCCTTGTACTGTTCACGCCGGCCTCCATGACCCTCACGCCTCAGGGGCGATCTTGGGCTGTGAGCCGACTGGACTGTATTCGCAGCGACGGATCTGTTGTGAATCTTGTTCCGCGACTGTGATACAGCTGAATTTTGATCTCCTACTGCCCGGAGTAAATCTCTGATCTGGAGTAAGCCTCTGCCAGCCTCCAACTGGGAAGGCTGAATGGACTCTGCTATACGGGCTGCAGCTGCTAGATTCTGAATGGGAGTTCGGTATACCTGAGTTGGTTGTGGAAAGAGTTGACGTTGACTGGACGACGGGACCCGTTGTTGTGCTCGTTCGTCGAGCACTCACTGGAGATTTTCCAGTCAAGTGCGCTCAGCCAAGTTGGCCAAACGTGCATCTTCTAAGGCACGGGCCTCGGGGGTTTCTCCAACGATAGGAGTGTGAAGCGCATCCATGTTCCGGCGGCGAAGCTCCTCCCTCTGCAGCGAAGTGAGGGGCTCGGGTTGGTACTCTTCGTGAGCCTGCGCCAGCCCGCCCCCACCAACGCCCCCGTCAGTGCGGGGGAAACCAGGAGGACTGCGTGGTTCGTCGACCATCGGAACCTCCGCCGCCAGATCGCTGCTGTCGCATTCGGATGCAGTCTCTATGGAGCCATTCGACAGATCGAACAGGCCGTAGAGAGATTCGTCGGGCTCGATTGCCGCGACTTGGGGAGTGGCCGACTGGCGGGCCACCGCGTGCCCCACCTGAAGGAAATATGCCCTAGAGGCAATAATAAAGTTATTATTTATTTCCTTATATCATGATAAATGTTTATTATTCATGCTAGAATTGTATTAACCGGAAACATAATACATGTGTGAATATATAGACAAACAGTATGTCACTAGTATGCCTCTACTTGACTAGCTTGTTAATCAAAGATGGTTATGTTTCCTAACCATGAACAAGGAGTTGTTATTTGATTAACAAGGTCACATCATTAGTTGAATGATCTGATTGACATGACCCATTCCGTTAGCTTAGCACACGATCGTTTAGTATGTTGCTATTGCTTCCTTCATGACTTATACATGTTCCTATGACTATGAGATTATGCAACTCCCATTTACCGGAGGAACACTTTGGGTACTACCAAACGTCACAACGTAACTGGGTGATTATAAAGGAGTACTACAGGTGTCTCCAAAGGTACTTGTTGAGTTGGCGTATTTCGAGATTAGGTTTTGTCACTCCGATTGTCGGAGAGGTATCTCTAGGCCTTCTCGGTAATACACATCACATAAAGCCTTGCAAGCATTGCAACTAAAGAGTTAGTTGTGAGATGATGTATTACGGAGCGAGTAAAGAGACTTTCCGATAGCGAGATTAAACTAGGTATTGGATACCGACGATCGAATCTCGGAAAGTAACATACCGATGACAAAGGGAACAACGTATGTTGTTATGCGGTTTGACCGATAAAGATCTTCGTAGAATATGTAGGAACCAATATGAGCATCCAGGTTCCGCTATTGGTTATTGACCGAGAATAGTTCTAGGTCATGTCTACATAGTTCTCGAACCGTAGGGTCCGCACGCTTAAGGTTTCAATGACGGTTATTATGAGTTTATGTATTTTGATGTACCAAGGAGTTCGGAGTCCCGGATGTGATCACGGACATGACGAGGAGTCTCGAAATGGTCGAGACATAAAGATTGATATATTGGTTGGTTATATTCGGACACGGAAAGGTTCGGAAGTTTCGGAGAAAACCGGAGTGCCGGAGGGGTTACGGAACCCCGGGAAGTTATGGGCCTTATTGGGCCAAGAGGGGAGAGAGGGCTGCACCAGGAGGTGGTGCCCTCCATGGGGAGTCCGAATTGACTAGGAGGGGGGCGCAGCCCCCCTTCCTCCCTCTCCCTCTCTTCCTTCCCTTCCTCTTCCTAGTAGGACTAGGAAAGGGAGTCCTACTCCTACTAGGAGGAGACTCCCTCCCTTGGTGCGCCCCAAGGGCTGGCCGCCCTCCCCTTGCTCCTTTATATACGGGGCGGGGGCACCCTAGAACACACAAGTTGATCTACGGATCGTTCCTTAGCCGTGTCGGTGCCCCCTCCACCATATTCCACCTCGGTCATATTGTAGCGGTGCTTAGGCGAAGCCCTGCGACGGTAGAACATCAAGATCGTCACCACGCCGTCAGGTTGTGGAACTCCTTCCCGACGCTTTGCTGGATCGGAGCTCGGGGATCGTCATCGAGCTGAACGTGTGCCAAGAACTCGGAGGTGCCGGAGTAACGGTGCTTGGATCGGTCGGATCGTGAAGACGTACGACTACATCAACCGCGTTAATATAACGCTTCCGCTTTCGGTCTACGAGGGTACGTGGACGGACACTCTCCCCTCTCGTTGCTATGCCATCACCATGGTCTTGCGTGATCGTAGGAAAATTTTTGAAATTACTACGTTCCCCAACAGTGGTATCCGAGCCTGGTTTTATGCGTTGATGTCATATGCACGAGTAGAACACAAGTGAGTTGTGGGCGATACAAGTCATACTACCTACCAGCATGTCATACTTTGGTTCAGCGGTATTGTGAGATGAAGCGGCCCGGACCGACATTACGCGTACGCTTACGCGAGACTGGTTTCACCGCTGTGAGCACTCGTTGCTTAAAGGTGACTGGCGGGTGTCTGTCTCTCTCACTTTAGTTGAACCGAGTGTGGCTACGCCCGGTCCTTGAGAAGGTTAAAACGGAGTCTATTTGACGAAGTATCGTTGTGGTTTTGATGCGAGGTAAGAACGGTTCTTGCTCAGCCCGTAGCAGCCACGTAAAACTTGCAACAACAAAGTAGAGGACGTCTAACTTGTTTTTGCAGGGCATGTTGTGATGTGATATGGTCAAGACGTGATGCTATATTTTATTGTATGAGATGATCATGTTTTGTAACCGAGTTATCGGCAATCTGGCGGAGCCATATGGTTGTCGCTTTATTGTATGAAATGCAACGCCATGTAATTGCTTTACTTTATCACTAAGCGGTAGCGATAGTCGTAGAAGCAATAGTTGGCGAGACGACAACGATGCTACGATGGAGATCAAGGTGTCGCGCCGGTGGCGATGGTGATCATGATTGCTTCGAGATGGAGATCACAAGCACAAGATGATGATGGCCATATCATATCACTTATATTGATTGCATGTGATGTTTATCCTTTATGCATCTTATCTTGCTTTGATTGACGGTAGCATTATAAGATGATCTCTCACTAAAATTATCAAGTAGTGTTCTCCTGAGTATGCACCGTTGCCAAAGTTCGTCGTGCGAGACACCACGTGATGATCGGGTGTGATAAGCTCCACGTCCATCTACAATGGGTGCAAGCCAGTTTTGCACACGCAGAATACTCAGGTTATACTTGACGAGCCTAGCATATACAGATATGGCCTCGAACACGGAGACCGAAAGGTCGAACGTGAATCATATAGTAGATATGATCAACATAAGATGTTCACCATTGAAAACTACTCCATCTCACGTGATGATCGGTTATGGTTTAGTTGATTTGGATCACGTGATCACTTAGATAACTAGAGAGATGTCTGTCTAAGTGGGAGTTCTTTAATAATATGATTAATTGAACTTAAATTTATCATGAACTTAGTCCTGATAGTATTTTGCAAATTATGTTGTAGATCAATAGCTCGCGTTGTTGCTTCCCTATGTTTTTATATGTGTTCCTAGAGAAAATTGTATTGAAAGATGTTAGTAGCAATGATGCGGATTGGATCCGTGATCTGAGGTTTATCCTCATTGCTGCGCAGAAGAATTATGTCCTTAATGCACCGCTAGGTGACAAACCTATTGCAGGAGCAGATGCAGACATTATGAACGTTTGGCTAGCTCAATATGAGCAGATACAGACGTTATGAACGTTTGGCTAGCTCAATATGATGACTACTTGATAGTTTAGTGCACCATGCTTAACGGTTTAGAATCGGGACTTCAAAGACGTTTTGAACGTCATGGACCATATGAGATGTTCCAGGAATTGAAGTTAATATTTCAAGCAAATACCCGAGTTGAGAGATATGAAGTCTCCAACAAGTTCTATAGCTAAAAGATGGAGGAGAATCGCTCAACTAGTGAGCATGTGCTCAGATTGTCTGAGTACTTCAATCGCTTGAATCAAGTGGGAGTTAATCTTCCAGATAAGATAGTGATTGACAGAATTCTCTAGTCACCATCACTAAGTTAGTAGAACTTCGTGATGAACTATAGTATGCAAGGGATGACGAAAAAGATTCTCGAGCTCTTCGCGATGCTAAAATCGCGAAGGTAGAAATCAAGAAAAACATCAAGTGTTGATGGTTGACAAGACCACTAGTCTCAAGGAAAATGGCAAAGGGAAGAAGGGAACTTCAAAAGGAACGGCAAGCAAGTTGCTGCTCGAGTGAAGAAGCCCAAGTCTAGACCTAAGCACGAGACTAAGTACTTTTGCTGCAATGGAACTGGTCCTTTGGAAGCGAACTACCCTGAATATTTGGTGGATAAGAAGGATGGCAAAGTGAACAAGGTTATATTTGATATACAGGTTATTGATGTGTGCCTTACTAGTGTTTATAGTAGCCCCGAGTATTTGATACTGTTAGGTTGCTAAGATTAGTAACTCAAACAGGAGTTCAGAATAAGCAGAGACTAGTTGAAGGGAAGTGACGATGAGTGTTGGAAGTAGTTCCAAGATTGATATGATCATCATCGCACACTCCCTATACTTTCGGGATTAGTGTGGAACCTAAATAAGTGTTATTTGGTGTTGAGCATAAATATGATTTGATCATGTTTATTGCAAAACGGTTATTCATTTAAGTAAGAGAATAAATTGTTGTTCTGTTTACATGAATAAAACCTTATATGGTTACACACCCAATGAAAATGGTTCATTGGATCTCGATCATAGTGATACACATATTCATAATATTGAAACCAAAAGATGCAAAGTTAATAATGATAGTGCAACTTATTTGTGGCTTTGCCGTTTAGGTCATATTGGTGTAAAGCGCATGAAGAAAACTCCATGCTTGATGGACTTTTGGAATCACTTGATTATGAATCATTTGATGCTTGCGAACCGTGCCTTTTGGGCAAGATGACTAAAACTCCGTTCTCCGGAACAATGGAACAAGCTACTGACTTATTGGGAATAATACATACCGATGTATGCGATCCAATGAGTGTTGATGCTCGTGGCAAGTATCGTTATTTTCTGACCTTCACAAGATGATTTGAGCAGATATGGGTATATCTACTTGATGAAACATAAGTCTGAAATAGTTGAAAGGTTCAAAGAATTTCAGAGTGAAGTGGAAAATCATCGTAACAAGAAAATAAAGTTTCTGCGATCTGATCGTGGAGATGAATATTTGAGTTACGAGTTTGGTCTTCAATGAAAACAATGTGGAATAGTTTCACAGCTCACGCCACCTGGAACACCACAACATTATGGTGTGTCCGAACGTCATAACCGTACTTTATTTTGATATGGTGCGATCTATGATGTATCTTACCGATTTACCACTATCGTTTTGGGGTTATGCATTAGAGACAGCTGCATTCACGTTTAATAGGGCACCATCTAAATCCGCTGAGATGACACCGTATGAACTATGGTTTAGCGATAAACCTAAGCTGTCGTTTCTTAAAGTTTGAGTTGTGATGCTTATGTGAAAAGGTTTTCACCTGATAAGCTCGAACCCAAATCGAGAATGCGTCTTCATAGAATACCCAAAGGAAAAGTTGGGTACACCTTCTATCACAGATCCGAAGGCAAGTTTTTCGTTGCTAAGATGGATCCTTTCTAGAGAAGAAGTTTCTCTCGAAAGAAGTGAGTGGGAGGAAAGTAGAACTTGATGAGGTAAATGTACCTTCTCCCTTATTGGAAAGTAGTTCATCACAGAAATCAGTTCCAGTGATTCCTACACCAATTAGTGAGGAAGTTAATGATGATGATCATGAAACTTCAGATCAAGTTGTTACCAAACCTCGTAGGTCTTCCAGAGTAAGATCCGCACCAGAGTGGTACGGTAATCCTATTCTAGAAGTCATGTTACTAGACCATGATGAACCTACGAACTATGAGGAAGCGATGATGAGCCCAGATTCCGCGAAATGGTTTGAGACCATGAAATCTGAGATGGGATCCATATATGAGAACAAAGTGTGGACTTTGATGGAGTTGCCCGATGATCGGCAAGCCATATTATATAAATGGATCTTCAAGAGGAAGACAGATACTGATAGTAGTGTTACTATCTACAAAGCTCGACTTGTCGCAAAAAGGTTTTCGACAAGTTCAAGGTGTTGACTACAATGAGATTTTCTCAACTGTAGCGATTCTTAAGTCTGTCCGAATCATGTTAGCAATTGCCACATTTTATGAAATCTGGCAAATGGATGTCAAAACTACATTCTTTAATGGATTTATTAAAGAAGAGTTGTATATGATGCAACCAGAAGTTTTTGTCAATCCTAAAGGAGCTAACAAAATGTGCAAGCTTCAGCGATCCATCTATGGACTGGTGCAAGCATCTCGAGTTGGAATAAAAGCTTTGATAGTGTGATCAAAGCATATAGTTTTATACAGACTTACGGTGAAGCCTGTATTTACAAGAAAGTGAGTGGGAGCACTACAACATTTCTGATAAGTATATGTGAATGACATATTGTTGATCGGAAATAATGTAGAATTATTATGCAAAGCATAAAGGAGTATTTGAAAGGAGTTTTTCAAAGAAAGACCTCGGTGAAGCTGCTTACATATTGAGCATCAAGATCTATAGAGATAGATCAAGACGCTTGATAAGTTTTTCAATAAATACATACCTTGACAAGATTTTGAAGTAGTTCAAAATGGAACAGTCAAAGAAAGAGTTCTTGCCTGTGTTACAAGGTGTGAGATTGAGTAAGACTCAAAACCCGACCACGGCAGAAGATAGAAAGAGAATGAAAGTCATTCCCTATGCATCAGCCATAGGTTCTATAAAGTATGTCATGCTGTGTACCAGATCTATTGCATACCCTACCACTGAGTTTGGCAAGGGAGTACAATAGTGATCTAGGAATAGATCACTGGACAGCGGTCAAAATTATCCTTAATGGAATAAGGATATGTTTCTCGATTATGGAAGTGATAAAAGGTTAGTAAGTAAAGGGTTACGCCGATGCAAGTTTTGACACCGATCTGGATGACTTTAAGTCTCGATCTAGATACATATTAATAGTGGGAGCAATTAGCTAGAGTAGCTCCGTGCAGAGCATTGTTGACATAGAGATTTGCAAAATACATACGGATCTGAATGTGGCAAACCCGTTGACTAAGATTCTCTCACAAAGCAAAACATGATCACACCTTAGTACTCTTTGGGTGTTAATCACATAGCGATGTGAACTAGATTACTGAATCTAGTAAACCCTTTGGGTCTTGGTCACATGGCGATGTGAATTATGGGTGTTAATCACATGATGATGTGAACTATCGATGTTAATCACATGGTGATGTGATCTAGATTATTGACTCTAGTGCAAGTGGGAGACTGAAGGAAATATGCCCTAGAGGCAATAATAAAGTTATTATTTATTTCCTTATATCATGATAAATGTTTATTATTCATGCTAGAATTGTATTAACCGAAACATAATACATGTGTGAATATATAGACAAACAGTATGTCACTAGTATGCCTCTACTTGACTAGCTTGTTAATCAAAGATGGTTATGTTTCCTAACCATGAACAAGGAGTTGTTATTTGATTAACAAGGTCACATCATTAGTTGAATGATCTGATTGACATGACCCATTCCGTTAGCTTAGCACTTGATCGCTTAGTATGTTGCTATTGCTTCCTTCATGACTTATACATGTTCCTATGACTATGAGATTATGCAACTCCCATTTACGGAGGAACACTTTGGTACTACCAAACGTCACAACGTAATCGGGTGATTATAAAGGAGTACTACAGGTGTCTCCAAAGGTACTTGTTGAGTTGGCGATTTCGAGATTAGGTTTTGTCACTCCGATTGTCGGAGAGGTATCTCTAGGCCTTCTCGGTAATACACATCACATAAAGCCTTGCAAGCATTGCAACTAAAGAGTTAGTTGTGAGATGATGTATTACGGAACGAGTAAAGAGACTTTCCGAACGAGATTAAACTAGGTATTGGATACCGACGATCGAATCTCGGAAAGTAACATACCGATGACAAAGGAACAACGTATGTTGTTATGCGGTTTGACCGATAAAGATCTTCGTAGAATATGTAGGAACCAATATGAGCATCCAGGTTCCGCTATTGGTTATTGACCGAGAATAGTTCTAGGTCATGTCTACATAGTTCTCGAACCGTAGGGTCCGCACGCTTAAGGTTTCAATGGCGGTTATTATGAGTTTATGTATTTTGATGTACCAAGGAGTTGAGTCCCGGATGTGATCACGGACATGACGAGGAGTCTCGAAATGGTCGAGACATAAAGATTGATATATTGGATGGTTATATTCGACACGGAAAGGTTCCGGAAGTTTCGGAGAAAACCGGAGTGCCGGAGGGTTACGGAACCCCGGGAAGTTATGGGCCTTATTGGGCCAAGAGGGGGAGAGAGGGCTGCACCAGAGGTGGTGCGCCCCCTCCATGGGGAGTCCGAATTGACTAGGAGGGGGCGCAGCCCCCTTCCCTCTCCTCTCCTCTCTTCCTTCCCCTTCCCTCTTCCTAGTAGGACTAGGAAAGGGGAGTCCTACTCCTACTAGGAGGAGGACTCCCCCCTCCCTGGTGCGCCCCCAAGGGCTGGCCGGCCCTCCCCTTGCTCCTTTATATACGGGGGCAGGGGGCACCCTAGAACACACAAGTTGATCTACGGATCGTTCCTTAGCCGTGTGCGGTGCCCCCCTCCACCATATTCCACCTCGGTCATATTGTAGCGGTGCTTAGGCGAAGCCCTGCGACGGTAGAACATCAAGATCGTCACCACGCCGTCGTGCTGACGGAACTCCTTCCCCGACGCTTTGCTGGATCGGAGCTCGGGGATCGTCATCGAGCTGAACGTGTGCCAAGAACTCGGAGGTGCCGGAGTAACGGTGCTTGGATCGGTCGGATCGTGAAGACGTACGACTACATCAACCGCGTTAATATAACGCTTCCGCTTTCGGTCTACGAGGGTACGTGGACGGACACTCTCCCCTCTCGTTGCTATGCCATCACCATGGTCTTGCGTGATCGTAGGAAAATTTTTGAAATTACTACGTTCCCCAACACCACCCACCGCTGAAGCCTCGATCGACCGGAGCGCTTGCGCTGGCGCGAGACCGGGAGGGAGGACGGCACAAGGGTCGACCGATACTGGATCGACGGCTGCCGCAGGAGGACGCCGCGGATGCATCGCGAAAGTCGCCGCCCGCGGACGGGAGCGCAGCGTCTAATGTCGAGTGGAGCCTCCTGCAACCAAGCGGAGTCGCCGGCGATGAACGTGAGCGCGCCGAGACGGATCTCGCGGCCCTCAACCAAAACTCCGCCTGAAACCATGATGAATGGGATCGGAAAAATGCAACTTCTCCAAAAAATCGCTAAGACACCTGCCCCAAGGTGGGCGCCAACTGTCATGGTTCTAAGTCTGACAGTAGAATGGGGGGTAGGTATGGAGAGGCAAGATCTTAGCTATGGAGTAGTTGTGTACGCAGGATGTTTACGAGTTTATGCCCTTCTCGGAGGAAGTAACAGCCCTACGTCTCGGAGCCCGGAGGCGGTCGACTGTATTATGTGTGTATGAATTACAGGGGTGCGAACCCCTTACACTGAGGAGGGGGTGGCTTATATAGAGTTCGCCAGACCCCTCCCGCCCTCAGTTATGCAGGGTTAAAGATACATTAAGATAGGGGGTTACTGGTAACGCCCACATAAACTGATATAATGACCATAAAAGCTACTTATGACCGACCGTTTGGATGCAGTCTGGCTTTAGATCTCCTGGTGGTCGAGTGGTTGGCTTCATGGTCGAGTGTCTTCTAGTTGGTCGAGTGGAACTCTTCCAAGTCGACTGAAAGGTAGTTTCTTCTGGAGATGTCCTTGGGGAGGGTGTCTTAGACAGGTCCATGCCCCTACCCTAGGTATATGACTTCATCACCCCTCCCCCCTAGTTCGAATAGGACAAGGAGAGGGGGGCGGCGCCCCCCCCCTTTTCCTTCCTCTCTCCCTCCTCTTCCCCCCTTTCTCCTAGTCCAACAAGGAAGGAAGGAGTCCTACTCCCGGTGGGAGTAGGACTCCCCATGGCGCGCCCCCTCCTAGGCCGGCCGCCGCCTCCCCCCTTGCTCCTTTATATACGGGGGCAGGGGGCACCTCTAGACACAACAATTGATCTCTTGATCTCTTAGCGTGTCTGGTGCCCCCTCCACCATAGTCCTCCTCGATAATATTGTAGCGGTGCTTAGGCGAAGCCTGCGCGACGGTAGAACATCAAGATCGCCACCACGCCATCGCGGCCGACGGAACTCTCCCTCGACACTCGGCTGGATCGGAGTTCGAGGGACGTCATCGAGCTGAACGTGTGCTAGAACTCGGAGGTGTCGTAGTTTCGGTGCTTGATCGGTCGGGCCATGAAGACGTACGACTACATCAACCGCGTTGTTCTAACGCTTCCGCTTTCGGTCTACGAGGGTACGTGGACAACACTCTCCCCTCTTGTTGCTATGCATCACCATGATGTTGCGTGTGCGCAGGAAAATTTGGAAATTACTACGTTCCACAACAATGGTATCCAAGCCAGGTTTTATGCGTAGATGTTATATGCACAAGTAGAACACAAGTGAGTTGTGGGCGATACAAGTCATACTGCTTACCAGCATGTCATACTTTGGTTCGGCGGAATTGTTGGATGAAGCGGCCCGGACCGACATTACGCGTACGCTTACGCGAGACTGGTTCTACCTACGTGCTTTGCACACAGGTGGCTGGCGGGTGTCAGTTTCTCCAACTTTAGTTGAACCGAGTGTGGCTACGCCCGGTCCTTGAGAAGGTTAAAACAACACTAACTTGACGGACTATCATTGTGGTTTTGATGTGTAGGTAAGAACGGTTCTTGCTCAGCCCGTAGCAGCCACGTAAAACTTGCAACAACAAAGTAGAGGACGTCTAACTTGTTTTTGCAGGGCACGCCAGATGTGATATGGTCAAGACGTGATGCTATATTTTGTTGTATGAGATGATCATGTTTTGTAACCGAAAGTTATCGGCAATCGGCAGGAGCCATATGGTTGTTGCTTTATTGTATGAAATGCAAGCGCATTCTGTAATTGCTTTACTTTATCACTAAGCGGTAGCGATAGTCGAGAAGCAATAGATGGCTAAACGACAATGATGCTACGATGGAGATCAAGGTGTCGCTACCGGTGACGATGGTGATCACGACGGTGCTTTTGGAGATGGAGATCACAAGCACAAGATGATGATGGCCATATCATATCACTTATGTTGATTGCATGTGATGTTTATCCTTTATGCGTCTTATTTTTCTTTGATTGACGGTAGCATTTTAAGATGATCTCTCACTAATTATCAAGAAGTGTTCTCCCTGAGTATGCACCATTGCGAAAGTTCTTCGTGCTGAGACACCACGTGATGATCGGGTGTGATAGGCTCTACGTTCAAATACAACGGGTGCAAAACAGTTGCACACGCGGAATACTCAGGTTAAACTTGACGAGCCTAGCATATACAGATATGGCCTCGGAACACGAAGACCGAATGGTCGAACGTGAATCATATAGTAGATATGATCAACATAGTGATGTTCACCATTGAAAAGTACTCCATCTCACGTGATGATCGGACATGGTTTAGTTGATTTGGATCACGTGATCACTTAGATGACTAGAGAGATGTCTGTCTAAGTGGGAGTTCTTTAGTAATATGATTAATTGAACTTAAATTTATCATGAACTTAGTACTTGATAGTATTTTGCTTGTCTATGTTTGTTGTAGATAGATGGCTCGTGTTGTTGTTCTGTTGAATTTTAATGCGTTCCTTGAGAAAGCTAAGTTGAAAGATGATGGTAGTAATTACACGGATCGGGTCCGAATTTGAGGATTATCCTCATTGCTGCATTGAAGAATTACGCCCCGGAAGCACCGTTGGGTGCCAGTCCCTGCAGATGCAACCGATGACGTTAAGAACGTCTCGCGAGCAAAGCTGATGACTACTCGATAGTTCAGTGTGCCATGCTTTACGGCTTAGAACCGGGACTTCAACGACGTTTTGAACGTCATGGAGCATATGAGATGTTCCAGGAGTTGAAGTTAATGTTTCAAGCAAATGCCCGGATTGAGAGATATGAAGTCTCCAATAAGTTCTATAGCTGCAAGATGGAAGAGAATAGTTCTGTCAGTGAACATATACTCAAAATGTCTGGGTATAATAATCACTTGATTTAACTGGGAGTTAATCTTCCTGATGATAGTCTCATTGAAAGAATTCTTCAATCACTGCCACCAAGCTACAAGAGCTTCGTGATGAACTATAATATGCAAGGGATGGACAAGACTATTCCCGAGCTCTTTGCAATGCTAAAGGCTTCGGAGGTAGAAATCAAGCAGGAGCATCAAGTGTTGATGGTCAATAAGGCCACCAGTTTCAAGAAAAAGGGTAAAGGGAAGAAGAAGGGGAACTTCAAGAAGAACAGCAAGCAAGTTGCTGCTCAAGAGAAGAAACCCAAATCTGGACCTAAGCCTGAGACTGAGTGCTTCTACTGCAAGCAGACTGGTCACTGGAAGCGGAACTGCCCCAAGTATTTGGCGGATAAGAAGGATGGCAAGGTGAACAAAGGTATATGTGATATACATGTTATTGGTCTGTACCTTACCAATGCTCGCAGTAGCACCTGGGTATTTGATACTGGTTCTGTTGCTAATATTTGCAACTCGAAACAGGGACTACGGATTAAGCGAAGATTGGCTAAGGACGAGGTGACGATGCGCATGGGAAATGGTTCCAAAGTCGATGTGATCGCGGTCGGCATGCTACCTCTACATCTACCTTCGGGATTAGTTTTAGACCTGAATAATTGTTATTTGGTGCCAGCAATGAGCATGAACATTATATCTGGATCTTTTTTGATGCGAGCGGTTATTCATTTAAATCAGAGAATAATGGATGTTCTATTTATATGAGTAATATCTTTTATGGTCATTGTCGGTGTCAAAACCGGCGGATCTCGGGTAGGGGGTCCCGAACTGTGCGTCTAGGCGGATGGTAACAGGAGACAAGGGACACGATGTTTCTACCCAGGTTCGGGCCCTCTCGATGGAGGTAAAACCCTACTCCTGCTTGATTAATATTGATGACATGGGTAGTACAAGAGTAGATCTACCGCGAGATCAGAGAGGCTAAACCCTAGAAGCTAGCCTATGGTATGATTGTTGTTTGTCCTACGGACTAAAACCCTTCGGTTTATATAGACACAGAATAGGGTTAGGGTTACACAGAGTCGGTTACAATGGTAGGAAATCTACATATCTGTATCGCCAAGCTTGCCTTCCACGCCAAGGGAAGTCCTATCCGGACACGGGACGGAGTCTTCAATCTTGTATCTTCGTAGTCCAGGAGTCCGGCCAAAGATGATAGTTCGGCTATCCGGACACCCCCTAGTCCAGGACTCCCTCAGTAGCCCCTGAACCAGACTTCAATAACGACGAGTCCGGCGCGCACATTGTCGTCGGCATTGCAAGGCGGGTTCCTCCTCCGAATACTTCATAGAAGGTTTTGAACACAAGGATAGTGTCCGACTCTGCAAAACAAGTTCCACATACCACCGTAGAGAGAATAATTTTTGCATAGATCCACTGACGTATTTCGCGGCGTGACATCACACCATGGCCAAGCCTTTATTCGAATCATTTTTTTGACCCACCTCAGCGCGTTTAGAGAGGCGGTTTCCTTGGCACGTCTTATCAAAGCGTAGATCGTGCCCCTCCCTTATTCCGGGATTCTCATCAATACGGACATGGGTAACTCCAACTGCCGTTCGCCGGCACGCCTCTATCGGCGAGTCCCAATCGGTCACGGGAGGGCTCTTGGTATTCAACCTCTTTATAATGAGACCAAGGCCCTCTTCTTTTTTCCACCCTCCATCGAATCCACCTCGCGCTTCGAGTTCTAACACCCAAAGCTTCAGATTTAGGCGCTTCGGACCTTCGACAATGTTCGGCTCCGACCAGCTCGGCCGATGGATGTCTTCTTCCGTCACGGAAGAAGATGTGCTAAAGCTGCGAGACGCCAGGTATCTAACCGGCGAGATTTCGCATAGGCTGCCTGCTCCAGGGCAGGTCATTCCCACTCCCGAGCCTGGCGAGAGCGTGGTGTTCGTGTCTCACTTCCTTCGTGGTTTAGGTTTCCCGACGGATCCCTTTGTGCGGGGGCTCATGTTTTATTATGGGCTGGAATTCCATGACTTGAATCCGGAGTCCATCCTCCACATCTCGTCATTCATTGTCATATGTGAAGCCTTCCTCCATATTACCCCTCACTTTGGATTGTGGCTCAAGACCTTCAAGGTGGAGCCGAAGATGATCGAGGGGCAACAAGCAGAGTGCGGAGGGGCGGTCATAAGCAAGTGCGCTGATGCTCCATGGCCCGAGGGATCTTTTCAGGAGGAGCTTGGTTTGTGGCAACGGGAGTGGTTTTATATCACCACTCCCAGGGGCACCAAACGGGTGGTGCCACCCGCCTTCCGCTCAGGTCCACCACAGCGGCTGGCATCATGGGTTAACCGGGGGCTCGACTGGGGGCCGTCCAAGGACGTTCCTCTGTTGCAGGGCCGTATTCGAGACCTCCAGAAAAGAGAGATCAATCTGGTCGTGGCGGCGTACGTTATGCTAATTCAGCACCTTCTGCCCTGCAAACGTCGCCCCTCCGTCTGTGGGAGTTTAATCCGGAGGGACCACGAGCTCTCCAACATTTTATGGGCGCGACGCCCGTGGAGATGTATAAACTGTTCTTCGGATCACAAGAGAAGTGTCCGGACTTGACCGAGGATGCAGGACTAAGCTGCAATCGCAGATACTCAAGTAAGTAGCCCTGTAACCGGACATGTTGTTCATTCATTTATCATATATATGCCCTTTAAGGGAGCCGTTTTTTGAACAGGAGTGGATAGCCAAGGCAAAGTTGATAAGGTGTCCGGCTCCCCTCCCAGAGACCACGCCGGATCCTATGCTGACCAAGATGTTGAAGGCCGCGCCTTTTGAAGAAGGCGAAGGGGGGAGCAGGGAAACAACTGCCTCCACGAAGGAGCCTTTCAAGGAAGGAGGAATCAAGGATCCTACCCTCCAAGGGGAGAAGAGGGCCGCCTCCGAAGACCCGGAAGCCAAGGCCTCAAAGCGGGGAAAGAAGTCTTCGTCAGACAGTCCGGCGCTGGGAAATACCCCAGCCGCACTATTTCCCCGAGGGGATCAGCCCTCCAGTGAGCCGTAAGTAAAAAGAAGGGGTCTTGTGAATAAAGGATATCCCTGTATTTATTTCTGAAGATAACCGAAATTGTACCTTGTAGTTCGGATCTCAGCCATTCTTAGCAGAGCTCGTCTTCGGGGGATCTTCGTCCGGAAATGATAGAGAGCGAAACGCCTCCACCTATCGCGCCTTCATGCGAGGTGGGGGACCCTGAGGTGTCGTCACGGAGAGTTTCCCCTAGTCCGCGGGCCGGAAGGTCCGCGCCAATCGGGCTGGCGGTCGGAGGAGTCAAGGACCTGCTCGGGCGAAGTGTCTATCTCAGAAGATCACCGTGCGCTAATGGCTACAGTGATTGAAAGAATTGCATCCGCTGAGAGCGGATTGCACGAAGCCGCCAGAAGTTTACTGACGGGGTTTGAGGTATGAGAGAAAAAAGATGATGTACGTTCTGACAGTTATGCATATAGAATGCGCCTGTATAGATAGTAGCCCCTGAGACTCGGTATGTTGTCAAAACTGACAGCGTGCCGAGGATCATAATCTCAGTACTAACATGTCGCCGTTCCTATGTAGGTGGCGGGGCGTCCGGTGGCCAGCCGGATCATTTAATTTGCGAACTAAAGCGGCACTTGACGAGGCGGATGCGCATATCGCGCTGGTCAATAAGAGGTTTGACGAGTCACAAGGTATGCGTCTTCTCCGCGGGCACCTGGTAAGGG
Source organism: Aegilops longissima (assembly GCA_021605205.1). Classification (NCBI taxonomy): domain Eukaryota; kingdom Viridiplantae; phylum Streptophyta; class Magnoliopsida; order Poales; family Poaceae; genus Aegilops; species Aegilops longissima. The sequence goes on along the minus strand of CM038682.1, from coordinate 38,836,636 downwards.
AGCTTGACGCCCATGCCTTACTACTTGTATGCTTTGATGCAGATGGCGCTGCTGCCGTGGAGAGGCTGCAGAAGGAACTCGCCCGAGCTAAAGAGCAAGCCCGAAAGAGTAATGCGGCCGCTTTAAAGGCGGCCAAAGAGCTGAAAGCCGAACGGGCTGCTCACTGCCGAAGCAAAGAGGAAATGGCCAATATGGCCCTGAAGCTGAAGAATGCTACCGACCGCTGCGGGGTTCTTGAAAAGAACGCTCAAAGGAACAAGAGGGCCTGAAAAAGTCCACCGCCGAAGCCAAGGATGCCTGCTCATAGAACGAGCTGCCAAGGAGGAGCTGAGTCAGGCCGGGATATTGCGGCTGGAAAACCGCTTTCGCTGCGGAGGAAATATACGGATCGAAAGTATGCTCGTTGGACAACTGGAGTTCGGAGGATACTTATCTCGACTTAGCGGCGAAGCGCCGCGACGCGATTGAGCACTTCCGAGGCCGAAGGGGCATGTAAGGGAAGAGCTATTTTGGTCGCAATTCCATAGTCCGAGCGCCCTCTTCCGCTGACCGATCGGTTGGCCGAATGGGCCGAGCTGAATCGATTATCCGGACTTGCCTTGAAGCATGTCATGACTCATTTGTGGCCAGGCGGACCCCAGCCGAAGAGTTATTTTGGCATAGTGCAGCAGTTCCTTGGTGCGGTACCACGTATCGACGCAATGAAGCGGTCGGCGTGTATTGAGGGGGCACGGATGGCTCTTGCCCGTGTCAAGGCATACTGGGCTGAGATGAAGGCCACCTATATCGCGTCCCCAGATTCGGACGGAAGCCGAGTACCAGTCGAGCGCTATTTTGAGGAAGTTCTTCCGGGCGCTCGTCTAATAGAGACGCAGTGCTCGAAGGATGTTATGTTTCAATGACATGTGTAATTTTATGAAACAGTGTTTCGATTTAATGTAAGAGCTTTTTATACTTGTGCCTTCAAGTAGCAAACTACCTCCTGTGCGGCCGTTGTTGTATATATGTATATAACCTGAAAGATGGCAGCCTTCGGCTTCAGCCCCCACGCACATAGTGCGGGGGTGTTTGCAAAGAAGTCGCGTTTTCACACTTAATCCAACGTCTTGGTCCTATAAAGGAGGTGGTAGCATAGCAAACTAGGCAACCGGGCTATAATGCTTTAGCACTTTCACTTAGCCATAGGAGTTCGATGGTGGGGCTACGATATAGCCCCTGAGGGCACCGCACTCTCCCGAATTCGGGGTGCATATGTCCCTGACCAGGAAACGGTCCTTCGTCTAATGCGGAGGAATTCTAAACATTCTAGGGAGTCATCGAGTGGTTGACCAGTCTCGCTATATCATGACAGTCAGTTTTCGGCTTTCATCGAGGTGCTCACCCGCCGAACCGGGCACAATCGCAGTAGTTCTCCGGTGCCGTTAGCCGATAGAACGGAACGTAAGGCAGCAAAACACAGGAGCCGGCAAACCCAACATTTGACCAAAGACATGATTCGAGCTGATGCATATAAGGCCTAACTCGAGACGCCGAACACTCCCTAAGGTATTCGGTCTTTATAAAGCGGGCCAACAATGCCATTGGTAACAAGCCCCGGTTCCGTGTACGCAAAATTCTGACGCGTCCATGCCAAAACGCCAGCCTCCTCTCGGTTATAATAAGAGACCGGGGATGACTAACAACAAGAGACAAAGGAAAAGGCAGGGTCTTAATCTGAAAGAATCTTGCAACGGGTCCTCGCTGCAGGTCTGCACTGTGTCTCCGCAGCTATATCCTCGACGGTATAGCACGCGCCCATCTGTGAAAAGAGAGGAACTTAGTTTGAAAAAGATCGCGCGAAAATGTAATTGGAAATAATTATAGTACGATTCAAAAATGAATAAAATTGAGCTCTATTGTCTCTTGTTGTACATGCGTGGAGCCCCTTGTAAGGGGGGTACGCGGCTAGTAAGCATCATGTCTATTTATGCCGGACTCGCCTAACCATGTCCGGGGTCTGAACGACCTGCTTTAGACGCTTTTGGCCAGTAAGGCCGTATTAGTGTGAGGCTGTTAAGGCAGTCTCACATTCTTTCCTTGAGGGACACGCGCAGCTTCCCCTTAATGAAATGATGCCTCGTGGACCGGGCATTTTAAGTTTAAGAGATGCATAATGCGGTATTGCGTTAAAGCGGGCGAAAGCTTCGCGTCCGAGTAGTGCTTGATGGCTACTTTTAAATGGGGCGATGTGGAAGACCAACTTTTCGCGATGGAAGTTGTCGGGTGAGCCGAACATAACTTCCAATAGTAGGGAGCCCGTACAATGGGCGTATGTGCCTGGCATTATTCCTTGGAAGGAAGTGTTGCTATGGCTAATCCTGTTTGGGTCTATCCCCATATTGAGGATTGTGTCCTGATATAGCAGGTTTAAATCACTGTCGCTGTCCATTAGGACTTGCGTAAATTGAAGACCGTCGATTATAGGTTCTAGTATCAAGGCAGTCGTTCCGGATACTTTCGGAGTAGTCCTGATGGTCGAAGGTGATTGGTTTTGACAACCAGTGTTGGGACTCCGCTGGGGTAGACTGTGCGGCGCGTAATTCAATGGGCGCTGCTCTATTTTCTCCTTTTGTTACTTGAAGTAAGTTTGCTGTTTTGACCTCTTGCGGGAAATTCTTTTGTTTTCCGGGGCTCTGCTTGTGGTGCTCGTCATCATCCTCACTTGGTGTGTCGAGCCCCTTGTGTTCGGCGTTGAGTCTGCCGGACTACTTGAAGACCCAACAATCTCTGTGGGTATGGTTTGCAGGCTTCCCAGGAGTACTGTGGATTTGGCATATCTTGTCCAAGATTTTCTTTAGGTTGGATAGCTCATCGCTATTATCCTTAAGGGCAGTTTTTATTGTTCCGCCGTGAGCTTTTGAATCAGCGCTGACCGCCGGCTTTGGACTGTTCCTTAATCCGGCGCTGGTCCTTGCTGCATCGTGGTTTCCCATTCCCATCCCTGACTTCGGATGTACTTGGGTCGCTGGTACTGCATCTTGCTAGCCAGCTATCCTCTCCCGCGCAAAAGCGGGTCATAAGAGTTGTTAGTGCGGCCATTGTTCTTGGCTTTTCCCGGCCAAGGTGTCTGGCGAGCCATTCGTCTCGGACGATGTGTTTAAAAGCTACTAAGGCTTCGGCGTCCGGACAGTCGACTATTTGGTTCTTTTTGGTGAGGAACCTGTTCCAGAATTTTCGGGCTGACTCTCCGGGCTGTTGAGTTATGTGACTTAAATTGTCTGCGTCCGGAGGTCGGACATAGGTTCCCTGGAAATTGGCCCGAAAAGCATCCTCAAGCTCTTCCCAACTACCAATGGTGTTTTCGGGGAGGCTTTTAAGCCAATGCCGGGCTGCCCCTTTGAGGTTGAGGGGTAGGTATTTTAGGCATGGAGATCATCTCCTCTGGCCATGTGTATGTGGAGGATATAATCCTCAATCCAGACTCCAGGGTCTGTTGTTCCGTCGTATGCCTCTATGTTTACGGGTTTGAATCCCGCTGGGAATTCATGATCCAGCACCTCATCGGTGAAACATAGAGGGTGCGCGGCGCCCCTGTATTTGGGCATGTCGTGATGTTCGGACACTTGACGTGTTGTATTGTTTGCTAGAGCTTGTTTCCTTGGCCCATAGATAGATCTGACTGGGCCATCCTTTTGGTGTGAATCCTTATGCAGATCGCGTGCCGGCTTGTGTGCGGCGCCGCTTGCCGCTCTATGTGTGCCATGTGGTCGTCTACCCGACCGAGCGGTCTCTTTGTTTTTTGATCGTGGGGCTGGCGGCCTCCTCGTCAATTCGGGTAGTAGTTTGCGCTTTGGGTAGTTTCTTGTTTGGCGGCTATTGCCGATCTCGTCTGCAGTGTTGAGTACTTTACTCCATCTTATTCGAGCGCCTTCCGCTGTTCTCGAGCCTCTGCTTTCGCTTTTTCAAGCTACGCGTAGTGGGAGGAGCTCTTTGTGGAGGTCCTTCTGTTCCATGGCATGTCCGCATGAGATCGTCCGGACTGTTATCTTTGCCGGAAGGGTTGTTTGTCCAAGTTGGCCTGTTCGGATGGTTGCTCAATGGCATCTTCGCTGCCGGGCCGCTCACCCTGCCTATGGCTGGGTCTGTGGGCGCTTATCTTTGTCGAGTGGGGATTTGAGCGCGCCACGCCGCTTTGACTGCTTCCCGAGGGAATTATCTTTCGCAGCGCCCCGCCGCCTCGTTATCGCTTCCCTTAGGTGTGTCCACCATGTATACATCGTAAGTTGAGGTGGCCTCCAGCTGCCTCGTGGGCGCTGGTTCTGGTCGTCTTCGCGCCGCCGCCCATACCGCCGATGTCCTCGGAGTCGAAGTCGAGCATGTCGGTTAAGTAATCGGCGGCTACAAAGTGGGTGGTGGGTGGCGTTGAATTTCTTCGCCGTCCGAATCCCAACCTTCCGACCATAGTCCGCCAGGCTCTTCGACAAAGAGAGAGACTTTAATGAGTTCAGGATATCGCCAAAGGGCGAAAAGCCGAAAGATGTCCGCGGTTGTGAATTCCATAACCGACGCCCAGCCGGATTCGACCGGCAGGGCACGGAGGTTCGGGTCCGGAAAGGAGTCCGCACTGGAGTCACGAGCTCGCAAGGGACAGGATGGTGTTCGCTCAATCGTCGAGAGATTTCAGCCCCGAGGCGGTGTCCAACCAACCGCCCTCGATCGGCGTAAACCGGCCCGGATTAAGGGTCGGAGCGGCACCCGTGCGGCCTCTGTGGCACTGCTCGCGGCTGAGCTAGATCGCACTCCATCGAGACAAGCAAAGCACGCTTGGCTGCGGCTCGAACCGTCAAAGATCAAGTCTCCGCGCCATCGGCCGATAGTTCAAATCTCCAAATCTGACCTGATGGCCAGGGCGAAGCTTTCGATCTGCTCCGATGGCTCAGCGAATTGGCCTGCAGTGGAAAGCCGCCGAATACGAAGATCTGTCCGGGGAGAAAAGTCTCGCCCTGGACTGCGTCGTTGCTGATGATTGAAGGAGCCATCGGGCCTATAGGTGATGACACATAGGAACTCTCAATGAAAGCACCAATATCGGTGTCAAAACCGGCGGATCTCGGGTAGGGGGTCCCGAACTGTACGTCTAGGCGGATGGTAACAGGAGACAAGGGACACGATGTTTTTACCCAGGTTCGGCCCTCTCGATGGAGGTAAAACCCTACTCCTGCTTGATTAATATTGATGATATGGGTAGTACAAGAGTAGATCTACCACGAGATCAGAGAGGCTAAACCCTAGAAGCTAGCCTATGGTATGATTGTTGTTCGTCCTACGGACTAAAACCCTTCGGTTTATAAAGATCTTCGTAAAATATGTAGGAGCCAATATGAGCATCCAGGTTCCGCTATTGGTTATTGACCGGAAACGTGTCTCGGTCCTGTCTACATAGTTCTCGAACCCGTAGGGTCCGCACGCTTAAGGTTTCGATGACAGTTATATTATGAGTTTTGATGTACCGAAGCTTGTTCGGAGTCCCGGATGTGATTACGAACATGACAAGGAGTCTCAAAATGGTCGAGACATGAAGATTGGTATACTGGAAGCCTATATTTGGATGTCGGAAGTGTTCCGGATGAAATCGGGAATTTACCGGAGTACCGGGAGGTTACCGGAACCCCCCGGGGGCTTAATGGGCCATAGTGGGCCTTAGTGGAAGAGAAGAGAGGCGGCCAGGGCTGGGCCGCGCGCCCCTCCCCCCTAGTCCGAATAGGACAAGGTGAGGGGGGCGGCGCCCCCCCTTTTTCCTTCCTCTCTCTCCCTCCTCTTTCCCCCTTTCTCCTAGTCCAACAGGGAAGGAGGGAGTCCTACTCCCGGTGGGAGTAGGACTCCCATGGCGCCCCCTCCTAGGCGGCCGCCCCTGCCCCCTTGCTCCTTTATATCTCAGGCGGGGGCACCTCTAGACACAACAATTGATCTCTTGATCTCTTAGCCATGTCGGTGCCCCTCCACCATAGTCCTCCTCGATAATATTGTAGCGGTGCTTAGGCGAAGCCCCGCGACGGTAGAACATCAAGATCGTCACCACGCCGTCAGGTTGTGGAACTCTCCTCGACACTCGGCTGGATCGAGTACGAGGGACGTCATCGAGCTGAACGTGTGCTAGAACTCGGAGGTGCCGTAGTTTCGGCGCTTGATCGGTCGGGCCGTGAAGACGTACGACTACATCAACCGCGATGTTCTAACGCTTCCTCTTTCGGTCTATGAGGGTACGTGGACAACACTCTCCCATCTTGTTCCTATGCATCACCATGATCTTGCGTGTGCGTAGGAAAAATTTGAAATTACTATGTTCCCCAACAACACCTCGGCCAAGAAAAACCAAGGACAATGGCAGCCTTAACAAGCCTTATGACCCGCTTTTGCGCGGGCGAAGACAGCTGGCTGGCCCGTAGTAGCACCAGCGACCCAGGCACATCTGAAGTCAGGTATGGTAATGGAAAACCACGACGCAATAAAAGCAAGCGTCGAAATAACAAAGACAGCCCAGACAACACGGCGGTAAACGCCAGATTTAGGGGCTCTCGACCCGGTCAGCGGAAAAAGCCTTTCAAAGGCAGTAGAGATGGACCGTCCAGCCTAAACAAGATTCTAGAAAAATTATGTCAGATTCAGGGCACCTGCGATAAACCTGCAAGTCACACCCACAGGGAATGCTGGGTCTTCAAGCAGGCCGGCAAGTTAAACACCGAACACAAGGGAAGGGAAACACTAAGTGAAGACCAGGATGAGCCTCGTCAGCAAAACACTGGGGGACAGAAAAAGTTCCCACCAGAGGTCAAAACAATGAACGTGATTCACGTGACAAAGAGGAGGAGCAAACACGCACTCCGAGACATATGCGCCTTAGAGCCCGTCACCCCTAAGTTCAACCCTTGGTCGCTGTCGGTGTCAAAACCGGCGGATCTCGGGTAGGGGGTCCCGAACTGTGTGTCTAGGCGGATGGTAACAGGAGATGAGGGACACGATGTTTTACCCAGGTTCGGGCCCTCTTGATGGAGGTAAAACCCTACGTCCTGCTCGATTGATATTGATATTGTGGATGTTTACAAGAGTGGATCTACCATGAGATCAAGGAGGCTAAACCCTAGAAGCTAGCCTATGGTATGATTGTAAGGGTTCTTGTTCTGATAGTCCTACGGACTAGAGCCATCTGGTTTATATAGACACCGGAGAGGGCTAGGGTTACATAGAGTCGGTTACAATGGTAGGAGATCTACATATCCATATCGCCAAGCTTGCCTTCCACGCCAAGGAAAGTCCCCTCCGGACACGGGGAGAAGTCTTCAATCTTGTATCTTCATAGTCTTGGAGTCCGGCCGATGATGGTAGTCCGGCCATCCGGACACCCCCTAATCCGGGACTCCCTTAGTAGCCCCCGAACCAGGCTTCAATGACGATAAGTCCAGCATGCGTGTAGTCTTCGGCGTTGCAAGGCGGGTTCTCCTTCAAGTCCTACGTACCTGCCTATAATGGCCTTCTTCCACGCGTCCTCATCAATGTTGCGCGTCTTGGCTTCCACGCCCAATAATGGCCTTCTTCCACGCGTCGCGCGAATGTGAAAAGCCAGGGTGTCTTTTATGTTGTACCCCCTAGCTGTGCGAACAATCTGCCTATAAGGGAGGCAAGAATCCAGATCCAAATCACCATCTTCCTCTCGCAAATACTCATCGGAGCGCTTTCGACCAAGAATCCATTCCATCATGGACCGTCAACGCGGCTCCTCTTCTCGCGCTCCCGGCCCTTTGCCAGGAGATTGGAGGAGATGCTCTATTCCGCACAATGAGCTGGTGAAGCTCCAAATGGGGGGATATCTCCCTCCGGCCTTCATGGTTCCGGTTCGAGCCGGGCTGGCCACCTACAAAGGTGGGAAGCAAGCGGAGGTTACCCCAAATCCCAACAAAGGGGAGCGGGTATGCTTCGTCCCCTATCTGATAAGGGGGCTCGGATTTCCTGTACATCCATTCCTCCGCGGGCTCCTGGAGTTCTACGGACTCCAGCTTCATCACCTCACGCCCGCCTCAATCCTGCATATTGCGGGTTATGTAGCTCTTCCGAGCTTTTCCTAGGCGTCGAGCCCCACTTCACGCTGTGGAAGAGGTTGTTCTGCCTTGTACCCCGCTCTCACGAGGGGTCCATATATCAAGTGGGCGGCGCCAAATATGGCGCATTGCGGGACGGATATCCATCCGAACCCCTAAGAAGGCGCTCGAAGACTGGCCTTCGGAATGGTTTTATATAGAAGACGCTCCGCTGCCCGACCCTGTTCGGATCGGCCTCCCGGAGTTCAGCAATGCTCCTCTGAAGAAACGCCTTAGTTGGCGTCCGCGGAGCCCCCATCTGGAGGAAGACAAGAGCGTCCATTATTTGATGGGCCGAATAAGGTTACTGGCCCATGCCGGGTTGACCATGATTGAAATCATGGCAACATGCATTACGCGGGGGGTGCAGCCACTACAATACAGGGGCCACCCTATGTGGGATTTCAACGGGGAGGACGATGCTACCCGTCATGGCCGGAAAGGGCCAGATTCGGCCGAAGATCTGGTGACGATCTTGTCCGGCCTGTATAAGGGGGAGAAGGAGGATTTCCTTCGGAAGAACCCGTTAAATGGGTTTTCCATGAATAATCCCCGGATTTGGGTAAGCGAACACTCAGCGTGTCCGACCCGTGCCTTTCGAAACTTAAGTTTCTTATATTGTGTTCTTCTTTCGACGCAGGAACTGCGCCGTACCGTGGAGGGCATGCCAAGTCCGGCTCCGCAGCCCGAGGATCCAGAGAGATCCCGGGATCCGGCCTCCGAAGAGGATCCGGACATAAAGGTGGAGCTAATCGACGGGGTGTTCCACCAGCTCAGCATGGACAATGCTTTAGTCGCCATCACGGCCGACTATCCCGGACTATATCCGGCTTCCCAGGTGATTGCGGCCGAAGCCCTGACACCGTCATTCCTTCCTTGCTTATTTTTGACCACCGTATATGATGGCACTTGTGCAGGAGGCGCCCCTAGGGAGAGAAGCCGAGCCCGCGGTGGCTGACCAACAAGAGCCAGTTCGGACCAGTAGGCGGAAGAGGAGCGCGGCGCGGACTGAAACGTCGCCGCAAAGGTGTAGCTCACAATTCAGTATTTAGAGCAACGTTCCTAGGAAGCGTTTGAGTGCTCATGACTTTTATAGGGAAAAAGAGTCCGCCGGACTGCGGGCGTGAAAGTTGTCAATCCAACCTCTACCAGCCGGGCTCCCGCACCTGGTCAGGAGGGGGAGGCGAGCGCAAGGCGCGAGCCGGACGTTCCTCCGACGGAGGATGCCGACAGACTGTCCGCCACCAAGTCTGAGGTGGAGAGTGCCCTGAATCACAGGCGCCGCCGGACAGTATTTCGTGACGCGTGCTTCTCCCCCGAGGCGTTGAATGCCTTTAACACGGGGGACGCGCACCTTCGTGCTGATCAAGATGGTTTTTTCAGAGCCACGGAGCAGTATGTAAAACACATGCGGGTAAGAGAATTTAATAGTTGTATATGCCAGTTGCCCCGAGACTTAAAGTAGTTATATTAACTGATTTAAGGATCATATGAAACATAGGATCTTACCGAGAAGAATACCCAACTGTCTCAGGAGCTGCAAGAGTGCAGGGCCCAACTGGAGGCCGCACTTTCTGGCGCAGGAGGAAACTCAGGGACCTCTCCTGGTAACGCATTATTTTAGAAAGATAAGTAGCATTTGGCCTTTGCGCAAGCCTGAAAGAAAAATGACGTTGCAGGTGCTGCCGGACAAGATCCGGACAGTAAGAACCTGCGCCAACTAAAGGCGGCGAGAGGGTGCTGCATAAGGTGCAGCATGAAAGGAACAAGCTCCGGGATGCCCATGCCCAGCTTGGAGAAGAGCTGAAAGGCGTTCGGGCCAAGCTGTCGTGCTCCGTTAAGGAGAATCAGCGGCTTCGTCGCGGCATATATAGTAGTGCTTGAGCGAACTCCTTTGAAAAGAAGAGTTGGCGAGGAAGTCAATTTGACAGAATATGTGCAGGTATGCTCACAGTGTCGCCTGCGGAGGAGATGCCCGTATCAGCGGGTGATCAACTTCCGAATTGTTGCAACCGATCGAACGAGTTCGGCGGGCAATGAGCGGCGTCATCCAGGCGCTATGGCCAGCCTTCTCCTTACCCGAGGGTCTTGGGAGCTTATGGAGAAGCTGCAGGAGTGCGGCAGCGCCCATTTATGGAAGATTTCGCCTGCCGCCAAGGTGCCGAGGAGCCCGGGCCATGGTAAAGACGTGGTACAAGAAGGCGGATCCCAACCACATGGCCGAAGTCGGACCTATGGGGCCCGATGGGAAGGAGATCCCTGTGAGTTTAGTATACGGCCAAGTGGAGTTGGCCGCTAAATTTTCCCAACAGGACTGTAAATTAGACACCCTATTAGACGGGATTGAGGAAGAATACAACCAGTCGATTTGACAATGAATTGTAAAATGACATACAAAATGCCTTCTAGCCGGATTGTAGATCGTTTGTCTTTGCCGACCTTTTCGCTTCGACCTCGGGACCCTAGAGTCCGGAGTGTATCCGAATACCGTCTCGGTTATGAAACAACGGGGTATGCATGGAGACCAGGCGAGGGGTCATCGATGCTTTATCGCACAAGTGCCCAACTAGTTATGTTATATTACATGGGTAGTAAGAAACATCTTCCAGGAGAATAGTTTCGTTAAAGGTTCCTTTCCTCTGGGGTGGCATGCCCTAAAGTGCATGTCCGTCTCTAAAAAGCAGAAAAACATCTGGGGCAGATAAATAAGTGGATAAAAATCATCTTTTAAGTCACCGACCGAATATTCCCTTAAGAACGCTAGCTTTCGGCTACACCTACCGAGGTACACATCCGCTGACCGGCAAGAACCATCGCAGAGGTGCTCCTTTACCTCCCAGCCGAACAATCGGGAACGAGGGGTAAGCACAGGAGCCAGCAACCCAGCTTGGCCAAAACTTAAGTCATATCGATGCATATAATGGTGAATAAAAGGTACATGTGGAGGCTTGACATGTGCTGGGCATGAAGCCCGTATAATTAAGCTACGGTAAAGAAGCCCCTGTGTATAATGAGTGTGGATAGCACATCAATTGCGCATTTAACGTTGTGCAAGTAGGCCCTTTGAGGCTTGGATGAATAGGGTTGAGAAGAAAAGATAAACAGAAGGCAGCTGAGTAATAAAAAAAAAAATTGGGACGGGGAAGGGGACGAACTCTTAGTCGGCGCTAGGCATAGAATAAATCGAGGCGGGCTGCGTGCCATGGGTTCGGCTCGAGTCGGTTATCCGATGCATTTCAGAGCGGTACGCTCCGCCGTCAGGACTTGATCGATGATGAAGGGCCTTCCCATTTGGGCTTGAGCTTGTCCTTTTTCTTGTCCGGGCAGCGAGAACCAGTTCGCCAACGTTGTAAGTCTTGGCCCGCATTTCGCTTTGATATCTTCGAGCCTGCTGCTGATAAAATGCGGAACGAGCCTTGGCGACGCCGCGCTCTTCCTCCAATGCGCCCAAGCTGTCCCGCCAATCCAACTCGGCTTCTTTTTCTTCGTACATGCGCGCACTCGAGGTGAGTCATGAATGATGTCGCAGGCAAAACTGCTTCGCGCCAGATACCATAAAGAATGATGTGAATCCGGTAGTACGGTTAGGCGTTGTCCGCAGCCCCGTGAGTACGGAGTCGAGCTCCTCTACCCAAAGGCGTGTCGATTTCGTAAGGGACCGCACTAGTCTGGGTTTGATGCCCTCATTATTAGACCATTTGCTCGCTCCACTTGACCGCTGGTTTGAGGATGATAGATCAAGCGTAATCGAGCTTGATGCCCATATTTTTGCACCATGATTTAACCTCATCGGCGGTGAAGTTTGTGCCGTTATCGGTGATGATGCTGGGGGACACCATAACGGTGTACTACCCGGATATAAAGTCTATCACTGGTCGGACTCTGCCGCTTTAACTGGCTTGGCCTCTATCCATTTGGTGAATTTATCCACCATGACCAATAGGTACCTTTGCTTGTGGGTTCCCCCTTTAAGTTGTCCAACCATGTCAAGCCCCGGACCGCGAACGCCGGGTAATGGGTATAGTTTTGAGGCGGTGGGTGGCATATGGCTCGATTAGCAAAGAGCGACAACCGACGCATCTTTGGACTAAGTCCTGAGCATCTGCTCGGGCCGTCGGCCAGTAAAATCCTGTACAGAATGCCTTTCCTACAAGGGCCCGAGCTGCGCGTGGTGTCCGCCTAGTCCGGCATGAATTTCAGTCAGGAGGTTTCGCCCTTCCTCTTCGGAGATACACCTTTGAAGGACTCCGGTTGTGCTTTTCTTATAAAGTTCTCCCTCATGGACCTTGTAGGCTTTGGATCACCGGACAATGCAGCGGGCCTCATTTTGGTCTTCGGGAAGCTCCTGCCTAAGCAAGTAGGCGAGGAATGGTTCTGTCCACGGGGCAATCACTGCCATTATGTCGTGGGCGGAAGGTGTTATATCATCGGCTGAATCGTCGGTTGGTGCGGCTTGTTCCGGTTTGTTAGTTCCGGACTCCTCTTCCCATAGTACGGATGGCTTGAAGAGCCGTTCGGGAAGATGTTAGGAGGGACAGCGTCGCGTTTTGCGCCAATGCGTGCAAGACGTCAGCTGCTTGGTTATTATCCCTGCCACGTGATGGAATTCGAGTCCTTGAACCGGGCTGACATTTTAGGACAGCGTTGCGATATGCTGCCATTTTGGATCTTTTACGCCAAAGTCTCCGTTTATTTGGGATATTGCGAGGTTTGAATCGCGCACCTCTAGGCGTTGAATGCCCATGGAGATTGCCATCCGGAGACCATGTAAAAGGGCCTCAGATTCGCCGCGTTGTTAGAGTCCGTGTACATTATCTGAAGTACGTATTGGACTTTGTCCCCGGTCGGGGACGTTAATACGACGCCAGCCCCCAATCCGGCTAACATTTTAGAGCCGTCGAAGTGCATAATCCAATTGGAGTATGCGCCGTACTCTTTAGGGAGTTCGGCTTCGGTCCATTCAGCGACAAAGTCAGCCAAAACTTGTGACTTTATAGCTCGCCGAGGTTTGTAAGTTATATCAAATGGTAAGAGCTCAATGGCCCATTTTGCAATCCTGCCCGTCGCGTCGCGGTTGTTTATAATGTCGTTAAGTGGTACTTCAGAGGCCACTGTTATCGAACACTCTTGAAAGTAGTGTCGGAGCTTCCGGGATGCCATGAACACCGCGTATGCTATCTTCTGATAGTGCGGGTAACGGGACTTGCAGGGGGTTAACACAGTGGATACGTAGTATACTGGTTTTTGAAGAGGGAATTTATGCCCTTCTGTTTCTCGTTCGACGACGAGTACCGCGCTTACAACTTGATGCGTAGCTGCGATGTATAACAACATTGGTTCGCCCAGGTTGGGCGCAGCCAGGACCGGATTTGTTGCCAATATGGCCTTTATTTCTTCGAGTCCGGCGGTGGCAGCATCCGTCCACTCAAAGTGTTCGGTGTGCCTAAGGAGGCGATAGAGGGGTAATGCCTTTTCTCCTAGACGGGAGATAAAGCGGCTTAGAGCCGCCACGCATCCAGTCAATTTTTGTATTTGCTTGAGGTCTTTTGGGATATCTAGCTGTGACAGAGCTCGGATCTTGGCTGGGTTTGCTTCAATTCCTCTACCGGATACAATGAAGCCCAGCAGCTTTCCAGCTGGTACACCGAAAACGCATTTTTCCGGATTCAGCTTGATGTCATATGCTCTGAGGTTGTCGAATGTGAGCCTCAAGTCGTCTACTAGAGTTTCTATGTGTTTAGTTTTGACGACTACGTCGTCTATGTATGCCTCTACTATTTTGCCGATCTGGGTAGCCAGACATGTCTGAATCATGCGCTGATATGTTGCGCCAGCGTTTTTAAGTCCGAAGGGCATCGTGTTGAAGCAGAATGGTCCATATGGAGTAATGAATGCCATTGCGGCTTGATCCGCTTCTGCCATCTTGATTTGATGATAGCCGGAGTATGCGTCCAGGAAGCACAATGAATCGTGCCCTGCGGTGGCATCGATGATTTGGTCGATGCGGGGGAGGGGGAAGGGATCCTTTGGGCAGGCCTTATTTAGGTCTTTGAAATCGACACATAGGCGCCATGATTTGTCCTTCTTTGGTACCATTACCAGGTTTGCTAGCCAATCCGGGTGCTTGATGTCTCTGATGAATCCGGCTTCCAATAGTTTGGCTAGCTCTTCTCCCATTGCCTGTCTTTTGGGTTGGAAAATCGTCGAAGAGCCTGTTTGGTGGCTTGAATCCTTTTAGGATGTTTAGGCTGTGTTACGCCAATCTGCGTGGGATTCGGGCATATCCGAGGGTGCCGGGCAAAATGTCCCAATTTTCGAAGGAATTTCGCAGCGCGGCGTCCACATCCGGGTTCAATTGTGCCCCGATGGAGGCCGTCTTTGTCGGGTCCGTTGGGTGGACCTGGAATTTTACTATTTCATCTGCTGGTTTAAAGGAGGTGGACTTGGATCCCTTATCGAGTATCACATCGTCCCTATTCACCGTAGAGCACAGCGTGGTGAGTTCCTCTGCCGCTAGGGCTTCGGATAGTGCCTCTAAGGCTAATGCGGCTGTCTTGTTTTCGGCGCGGAGTGCTATGTCCGGATCACTAACGAGAGTGATTATTCCGCCGGGCCCATGCATTTTGAGCTTCATGTACCCGTAATGGGGTACGGCTTGAAAAATTGTGAATGCCTCTCGTCCTAATATAGCGTGATATCCGCTGTTGAACGGGGCCACTTGGAACGTGACTTCTTCGGATCTGTAATTGTCCGGTGAGCCGAATACCACATCGAGTGTGATTTTTCCTGTGCAGCGCGCCTCCCGACTAGGGATTATTCCTCTAAAGGTTGTGTTGCTTCGCTCAATGCGGCTCCAGTCTATTTCCATTTTTTGAAGGGTTTCCTCGTAGATGAGGTTTAATCCGCTGCCGCCATCCATGAGGACTTTTGTAAGTCGAAAGCCGTCCACTATTGGACTAAGTACCAGTGCGGCTGGAGCTCGGGCTGTCCGAATTTAGGTTAAATCGCTGGCGTTGAAGGTGATGGCTGTGTCGCCCATGGATTGGTTGTTGCTACTTGGTAGACCTCGGCGAGGCCGCGGATTGTTCGCTTCGCATATTATTTGATGCGAAAGTCTCAAGACTGTTGATACCATACCGATGTTGTTGGAGTGGTTTTCCGGGGCTAGAAGCTCCTCTCCGCTTTTGGCCACCTGCCGTAATATCCAACATGCTCGAAGGTTATGTGTTGGGACGGCGTATACATCTTGTGAATTTTACAGGTCCGCTAAGCCATCCCTTTAGTACGGTTCCATGCCCTTTATGGGGTCTTTGCTTTTTGGTTTTGTATCGGTGCACGAGTGTAATGCACCCTTTTGTTGCGGACTCGGGTTGTATTCGGGCCGGATTGTCCCAAAATTATTTTGGTTGTCCGAAACTCTCTATCGCCAAGATTTCGTATTATAGACGCCAGGTCAGTGGCGTGTAATTTCGCTGACGGTGACGGCGCTCAAGAGTCCTCGTCCGTGCAATTATTGCAAAAATTGAGATTGCGTTTTCCTCTCGGCAGTCCTTTATCCTGTCCATAACCAGGAGGAATCTGCCCGAGAGTGATGTCTTGTCTCAGCGGGCTCTTGCCGGATTAGAGATAGATCGCATATGTGCGGGCGGGCGGGTGGAATTAAGTCCGAACCCTACCCATATCAAGGCTCAAGGCCGAAGTTTCAATTTGAAGCTTGGATTGCTGGACGTTGTCCAACGAGTCTGGTCCGATGCGACTTTAAGTTCAGTGCTTGATCAAGTCCGTCCCTCCGGGAATCCAGCATGGGGGTTTGGAAGCCGGACATGACTAGTTTTCAATATAGGAGAAGCGTTGCGCATTGTTCCTCTACCACCGCAACGTGGTGGGTGACTGGGAGAGTTAATCTCTCTCGGATCGGTTTTAAGCCCAATCTGTTTGTAGTCCAGAGCGACTCTGTGGCGGCGATGCGATCCAAGAGCTCGTTTGGACGAGAGCTCTATTGATCCAACCGCCGGCGAATTCCGAGCTGACGTGAAAATTGCTTTTGACGACTTGAGAGGTCATTGTCGAGCGGTGGCGGATGGCGGTCACAAGAAAACCACCTAGCGGATAGTTTGGCGGCGGCCAGGGCTCCTTTGGCGATAAAATACCGTCCTTGAAGACGGAGGAGGCATCCTTCCTATCGGTGACGGCGCGGAGGAACTCTCAATGAAAGCACCAATGTCGGTGTCAAAACCGGCGGATCTCGGTAGGGGGTCCCGAACTGTGCGTCTAGGCAGATGGTAACAGGAGACGAGGGACACGATGTTTTACCCAGGTTCGGGCCCTCTTGATGGAGGTAAAACCCTACGTCCTGCTCGATTGATATTGATATTGTGGATGTTTACAAGAGTGGATCTACCATGAGATCAAGGAGGCTAAACCCTAGAAGCTAGCCTATGGTATGATTATAAGGGTTGTTGTTCTGATAGTCCTACGGACTAGAGCCATCCGGTTTATATAGACACCGGAGAGGGCTAGGGTTACATAGAGTCGGTTACAATGGTAGGAGATCTACATATCCGTATCGCCAAGCTTGCCTTCCACGCCAAGGAAAGTCCCCTCCGGACACGGGGCGAAGTCTTCAATCTTGTATCTTCATAGTCTTGGAGTCCGACCGATGATGGTAGTCCGGCCATCCGGACACCCCCTAATCCGGGACTCCCTCAGTCGCCCTTCCCGATCACTTTTGATCGTAGGGATCACCCGACTAGTATCCGACACGGAGGATGGGCTGCCTTGGTGCTAGACCCAATAATCAACGGATACCATCTCACCCGAGTCCTCATGGACGGCGGCAGTAGTCTTAATCTGATATATCAGGACACCGTCCGCAAAATGGGGATAGACCCAACGAGAATTAGCCAACGCAATACTACCTTCAAAGGAGTAATACCAGGCCCAGAGGCCCGCTGTACGGGCTCTCTAGTACTAGAGGTTGTATTCGGCTCTCCCGACAACTTCTGAAGTGAAAAGTTAACCTTCGACATCGCTCCATTCCGAAGCGGCTATCAAGCAATACTCGGAAGAACAGCTTTCGCTCGTTTTAATGCAGTACCGCATTATGCTTCTCTCAAGCTTAAGATTCCCGGTCCACGTGGCATCATCACAGTTAGCAGAAATGTTGAGCGTTCCTTACGCACGGAAAAATGTGTGGCGGCTTTAGCAGCTGAACACTAAACGGCCTCTCCAACCAGAATAAATGATCGGTCGTCACGACCGCGGACACGGCTAGACGAGTCCGGCGCATCACTAGCTGTAACAGCTCAGATAAACCTGAGATTGGTTCGATGGATATACCCCCATAGGCGGTACCAGGGGCTCCGCGCATGTAAAAAAGGACTATAGTTCGGCTCAACCTTACCTATCTTGAATTTTAATGGTTTATTGAGAATAACCAATTTTCCGCACGACAACTTTCACCTAAGTTCTTCTCTTTTACAGATGATAATCGTGCTCCACCCTTCCAGGATACGGCACAACGGAGACACAGGCGCAGACGTGCAGCAGGGCCCCGCTCAAAGGTTTATTTTTAGATTAAGACCCAATGTAAACCTTTTTTACTGTCTCTTGTTGCTTCACATCCTCCGGATACTCAGCATAACCAAGAAGGGTCCTGACGCTATTGCAATTTCGCCACGTCAGAATGATGCACGTACCTGGACACTCAGGGTTCATTATCAAGGGCGTTACTCAGCCAGGTATATGTTGTAAATACCGAATACCTTAGGGAGTGTTCGGCGTCGCGAGTTTGGCCTTATATGCATCAGCTCCGAATCATGTCTTTGGTCAAATGTTGGGTTTGCCCGGCTCCCGCGTTTTGCTACCTTACGTTCCGCTCTATCGGCTAAGGTGGCACCGGGAGAACTACTGCGATTGTGCCCTGGTTCATCCGGATGAGCACCTCAGTAGAGAAAGCCAAAAACTGACTGTCATGATAAAGCGCGAGACTGGTCAACCACTCGATGACTCATTGGAATCTTCGGGATTCCTCCGCATTAATGAAGGGCCGGTTTCCCGGTCATGTACGTACGCGCCCCGTACTTGGACGGGCGCGGAAGTACCAGGGGCTATATAGTAGCCCCACTGTCAAACTCCTATGGTTAAGTGAAAGTGTTAAAGCAATATAGTCCGATTGCCTCGTTCACCGCGCTATCACCTCCTTAATGGACCAAGACGTTGGAACAAGTCTGAAAACACGCTTTTGCGAACACCCCCGCATATTATGCATGGGGGCTGAAGCCGACGACTGCAAACTTTCAGGTTATATACATATATACATAAACGACCGCACAGGAGGAATACTAATACTTTCAGGCAAAAGTATAAACACAGCCTTTATAATTCAAATAGCATTGTTATTACAATCGAGATACATGTCACTCGAACATGACACTCTTCGAGCATTGAGCCTCTATCAAACGAGCTCCCTCCAGGACTTCTTCAAAATAGTGCCCGGCCGAAACCTGGCCTACGGCCGGATTCTGGGTTGCAATCGTGGTGGCCTCCATCTCCGCCCAGTATGTCTTGACACGGGCTAGAGCCATCCGCGCACTCTCTATGCACGCCGACCTCTTCGCAGCATCGATATGCGGCACAGCACCAAGGAATTGTTGCACAAGACCAAAATAACTATTCGGCCTTGGTCCTTCCAGCCAGAGACGATCCACGACAGACCTCATGGCAAGCCCGGACAACCTATGGAGCTCGGCCCACTAGGTCATTCGCTCATTTAACAAGAGCGGACGCGCCGGAGCATTGAACTGCGACCAGAATAGCTTTTCCACTTCGTGATCTTTTTTACCTTCGAAAAACATGGTCGCATCAGCTACACTTGCCGCCAAATCTAGGTACGCGTCCGCAGAACTCCATGATTGATCCAGAAGGACATACTTAGGATCTTCGAATTTCGTCCGCAACAAAAAGGGCTTCCCAGCCATGATATCTCCGGCTTGACGTAGCTCCTCCTTCACCGCTCTGATTCTAGAGCGAGTTTCCTTGGCTACTACCATGGCTTCCTCCAGCTCCGCCGTCTTCGTTTGTCTTTCTTTTTCAAGAAGCTCATAGCAGTCGGCGGCATCTTTCAGCTCCACAGCCATCTTGGCTATTTTCTCTTTGCTCTGGCAATGCACAGCCTGTTCAGCTCTTAACTCTTCAACCGCCTTTAGGGAGGCTGCATCACTCCTCCTGACTTGTTCCTTGGCTCGGGCAAGTTCCGCCCGATGGGTCTCCACGGCTGCAGCTCCATCTGGAATTTCAGCATATTATAGATACTAGCATCATGCCACTCTTAATATATGATTGACCACTAGAGAATACATACCCTGTGTGTCTCGTCAAGCCTCTTGTTTACAAGCACGATGTCGGCATCTGCCGCTTCAGTTCGGCAAACTCACTAGTCCGGCTAACCGCCGGACCCTTAGCCGCCTGCACATGAAAGTGGCATGATCATTACCTGGGACTATGATCCTCTGTTTGCCGCCTTTTTAGACAGCAACCAGAGTCTCAGGGGCTACTATCTGCATAGGGCACATCTAGCGTGTGCGGTATTGTCAAAAATATACATATTAATTCACGTACCTCAAAGCCTCTCAGCAGGCTCATAAAAGCTTCATGCAACCCACTTTCGGCGGATGAAATTCTCTCAAACACCGTAACCATTAGAGTACGATGCGCCTACGAGATAGCCGCTTTCTCCAGAAGACTCATCGGTGCGTCCGGTCGTGCGCCGGACAGTCCCGGACTCTTTTTTGGCTCTCCTTAGGAGCCGAATACTCTGGACTTCGGGTGGCCAAAGGGTTACCTTCTAGCCTTGGCGGATCAGGAGAAACCCTCCGTGAAGACACCTCAGGGTCGTCCGCCTCACGAGGCGGGGAGGCGTTTCGCTCTCCATCATCTCCGGAAGAAGATCCCCCGAAGACGAGCTCTGTCGAGAAGGGCTACGATCCGGACTGCAAGACATACGTCTCGGTTATTGTCCTCGGAAATAAAGTATGATATATTTACTATAAAATGCCTTTTTTACTTACAGCTCGGTGGAGGGCTGGCCCCCTTGTGGGCACTCTGCGGTAAGAATGCCCTCCGAGGCAGGGCCCCCTGTCAAAGGTTTCTTCCCTCGTTTGGAAACCATTGTTTCCAAGTTGTCAGGGGCGGCCCTCTTCCTTCCTTGGGGAGAGGGAATTTTAGATTCTTCTCCCCGGTTATCCTCCTTCACGGAGGCACTAATCCCCTCGGTTTGGATGAATAATGAGTGAGGCTC
The DNA here is from genome assembly GCA_021605205.1 of Aegilops longissima. Classification (NCBI taxonomy): domain Eukaryota; kingdom Viridiplantae; phylum Streptophyta; class Magnoliopsida; order Poales; family Poaceae; genus Aegilops; species Aegilops longissima. The sequence continues at coordinate 38,816,227 of CM038682.1, read as the reverse complement.
GCTTTTGGCTTCTTCGCTCCTCCCTTTATCTTCCCCTGATGGCACTTGATAAGGCGCAAGCTCAAGCATCCTTGCTAGTACAGGATCCGGTGAGCCTTCGGGAAAGGGGGCGGGACACCTGATCATCTTCGCCTTTTTTATCCAGTCCTGGTCAAAAGGCAACTTTTCAGAATGATGTTGTGATAAATTAAAAGACAACGTGTTCAGTCACGGAATTACTCACTTGGGTGTCTGGACGATTGCAGCTCAGACCCGCATCCTCGGTGGTGTCCGGACACTCTATTTGTGATCCAAAGAACAATCTGTACATCTCTTCGAGCGTCAAGCCGAAGAAGTGTTGAATAGTTCGCGGTCCTTCCGGGTTGAACTCCCACATACGGAGAGGTCGACGTTTGCAAGGCAGGATTCGGCGAACTAGCATGACTTGCATTACCTTGACAAGGCTGACATCTCTCTCGAGGAGATCTCGGATGCGACTCTGCAATGTCGGCACATCATGTACTGGCCTCCAGTCCGGCCCCTTGTTGGTCCATGATGCCAGTTGGGCGGGCGGGGGGGGGGGGGAGCGAAAGGCAGGGGCGGCTACCCACTTAGTACCCCTGGGAGCTGTGATGTAAAGCCACTCCCGTTGCCATAAGCTGGACACCTCCGGGAAGGAACCCTTTGGCCATGGAACATCGGCGCCTTTGCTTATTACGGCACCTCTGCATTCCGTGTGTCGCCCATTAATCATCTTTGGCTTCATACTAAAGGTCTTGAGCCATAAGCAGAAGTGTGGGGTGACGTGGAGGAAGGCCTCACACACCACGATGAACGACGAGATGTGAAGGATGGAATCCGGGGCCAGATCATGGAAATAAAGCCCTTAATAGAACATGAGCCCCCTAACAAAGGGATCTAGACTAAAGCCTACCCCTCGGAGGAAATGGGAGACGAATACGACACTCTTGCCGGGTTCGGGAGTGGGAATGACCTACCCTCGAGCAGGCAGCCTGTGCGAGATTTCGGCGGTCAGATACCTGGCTTCTCTTAGCTTCTTAATGTCCTCCTCTGTGATAGAGGAGGGCATCCACCGACCTTGAAGGTTGGATCCGGACATGACTGAAGGTCCGAAGCGCCTAGCCTGAGCCTTGGGTGTTGGAACTCGAGGTGGGGGAAGGATTCGATTGAGTGCAAGGAGAAAAGGACAAGCCTTGTCCCCTTTATAAAGAGGGTGAATATCAAGCGTCCTCCACGTGACCGTTGGGAACTTGCCTAAAAACGCGGAGCCTTACCAACATGCACGATTGGGTTACCCATACCCGTATTGATGAGAATCCCGTGATAAGAGGGACACGATCTCTGCTTCCATAGGACGTGCAAATAAAACCGCCTCGCAACACGTGCAGTGGCAGGCTCGGAAAAACGGTTCGTCATGACCAGGCCATGGCATTACGTCACGTTATGAAAAGCTGTCAGCAGATTAGACTTGTGGAAATATTATTCTCTCTACGGTGGTATGTGGAATTTGTTTTGCAGAGCCGGCCACTATCCTTGTGTTCAAAATCTTCTATGGAGTACTCGGAGGAGGAACCCGCCTTGCAATGCCGAAGACAATCTGCGCGCCGGACTCATCGTCATTGAAGCCTGGTTCAGGGCCTACTAAGGGAGTCCTGGATTAGGGGGTCCTCGGACAGCCGGACTATATCCTTTTGTCGGACTGTTGGACTATGAAGATACAAGATTGAAGACTTCGTCCCGTGTCCGGATGGGACTCTCCTTGGCGTGGAAGGCAAGCTTGGCAATACGGATATGTAGATCTCCTCCCTTGTAACCGACTCTGTGTAACCCTAGCCCCCTCGCTGTCTATATAAACCGGAGGGTTTAGTCCGTAGGACGACAACAATCATACCATAGGCTAGCTTCTAGGGTTTAGCCTCTACGATCTCGTGGTAGATCAACTCTTGTAATACTCATGTCATCAAGATCAATCAAGCAGGAAGTAGGGTATTACCTCCATTGAGAGGGCCCGAACCTGGGTAAACATCATGTCCCCCGCCTCCTGTTACCATCCGCCTTAGACACACAGTTCGGGACCCCCTACACGAGATCCGCCGGTTTTGACACCGACAGTTCTGAAACTTGCGGTGGCGGAAAAAATATTTTGTTGACTCCCCTAGGGTTTTGGGGATTTTAGAGTATTTATAGAGGCAGAGGTAGGTCAAGAAGCTTCCTGTGGGCCCCACTACCCATCAGGGCACGTCAGAGGCCCCTGCGCGCCTTGGTGTCTAGTGGGCCCCATAGGCCTCCTCTCGTCTGCTCCAGAAGCTTCCAGGGTCTCTTATCACCAGAAAAAATCTCCACAAAGTTTTTGTGGCAATTGGACTTCTTTGGTATTGATATTCTACAAAGTAAAAAACGGCAACTGGCACTGGGCACTAGGTTAATAGGTTAGTCCCAAAAAATGATATAAATTTGCTATTAAATGTATATAAAACATCCAAGATTGATACTTTAATAACATGAAACAATAAAAAATTATAGATACGTTCGAGACGTATCAGGCTCTCGCCAGTTCGGAGGCAGCCCAGCAGCGATGCGGGTGGCACACGCGGCTTGCCTCGCCCGGATCTCCTGCCAGTTCTCGTAGCGGAGCGCCTTGGATGCGTTCTCCCGGTGGTCGTAAGCAACCGGCAGTAGACCCATTCAAGGAGTCGCGTGTCCTCGTCGCGCTCCTCCTGCATCCCGAGGCGGCGGCGCATGAACTGCTACGCCTCCCTCCTCTGCCTTTCCGGCTGCAGCTCCGCGGCGAGCGCGCACGCCTCTGATTCTGGCGTGCGCGTCCGGACCGGCGGGGCGGGCAGAAGCACCATTGCTGCTCACATGGGGGAGCAGCAGCCGGCGGAGGCAGGGGACGACGTAGGGGAGGCGCGGATTGCGCAGGCCGCCTGTCGGGGCTGCGCACGATCCGGGAGGGGCCAGCACCTACGGGAAAGCTGTGTCTGCGGCGAGGCTGCAGACCCGGAGCTACCCTCGGTCTCCACCTTGGACTGGTCCAAGGCAATGCAGAGGACAAGCTCATAGTCTGGATCCAGCTCGGAGTCGGAGCGGCTGCCAGAGCTCGACATTGCGTTGGATTCGTTCGGAATCGGTGCGGGGAGAGGAGAGGACGGAGCGAGAGAGGAGAGTGAGTTAGCAAGGATTTTGGAGCGATGTGTCGGATGGCGTTTTTTGTGGGACAGCCATGGGGTCGGTGATGGGCTGGGCTTGTCAGGCGGACGCAGCCGGGCATGCCCGGGCCACCCCACATCCACCATATATTTGGGCTGGATATTGGGGGTGCCGGTCAGTCCGGACATCTGAGGCCCATTTGAGGCGTCCGTCTGAGTCAAAAAATCGTGACTGATCGGGCGGACGGCCCGGCCGTTTGAGGCGCCCGGCTATAGATGCTCTAAGAGCAACTCTAGCAGACCCCGCAAAAACTTGACCCATAAAACACGTTTGCAGTTTCACGAAGATCGCGTTTGCAGGTCGGAAACTAGCGCGGCCGAACAGATACTGTAAAACAAACTGTAAAACCGGAATAAAGAGCTCCTTCCTCCAGTCCGGCCATTGCCGCCCTGTAACACCCCGGAAGTAACTTTCCATATTTGTAACTCCAACTCTTGCCATTTTCGGCATTGTGATATGATATTCCCTCCGTGGTTGGGTTTTTCTCCTTTTTGCTTTTTGTCCATGTCATGCAATTTATATCATGTCATCATGTGCATCGCATTTGCATACGTGTTCGTCTCATGATTCCAAGCATTTTTCCCGTTGTCCGTTTTGCAATCCGGCACTCCTATCTCCCCCGGCGGCCCCTTTTACGTTTTTCCGTGTGCGGGTACTAACCCTTCTCGAAATGGACCGAGGTTTGTCTAGTGGCCTTGGTATACCACCCGTAGACCACCGGTCAAGTTTCGGGTCATTTGGAGCTCGTTTGGTACTCCAACGGTTAACCGCACTCTCGCAAAGGCCTATTTTAAGTTGCAGCCCAACACCCCTTCAAAAAAGCCCAATAACCCAGCTAAGTCACTTCCATGCTCTCCGTCATTCGATCACGATCGTGTGGGCGAAAACTACACCTCATTTGGACTCTCCTAGCTCCCTCTACCTATAAATATGTGCCTCTCCCGAAATCCGCGGATCAATTCTACCCTAACCCTAGCCTTCTTCTTCCTCCGCGCGCCGGACGCGTCCGTCCCGCGCCGGACACGTCCGCCGCCGCCTCCCTCAGCCCTCACGAGGCGCCACGTCATCGCCGCCGGACCCTCTCTCTCTCCTCCGCCGAGGCCCGGGCCCGAGTCGAGCCCTCCCGGCCAGTCGCCCGCCCGCCCTTGGCGCCCGAGCCAGCGTCCCGCTCCGCCGCCTCGCCCGCACCGGCGGCGCCCGCCTGCCGCCGGCCGCCCGTCGCCGCCGGACCTCGCAGCCCGCCGCCGCCGCTTCCCACTGCGCTGGCCACCACCGCCTCGCGGCGACCTCACCTCGCCGAGCTCTCTCCTCCTCGCCGGGCGTGCTCCGGCGAGCCCGCGCCGCAGCCGCCGTCGCCGATCGGATCGCCCGATTCGGATCCCGATCGGAACCGCCCGTTGACTTCTTCTCCCCCCTCATTTTTCTTCTAAGTTTTTATCTCGATGTTATTTTGTTGCATTTTCAACGTAGCGTAACTCTGTCATCGTAGCTCCATTTTATGCGTTTAATATATCAAAATGTTCGCCTCGAAGAGTAGATCATTTCATCTCATTGCATCATTTTCATTTGAGCTCATCTTGATGCCCGAAATGCTGTTGGAAGAGGGCTATGTGATGTTAGTTTCTGTTTCTTAACAGAACTTGCACTTTTGTTATTTTTGCCATTATTGATGTGTGCATCCTATGAATTTGTGTCCTACATGTGTTTTGTAATATGCCATGCCATCTTTCCAGGGGTGTATGCCATGTATTTTTGTGATCTATGTGGTGACTAGCACAAGCATGCAAAGTAGGTGTCCTGATGTTGTTGATTTCAGCCCTGTTTAGCTGATATTTTGATGCCATGTTAACTTGATGCTACCGAGAGATCCATGCATATTTTGGGATACTTCAGTAAGGATGTTTTGTTAAACATGTCTTGATCTATCCATCCATGCCCTTGTTTGCAATTATGGAGTGCCATAGCTTGAGTCAATCGAGCTCTACTTTTGCTATCAAATGTTTCCTGGCAGATTGTATATATGTTATTCAATTTTGCCAAGGTTGTTGTGGTTGATCCATTTATGCTATGTTATTGTTCTTGCCATGTATGTCTTCTATGCCATGTCTTCTTAATGTATGTATGCTTAGTTTATCATATAAGGCTCTGTAGTGAGTGCATTGAGCTTGTAAACATGCCTACTTGTTATCAGTTTTTGACATGTCATGTTGCTGAATCTGTTAACGAAACTTTCAATATTGACATGGGTGTTACTATATTTTCTGATCCTTTTTGGCTTATAGTCAGTAAGGGACTTTTGTTCTATGCTTTGGGTAGATTCATGCCATGCCATGTTTTGCTATTATAAGTTCCTGTAGCATGTAGTTTTGTTGCTCTGAACATTGCAACCTGATGCTGTTTTTGCCATGTCCAGCCTGATATTTTGTGCACTTTTGCCATGCTTGTTTGAACCTGTTATGATGTGATTTAGCCGTAGCTCAGTGCTCATCTTTTGTCAAGCATCTTGTGTAGATCACTGCCATGTGCTTTGTTGGTACGTTTGGGTGCAGTAGCTTAATTTATTGTTGCTTGCTAAGTGGCATCATGCTGTTAATGGCAGATTTGTGCCATTCTTGTTTTGCTTGTCATTTGCAAACCGTGCATCCGATTCCGGTGATCTTTATATCGATTTCAACCGAAATCATCTCATCTTTCCAGTGGCATACTTGGATTGCCAAGTTGATGCCTGGTTCATCATTTTCCTTCCGGAGCGCACATACGCATTGCATATCACATCTCGCATATCATGTCATGTTTTGCATCATGTTGATTGTGCATTGCACCGTGATTTATTGTGGTTCCTTTGTTTGTGTTGTTGCTTTGGGTAGAGCCGGGAGACGAGTACGTGAACGAGGAACCTGTTGAGAACGCTTACGAGGATCAAGTTTTCGTCAACTCTGAGAACATTGCAGGCAAGATGACCATACCCTCGAAATCACTTCTATCTTTGCTATTCTAGATGCTCGCTCTTTTGCTATGCCTATGCTGCGATGCCTACCACTCGCTATATCATGCCACCCATATTGCCATGTCAGCCCCTAACCATCATTTTCCTAGCAAACCGTTGATTGGCTATGTTACCGCTTTGCTCAGCCCCTCTTATAGCGTTGCTAGTTGCAAGTGAAGATGAAGTTTGTTCCTTGTTGGAACATGGAGATGTTGTTCCTTTTTGGAACATGTTTACTTGTTGGGGATATCACAATATTTATCTGCTATAACTAATGCATCTATATACTTGGTAAAGGGTGGAAGGCTCGGCCTTATGCCTGGTGTTTTGTTCCACTCTTGCCACCCTAGTTTCCGTCATACCGGTGTTATGTTCCTTGATTTCGCGTTCCTTACACGGTTGGGTGATTTATGGGACCCCCTTGACAGTTCGCTTTGAATAAGACTCGTCCGGCAAGGCCCAACATTGGTTTTACCATTTGCCACCTAAGCCTTTTTCCCCCGGGTTTTCGCGAGCCCGAGGGTCATCTTATTTTAAACCCCCGGGCCAGTGCTCCTTCGAGCGTTGGTCCAAACTAGAGCACCGTGCGGGACCATTCCTTGGCAACTTGGATTACGTCGGTTCCTGTACGCTTAGCTTATCCGGTGTGCCCTGAGAACGAGATATGTGCAGCTCCTATCGGGATTTGTCGGCACAGTCGGGTGGTCTTGCTGGTCTTGTTTTATTGCTGTTGAAATGTCTTGTAGTCGGGATTCGAGATTGATCGGGTCTTCCGGTAGAAGGAATATCCTTCGCTGACCGTGAGAGCTTATAATGGGCTAAGTTGGGACACCCCTGCAGGGTACTATCTTTCGAAAGCCGTGCCCGCGGTTATGAGGCAGATGGGAATTTGTTAATGTCCGGTTGTAGAAAACCGAAGTTGACCTCAATTTAAAATACACATCAACGCGTGTGTAACCGTGATGGTCTCTTCTCGGAGTCCGGGAAGTGAACACGGTGTTGGAGTTATGTCTGACGTAAGTAGTTCAGGATCACTTCTTGATCGCTACTAGTTTCACGACCGTGCTTTGCTCCTCTTCTCGCTCTCTTTTGCGAAATAGCCACCATATATGCTAGTCGCTTGCAGCAGCTCCACTTTACTACCCTGTCCTTCCTATAAGCTTAAATAGTCTTGATCTCGCGGGTGTGAGATTGCTGAGTCCCCGTGACTCACAGATTCTACCAAAACAGTTGCAGTTGCCGACGATGCCAGTGCAGGTGACGCAACCGAGCTCAAGTGGGAGTTCGACGAGGAACGTGGTCGTTACTATGTGTCTTTTCCTGATGATCAATGGTGGTGCCCAGTTGGGACGATCGGGGATCTGTGTAGCATTTGTGGTATCTTCTTTTATTTTGGTTCCGTAGTCGGACCTTGAGTGTACTCTGAATGATGGATGTTTATTTATGTACTGTGTGAAGTGGCGACTGTAAGCCAACTATGTATCTTTTCCCTTATGAATTACATGGGTCGTGTGAAGATTACCTCACTTGCGACATTGCTTTCAATGCGGTTATGCCTCTAAGTCGTGCCTCGACACGTGGGAGATATAGCCGCATCGAGGCGCTACAAGTTGGTAATCGAGCCTTCCCGACTTAGGAGCCCCCTACTTGATTGTTTGTTTGGCGTTGTTGAGTCTAGTATGGGAAATGTTTTGAGTCTTAGGATTATATATATCGAGAGTAGGATTCTTTTTACTTCCCGGTCCTTCGTCGCTCTGGTGAGGTATCTGACGAGAGTTTTGACTCTCCTCTCCTCAAATTTCACTAAAAAAATTTTAGGATCACGTGGGTATCTTGGAATCGTTCCGATGGTTTTGTGACGAGAACATTGTTCTTGGTGCCTCGACATTTAGGGGTTGTGGCGGTGTCCCGGGAGTTGAGCTCCGAGGTGTTGTCGTCACAATTTTATCGTTGCAGATTCTGGAATACCGAGTTTTGCCGACATCGAAATCTCTTTTGTACAGTTGTTGGTGAGATAACCGCGATAACCCGATCTTCGTGGCGAAAAGGGAGTATTGCCATGAACTTGTATAACGGATGTTTTTCAAGGTCGAGGTACACGATTTCGAGGATTTCTTGGTTATGTGTTGACGGATGGATACTGTTGGATCTAGGTATTGTTAGTTTGGGTGATATATTTTGTGTCCCTGTATCCCCAACACCAGATTGCATAACCAGAAAGTTTGGGAGTTTATAGGTGGGAATTCTAGTAGCTTACAGGATATTCTTTCCGGCGGATGTATGATTTGAGATTGGGGTTCAACGTCTAGTGGTCCGCCCATTCACGGTCGATTTACAGTGGTCGCGAGACGTCTTAAAGAATCCTTGGCTATGCTGATTCGGGGATGTCTTGTTTGTCATTCGTTACGTCCGCTATACGTCGTGTCCGTGTGGGCCCCACCACGAACACTTTGGGCGAAATCTCTATCATGTGTTTGTTCCGGCTCATTCTAGAAGCCAATCTTTTGTTTTCAGTTGTGATATTCGATTTATTTCTAAGACAGATGTTGTTTCCATATCTTTATCTAAGTGGCTTCTCACCTTAATGGACGTGTGATGATTAACTTTTGGAATTCATTCGTTCATTCTTGTTCGAATGTTTATTGTGAAGACTATATGTTGCAATTTCTATCCGTTGATTCTACTTATCTATTTGTCTATCAAGGACTAACGGATGTCACCCTCTCCAGGATGGCTCCGCCAACGCGTCTGAATCCGGATCGCAATGATGGGGATCGATCAACCCTCCACCTCCACCTCCGCCTCCGGAGGCCGGCAAGCTATCATGGCAGCCACCAATGCCAATGCTCGATGATTTTGCAGCTCTTGCAAGAACGTACTCAGGGGCAAGGCAATCAAGGAAATCAAGGTCAAGGCAACAACCAGCCGCACTTTGCTACTCTCAGTCAGTTCCTCGCTAATCAGCCGAAGTCTTTCAGTTTCTGTGTTGAGGCTACATACGCTGACGATTGGCTTGTGGACATCTGCAAGCATTTTGATTGTAGTAATGTCAGACCTGAGGACTTTGTCAAGTTTGCATCGTTTCAACTCAAGGATCAAGCTGCTGAGTGGTACCAGCAATACAAAGATTCCAAAGGAGGTCGTGTCATTATCTGGGATGAGTTCCGCCGAGATTTCAGAGCTCACCACATTCCGAAAAGTGTTGTTGAGAGCAAGCGTGAGGAGTTCCGCAATCTCAAGCAAGGCAACATGTCTGTCTATCAATACAATATCCAGTTCCAGAAACTCGCTCGTTTTGCTAAGCAAGACGTACCTGATGAAAAGAGTATGATCTATCAATTCAGAGGTGGTCTGAGAGAAGATCTGCAATTAGCTCTTGTGCTTTTTGAGCCAGATAAGTATGATGAATTCTACAACATGGCACTGAAGCAAGAAGCTGCCCAGCTCAAATGTGAGGCTTCTAAGAAGAGAATCAGGGATGCAGTTCAGTCTTCTTCTTCCTCTCAAGTGGCAGCTAAGCAGCAGAAGTTCTACCTTCCTCCTCCTTCGTTCCTTCAGCCTTATCAACAGAAGAACTCAGGTGGCCGTGGATCTTCCCACCCACCCAACCCAAGTTATCAGAACAAGTCTAATTCTCAAGCTCCAAGGTCAAGTGCTCCTTACCACCGTCCGCTCTCGAGGTGACTTGCAACAAGTGTCAGAAAGGTCACTATGCACGAACAAGTGCTTCAACCAAAGGCGCCTTCCGCCTCCTCCTCCTGTGAAATCTTCCAGCAATGCAGTGGTCAAGCACAATCCCAAGTCTGCAAAGGTGAACATGATGAATGCAGCGCAAGCAGAGGATTCTTCTGATGTGATTATGGGTAATCTCTCAGTTAATGATATTCCTGCAAAAGTCTTATTTGATATCGGTGCATCGCATTGTTTCATGTCTAGATCATTTGTTGCAAAGCATGATTTCATTTCGGAAATGTTGGAAAAACCCTTGGGAGTTGTTTCTCCAGCCTCTTCTATGAGGGCTACCACAAGGATTCCGGATGTTTCTATCAAGATGGGCGACTATAGATTTCGGCTAAACCATTTGTCCTTGGTGACTCGGATATTGATCTTATTCTCGGAATGGATCGGCTTTATCAGCACAAAGCTCAGCTTGATTGTGCTGCTGTGGAAATTCAATTGACTCACTCTTCTAATGATGTGATCATCTATGCCGCTCGTGATGAAACCATTCGGTTGTTTTCTCTCAATGAGAAGGGCGAATTGATGCTATCTCTCGATTCCATCGTTTGTGAGTACCAAGATGTCTTTCCGAAGAGCTTCCGGTATGCCTCCTCATCGGCCGATTGAGTTCGTTATCGATCTTGAGCCGGCATCGAACCCGCTTGCAAGCGCCCATACAAGCTTGGACCTGATGAGCTGAAGGAATTGAAGAAGCAGCTCGATGAACAAGAGCGTCTGGTTTGATCAGACCGAGTTCATCTCCTTGGGGTTGTGGTGTTCTTTTTGTCCAGAAGAAGGATGGCACGGACCGACTTTGCGTCGATTACCGTCCATTGAATAAGAAGACTATCAAGAACAAGTATCCACTTCCCAACATCAATGAGCTTTTCGAGCAACTCAAAGGTGCTAAAGTGTTCTCCAAGCTTGACCTTCGTATGGGGTATCATCAGATTCGCATTCGTGAACAAGATATTCCCAAGACAGCATTCAGAACAATCTTTGGTTCTTATGAATATACTGTCATGTCTTTCGGCCTTGTCAATGCTCCTCCAACATTCTCTCGGATGATGAATTTCATCTTCAACCCCTACACCAATGAATTCGTCTTGGTCTATCTTGATGATATTTTGGTCTTCTCCAAGAATAAGAAGGATCATGCCAAACATTTGCGATTGGTGCTAGACAAGCTCAGAGAGTATCAATTATATGCTAAGTTCTCCAAATGTGAATTTTGTCTTGATGAAGTGCTTTATCTTGGTCATATCATCTCCGCCAAGGGCATCGCTGTTAATCCCGAGAAGGTGTCCGCAATTGTGAATTGGGAACCTCCTCGAATGTCAAGCAGCTCCATGATTTTCTTGGTCTTGCAAGCTATTGCCGAAGATTCGTTGAGAACTTCTCCAAGATTGCAAAGCCTCTTTCCAACCTTCTCCAGAAGCATGTGAAGTATGTCTGGTCTCCTGAGTGTGATGTTGCTTTCAATACCCTCAAAGAGAAACTCGTCACAGCTCCTGTCTTGACTCCTCCTGATGAATCCAAGCCATTTGAAGTTTTCTGTGATGCTTCTCTTCAAGGTCTCGGTGCTGTGTTAATGCAAGAGAAGAGAGTTGTGGCTTATACCTCTCGCCAATTGAAGCCCAACGAAAAGAACTACCCCACTCACGATCTTGAGTTGGCGGCAGTTGTCCATGCATTGATAACGTGGAGACATCTCTTGTTGGGAAGGAAAGTGGACATTTTCACCGATCACAAGAGTCTCAAGTATATCTTCACTCAACCCAACCTCAACCTCAGGCAGACTCGATGGGTCGAAATGATTCAAGAGTACAACCCAAGTATTGAACATACTCCGGGCAAGGCCAATGTCATTGCAGATGCTTTGAGCAGGAAAGCTTACTGCAACAGTTTAATCCTCAAGCCCTTACAACCGGATCTCTGTGAAGCTTTCCGCAAGCTGAATCTTCAAGTTGTTCCTCAAGGCTTTCTTGCCAACCTCATAGTCTCTCCTACTTTGGAAGATCAGATTCGTGAGGCTCAGCTTCTGGATACCATGGTGAAAAAGGTGAAACGTGGTATCGACAAGGGCATTTCCAAGTACAAGTGCTTCCACATTGATGACAAAGATACTCTTTTCTTTGAGGACGGATTGTGGTTCCTAAGGGTGATCTCGAGAAAAGTCATTATGAGCGAGGCTCACAATTCGCTTCTATCCATTCATCTGGAAGTACGAAGATGTACCATGACCTCAAGTAGTCATATTGGTGGACTCGAATGAAGCGAGAAATTGCTCAATTCGTGAATGAATGTGATGTCTGCAGAAGAGTGAAAGCAGAACACCAAAGACCAGCTGGTCTCCTTCAACCTCTTGCTATTCCAGAATGGAAGTTTGATCATATTGAAATGGACTTCGTGACTGGATTTCCAAAGTCCAAGCGTGGAAATGATGCTATCTTCGTTGTCATTGACAAGCTTACTAAAGTGGCTCATTTTCTTCCTATCAAAGAATCTATCACAGCAGCTCAGTTGGCGAGCTATACACCTCGAGGATTGTCTCCTTGCATGGCATTCCACAAGTGATCTCTTGAGACCGTGGCAGCATCTTTACCTCCAAGTTTGGGATTCTTTTGAAGGCCATGGGCACCAACATTCGTTTCAGACAGCTTTCCATCCTCAAACAAGTGGCCAAGTTGAGCGAGTCAATCAAATCCTTGAAGATATGCTCGGGCTTGTGTCATTTCCTTCGTATGAAGTGGGAAGATTGTCTTCCATATGCCGAAGTTCTCCTACAACAACAGCTTCCAAGCGAGTTTGGGCAAGGCCCCATTCGAAATTCTCTATGGCGAAAGTGCCGTACTCCTCTCAATTGGTGCGAGACAGGTGAACGCCAACTTCTTGGCAATGACTTGATCACGAAGCGTAAGAAATGTGCAAAGTCATTCGTGAGAATCTCAAAGCCGCTAATCGCGCGGAAGAGCTATTATGATGATAAGCACCGTGATGTGGCTTTTGAAATCGGAGACCATGTCTACCTCGCGTCTATCCAATGAAAGGCACTCGCCGCCCGGTAGCAAAGGGAAGCTTGCCCCTAGATACGTGGGTCCTTTCAAGATCATTGGCAAAAGAGGCGATCTCGCCTATCAACGAGCTTCCATCCAACTTTGCAAGCGTGCACGATGTGTTTCACGTGTCACAGCTTCGCAAGTGCTTCAAGACTCTGAGCGCACTATCAACTTCAAGAGATTGACCTTCAAGAAGATCTCTCTTATCATGAGCACCCGTTGCTATTCTTGAAGAAACCGAGCGCAAGACTCGCAACAAGTCAATCAAATTCCTGAAAGTGAAGTGGTCACACCATTCCGACCGAGAAGCTACACGGGGCGCGAGGATCACCTCCGTTCGAATATCCGGAGTTCTTTCAGTCCTAGATCTCGGGACGAGATCCTCTTGTAGTGGTGGAGTGTTGTAACACCCCGGAAGTAACTTTCCATATTTGTAACTCCAACTCTTGCCATTTTCGGCATTGTGATATGATATTCCCTCCGTGGTTGGGTTTTTCTCCTTTTTGCTTTTTGTCCATGTCATGCAATTTATATCATGTCATCATGTGCATCACATTTGCATACGTGTTCGTCTCATGATTCCGAGCATTTTTCCCGTTGTCCGTTTTGCAATCCGGCACTCCTATCTCCCCCGGCGGCCCCTTTTACGTTTTTCCGTGTGCGGGTACTAAACCTTCTCGAAATGGACCGAGGTTTGTCTAGTGGCCTTGGTATACCACCCGTAGACCACCGGTCAAGTTTCGGGTCATTTGGAGCTCGTTTGGTACTCCAACGGTTAACCGCACTCTCGCAAAGGCCTATTTTAAGTTGCAGCCCAACACCCCTTCAAAACAGCCCAATAACCCAGCTAAGTCACTTTCATGCTCTCCGTCGTTCGATCACGATCGTGTGGGCGAAAACTACACCTCATTTGGACTCTCCTAGCTCCCTCTACCTATAAATATGTGCCTCTCCCGAAATTCGCGGATCAATTCTACCCTAACCCTAGCCTTCTTCTTCCTCCGCGCGCCGGACGCGTCCGTCCCGCGCCGGACACGTCCGCCGCCGCCTCCCTCAGCCACTCACGAGGCGCCACGTCATCGCCGCGGACCTCTCTCTCTCCTCCGCCGCCAGACCATGGGCCCCAGTCAGCCCTCCCGGCCTGGTCGCCGCCGCCATGGCGCCCGAGCCCCGCGCCCGCTCCGCCGCCTCGCCCGCACCGCCGGCGCCCCCCGCCCGCTGCGGGGCCCCGTCGCCGCCGGACCTCGCGGCCCGGCACATGCCGCCGCCTTCCGCCGGGCTGCGGCCACCGCCGCCTCCGCCCGGCGACCTCACCCCCGCCGGAGCTCTCTCCTCCTCGCCCGGGCGTGCTCCGGCGAGCCCGCGCCGCAGCCGCCGTCGCCGATCGGATCGCCCGATCCGGATCCCGATCGGAACCGCCCGTTGACTTCTTCTCCCCCCTCATTTTTCTTCTAAGTTTTTATCTCAATGTTATTTTGTTGCATTTTCAACGTAGCGTAACTCTGTCATCGTAGCTCCATTTTGCGCGTTTAATATATCAAAATGTTCGCCTCGAAGAGTAGATCATTTCATCTCATTGCATCATTTTCATTTGAGCTCATCTTGATGCCCGAAATGCTGTTGGAAGAGGGCTATGTGATGTTAGTTTCTGTTTCTTAACAGAACTTGCACTTTTGTTATTTTTGCCATTATTGATGTGTGCATCCTATGAATTTGTGTCCTACATGTGTTTTGTAATATGCCATTCCATCTTTCCAGGGGTGTATGTCATGTATTTTTGTGATCTATGTGGTGACTAGCACAAGCATGCAAAGTAGGTGTCCTGATGTTGTTGATTTCAGCCCTGTTTAGCTGATATTTTGATGCCATGTTAACTTGATGCTACCGAGAGATCCATGCATATTTTGGGATACTTCAGTAAGGATGTTTTGTTAAACATGTCTTGATCTATCCATCCATGCCCTTGTTTGCAATTATGGAGTGCCATAGCTTGAGTCAATCGAGCTCTACTTTTGCTATCAAATGTTTCCTGGCAGATTGTATACATGTTATTCAATTTTGCCAAGGTTGTTGTGGTTGATCCATTTATGCTATGTTATTGTTCTTGCCATGTATGTCTTCTATGCCATGTCTTCTTAATGTATGTATGCTTAGTTTATCATATAAGGCTCTGTAGTGAGTGCATTGAGCTTGTAAACATGCCTACTTGTTATCAGTTTTTGACATGTCATGTTGCTGAATCTGTTAACGGAACTTTCAATATTGACATGGGTGTTACTATATTTTCTGATCCTTTTTGGCTTATAGTCAGTAAGGGACTTTTGTTCTATGCTTTGAGTAGATTCATGCCATGCCATGTTTTGCTATTATAAGTTCCTGTAGCATGTAGTTTTGTTGCTCTGAACATTGCAACCTGATGCTGTTTTTGCCATGTCCAGCCTGATATTTTGTGCACTTTTGCCATGCTTGTTTGAACCTGTTATGATGTGATTTAGCCGTAGCTCAGTGCTCATCTTTTGTCAAGCATCTTGTGTAGATCACTGCCATGTGCTTTGTTGGTACGTTTGGGTGCAGTAGCTTAATTTATTGTTGCTTGCTAAGTGGCATCATGCTGTTAATGGCAGATTTGTGCCATTCTTGTTTTGCTTGTCATTTGCAAACCGTGCATCCGATTCCGGTGATCTTTATATCGATTTCAACCGAAATCATCTCATCTTTCCAGTGGCATACTTGGTTTGCCAAGTTGATGCCTGTTTCATCATTTTTCTTCCGAGCGCTTTATACGCATTGCATATCACATCTCGCATATCATGTCATGTTTTGCATCATGTTGATTGTGCATTGCACCGTGATTTATTGTGGTTCCTTTGTTTGTGTTGTTGCTTTGGGTAGAGCCGGAGGCGAGTACGTGAGCGAGGAACCTGTTGAGAACGCTTACGAGGATCAAGTTTTCGACAACTCGAGAACATTGCGAGGCAAGATGACCATACCCTCGAAATCACTTCTATCTTTGCTATGCTAGATGCTCGCTCTTTTGCTATGCCTATGCTGCGATGCCTACCACTCGCTATATCATGCCACCCATATTGCCATGTCAGCCCTAACCATCCTTTTCCTAGCAAACCGTTGATTGGCTATGTTACCGCTTTGCTCAGCCCTCTTATAGTGTTGCTAGTTGCGGTGAAGATGAAGTTTGTTCCTTGTTGGAACATGGAGATGTTGTTCCTTTTGGAACATGTTTACTTGTTGGGGATATCACAATATTTATCTGCTATAACTAATGCATCTATATACTTGGTAAAGGGTGGAAGGCTCGGCCTTATGCACAGTGTTTTGTTCCACTCTTGCCACCCTAGTTTCCGTCATACCGGTGTTATGTTCCTTGATTTCGCGTTCCTTACGGTTGGGTGATTTATGGGACCCCTTGACAGTTCGCTTTGAATAAGACTCGTCCGCAAGGCCCAACATTGGTTTTACCATTTGCCACCTAAGCCTTTTTCCCCGGGTTTCGCGAGCCCGAGGGTCATCTTATTTTAAACCCCGGGCGGTGCTCCTTCGAAAGCGTTGGTCCAAACTAGAGCACTGTGCGGGACCATTCCTTGGCAACTTGGATTACGTCGGTTCTGACGCTTAGCTTATCCGGTGTGCCACGATAACGAGATATGTGCAGCTCCTATCGGGATTTGTCGGCACTGATCGGGTGGTCTTGCTGGTCTTGTTTTATTGTTGTCGAAATGTCTTGTAGTCCGGGATTCCGAGATTGATCGGGTCTTCCCGGTAGAAGGAATATCCTTCGTTGACCGTGAGAGCTTATAATGGGCTAAGTTGGGACACCCCTGCAGGGTAATATCTTTCGAAAGCCGTGCCCGCGGTTATGAGGCAGATGGGAATTTGTTAATGTCCGGTTGTAGAAAACCCGAAGTTGACCTCAATTTAAAACACACATCAACCGCGTGTGTAACCGTGATGGTCTCTTCTCGGCGGAGTCCGGGAAGTGAACACGGTGTTGGAGTTATGTCTGACGTAAGTAGTTCAGGATCACTTCTTGATCGCTACTAGTTTCACGACCGTGCTTTGCTCCTCTTCTCGCTCTCTTTTGCGAAATAGCCACCATATATGCTAGTCGCTTGCAGCAGCTCCACTTTACTACCCTGTCCTTCCTATAAGCTTAAATAGTCTTGATCTCGCGGGTGTGAGATTGCTGAGTCCCCGTGACTCACAGATTCTACCAAAACAGTTGCGATTCTTGACGATGCGGTCAGGTGGCGAACCGAGCTCAAGTGGGAGTTCGACGAGGAACGTGGTGGTTACTATGTGTCTTTCCTGATGATCGATGAGTGGTGCCCAGTTGGGACGATCGGGATCTGTGTAGCATTTGGGGTATCTTCTTTTATTTTGGTTCCGTAGTCGGACCTTGAGTGTACTCTGAATGATGGATGTTTATTTATGTACTGTGTGAAGTGGCGACTGTAAGCCAACTATGTATCTTTTCCCTTATGAATTACATGGGTCGTGTGAAGATTACCTCACTTTCGACATTGCTTTCAATGCGGTTATGCCTCTAAGTCGTGCCTCGACACGTGGGAGATATAGCCGCATCGAGGGCGTTACACGCCCCTTCCTCCAGCCAGCCGCGCCGGCCGCGCTTAACCCGTCGGCCAGCGCCCGTTGCCCATCGGTCGCGCACCGTCCCTGCCGGTCGCGCCCCATCGCTGCGCCGGTCGCACCCAGCCTCGCAGGCCACGCCACGTCGCCTCCATCGTCCATGCCCAGCCTTGCCGGCCACGCCCCGTCGCCTTCGTCGTCCACGCCTTGCTCTATTGACAGGCGAGCCGTGCCCCTTTGCCTTCCATGTCGGGAGGATTCTGGCGGCCAGGCTGAGGTCATGGGAGGCCACAACGATGTCGAGCTCATCCAATTTGAACCGGCGGCGATCGATTGCGGCGTGTAGCGGCCTTTTCTGATGTGCGGTGATGAATTCTGGCGAGTTTAGGGCGGATTCCGGCAAACTCTGTGGCGACGTGTTTGCTCCGACGAGGTTTGACCGGTATACGGGGCCCCCTATATTCGGCCTTCCAACATCGAAAAATAAGGGTTTTAGGTGTGCATTTGCGGTGGCCCCTAAAAAATTTACGTGTTGGACTACTTTTACGGTTTTTGTTCTGTACACTTTTTTCGCCCAAAACTGTAAAACGTAAATTTTTTACGGGTTTGACCACTTATGCGGGGTCTGCTAGAGATGCTCTAACAACGGGATGGTCCTAAACCACTACCCGGCCTTGGCAAGAGGCAAATTTGATAATTTTGACCTCTGGACGAAATCAATTCACAGAATGAACTGCCCGTGAAACTATTTCACGCTGATGACCTTTTTGTGTAGCGCCCGCCACGCAGGCGCCACATCCTATGGTGCAGCGCCTAGCTCTGGGGCGTTGCACGCCAATCCACCGTGGCAGCCCCTGGGCCCGCACCCAGCAGTGCAGCGCCTCCGAGCTAGGCGCCACACATGTAACGTGCAGCGCCTCCGTGCTAGGTGCCACACATTTAAAGTGCAGCGCCTAGCGCATAGGCGTTGCACTGTGACTTATCCAGCCACTTGGCTCCCCCCCCCCTCCCCCACTCCCCCCACACCACACACTCCAACCCGAGCTTTGGCCCCTCTCCCACTCTCTCCTCCTCTCAAATCCTCTCCCAAATCTTGCAAATTTGAAGAATTTGTCCGTGGATTTCGAAGTCAAACCCTCCCTCAAGTTAACCTTCTCTGATCCCCTTATTTTGATCCAAGTAATGTTATCAAATTACTCATTTGTTGCTAGTCTGAGGAAACCCTAGTTTTGTTTGGATCTAGAGACATGTGTGGCACCTAGCTCAGAGGCGCTGCACTGCTGGGTGCGGGGTCCAGGGCTGCCACGGTGGACTGGCGTGCAACGCCCCCGAGCTAGGCGTTGCACCGTAGGGTGTGGCGCCTGCGTGGTGGACGCTACACAAAAAGGTCAGAGACGTGAAATAGTTTTACTGGCAGTTTATTCTGTGAATTGATTTCGTCTAGAGGTTAAAATTGTCAAATTTGCCTTGGCAGGAGGGCGATCCAGGGCAGGGATGTAGGGTTCCTGTCGTGTCGGAGATGCTCTAACAGAAACACTTTGCTGGAGGAGATTGATAGATGGTCCTTCTGTTCTCCAGAATGAACTTTATCT
The DNA here is from genome assembly GCA_021605205.1 of Aegilops longissima. Taxonomy (NCBI): domain Eukaryota; kingdom Viridiplantae; phylum Streptophyta; class Magnoliopsida; order Poales; family Poaceae; genus Aegilops; species Aegilops longissima. The sequence goes on along the minus strand of CM038682.1, from coordinate 38,797,055 downwards.
GAAGGAGATGTAGAGGCAAAGTATGATGAAGCGTGAAAGTTCAGAAGCATATATAGCAGCGGCGAATATTCAACAGTTTGCGTAAAATGAGGCTGTTTTGTTTCTGAAAGGACGATGTAGTTACTGATCATTAGGATAATATATATACTGTATATTAGAGGGAGCCTCACGCACGCACAGGTCGAAAAAGACAGCACATCGGGGGGAGGCAGACACTGACAGACAAAGCCGGTGGCGATCAATTGGACTGCGATGCTGGTCTCTCTCGCCCAATTCAGAAATAAATTCGAGCAGGCCCCGACGGAGCAATCCGTGCCCGTCACAACACAACGCAGGCCATGTTCATGTACGAAGCACCCGTCCCATCACAGGAATCATCAAACCAACTTCGGCAGCTTAATCAATTCGGCTTTGAAAGAGTCCATTCCATTCCATCTCATAGTATATATATACTACAGTATTATATTACAGTTGTGTGGCTGCTGACGAAGACGACGACCATTGGCCAAGCTGGTCCAATCAAACAATTAATCATACACTTTATCATTAATTAATTAATTACCAAGGAGAAAAGAGAGAGAAAAAAAAACGAAGAAGATGAAGAAGAAGATGGAAATGATACAGCTGTATGTATTTATAGTTCTTGGAAAGGATATGCCAGAGTTGCTCTACCATATCCCATCCTCCTCCTAGGCCTGGCTGGGCGCTGCTGCTGCATCTGCTCTCGCATGCAGGGTAATCGTTATTGCAACCTTTCTCACGGGCCATTGATCCCCTCCTCTCTTCCTCCTCCTGTGCACTGTTGCTGACTGGTGATCACTGTAGTTGAAGTAGTAGTAGCAGTAGTAGAGTTGTACATGCATGTGGTGGTTGGCGAACGAACGAGGTAGGGAGGGAGGGAGAGGCGGGGAGCTAGTCCTGGGCGGCGCTCCGCCAGATGGCCTCGAGCTCGGCGGCGAAGAGCTTCTCCTGGCCGACGACGATGGTGATGTGGTCCTTGTTGTCGTAGACGGTGACGCGGGCGCGGGGCACCCGGGCGCCGACGGCGAGGGTGCACTCCACGGGGAGCAGCTCGTCGTCGCGGCCGTGGAAGAGCGCCACCTTGCAGCTGAGCTGGCCGGCCACCACGTCCAGGTAGGCGCCCATCTTGCTGGCGCTGAGGCACATGATGTTGTGCAGGGTGTGCCACGCCGCGTTGTGGGTGTGGCACATGAACGCCTCGATCAGGAACGTCCTCATCCTGCAATCCATCCATCAACACACGTACAGTACAGTCAGTTAGCGCCCGGCATTCACTCACACCCATATATGCACCATGCATGTACCGGCGAGCAGGAGTACAGCGCTGCCACTAATGGAAAACGAGAAGAAAAATCTTTGCTTTGCCCCGTGCTCGCATCGCCTGCCATCGTGCCGTCTGGTTGCAGCATGTGATACAACCATAAGTAGAACCCGTTACTGCTGCACTCACCCCGTCCACTTGCATTGCCTTCTGCTGGACCATGCACGTATGGCCCTATCATGCGTGTGTACTTGCGCAATCCAGTAATAAAAATTGCGACTTGGAGCCAAACTTAACTCCCTAGATCTCAGCCAGTCAAGCATGCATGCATGCATATGGGTGAGACGCTCATTCATTGCCCCTACACTGGCCTCCACTGTCCTAGCTTTCAGGTTACCTTCAGTACAGTGCAGTGGTATAGCACGCACCAGCAGGAGGGGGTATGCATTATTTGCCCTGGTTCAGCAGTTATTGGTGAATTGCAAGCAAGCACAGTGGGTCATGAGGCCGGCCATGTGACTAGTTCGTCCTAGCTAGCTAGTCGCCGGCCAATTATACGTATGATCATATTGAAACATACTCCCTCCGTAAACTAATATAAAAACGTTTAGATCACTACTTTAGTAATCTAAAAGTTCTTATATTAGTTTATAGAGGGAGTACAAGACTTTGCGACTCACACACACCATCTTTTATAACGTACAGTATGCACAAGTAGATGATGAGACAACGAGAGGTACATGTTTCTTCGGAAAAAAAAAAAACAATGAGAGGTTTACATGAAGATAGCATGCAAGCTGTGCAAAGCCATGAATACCTTGGAGTATTGTACACACACTTGATTAATTTGGGCGTACGTACGTAGCAGCAAGCATGCATGCAGTGTCCACCATGTAGCCACTAGCTAAGGCCAAACAAGGGAAAGGAGGAGGAGGCCTTTCGTGTGCCAAGACATGCGGTTTGGTCGTGTTAGGTCCGCCCATCGACCGATCGATCGACCGCGCGACTCCACAACCGAAGCAATTCAAGGCACACACCATATGTCTACGTACCACTAGCACCAGCAGCTAGCTAGCTAGCTGGGCACTCACCGTCGTCGAGACGACACGTCCCGTCCCGCCCACATATGCACAGCTGCACAACATGCGCCCCAGCCCCGTACGCGCACACGCACGTACGTGGCCACGCACCGAATCGACCATAAACTTACTTCACCTCATGCTAGCACCGGCGTTGTTCTACCCACACACTCTTTGCGACCAAAACGGGACGGCAAAAGCGAATTAGCATATGGCAAATCAGCTTTACTTTTGACGGCGGGAGACTTGGCCGGCGCATCAGCTTCTCTGAGAGAGAACGACGCTCTTTCCTCGTTGCTCACATTAGGTTATAATAGATTAGAGTGACTGAGTGACCAAGCATATATTCTTCTCCTATTCTTCTTCTTTTTTTGGCGTGCGGGAAAACGAGGCATATATTCTTGGACGCGACGCGAAGCAGCAGTTTTTCCCAACCAGAAAACACGAGGAGGGCAGAGGGTGCGACTGCGAGGGCAGAGCGGTGGCACATACCACCACTACACGTGGCATCTCATCGATCGATCGAGCTAGAAAAAGAGGATCAAGCCATGGTGGGTGAGTGTACCGGCCGAAGACTTTCTCCGCGGCCCGTCTTGTTTCGTGGCGCGTAAGTGCGGGTCATGGCGCGCGGGGCCACCGTTTATGGCCGGGTGGTGAGCCACCGCCAATCTAGGCGCCGGCTGCGCGCGCGCGAGCGCTCACCTACGTGCACGACTGCCGCGCGCGCCCGAGCCAAAAACGCATGCACGCATCCATCCTCCACACGACCACACGTACTACGCTACGCTCCCACCCACCCACACACAACAGGCCACCACGTACCACTCCTGGTGCCGCTACTGTACCCAGCGTCGCGCACGGAGAAAACCCATGGTGATCATCAGGGTGCGCGACGACTTGACACACGGATTAGCTGGAGCCTGGAGTGGCGGGTGCTAATGAATTCCGGCCGGACGAACGAACGCTACAGTATGCACCTACTGTTGCTACCGAACAACATTTGGGGGCGATCATTTAAGGGAAGATACCGCGCGGCGGCGACAGCGATCACTAGCTTGGGCCGCACCACCGCGACGCATGCGAGCCCACGGGCGTCGCCGTCGCCGTCGTCCCCTCGCATAGCCTGTCTGCTTCATCATCTTTTTTTTAAAAATAATCTGGACGTTCCTGCAGCAGCATCAGGAGGAGGAGGAGGAGGTACGTGCGAATGCAGAAAGGAAAAAAAGCCGCGGGATCAGAGGGAGACTCGTGGGCGTGGCGCCATGAATGGAGTCGACAGCTGTGGCTCATCCGCCAGTCTCACGCGAATTCAATGCCACAGCAATGCGGTTTTCCTTTCAAAGCGAATGTGATTTTTCATTTCAAAACCTACTAGGTAGGAGTGGTAGCTAGAGATTCAGAGTTCAATTAGTGGTAGTTTGTGTGTGTGTGTGTGTGTGTGTGTGTGTGTGTGTGTGTGTGTGTTCCTGTGCACACGGCGACCGTTTGTTCGTGGGGCACGTCTATCTAGTTCTAGTGCAGTTACTTATCGTGACTGGGCTGTCACGGGGCCGGCCGAGGAACATGCAGGCCAGGACAGGCAGGTCAGGTGGTTGGGAAATATATAGACTACTGGTAGTGCCACCGGGAAAAAGAAGAAGAGGAAGAAAATATGCTACACGAGCGTTGTTTTATATAGTAAAGTAGTGTTAAAATAATGAGTATATGCAGGAGAGGAGAGGAGAGGAGGTGAGGCGGTTGGCTTACCTGTTTCTGGTGAAGATCCTGAAGAGCCTGTTCCAGACCCGGTGGTGCCTGCAGATGGTGAGGCAGATGGTCCGGCTCACGTGCTCGTACCAGCACGCCATCGACGCCCCGAACGCGATCGGCGGCCACACCCGCCGCGGCGCCACCCGCCGCATCACGTACTGCGTCGCCGCCCCCGCCTCCTCCTCCGGCACCGGGAAGTACGGCTGCACCACCACCATCCATCACACAAACAAAAAACCATTACCACCATACACTTGTGTTCGTGTAAAAACGGGCACGGGTGATGGAATATCACTACAAAGTGCGCAGTGCTAGTTAGCGCAGGTGATTCGCATGCCGGGTGAGCGACTTCAATTGTTACGTGATCACAGGCCACTCAAGTATTATGGCAGTCCATTAATGGAAGTTGGTCGGCAGGGCCGGGGAGACGGAGTTCGGCGATTAAATGCATGGCAAGTTCATGCACTCCGTATGCGCAGCTGCAGCAGCGAACCAACAGCTAGCCTAGCTGGTGGCGGACACGGCACAGGCACTGCCACCGGCACGCATCGTGGCTGGGAAAACGTACGTACGTACCGGGGCGAGCAGCGTGAGGGACTTGACGGCGCCGGGGTACTTGACGGCGAGCGCGAGCGCGAGGACGGAGCCGAGGGAGTGCGCCACGACGTGGAAGGACTTGAGGCGGTAGCGCTGGAGCACGGAGCGCTCGATCATCTCCAGGTGCTCGCGCAGCGTGTACAGCGAGTCCGCCGGCTTGGGGCTCCGCCCGAACCCCAGCAGGTCCACGGCGAACATCCGGTACCGCCCGCGCGCCGCCGGGCTGAACGCCGGGAACACCGTCTCCGTCCAGAACACGGAGGAGGAGATGAAGCCGTGGATGAAGATGACTGCCTCCTGCTCGGCCCCGCCCCCCGAGGGCGGCGGCGGCGGCGGGGCCTGCACGTGCACGTAGAGGTGGGAGGCGCGCGAGCCCGTGCTCCACGAGTGGCACATCTTGCAGTCGCAGTCGGACCAGCACGGCGCCTGCCGCGGCGGGCGCGGCGCGCGGTCGATCTTGCCGCGGATGAGCTCCGCGATGGCCGGGCTCACGGTCAGCGCCGGCGCGATGGGGCCCGGCTTCCGGGTGGCGTCCGAGAGCAGCGAGGCGCGCACGTAGAGCGTGTCCGACACGTCCTCCAGCTGCATCTTGTTGGCCGACGACGACGACAGCCGCACCACCTTCGGCCCCGCCGCCGCCCGCGGGGCCACAAAAGACAGCGCCCCCTTCGCCCCCGCGGCGCCGCCTGCTACGCCGCCGCCGCCGGCGCCGTCCTCGCGCGCCGCGGCCGAGCAGTAGCAGGGCTTCCACTCGGCCTCCACGGCGTAGTCCACCACCTTGTACACGAGGCAGAGCACCATGTCCAGCACGTCGAGGAAGGAGAACACCACAAAGCTCACCACGCAGTTGAGCGCGCGCCCCGCCGCCGCGAGCAGCGCGACGAGCGACACCCGGCACTCGCCGGCCCTGCCCCCGGCAGCCGCGCCCATGGCCGCCGCCTTCTCCTGCCACACGCACGTGGCAATGTGCATTGCCGCCCGGCCGCTCCTCCTCGACCGCCCTCACGTCCCGGTGCGTGCGCGCCGGCCGCTGGCGCTGGGCGCTGGGCACTGGCAGGCGGGGTGGGTGCGCTACCGGGAGTAGCTGGCTGTGGCTGGAGCAGAGGAGTGAGGGCGGGCGAGGCTTTTGTAAGAGTAAACGGGCAGCGCGCCTACGGAAAAACCACCAAAACAAACCGCATTTAAGCGCGGTGGGAGCGGAGGGGAGGCGGCCGGTTCTCCTCTCCTCTCCTCACCTTCTTCCTCCCTTCCACCACACTTCGTATTTTTTTGTGGGCGTCTGGGCAAAGGGTGTGGTGGGGTTAAATAGAGTGTGGGGTTGCATTGGGCAAGCTCGCGAGCAACACCAACGCGTGTCGCCGGTGATCACTGATTGCACCGATGAAAGCTACGGGTCATTTCCACCCCGGCCGGCATTCAATCGAGTTTCATGGGGAGGCTTCTCTTACAGTTACGGGTCATGTATGTATGTATATGCTCCATGCTTTGGGTTAACTCGCATTTATTGGCTCATGGCTTAGCCGTCCCGGGAGCGACGAACGGTTCAAACCTGGCTCGTGCGGTGGAAAGAATGGAGCAGAATGTCACTGTTTCGGTGGAAGCATCTTGCACAACTACATTGCCATATCGTAGGAGGAAAGTTCATGTGGATGTACAATTGCTCCGTTTCAAAAGAAGAAAAAAAACCTACCGAAAGTTAACCCATTGGTGTAACTAATCAATTACTTTTGGGGTACCGTAAATTTTGTGTCACATATTGTATTTTTTGTTGGGAAAGATTCAGGTGATACCGGCGCTCATGTGCTTAGAAGTTGTTGTACGTGCAAGGAGCCGAAGGTGGTGTGTATGCACTCTCTCCGTTTCATAAAAATGGGAAGAACTACGTGATGGCCTGCAAGTGCACCGTGTTTAGTTGTAACCTTTTCGAAGTAAGAGTATCGACCCTATGAAGCACAAGAATTAAGCGTTTGCCTCTTAAAGTGAATTATGGATATGTGTTTGCAAGTAATTGTAGACTCCAGACAGAGTGAGGGCGGAAACAAATAGTGATTTTTGTCTAGAGCGAACTGAAAGTAAAGAACATAAAAGTAAACAGCAACACAAGTAACGAATGCGAATGACAGAGGAGTAAGGCGTTGTCAGGGAGTCCAAAACCTTCATTGCTATGTTTCTAGCACAACTTATGCATCTGCATAATATGGTATGGATACTTAAGCCACTCTTGATGATTATGCTAGGCAGAGTCGAGTACATAACACGTTCTGCTCTAGGTAGACTTCGTTTCACGCACGCCACCACCATAGTCTCTTCCTGCGCACTACGGCTAAGGTGATTAAGAACGTGGCCTCACTACGGGTTCTCCGTAAATCCCCTATCAGTTGTAAAGGTTAGAGGCAAGAGCTTTTACTGTCACCATGAATTACCCTCGCGTCATAATTTTTACAATGACGGTGACACACATCGCGGCCTTTCGGCGCTAATCCTGAGTGGGGCCGCTTACAACATTCACGAAGTTGATTAAACTAAGCATTCAACAGAGTATCTCATATCCAATACAACGTTTCAGATTCTATACATACCAAGATTCTTCCACTGTTGGAAATATGCTCTAGGGATAATAATATTATATTATTATATTTCCATGTTCATAATTAAGAGTTTATATTCTATGTTGTTGTTGGGGAACGCAGTATTTCAAAAACTTTACCTACGATCACGCAAGATCTATGTAGGAGATGCATAGCAACGAGCGGGGAGAGTGTGTCCATGTACCCTCGTAGACCGAAAGCGGAAGCGTTTAGTAACGCGGTTGATATAGTCGAACATCTTCGCGATCCAACCGATCAAGTACCGAACGCACGGCACCTCCGCGATCTGCACACGTTCAGCTCGGTGACGTCCCTCGAACTCTTGATCTAGCCGAGGCCGAGGGAGAGTTTCGTCAGCATGACGGCGTGATGGCGGTGATGATGAAGTTACCGACGCAGGCCTTTGCCTAAGCACTACGACAATATGACCGAGGTGTAAAATTGTGGAGGGGGGCACCACACACGGCCTACTTGGACTCCCGGTCCAAGTAGGATTCGGCCCCTTTCCTTTCCTATTCCAACAAGGAGAAGGAAGGGAAGGAGGAAGAGGGGAGAAGGAAGGAGGGGGGCGCCGCTCCCTCCTAGTCAAATTAGGACCAACCCATGGGGGGGCAGCCACCCCTTGAGGCCCTTCTCTCCTTTCCCGTATGGCCCATTAAGGCCCACTACTTCCCCCGGCGAATTACCATAACTCTCCGGTACTCCGAAAAATACCCGAATCACTCGAAACCTTTCCAATGTCTTCTAATATATCGATCTTTACGTCTCGACCATTTCGAGACTCGTCGTCATGTCCGTGATCTCATCCGGGACTCCGAACAAACTTCGGTCATCAAATCACATAACTCATAATACAAATCCTCATCGAACGTTAAGCGTGTGCACCCTACGGGTTCGAGAACTATGTAGACATGACCAAGACACATCTCCGGTCAATAACCAATAGTGGAACCTGGATGCTCATATTGGCTCCTACATATTCTACGAAGATCTTTATCGGTCAAACCGCATTACAACATACGTTGTTCCCTTTGTTATCGGTATGTTATTTGCCGGAGATTTGATTGTCGGTATCAACATACCCAGTTCAATCTCGTTACTGGCAAGTCTCTTTACTCGTTTCTTAATGCATCATCCCGTAACTAACTCATTAGTCACATTGCTTGCAAGGCTTATAGTCATGATCATTACCGAGAGGGCCAAGAGATACCTCTCCGATACACGGAGTGAAAAATCCTAATCTCGATCTATGCCGACCCAACAAACACCTTTGGAGACTACTATAGAGCATCTTTATAATCACCAAGTTACGTTGTGACGTTTGATAGCACACAAGGTGTTCCTCCGGTATTCGGGAGTTGCATAATCTCATAGTCAGAGGAACATGTATAAGTCATGAAGAAAGCAATAGCAATAAAACTCAACGATCATAATGCTAAGCTAACGGATGGGTCTTGACCATCACATCATTCTCTAATGATGTGATCCCGTTCATCAAATGACAACACATGTCTATGGTCAGGAAACATAACCATCTTTGATTAACGAGCTAGTCAAGTAGAGGCATACTAGGGACACTCTGTTTTGTCTATGTATTCACACATGTACTAAGTTTCCGGTTAATACAATTCTAGCATGAATAATAAACATTTATCATGATATAAGGAAATATAAATAACAACTTTATTATTGTCTCTAGGGCATATTTCCTTCAGTCTCCCACTTGCACTGGAGTCAATAATCTAGTTCACATCGCCATGTGATTTAACACCAATAGTTCACATCACCATGTGATTTAACACCAATAGTTCACATCACCATGTGATTAGTTCACATCGCCATGTGACTAATACCCAAAGGGTTTTACTGGAGTCAATAATCTAGTTCACATCGTTATGTGATTAACACTCAAAGAGTACTATAGTATGATCATGTTTTGCTTGTGAGAGAAGCTTAGTCAATGGGTTTGTCACATTCAGAGCCGTATGTATTTTGCAAATTTCTATGTCTACAATGCTCTCCATGGAGATACTCTAGCTAATTGCTCCCACTTCCAATATGTATCAAGATTGAGACTCAGAGTCATCCGGATCGGCGTAAAAGCTTGCATCAGCGTAACTCTTTACGACGAACTCTTTATCACCTCCATAACTGAGAAATATCTCCTTTAGTCTTCTAAGGATAATTTTGACCGCTGTCAAGTGATCCACTCCTGGATCAATGTCGTACCCCTTGCCAAACTCATGGCAAGGTACAAAATAGGTTTGTCACACATCATAGCATACTTTATAGAACCTATGGCTAAGGCATAGGAAATGACTTTCATTCTCTTTCTATTTTCTACCGTGGTCGTGTTTTGAGTCTTACTCAACTTTACACCTGGCAATACAGGCAAGAACTACTTCTTTGACTGTTCCATTTTGAACTACTTCGAAAATCTTGTCAAGATATGTACTCATTGAAAAATCTTATCAAGCGTCTTGATCTATCTCTATAGATTTTGATGCCCAATATGTAAGCAGCTTCACCGAGGTATTTCTTTGAAAAACTCCTTTCAAACACTCCTTTATGCTTTTCAGAAAATTCTACATCATTTCCGATCAACAATATGTCATTCACATATACTTATCAGAAAGGCTGTAGTGCTCCGACTCACTTTCTTGTAAATACAGGCTTCACCGCAAGTCTGTATAAAACCACATGCTTTGATCACCTTATCAAAGCATATATTGCAACTCTGAGATGCTTGCACCAGTCCATAGATGGATCGCTAGAGCTTGCACACTTTGTTAGCACTTTAGGATTGACAAAACCTTCTTGTTGCATCATATACAACTCTTCTTTAAGAAATCCATTAAGGAATGTAGTTTTTGACATCCATTTGCCAGATTTCATGAAATGTGGCAATTTCTAACATGATTCAGACAGACTTTAAGCATCGATACGAGTAAGATAGTCTCATCGTAGTCAACATCTTGAACTTGTCAAAAAACCCTTTTCGACAAGTCGAGCTTTGTAGATAGTAACACTACTATCAGCGTCCGTCTTCCTCTTGAAGATCCATTTATTTTCTATTGCTTGCCGATCATCGGGCAAATCAACCAAAGCCCACACTTTGTTATTATACATGGATCCCATCTCAGATTTCATGGCCTCAAGCCATTTCGCGGAATCTGGGCTCATCATCGCTTCCTCATAGTTCGTAGGTTCGTCATGGTCAAGTAACATGACCTCCAGAACAGGATTACCGTACCACTCTGGTGCGGACCATACTCTGGTTGACCAACGAGGTTCGGTAGTAACTTGATCTGAAGTTTCATGATCATCATCATTAGCTTCCTCACTGATTTGTGTAGGAATAACTAGAACTGATTTCTGTAATGAACTACTTTCCAATTCGGGAGAAGGTACAATTACCTCATCAAGTTCTACTTTCCTCCCACTCACTTCTTTTGAGAGAAACTCCTTCTCTAGAAAGGATCCATTCTTAGCAACGAATATCTTGCCTTCGGATATGTGATAGAAGGTGTACCCAACAGTCTCCTTCGGGTATCCTATGAAGATACATTTCTCTGATTTGGGTTCGAGCTTATCAGGTTGAAGCTTTTTCACATAAGCATCGCAGCCCCAAACTTTAAGAACGATAGCTTAGGTTTTTGCCAAACCACAGTTCATACGGTGTCGCCTCAACGGATTTAGATGGTGCCCTATTTAATGTGAATGCAGCTGCCTCTAATGCATAACCCCAAAACGATAGCGGTAAATCAGTAAGAGACATCATAGATCGCACCATATCTAATAAAGTACGGTTACGACATTCGGACACACCATTACGCTGTGGTGTTCCAGGTGGCGTGAGTTGCGAAACAGTTCCACATTATTTCAAATGAAGACCAAACTCGTAACTCAAATATTCGTCTCCGCGATCAGATCGTAGAAACTTTATTTTCTTGTTACGATGATTTTCCACTTCACTCTGAAATTCTTTGAACTTTTCAAATGTTTCAGACTTATGTTTCATCAATTAGATATAACCATATCTGCTCAAATCATCTGTGAAGGTCAGAAAATAACGATACCCGCCGTGAGCCTCAACACTGATCGGATCGCATACATCAGTATGTATTATTTCCAATAAGTCAGTTGCTCGCTCCATTGTTTTAGAGAACGGAGTCTTAGTCATCCTTCCCATGAGGCATGATTTGCAAGCATCAAGTGATTCATAATCAAGTGATTCCAGAAGCCCATCAGCATGGAGTTTCTTCCTGTGCTTTACACCAATATGACCTAAACGACAGTGCCACAAATATGTTGCACTATCATTATCAACTTTGCATCTTTTGGCATCAATATTATGAATATGTGTATCACTACGATCGAGATTCAAAAAACCCTTCACCTTGGGTGTATGACCACAGAAGGTTTTATTCATGTAAACAGAATAACAATTATTCTTTGACTTAAATGAATAACCATATTGTAATAAATATGATCCAATCATATTATGCTCAACGCAAACACCAAATAACATTTATTTTAGGTTCAACACTAATCCCAAAGGTAAAGGAAGTGTGCGATGGTGATCTTATCAACCTTGAATTACTTCCAACACACATCGTCACCTTGCCTCAACTAGTCTTTGTTTATTTTGTAACTCCTGTTTCGAGTTACTAATCATAGCAACTGAACCAGTATCAAATACCTAGGGGCTACTATGAACACTAGTAAAGTACACATCAATAACATGTATATCATATATACTTTTGTTCACTTTGCCATCCTTCTTATCCGCCAAGTATTTGGGGCAGTTCTGCTTTCAGTGACCATTTCCTTCGCAGTAGAAGCACTCAGTTTCAGGCTTGAATCTAGCTTCGGGCTTCATCATGGGAGTGGCAACTTGCTTGCCATTCTTTTTGAAGTTCCCTTTATTTCCCTTTCCCTTTTACTTGAAACTAGTGATCTTGTCAACCATCAACATTTGATGCTTTTCTTGATTTCTACCTTCGTCGATTTCAGCATCACGAAGAGCTCGAGAATCGTTTTCGTCGTCCCTTGCATATTATAGTTCATCACGAAGTTCCAGTAACTTGATGATAGTGGCTAGAGAACTCTGTCAATCACTATTTTATCTGGAAGATTAACTCCCACTTGATTCAAGTGATTGTAGTACTCAGAAAATCTGAGCACATGCTCACTGGTTGAGCTATTCTCCTCCATCTTGTAGGCAAAGTACTTGTCAGAGGTCTCATACCTCTCGACTCGGGCATGAGTCTGAAATACCAATTTCAGCTCTTGGAACATCTTATATGCTCCGTGACGTTCAAAACGTTTTTGAAGTCCCAGTTCCAAGCCATAAAGCATGGCGCACTAAACTATCAAGTAGTTATCATACCGAGCTTGTCAAACATTCATAACGTCTGTTATCTGCTCCTGCAATAGGTCCGTCACCTAGCGGTGCATCAAGGACACAATTCTTCTATGACGCAATGAGGATAATCCTCAGATCATTGACCTAGTCCGCATCATTGCTACTATCATCTTTCAACATAGTTTTTCTCTAGGAACATATCAAAAATAAATGGGGAGCTACATCGTGAGCTATTGATCTACAACATAGTTATGCAAATACTATCAGGACTAAGTTCATGATAAATTAAAGTTTAATTAATCATATTACTTAAGAACTCCCACTTAGATAGACATCCCTCTAATCATCTAAGTGATCACGTGATCCATATCAACTAAACCATGTCCGATCATCACGTGAGATGGAGTAGTTTTCAATGGTGAACATCACTATGTTGATCATATCTACTATATGATTCACGCTCGACCTTTCAGTCTCAGTGTTCCGAGGCCATATCTGTATATGCTAGGCTCGTCAAGTTTAACCCGAGTATTCTGCGTGTGCAAAACTGGCTTGCACCCGTTGTATGTGAACGTAGAGCTTATCACACCCGATCATCACGTGGTGTCTCGGCATGACGAACTGTCGCAACGGTGCATACTCAGGGAGAACACTTGTACCTTGAAATTTAGTGAGAGATCATCTTATAATGCTACCGATGTACTAAGCAAAATAAGATGCATAAAAAGATAAACATCACATGCAATCAAATAAGTGATATGATATGGCCATAATCATCTTGTGCTTTTGATCTCCACCTCCAAAAGCACCGTCATGATCACCATTGCCACCAGCTTGACACCTTGATCTCCATCGAAGCATTGTTGTCGTCTTGCCAACTATTGCTTCTACGACTATCGCTACTGCTTAATGATAAAGTAAAGCAATTACATGGTGATTGCATTTCATACAATAAAGCGACAACCATATGGCTCCTGCCAGTTGCCGATAACTGTTAGAAAACATGATCATCTCATACAAAAATTTATATATCATCACGTCTTGACCATATGACATCACAGCAAGCCCTGCAAAAACAAGTTAGACATCCTCTACTTTGTTGTTGCAAGTTTTACATGGATGCTACGGGCTTCTAGCAAGAACCGTTCTTACCTACGCATCAAAACCTCAATGATTTTTCGTCAAGTGTGCTGTTTTAACCTTCAACAAGGACCGGGCGTAGTCAAACTCGATTCAACTAAAGCTGGAGAAACAGACACCCACTAGCCACCTGTGTGCAAAGCACGGCGGTAGAACCAGTCTCATGAACGTGGTCATGTAATGTCGGTCTGGGCCGCTCCATCCAACAATACCGCCGAATCAAAGTATGACATGCTGGTAAGTAGTATGACTATTATCGCCCACAACTCTTTGTTTTCTACTCGTGCATACAACATCTACGCATAGACCTGGCTCGGATGCCACTGTTGGGGAACGCAGTATTTCAAAAAATTTACCTACGATCACGCAAGATCTATCTAGGAGATGCATAGCAACGAGCAGGGAGAGTGTGTCGGCATACCCTCGTAGACCGAAAGTGGAAGCGTTTAGTAACACGGTTGATGTAGTCGAACGTCTTTGCGATTTAACCTATCAAGTACCAAACGCACGGCACCTCCGCGATCTGCACACGTTCAGCTCGGTGACGTCCCTCGAACTCTTGATCCACCCGAGGCCGAGCGAGAGTTTTGTCAGCACGACGGCGTGGTGACGGTGATGATGAAGTTACTGGCGCAGGGCTTCGCCTAAGCACTATGAAAATATGACCGAGGTGTAAAACTGTGGAGGGGGCACCGCACACGGCTAAGACAAATCTTGAGTGCCTTTGGGGTGCCCCCTGCCCACGTATATAAAGGAGGGAGGAAGAGGAGGCCGGCCCTAGAAGGGGCGCGCCAAAGGGGGGAGTCCTACTTGGACTCCCGGTCCAAGTAGGATTGCCCCCCACTTTCCTATTCCAACTAGGAGAAGGAAGGGAAGGAGGAAGAGGGGAGAAGGAAGGGAAGGAGGAACAGGGGAGAAGGAAGGAGGGGGGCGCCGCGCCCTCCTAGTCCAATTCAGACCAGCCCATGGGGGGGTGGGGCACCCCTTGAGGCCCTTCTCTCCTTTCCCGTATGGCCCATTAAGGCCCACTACTTCCCCCGGCGAATTCCCGTAACTCTCCGGTACTCCGAAAAATACCCGAATCACTCGGAACCTTTCCGATGTCGGAATATAGCCTTCCAATATATCGATCTTCACGTATCGACCATTTCGAGACTCCTCTTCATATCCGTGATCTCATCCGGGACTCCGAGCAAACTTCGGTCATCAAATAACATAACTCATAATACAAATCGTCATCGAAATTTAAGCATGCAGACCCTACGGGTTCGAGAACTATGTAGACATGACCGAGACACATCTCCGGTCAATAACCAATAGCGAAACCTGGATGCTCATATTGGCTCCTACATATTCTACAAAGATATTTATCGGTCAAACCGCATATATAACAACATACGTTGTTCCCTTTGTCATACCGCTATGTTACTTGCCCGAGATTCGATCGTCGGTATCAACATACCTAGTTCAATCTCGTTACCGGCAAGTCTCTTTACTCGTTCCACAATGCGTCATCCTATAACTGACTTATTAGTCACATTGCTTGCAAGGCTTATAGTGATGATCATTATCGAGAGGGCCCATAGATACCTCTCTGATACACGGAGTGACAAATCCTAATCTCGATCTATGCCAACCCAACAAACACCTTTGAAGACACCTGTAGAGCATCTTTATAATCACCCAGTTACGTTGTGACATTTTATAGCAAACAAGGTGTTCCTCCGGCATTCGGGAGTTGCATAATCTCATAGTCAGAGGAACATGTATAAGTTATGAAGAAAGCAATAGCAATAAAACTCAACGATCATAATGCTAAGCTAATGGATGGGTCTTGTCCATCACATCACTCTCTAATGATGTGATCCCATTCATCAAATGACAACACATGTCTATGGTCAGGAAACATAATCATCTTTGATTAACGAGGTAGTCAAGTAGAGGCATACTAGGGACACTCTGTTTTGTCTATGTATTCACACATATACTAAGTTTCCGGTTAATACAATTCTAGCATGAATAATAAAAATTTACCATGATATAAGAAAATATAAATAACAACTTTATTATTGCCTCTAGGGCATATTTCCTTCAGTTGTAACTGCTATGATCCTAAAATATGCGATTCAGTGCAAAACTCATATGCACATTTAATGATAAATGGTAAACCAGATTAGTTGTCTCGCCTCTAAGACTAGCTCAAGTATTGTTTGTGATCATATTTTCCGGATCTTAGGATATTGTTAAAGTGTAATGTTAGTCCTAAAACAACTTTGGGAATATGACGTTGGAAAAGCGATTATAATGAATCGACCCAAACTTGTTTGTTATACTTCCAGATGCAATTTCAGTAAAGAAATTTTTATAACACCTTCATCCTGGAACTCATTTCACTAGTATTCCGATGAATGTTATCCCATCATTATGTGATTTTTATTGTAAGGCCTAAAGCAATGTTTCCTCGGTGAACTGAGTTGAATCTTCAGTAACACTAGATTTTTGGAATTCATTTCACTAGCGTTGTGATGAACTTTATCTCATGACTATTTGATTTGATTTTAAGGGCTGAAGCACCGTTTTTTGGTAAAATAATTTGATTTTCTTAAATGCAAGGTGGCATGTCTAATGACATAATTATGTTTTTGACTGCAAAATTTTTAAAAACCGAGGAATAAAAGCTATTGAATGTTTATATCACACACAATGTATGAATCGATCTATATTCATTAGACTTATCGTTTTTACTTATCACTAATGTATTTTTTTATATTTTTCACACTTTAGATAATATTTTTAAGTATAGCATGTCGAATGGACATGCATATGCATATATGTTAAGTTACATATTTATTGTTCAATTCTAGTGCTAATCATGGAAAATACATTTTTCTTGACCAAAACAATAACTATGTTTTGTTGTTTATTATATTTTTAAATATTGTGTGAGATACTATTTGTTAAGATAAATTAACTAAAAATTATGGCATTACTTTTACTCTTATAGAGTTGTGGTAAAGTATTTTAAATCAATAAGAATTTGGCAGGTGGGCCATCTTATTAATGATTCAGGCGAGTGATCATGGAATTTATAATCAAATAAAAAAACCTATATTATGCTAAAGGAAAGTAGATATGAAAAATCTTCTCTCCAAAAATAATCAAGAATTCCCTATCTTTTGTACCATAAGTATTCATTTGATAAACATACATCCATTAGTAAGTTGGTGTTTATATGTAGTTTCTTAAATATCCACAAAACTAGATAAAGTGCTTTAGAGTATATGAATAAAAGAAATAATATGCTAGATGATTCTAAAGCGTAAGGGCATCTCCAACGCCGACCCTCAAGCCTTCCGCAATTGTCATGACCACGCTGTCCGGACCGCAGATGCCATCCAACACAGGCATGTATCGGTCCGTCGAGTGGTTCGGACACGTTCTCTCTCACAAACCAGAGGCAAACATGGGGGCGGGGGGAGGGAGGGGGGGGGGGGGGGGTTGCAGGAGTCCGGACCGATCCCACACCCGCTTTTGACCACCCTGGCCTACCAAAAAAACCCACTCCGGTGCCCCGCATTAACGCGTGGCCTCACCGGAATTGGCTATTTAAAGGGCAGCCACACCCGGCTATCTCTACTGCACAACACATCTGCTCCACATCCTCCTCCTTTCCTTCATATCCGCCATGACCACCAGCGAGAAAGCACTGTGAGATAGTTTGTGGCCGGAGATGAAACATGTGATGGCTGCCCCTTGCCGCATGATGTTTACTACACAACTTGTTCATGTAGACTCGTGTTGGGCCTCCAAGCGTAGAGTTTTGTACGACAGTAACAAATTTTCCTCAAGTGGATGACCTAAGTTTTATCAATCTGTGAGAGGGATACAATGAAAATGGTTTCTCTTAAACAACCCTGCAACCAAATAATAAAAAATTTCTTGTGTTCCAACACACTAAATACAATGGTAAATTGTATAAGTGCACTAGTTCGGTAAAGAGATGATGATACAAGTGTAGTAATAATAGATTGCACCAAGGATTTTTAGCAAAACGAGCTTGCAAATTGTCCGTTGTCGTCTCTGCGCTCCTTGTGTGTTGCAAGTTGACGGGGGGCGCGTGTGCATCGACGCCGCTGCTGAGCACACCGAAGACGCTAGTAGCAAAGGCTGTGGGGCGTACGTGCATGGCCACTTGCGCGTGTGCCGCCCTTTTGGCGAGCGTACGCGCGCCGGCTCGCTCGGCGCCAAACGAGAGCGCCCGGTGCGTCTTCCTCCCGCACACGCTCGACGGCCGGGCGTGGCACGCACGCAAGCGCCGCCTCCCGGCCTCCCGGGTCATTGCCTCATTGGCCGAACCACCACAGCTACAAGCGCGCCCGCAAGATGCCAACGGCGCTGTCTGTCCTCCTTGTGTACGGTGGTTGGTCATTTTGATCTGTCTGTATAACCAACGCAACGTACGACTACGTAGCGGCCGACCGAGTGCGTCCATGGGCTAGGCTGCGCTTTCGGTCGATGGTCGCAACGATGCCCGTCCGCGAGACACATGCTAGCCAGCAGGCAGCTGCAGCTGGGCGATGCTCACAAGGATAGTGCCCATGTCTTTTTTTCTAGAAGGATGCCCATATTTCTTCAAGGTAGGGGAATGTGCGTATTCTTTTTTATTCAAGGAAAAAGGGTTTTATTCCAGAATTATAGTGTTATAGTCAAGAGCAATGACGGAAACAGGGGGACCAGCAGGGGCCCTGGCCCCCTCTAAGATCAGTGATTTGCTACTAGTTTTTTTTTGCATGGTAATACATGTCCCATTCATATCATAACGAGCAATGTACAAGTCACGTATAGACATCTCTGAGCTTGACATCAACGCCCGTCACCTGCCTCCGGCACCACCACGTTAGCCACCGAAGAAAAGAATAACGAATCACCTCCTCACCCGAGCTCGACGTGGCTCCATCGCTGATATGCAGCTTTGCGGACCTCCAAGGTGGCTCACCAAAAGTGAAGCCCTTGTCGTTGAACGAATCAGACCGGGACAACACCCCGGACACACCATCGAACTCCAGATCTGGCACCCCACCACAACTAAAACGTCAAAGGAGGAAACCATACCTGTAATCCACGAACCACGAGCCCAGCACATGCCCCGTCTTCCAGATGCCATCGATGCAGACCACAATGTGCATCCGTTCCTGGACTACCTCCCAAGCTCCGCGCCGACGCTGGAGCAAACGCTGTCGCAACGGCGGAGCCCGAGAACACACGTCCACCACGAGGATGTCGCCACCGCCACGCCATACTTGCTTGAACAGACTGGTTTCCAAATCCATCCCCAACCATAGGACCGATGGCCTCATCAAGGAAGGATCCGAAGAATCTTTATTCAGCGATGTCATCGTTGACGCCAAAGCAAAGACGATGAACAACCTAAAAACCTAGACTACGAGGGAGTAAAAAACAATCCACACACGTGGATCCGGTGACCCCCCCTCACCATCGACGACCGCGGTCGCCGGTGGAGGGGAGCCGCCGGAGAACGACGTTGGAAGATCGGCCTCCCCTAGTGGCGGCTAGGATTCCAGCCGCAGGGACGAGAGGAAAACAACGAGTCGGGCCGTCCACACAATGAGTGCTAGTCAGTAGATGAACAATATATAATTTAGACAAAAATACATGTATTAGTATTGTTTGGCCCCTGTTATCAAAAGTTTTGAGTCATTTGGCCCTCTTGATACTTAATTCCTGACTCCGCCACGGGTCAAAAGGCAAGAGTTCCTCCATACGTGGGGACCCTCTGTGTAACCACACAACTGTGGTACATTCAGAGCGTCTATACCTTACCAAACAATCAGCCACTCTATTTTGATCATGATTTAATTTTTGTGGAACAAGCTCCCTATCAACCATAAGAGTTTTAATCTCCGAAGCTAAATGTCCGTAAGCAGAACAATCTAGGTAATCATCAACAAGTGTTGCAAGTGTTGATAGAGCCATCAACGAGTCAGGCTGAAATCAGATTGAACAATAACCGACAGTTCCGTATGTTGAATTGCAAGCTTTGCGTATTCGTCAAAAAAAAGAAAGACCATGCCTTGCATTAGCGCATGAATTTTCACCTCAAGTGCATCATTGCAATGAAATAAGAATCTGTATGCCGCAAGATAACACTCCCATCAAACCTCCGTAAGATCATACCCGCCGCCGCCGTACCACCGGGAGCCCAGAAGGAACCATCAACCGATAATGCCATTTTTTCCTGAGGTGGTGGCATCCAACACAAGGCTGGTTTTGGGATCGACGAAGTGGGCACACTGGTAATACTGATCAATGTCATATTTCCCTTTAGTATCTCCTCAGCCGAGTACTTGTGAGTGTTATCAAGAGACCGTGAATAACTTTGTAAAGCGTATTCTGCAGCAGTTGTCTTTTTAGTGCTATTTACTAGTGAACCTGGTAATACACGGTACCCATATACTCACTTTTCACTCCCAAAGACAGAGTTTGTCACACTTTACCCCACTGAGCAGATAGTGGGCCCACCTGATGGGATGGGGCATAACATTTAAAAAGTAAAACGAGAACAAACTGGTTAATATATTGTATTTCCGAGAATTTTCTACCAAATGAATTAAACACATCACAGACACAACCTTAGGGCATTTCTAACCGATCCCTAAAAATAGCGGAGTATCCGACGGAGTAAACCCTTCGAGCATCTACAGCCAGGCGCCACAAACCATCTTTCATACACCAGCGGACGTGTCTGGTCAGTGACCAGATAGGAGAGAGAAGGAAAAACGTGACCCAACTAGATCCCTCATATCATCCCTATACGTATTGGGGAACGTAGTAATTTCAAAAAAATTTCTACGCACACGCAAGATCATAGTGATGCATAGCAACAAGAGGGAAGAGTATAGTCCAGGTACCGTCGTAGACCGTAAGCGGAAGCGTTATGACAACGCGGTTGATGTAGTCGTATGTCTTCACGATCGACCGATCCTAGCACCGAAAGTACGGCACCGCCGCGATCTACACACGTTCGGCTTGGTGACGTCCCACGAACTCACGATCCATCAGAGTGTCGAGGGAGAGCTTTGTCAGCACGACGGCGTGATGACGGTGATGATGAAGCTACCGGCGCAGGGCTTCGCCTAAGCACTACAACGATATGACCGAGGTGGATTATGGTGGAGGGGGCACCGCACACGGCTAAGAGATCAATGATCAACTTGTGTGTCTATGGGATGCCCCCTGGCCACGTATATAATGGATGGAGGGAGGAGGAAGCCGGCCCTCATAGGGCGCGCCCAAAGTGCGGAGTCCCACTAGGACTCCCTAGTCTTAGTAGGATTCCACCTCCCACATGGAATAGGAAAAAGGGAAGGGAGAAGGAGAAGGAAGGGAGCGCCCCCTTTCCCTAGTCCAATTCGGACCAGTCCATGGGAAAGGGGCGCGACCACCCTTGAGGACTTTCTCTCCTTTCCTGTATGGCCCATTAAGGCCCAACACGAATTCCCGTAACTCTCCGGTACTCCGAAAAATACCCGAATCACTCGAAACCTTTCCGATGTCCGAATATAGCCTTCCAATATATTGATCTTTACGTCTCGAATATTTCGAGACTCCTCGTCATGTCCCTGATCTCATCCGGGACTCCGAACAAACTTTGGTCATTAAATCACATAACTCATAATATAAATCGTCACAGAACGTTAAGCGTGGTGTAGACATTACCGAGACTCATCTCCAGTTAATAACCAATAGCAGAACCTGGATGCTCATATTGGCTCCTACATATTCTACGAAGATCTTTATCGGTCAAACCGCATAACAACATATGTTGTTCGGTATGTTACTTGCCCGAGATTCGATCGTCGGTATCTCAATACCTAGTTCAATGTCGTTACCGGCAAGTCTCTTTACTCGTTCCGTAATGCATCATCCCGCAACTAACTCATTAGTCACAATGCTTGCAAGGCTTATAGTGATGTGCATTACCGAGAGGGCCCAGAGATACCTCTCCGATACACGGAGTGACAAATCCTAATCTCGATCTATGCCAACTCAACAAGTACCATTGGAGACACCTGTAGAGCACCTTTATAATCTGTTGGGGATCGTTGTAGAAATTAAAATTTTTGTACGCATCACCCAGATCAATCTATGGAGTTTACTAGCAACGAGAGGGGTGTGCATCTTCATACCTTTGAAGATCGCGATGCGGAAGCCTTGCAAGATAGCGGTCGGTGGAGTCGTACACGAAGCGATTCAGATCGCGGCCGAATCCGATCTAAGCACCGAACAACGGTGCCTCCGCGTTCAACACACGTGCAGCCCGGTGACGTCTCCCGTGCCTTGATCTAGCAAGGAGAGAGGGAGAGGTTGGGGAAGACTCCGTCCAGCAGCAGCACGACGGCGTGGTAGTGGTGGAGGAGCATGGCACTCCAGCAGGGCTTCGTCAAGCATTGCGAGAGACGAGGAGGGAGAGGGGTAGGGCTGCGCCAAGTGAGAGGGAGACTCGTGTCTCTGGCAGCCCCAAAATCCCCACTATATATAGGGGAAGGGGAGGAGGGGCCGGCCCCCTAGATCCATCTAGAGGGGGGGCGGCGGCCCCTCGGGGGGGCAGCGGCCGCCTTAGGGTTTCCAACTAGGGGTCGCCCGCCCCCCTAGGGTTTCCAACCCTAGGCGCCTTGGGCCCTTGGGGGGGGGGGGGGCGCACCAGCCCACTAAGGGGCTGGTTCCCACCCAACTACAGCCTATTAGATCCTTCGGGGCAGGTGGACCCTCCCGATGGACCCCCGAAACCCCTTCGGTGGTCCCGGTACAATACCGATAAACCCCGAAACCTTTCCGGTGACTGAAACTGGACTTCCCATATATAAATCTTCACCTCCAGACCATTCCGGAACTCCTCGTGACGTCCGGGATCTCATCCGGGACTCCGAACAACATTCGGTAACCACGTACATCTATTCCCTATAACCCTAGCGTCATCGAACCTTAAGTGTGTAGACCCTACGGGTTCGGGAATTATGCAGACATGACCGAGACATCTCTCCGACCAATAACCAACAGTGGGATCTGGATACCCATGTTGGCTCCCACATGTTCCACGATGATCTCATCGGATGAACCACAATGTCAAGGATTCAATTAATCCCGTATACGATTCCCAGTTACGTTGTGACATTTGGCACACCCAAAGCATTCCTACGGTATCTGGGAGTTGCACAATCTCATGGTCTAAGGAAATGATACTTGACATTAGAAAAGCTTTAGCAGACGAACTACACGATCTTGTGCTATGCTTAGGATTGGGTCTTGTCCATCACATCATTCTCCTAATGATGTAATCCCGTTATCAACGACATCCAATGTCCATGGTCAGGAAACCATAACCATCTATTGATCGACAAGCTAGTCAACTAGAGGCTCACTAGGGACATGTTGTGGTCTATGTATTCACACATGTATTACGATTTCCAGATAACACAATTATAGAATGAACAATAGACAATTATCATGAACAAAGAAATATAATAATAACCATTTTATTATTGCCTCTCGGGCATATTTCCAACAGTCTCCCACTTGCACTAGAGTCAATAATCTAGTTACATTGTGATGAATCAAACACCCATAGAGTTCTGGTGTGGATCATGTTTTGCTCGTGGAAGAGGTTTAGTCAACGGATCTGCGACATTCAGGTCCGTATGCACTTTACAAATATCTATGTCTCCATCTTGAACATTTTCATGAATGGAGTTGAAGCTACGCTTGATATGCCTAGTCTTCTTGTGAAACCTGGGCTCCTTGGCCAGGGCAATAGCTCCAGTGTTGTCATAGAACAGAGTCATCGGGCCCGACGCATTGGGAATAACTCCTAGGTCGGTAATGAACTCCTTCATCCAGATTGCTTCATGTGTTGCCTCCGAGGCTGCCATGTACTCCGCTTCACATGTAGATCCCGCCATGACTCTTTGCTTGCAACTGCACCAACTGACTGCCCCACCATTCAAAATATACACGTATCCGGTTTGTGACTTAGAGTCATCCAGATCTGTGTCGAAGCTAGCATCGACGTAACCCTTTACGGCGAGCTCTTCGTCACCTCCATAAACGAGAAACATATCCTTAGTCCTTTTCAGGTACTTCAGGATGTTCTTGACCGCTGTCCATTGTTCCATGCCGGGATTACTTTGGTACCTTCCTACCAAACTTACGGCAAGGTTTACATCAGGTCTGGTACACAGCATGGCATACATAATAGACCCTATGGCCGATGTATAGGGGATGACACTCATCTTTTCTCTATCTTCTGCCGTGGTCGGGCATTGAGCCGTGCTCAATCTCACACCTCGCAATACAGGCAATAACCCCTTCTTTGACTGATCCATATTGAACTTCTTCAATATCTTGTCAAGGTATGTGCTTTGTGAAAGACCAATGAGGCATCTCGATCTATCTCTATAGATCTTGATGCCTAATATATAAGCAGCTTCTCCAAGGTCCTTCCTTGAAAAACACTTATTCATGTAGGCCTTTATGCTTTCCAAGAGTTCTATATTATTTCCCATCAATAGTATGTTGTCCACATACAATATGAGAAATGCTACAGAGCTCCCACTCACTTTCTTGTAAACATAGGCTTCTCCATAAATCTGCGTAAACCCAAACACTTTGATCATCTCATCAAAACGAATGTTCCAGCTCCGAGATGCTTGCACCAGCCCATAGATCGAGTGTTGGAGCTTGCATACCTTGTCAGCATTCTTAGGATCGACAGAACCTTCCGGCTGCATCATATACAATTCTTCCTTAAGGAAACCATTAAGGAATGCCGTCTTGACGTCCATTTGCCATATCACATGATCATAGAATGCGGCAATTGCTAACATGATTCGGACAGACTTCAGCTTCGCTACGGGTGAGAAGGTCTCATCGTAGTCAACCCCTTGAACTTGTCGATAACCCTTAGTGACAAGCCGAGTTTATAGATGGTCACATTGCCATCTGCGTCCGTCTTCTTCTTAAAGATCCATTTGTTTTCTATGGCTCGCCGATCATCGGGCAAGTCCGTCAAAGTCCATACTTTGTTTTCATACATGGATCCTATCTTGGATTTCATGCCTTCAAGCCATTTATTGGAATCTGGGCCCGCCATTGCTTCTTCATTGTTCGAAGGTTCACCATTGTCTAACAACATTATTTCTAGGATAGGTTTGCCATACCATTCTGGCGTGGAACGTGTCCTTGTGGACCTATGAAGTTTAGTAGTAACTTGATCCGAAGTTCCTTGATCATCATCATTAACTTCCTCTCTAGTCAGTGCAGGCACCACAGAAACATTTTCTTGAGCTGCGCTACCTTCTGGTTCAAGAGGCATTACTTCATCAAGTTCTACTTTCCTTCCACTTACTTCTTTCGAGAGAAACTCTTTCTCTAGAAAGGATCCATTCTTGGCAACAAAGATCTTGCCTTCAGATCTGAGGTAGAAGGTATACCCAATAGTTTCCTTAGGGTATCCTACGAAGACACATTTTTCCGACTTGGGTTCGAGCTTTTCAGGTTGAAGTTTCTTGACATAAGCATCGCATCCCCAAACTTTTAGAAACGACAACTTAGGTTTCTTCCCAAACCTTAATTCATACGGTGTCGTCTCAACGGATTTCGACGGAGCCCTATTTAAAGTGAATGCGGCAGTCTCTAAAGCATATCCCCAAAATGATAGCAGTAGGTCGGTAAGAGACATCATAGATCGCACCATGTCCAACAGAGTGCGATTACGATGTTCGGACACACCATTACGCTGAGGTGTTCCAGGCGGCGTGAGTTGTGAAACAATTCCACATTTCCGTAAGTGCATGCCAAATTCGTGACTCAAATATTCTTCCCCACGATCTGATTGTAAGAACTTTATTTTCCTATCACGTTGATTCTCAACCTCACTCTGAAATTCCTTGAACTTTTCAAAGGTCTCAGACTTGTGTTTCATTAAGTAGACATACCCATATCTACTTAAGTCATTAGTGAGGGTGAGAACATAACGATAACCACCGCGAGCCTCAACGCTCATTGGACCACACACATCAGTATGTATGATTTCCAATAAGTTGGTTGCTCGCTCCATTCTTTCGGAGAACGGAGTCTTGGTCATTTTGCCCTTGAGGCATGGTTCGCACGTGTCAAATGATTCATAATCAAAGGACTCCAAAAGTCCATCTGCATGGAGTTTCTTCATGCGTTTGACACCAATATGACCAAGGCGGCAGTGCCACAAGTATGTGGGACTATCATTATCAACCTTACATCTTTTGGCATTCACACTATGAATATGTGTACCATCACGTTCGAGATTCAATAAGAATAAACCATTAACCAGCGGGGCATGACCATAAAACATATCTCTCATATAAAGAGAACAACCATTATTCTCAGATTTAAATGAGTAGCCATCTCGCATTAAACAAGATCCAGATACAATGTTCATGCTTAAAGTTGTCACTAAATAATAATTATTGAGGTTTAAAACTAATCCCATAGGTAAATGTAGAGGTAGCGTGCCGACGACGATCACATCGACCTTGGAACCATTCCCGACGCACATCGTCACCTCGTCCTTCGCCAGTCTCCGCTTATTCCGCAGCTCCTGTTTTGAGTTACAAATATGAGCAACGACACTGGTATCAAATACCCAGGAG
Source organism: Aegilops longissima (assembly GCA_021605205.1). Lineage (NCBI taxonomy): Eukaryota > Viridiplantae > Streptophyta > Magnoliopsida > Poales > Poaceae > Aegilops > Aegilops longissima. The sequence continues at coordinate 38,770,548 of CM038682.1, read as the reverse complement.
CTACTATGAGCGCTGGTTAGGTACACATCAATAACATGTATATCACATATACCTTTGGTATTGCCGGCCTTCTTATCCGCTAAGTACTTGGGGCTGTTCCGCTTCCAGTGACCGTTTCCCTTGCAATAAAAGCACTTAGTCTCAGGCTTGGGCCCATGCTTTGGCTTCTTCCCGATAACTGGCTTACCGGGCACGGAAACTCCCTTGCCATCCTTCTTGAAGTTCTTCTTACCCTTGCCTTTCTTGAACTTAGTGGTTTTATTCACCATCAACACTTGATGTTCCTTTTTGATCTCCACCTCCGCTGATTTCAGCATTGAATATACCTCAGGAATGGTCTTTTCCATCCCTGCATATTGAAGTTCATCACAAAGCTCTTGTAGCTAGGTGGGAGCGGCGAAGGATTCATCGCGACCGCATCATCCGGAGATTAACTTCCGGATGAGATAAGTGGTTGTGCAACCCAGAAATTTTGAGTATGTGCTCATGATGAACTATTCTCCTCCATCTTACAACTGTAGAACTTGTCGGAGACTTCATATCTCGACCGGGCATGAGCTTGGAAAACCATTTTCAGCTCTTGGAACATCTCATATGCTCCGTGCTGCTCAAAAGCGCTTTTGGAGCCCGGTTCTAAGCTGTAAAGCATGCCGCACTGAACCAGGGAGTAATCATCACTATGCGACTGCTAGGCGTTCATAACGTCTTGAGTTGCTGGGAAAACAGGTGCATCACCTAGCAGTGCTTCAAGGACATATGCTTTCCTGGCAGCTATGAGGATAATCCTCAGGTTACGGACCCAGTCCGTGTAGTTGCTACCATCGTCTTTCAGCTTGGTTTTCTCTAGGAATGTGTTGAAGTTGAGGGCAACATTAGCGTGGGCGATTTGATCTACAAGACATATTGCAAAGTTTTAGACTATGTTCATGATAATTAAGTTCATCTAATCAAATTATTTAATGAACTCCCACTCAGATAGACATCCCTCTAGTCATCTAAGTGATACATGATACGAGTCAACTAGGCCGTGTCCGATCATCACGTGAGACGAACTAGTCATCCTCGGTGAACATATTCATGTTGATCGTATCTTCTATACGACTCATGTTCGACCTTTCGGTCTTCCGTGTTCCGAGGCCATGTCTGTACATGCTAGGCTCGTCAAGTCAACCTAAGTGTATTGCGTGTGTAAATCTTGCTTACACCCGTTGTATTCGAACGTTAGAATCTATCACACCCGATCATCATGTGGTGCTTCGAAACAACGAACCTTCGCAACAGTGCATAGTTAGGGGGAACACTTTCTTGAAATTATTGCGAGGGATCATCTTATTTAAGCTACCGTCTTTCTAAGCAAATAAGATGTAAAACATGATAAACATCACATGCAATCAAATAGTGACATGATATGGCCAATATCATTTTGCTCCTTTTGATCTCCATCTTCGGGGCGCCATGATCATCGTCATCACCGGCATGATACCATGATCTCCATCATTGTTTTTTCATGAAGTTGTCTCGCCAACTATTACTTCCACTAATATGGATAACCGTTAGCAATGAAGTAAAGTAATTACATGACGTTTATGTTGACACACAGGTCATAAATAAATTAATACAACTCCTATGGCTCCTGCCGGTTGTCATACTCATCGACATGCAAGTCGTGATTCCTATTACAAGAACATGATCAATCTCATACATCACATATATCATTCATCACATCCTTTTGGCCATATCACATCACACGGCATATGCTGCAAGAACAAGTTAGACGTCCTCTATTTGTTGTTGCAAATTTTTACGTGGCTGCTATAGGTTTCTAGCAAGAACGTTTCTTACCTATGCCAAAACTACAACGTGGTATGCCAATTTCTATTTACCCTTCATAAGGACCCTTTTCATCGAATCCGATCCGACTAAAGTGGGAGAGACAAACACCCGCTAGCCACCTTATGCAACTAGTGCATGTCAATCGGTGGAACTTGTCTCACGCAAGCGTACGTGTAAGGTCGGTCCGTGCCGCTTCAGCCCACGAGGCCTCCGAATCAAGATAAGACTAGTAATGGAAATTAAATTGGCAAGATCGACGCCCACAACAATTTGTGTTCTACTCGTGCATAGAAACTACGCATAGACCTAGCTCTGATACCACTGTTGGGGATCGTTGCAGAAATTAAAAATTTTCTACGCATCACCAAGATCAATCTATGGAGTTTAATAGCAACGAGAGGGGAGTGCATCTTCATACCTTTGAAGATCGCGATGCGGAAGCATTGCAAGATAGCGGTCGGTGGATTCGTACACGAAGCGATTCAGATCGTGGCCGAATCCGATCTAAGCACCAAACAATGGTGCCTCCGCGTTCAACACACGTGCAGCCCGGTGACGTCTCCCGTGCCTTGATCCAGCAAGGAGAGAGGGAAAGGTTGGGGAAGACTCCGTCCAGCAGCATGCGATGGCGTGGTGGTGGTGGAGGCGTGGCATTCCAGCGAGGTTTCGCCAAGCACTGCGAGAGCGAGGAGGAGAGGGTAGGGCTGCGCCAAGAGAGGAGACTCGTGTCTCGGCAGCCTCAAAACCCCACTATATATAGGGGAAGGGGGGCGGCCCCTAGATCCATCTAGAGGAGGGGGTGGCGGCCCCTCGGGGGCAGCGGCCCCTCGGGGTTTCCAACTAGGCGCCCGCCCGGGGGTGCGGCCCCTAGGGTTTCCAACCCTAGGCGCCTTGGGCCCTTGGGTGGGCGCACCAGCCCACTAAGGGGCTGGTTCCCACCGAACTACAGCCCATTAGGTCCTACGGGGCAGGTGGACCCTCCCGGTGGACCCCCGGAACCCCTTTCGGTGGTGGCGGTACAATACCGATAAACCCCAAAACCTTTCCGGTGACTGAAACTGGACTTCCCATATATAAATCTTCACCTCTGGACCATTCCGGAACTCCTAGTGACGCCCGGGATATCATCCGGGACTCCAAACAACATTCAGTAACCACGTACATCTATTCCCTATAACCCTAGTGTCATCGAACCTTAAGTGTGTAGACCCTACGGGTTCGGGAACTATGCAGACATGACCGAGACATCTCTCCGGCCAATAACCAACAGCGGGATCTGGATACCCATGTTGGATTCCACATGTTCCACGATGATCTCATCGGATGAACCACGATGTCAAGGATTAAATTAATCCCGTATACGATTCCCTTTGTCTACCGGTATAGCACTTGCCCGAGATTCGATCGTCGGTATACCGATACCTTGTTCAATCTCGTTACGGCAAGTCTCTTTACTCGTTCCGTAACACATCATCCCGTGACCAACCCCTTAGTCACATTGAGCTCATTACGATGATGTCTTACCGAGTGGGCCCAGAGATACCTCTCCGTCATACGGAGTGACAAATCCCAGTCTCGATTCGTGCCAACCCAACAGATACTTTCAGGGATACCCGTAGTGTACCTTTATAGCCACCCAGTTACGTTCTAACGTTTGGCACACCCAAAGCACTCCTATGGTATCCGGGAGTTGCATGATCTAAGTAAATGATACTTGACATTCGAAAAGCTTTAGCAGATGAACTACACGATCTTGTGCTATGCTTAGGATTGGGTCTTGTCCATCACATCATTCTCCTAATGATGTAATCCCGTTATCAACGACATCCAATGTCCATGGTCAGGAAACCGTAACCATCTATTGATCAACGAGCTAGTAAACTAGAGGCTCACTAGGGACATGTTGTGGCCTATGTATTCACACATGTATTACAATTTCTGGATAACACAATTATAGCATGAACAATAGAAAATATCATGAACAAGGAAGTATAATAATAACCATTTTATTATTGCCTCTAGGGCATATTTCCAACATAATCACCCAGTTATGTTGTGTCGTTTGGTAGCACACAAAGTGTTCCTCCGATATTCGGTAGTTGCATAATCTCATAGTCATAGGAACATGTATAAGTCATGAAGAAAGCAATAGCAACATACTAAACGATCAAGTGCTAAGCTAACGGAATGGGTCAAGTCAATCACATCATTCTCTAATGATGTGATCCCGTCAATCAAATGACAACTCATGTCTATGGCTAGGAAACTTAACCATCTTTGATTCAACGAGCTAGTCAAGTAGAGGCATACTAGTGACACTCTGTTTGTCTATGTATTCACACATGTACTAAGTTTCCGGTTAATAAATTTCTAGCATAAATAGTAAACATTTATCATGATATAAGGAAATAAATAATAACTTTATTATTGCCTCTAGGGCATATTTCCTTCAGTCTCCCACTTGCACTAGAGTCAATAATCTATTTCACATCGCCATGTGATTTAGCACCAATAGTTCACATCACCATGTGATTAACACCCATAGTTCACATCGCCATGTGACCAACACTCAAAGTGTTTACTAGAGTCAGTAATCTAGTTCACATCTCCATGTGATTAACACCCAAAGAGTACTAAGGTGTGATCATGTTTTGCTTGTGAGAGAAGTTTAGTCAACGGGTCTGCCAAATTCAGATCCGTATGTATTTTGCACATTTCTATGTCTACAATGCTCTCCACGGAGCTACTTTAGCTAATTGCTCCATCTTTCAATATGTATCCATATTGTGAATTAGAGTCATCAAGATCGGTGTCAAAACTTGCATCGACGTAACTCTTTACACTAGTAGAAAAAGGGCCATTTGTCCCGGTTCATAAGGCCCATCTGTCCCGGTTGGGGAACCGGGACTAAAGGGTCGTTACTAATGCCTAGGCCTTTAGTCCCGGTTGTTACACGAACCGGGACAGATGGGCCTCCACGTGGCCGGTGCTGCGAGCCGAGGCAGGAGGCCCTTTAGTCCCGGTTGGCGGCACCAACTGGACCAATAGGCATCCACGCGCCAGCTGTTCAGGGGCTATGGTTTTTGTTTTGTTTTCTGAAATGGTGGGTGGATTTGGGGGTTTTGTATGGTTTATTAAGGTGTTTCATATATTGTGTTAGGTAGCTAATTAATTAATAGAGAGAAGTGTCCTCTCTTATCTCCGTGCTTGGTTGACGCCACGTACTATATGTATAGAGAGGCCCTCGACACGCTAGCTAGTAAGAAAATGAAGGAAACCATTAAGTACAGAAGTTCATCATGCATACCGAGAGAAGTGATCGACCTCTCCTTCTCCGAGAGATTGGTCGAACAACAAGTTTTCGTATTATCTATCCGACGCTACTGGCTACATACATATACAATATGTAAGATCTCTTACAATCCCCTAGCATTTGAACTCAAGTTCCACATGGTATTCTCCGGCTTTATTGATGGCATGATCAAGAAAGAATCCCGCCAATTCCTCTTGAATTGCTTTCATGCGATCTTGTGGTAGGAGTTCATTCCGCATCTGCCACGTCTAATTTGAAGAAGGGGGTTAATACATATATATATGAATGAAACTCAACAGAAATGATTTTGTAATAAAATGAAATTGTGAATATAATTGCTTACGCACTTCATATTGTCTTTTAGAGTAGCCCCACTTATCTTTGAAAGTCGCGTTGTAGATGAACTCGCACACGTAGTATCCACAGTAATCATTCCCTTGTTCCTGCCACAAGCACTTTACGAGAAATAGAAGTCAATCAAACTGATAATGAAGCATTATAAATGGCATTGATGAAAGTAGCTAGAATCAACGGGAGATGCGCGCAACTAGCTAGCTAGTAGTACTTACTTTCGGGTATGTATATCGCAGCTCCTTCGGCAATCCCGGAGCTTCTGCGGTGAACTTTTTCCAAACCCTGCAAGACAAAGAAAATAATTATTACTTGAGATATCAGGAAATGAACAAAAAGTTGCCGATATGGTGCGATAATGATCGATTGAACTTGTTAATAATTTTAGTCATGTCCGCATAGGTCTCGGGATCTTTTCGTCTTGAGTCTAAGACGGTTACTAGTCCCTGCTCAAGCTTAATCTGCAGGAGAATATAGTGGAAGCTGCACACGCATGCATAACTCATCAATTACATTACTATAACCTCGCTCGAGTAATAAGGGAAACCGAATATGCACACGACAGTAACACTCACTCTAAGTTGTAAGGAAACAATATTAAATCTTTGTTTTGATTTATTATCAATGATTTGAGCAAGTTGGCCTTGGCATCTTTGGCGCTCTTTTTAACCTGAAATTCATCTATGAGATTTGTGTTAATGAACCCAGTATCATACATTTCTGCTTTTCTGCACTCGACGATCTTCAATCTGCATAATATAGTGAGGATAATTATAAATACATGCAATGAAAGAGCTGAGCTATATATAGAGACTTAATGGCTGAAGTAGTACTTACAGACAGTAGCAAGTGACCGTTAATTTATCACGGCCTTTTGATTGAAGAACTGGAAGAACTCCTCAAATGGAACATACAATAGATCAATTCCAACGAGGTCATGCTCCTCTTTAACTCTCAGATACAAAGTATTCATCCCCCAAACTGTCTGCAGGTTTTCATGTACCAATCATGGAATCTTCGCATCATCGTTGTTAGAGATATTTCATCTTTGACGAGAGGCTTCCTGTACTCGTATCTGTGTTCGTCCGCCTCCAAGAAATCATAATGTACATCGTCAGGTAATATCCAAGATTGCTATAACCGGGCACCATCCCCGGATCATTAGCGACGATGTTGCTAGACACATTGAGCGGGGGGCACGATTGGTTCGCTTGTTCGCCGAGCTGGGCAATTTTTTTCCCAGCTACTCGTCGTTCTTTTAACCTTTGATCAGCGAGCAGTACTTCCGACCACTCCGCCGAGATATACCTTTTCGATGTAGCGCTCATAGTTGGTTTTCGACGGAGACTTTGGTGGCTTCCTCAGGGCATCGATAGTGCGCTTTGCTTTCACCGGATCTACCTTCTCCTCCGAAGGTGGATGTCTCTTTGCTTTCACCCCTTCAAAGAAGTCATTCAATTATTTTTGCATGATCTTCTTGTTTTCTTCCACGGTCCTCTCGTACGGTAACTTATCTAGAGGCTTGAGAGGTGGACCGTATCTGTATTGCCTCCTGCCTCTGGCTGTATTGCTAGAAGCCAGAGCAGACGGAGCGACTGCGGCTATCTACTTTCGTGCTTGCTTATGAGGTGGAGGAGAAGGACTACGACGCGCCGGAGCAGCTGGGGCGGCGGCGGATCTCTTCCGCCCTTGCCGGCGAGGTGGAGAAGGAGGAGGCTGGTGGCTGCTCGGGCGCGTCGGCGCAGGCGGAGAAGGAGGCAGAGTGCTGCCACGCGCCGGAGAAGGAGGCTGAGAGCCCTGATCACTCGCCGGAGGAGGAGGCGGTGGAGGAGGCGGAGTGCCCTGACTCGCCGGAGGAGGAGGAAGAGGCGGAGGCAATCAGTTCGGAAGGTTGATGAGCTCCTTCCGCCATAGGCATGGAGTCTTCAGACAAGAACCCAGCCGAGTCTCCCCGTAACCCGTAGGGTGGTCAAGCTGGAGGTCCTCAAATCCTTCTGTGATTTCATTCACCATCACCCTAGCATATCCTTCTGGAATCGGTCGGTAGTGAAAAGTTGTGCTAGGTTCAGGAGGTGCAACAGAGCCAACAACCGCCTTGACTTTCAATTCCATCCACTGCGCCATAAGGTGGCAATGCTGAAACTCCGTGATAGCATCCACGGGGTAGCTAGTAGGAGCCGTGAAGACAGGCTCCTGAAGCAGCTCCGTGGAAGCCACGCTGCTTCTCCGCTGAGATGGCGGGGTAGCTTGCGATGTAGCTTCGGCAGGTTCTGCGAACTGTGTCTCGTTGCTCTAGCGCTTGTACCCTTGCATTCAGCGCCTGTAGTTGGGTCAACTCCTTTTTCTTCTTCCTCTCTCGGCATTTGTAACCGCCTGCGTCGGGAAATCCAGCCTTCCACGAAAGGGAGCCTGGCATGCCTCGTATCCGTCCGGGGTTCTCAGGATTCCTGAGGGCCTCTGTGAGCTCGCTGTTCTCTCTGTCCGGAACGAACGTCCCTTTCTGCGCCTTTTCGATATACTCCTGAAGCTTCTCGATGGGTGTGTTCAGCCGCTCGTTGGTCCAAACGCACTTCCTTGTTACAGGGTCCAATTTTCCCCCAACCCCGAAGAACCAAGTCCTGCAATGGTCTGGCCAGTGTCGCGTCTCTGGTTCGATCCCTTTATCAATGAGGTCATTCTCAGCCTTGGCCCACAACGACCGGGCTTTCAGGTAGCCACCTGACCCCGTGCGATGGTGATGCTTCTTCTTTGCAGCATTTTTCTTGTTTGTAGCTGACATCTTCGCTGCTCTCTCAGATTTCTTTTTGGTGACAAATGCGGGCCACTGATCTTTGATCTTCTCAAATCGGCCGATGAATTCTGGAGTCTTGTCTTGGTCGACAAACGATGATTTCAGCTCATTCTTCCACCTCCTGAATTCTCAGCCATCTTCTTAAGAGCATAAGCCTTGATCATTGGCTTTTTAACTGGATTCTCCGGATCCTCCTCTGGCTGGAAGGTGAAATTTTCCTGCAGCGCGGTCCAACGATCAGCTTTCTGCCTATCACTGACATAAGACACCTGAGAGTCTTTGTCCTTAGGCTTCAACCATTGCTCGATGCTGATCGGGATCATGTCCCTAACTAGAACCCCGCACTGAGCATTAAATTTTTGCTTGGTCCGGAGGGGTTCAATCGGTTGGCCAGCACGATCAATTTGGATGATCGTGTACCTTTCATCCGCGCGCAACTTTCTCTTCAGGCCTTGTCTCGTTACCGAAGTGTTGCTCGATTGGGAGGGCTAGAAAATAAGAAAAAGAAGAGAGTTAATATGTGTACATACCAAAAACAATTAATGCATCAATTAGCTATAGTCAGCACAAGCTTAATTAATTAATATATATACCTGGCCGGACTCCGTTTGGTCACCGGAGCCGTCATCACGGTGTCCTTCCCCCTCCATTCGGTCACCGGAGCCGTCATCACGGTGTCCTTCCCCCTCCATTCGGCCACCGGAGCTGTCATCACGGTGTCCTTCCCCCTCCATTCGGTCACCGGAGCCGTCATCACAGTGTCCTTCCCCCTCCATTCGGTCACCGAAGCCATCATCACGGTGTCCTTCCTCCTCCATTGTTTGATCATCGTCGTAGCCTGCTTCTTCATCTTGTCTTTCAAGACCATCGGAGCATGTGTTGTTTAGAAACGACAAGACGACATCACTTCCATGTGCGATTATATCCCCCAACACCGCTTCTTTTGCTTCGTCTCCGGGGTGCGGATCCATAGTTTCTGCAAATATTTACAACATGGCAATTATTATTCAAACATGACAGATGGATATATTAGTGGCAAACGTTGAACTAGCTAGCTAAGCACAATAATGAATCATATTAGTGGCCTGGCCTCGACGCTTCTCTAGGGTTTGGGGTGGCCTCGGCAATGCTTCAAGGGTTTGGGGTGGCCTCAACAATGCTTCAAGGTTTCGGGGTGGCCTCGACGACAGCGCTCTTTTAACTTGGTAAATTTGGGTGGCCTCAAGAGAGTTTGTCGATCGGGTAGGGGCGCGGCGGGAGGGGGTAGGAGACCGACATCGTTTTTTTCTAGGGTTTGTGTGTCCTCGAGAGTTTTGGTCGAGCGAGAGGGCCGGGGGGTGCTCTGGACGTCCCCCCTCACTTTAACAAAGAATTACCTTAAAAAAAGACTTGCTTCGCCGCGGGTCCTTCTTCATTTTTTCCTTTGTTTTTTCTTATATGTTTGTTTTCGTTTTCATTCTACATTTTCGTACATATGAAAAAAATAAAGTTTCTATACAAAAGTGCACAATTTTTATGAACAAATTACAACATATAAATTAACTATACATCTAAATAAATATAACTATACATCTGAAATTTTCCTAATCTTAAAACTAAACTAAACATAAATTAAAATAATCTAAAAAACATGTAAAAACATCTAAAAATAGCATCTAAAAACATCTAAAAATCTAATAGCTAGCACGATGCAGGGGCGGAGGGGCACGACGGAGGGGCCGGCGTAGGCGCCGCGTCACTGGGGCAGGCAGGGCGCGAGACAGGGGAGGGGCGCGGGAGCAGGCTGGTGCTCACAGGGGGCGGCGGGGCACGATGGGCGGCATGTCGGGGACGGCAGGGGCGCAAGGGTCAACGCCGTCGTCGGGGCAGAGGGCGTCAGCGGTGGCGGCGACGACGTTGAGCAGCCTGACGACGTCGGTGGCAACGGCGACGGCGACGTCGAGCAGCCTGACGGTGTCGGTGGCGGCGGCAACGGCAAGGTGGAGCAGGGCCATCGGGCGGTGACGGCGAGGAGGAGCACGGGCGTCGGGGGAAGAAGTGATGGATTTGGTCGAAACTGCTAAGTGTCTCTTTTCAGCAGCCCAAAGGGCGGGAAGCGGCGGCCTTTGGTACCGGTTGGTGGCACCAACCGGGACTAAAGGGGGGGGGTGCATTGGTTCCGGTTGGTGTGACGAACCGGTACCAATGCACCCCTTTAGTCCTGGTTGGTGCCACCAACCGGGACCAACGGCCTTGCACAGCGGGGTGGTGGTGGTAGTTTAGTGCCACCTCGCTAGTTGAGAGGGGCGCGCAGTGGTTTATAAGCCCCACTGCCGCACCCCTCTCGAGCTCCTCTCCATTGCAGGCTTACGTGCCTAATTGTGACTACTATACTTGATGGGCCTACTGGGCCTTCTGCGGGCCTGAATCCTGGCCCATGCACTAGTAGAAAAGGGGCCAATGACCCAGGCCTGCTCAGCCCATTAGTCCCGGTTCTGCCACGAACCGGGACCAATGGAGGTATTTGTCCCGGTTCGTGAGCCCAGGGGGCCGGCCGGGCCACGTGGGCCATTGGTCCCGGTTCGTCTGGCTCTTTTGGTCCCGGTTGGTGGGACGAACCGGGACCAATGGGCCTCGCTCCTGGCCCACCATCATTGGTCCCGGTTGGTGGCATGAACCGGGACCAATGGCTTCCCTCTAGTCCCGGTTCATGCCACGAACCGGGACCAATAGTGCTGCCTATATATACCCCCCGCCTAAGAGCAGAGCACACTGCTCTGTTTTTTGTCTTAGTCAAGGGGAGAGGGCTTAGTGGTGCTCTAGCTCACCTCCTATGCACACAAGATGTTCGATGGAATGCCCGAGCCACACTACTTAAGCTTTCTCCTCTCCAAGCTCGACCTCCAAGCTCCATTTTCCTCAATATTTGTCTAGGTTTAGCGGTCCGTCACGCTCCGTCCCCGTCTTCACCGCCGTCGATCACCCGCGCCGATCTCATTGCCGGCACCATCGTGGTGAGCCTCTTGTTCTTATCTTCTTTCTGAAAGGAAAAATATTCTTACTTGTATGTTTAGATAGATACTTGTATTATTTTCTTACTTTTCTTATTGCATCTTATATAGTGCGATGGTTTTCGTCTCCGCACCCGTCGGCCCTCGTCCTGTCTATGATTCGGATGTGGTATATATTATCTTTTCATAACTATTCGTTAATTTATTGTTTATGAAAATTATGCCGACCAACGTGACATAGATTTTATTTATCTAGGAGGTTGTTGAACCAGAAATTCCAACCGACCTATTGTCGAGAGGTTAAATTTAGTTGAAGAAGAAAACAATTTCTTGAAGGAAAAAATAAAAAACTTGAGGAGGAGAAGATGATATTGGAGTTGCATGTTGCGGATGTTGTTGATGATCACAATATCAAGATGGATGCAATGCGCTTGAAGATTAGAAAGATTAGAAAATATGCCATTCATACTGAGGCTTGGTATCATTGTGCCGTTGGATCAGTTGTTACCTTGGTTGCGATTATGATTGGATTTGTTTTCGCATTGAAATGTTTTACATAGTTTCAATGTATGGTTTAATTAATTTAGATGCTCTGCAGAGCTTTATGTTGTTAGATGATAACTATGTATGTACTTTGGTTTTTATGTGATGATGAACTTCTATTAATTTGGTCACTTAATTATCTATTCATGATGTTACGTAATGATTTTGACACACTTAATTATATATAATGCACGCAGATGAACCGACAATGGATGTACGGTGTGACGACACACCTCCGAGTACATTAAGGGCGTGCATGATTTTCTCGAAGTGGCTGAGGAAAACAAGCAGAATGGTTTTATGTGTTGTCCATGCCCTATATGTGTGAATCTGAAGTCTTACTCGACGGAAAATCCTTCACACCCACCTACTTTACAAGGGTTTCATGCCACACTATAATGTTTGGACGAGGCACGGAGAAATAGGGGTTATGATGGAAGACGACGAAGAAGAAGAGTACGATGACAACTATGTGCCCCCTGAATACGGTGACGCTACTGAACATCAAGAGGAACCAGACGATGTGCACGATAATGCTGCAACGGGCGAAGCTGCTGAAGATCAAGAGGAACCAGACGATGTGCACGATGATGCTGCAACGGGCGAAGCTGCTGAAGATCAAGAGGAACCAAACTATGTGCCCGATGATGATGATCTCCGCCGGGTCATTGTCGATGCAAGGACGCAATGCGAAATTCAAAAGGAGAAGCTGAAGTTCGATCGCATGTTAGAGGATCACAAAAAAGGGTTGTACCCCAATTGCGAAGATGGCAACACAAAGCTCGGTACCGTCATGGAATTGCTGCAAATGGAAGGCAGAGAATGCTGTGCCTGATAAAGGATTTGAGAAGCTACTGAAAATATTGAAGAAGAAGCTTCCAAAGGATAACGAATTGCCGGACAGTACATACGCAGCAAAGAAGGTCGTATGCCCTCTAGGATTGGAGGTGCAGAAGATACATGCATGCCCTAATGACTGCATCCTCTACCGCGGTGCATACAAGGATCTGAACGCATGCCCGGTATGTGGTGCATTGCGGTATAAGATCAGACGAGATGACCCTGGTGATGTTGACGGCGAGCCTCCCAGGAAGAGGGTTCCTGCGAAGGTGATGTGGCATGCTCCTATGAGGCGTTGCTGTTCGTGACCATCAACGATTGGCCCGCTCTCAGTAACCTTTCAGGACAGACAAACAAGGGATACCGATAGTATATACCTGGGAAGCTGCAGGAAGAATGTGTACCTGGGCCATCTTCGATTTCTTCCGACCAACCATCAATGTAGAAAGAAAGGCAAGCATTTCAAAAGCGAGGCAGATCATCGAAAAAAGCCCGCCATGAGTACCGGTGATCACGTACTTGCTATGGTCAATGATTTACACGTAATCTTTGGAAAGGGTCCCGGCGGACTAGCTGTTCCGAATGACGCTGAGAATCACGCACCCATGTGGAAGAAGAAATCTATATTTTGGGACCTACCCTACTGGAAAGACCTAGAGGTCCGCTCTTCGATCGACGTGATGCACATGACGAAGAACCTTTGCGTGAACCTGCTAGGCTTCTTGGGCGTGTATGGGAAGACAAAAGATACACCTGAGGCACGGGAGGACCTGCAACGCTTGCACGAAAAAGAGGGCATGCCTCCGAAGCAGTATGAAGGTCCTGCCAGCTACGCTCTTACGAAAGAAGAGAAGGAAATCTTCTTTGAATGCCTGCTCAGTATGAAGGTCCCGACTGGCTTCTCGTCGAATATAAAGGGAATAATAAATATGCCAGAGAAAAAGTTCCAGAACCTAAAGTCTCAAACTGCCACGTGATTATGACGCAACTGCTTCTGGTTGCATTGAGGGGGCTTCTACCGGAAAACGTCCGATCAGCCATTGTGAAGCTATGTGCATTCCTCAATGCAATATCTCAGAAGGTGATCGATCCAGAAATCGTACCAACACTAGCGAGTGATGTGGCGCAATGTCTTGACAGTTTCGAGCTGGTGTTCCCACCATCCTTCTTCAATATCATTACGCACGTCCTAGTTCATCTAGTCGACGAGATTGTCATTCTGGGGCCCGTATTTCTACACAATATGTTCCCTTTTGAGAGGTTCTTGGGAGTCCTAAAGAAATATGTCCGTAACCGCGCTAGGCCAGAAGGAAGCATCTCCATGGGCCATCAAACAGAGGATGTCATCGGGTTTTGTGTTGACTTCATTCCTGGCCTTAAGAAGATAGGTCTCCCTAAATCGCGGTATGAGGGGAGACTGACTGGAAAAGGCACGCTTGGAAGGGACTCAATAATATGCAGGGACGTATATTCTTGGTCTCAAGCACACTACACAGTTCTACAGAACTCTACCTTGGTTACCCGGTATGTCGATGAACACAAGAACAGTCTGCGCTCCAAACACCCGGAGCAGTGCGACGACTGGATTACATGTGAACACATCAGGACTTTCAGTAGTTGGTTGGAAACACGTCTCAGAGGTGACAACACTGTTTGTGATGAGCTGTACTTGTTGTCCAGGGGACCATCTTCGACTGTAATGATTTGGAAAGTATACGAGATAAATAGGAATACATTTTACATGATTGACCAAGATCAAAAGAGCACCAACCAAAACAGCGGTGTCCGCTTTGATGCAGCAACCAACAGGGGAAAGGACACATATTATGGTTACATAGTGGACATATGGGAACTTGACTACGGAGTAGATTTTAAGGTCCCTTTGTTTAAGTGCAAATGGGTCAATCTGTCAGGAGGCAGGGTACAGGTAGACCCACAGTACGGAATGACAACAGCGGATCTGAAAAATCTTGGGTACACTGACGAACCGTTCGTCCTAGCCAATGAAGTGGCACAGGTTATCTATGTGAAGGACATGTCTACCAGACCGAGGAAAATAGAAGATAAGGAAGTGAATACATTATACGATGAGCCAAAGCGCCACATAGTTCTTTCAGGAAAAAGGGACTTCCTGGGAGTGGAGGGCAAGACAGACATGTCTAAAGAGTATGAAAAGTTTCATGAAATTCCTCCCTTCAAAGTCAAGGCTGACCCAAGCATCCTGATAAACGATGAAGATTATTCCATGGTTACGGCGCAATAAGCAAATGACACAAGCGAAGAAAAAGTCAAGACTTTCTCACACAACTATTATGATGATACCATGCCAACTTTGTAACAGACGAGTATGATACCATTGTCCGTTTTGTACATGCACATGCTATGCCAACTTTTTCAGAGTTCATTTGAAAACTATGAATTTATGTCGAATTTTCAAAGAATTCAAATTTTAACTATTCAAATTTGAAAACTAATGGCACAAACAGTAAGTTAATAATTTATCTAAAACTAATGACACTAACAGAAAGTTTATAATTTTGCTGACCTAAAAGCAAAAAGAATTAAAAATAAAGCAAAAACCAAAAGAAAATAAATAATGCAGAAAACAAAACAAAAAACTGGAAAAAAAATAAAATAGCAACAATAAGTATTTTGTTGTAAGTAGAAACAACATAAAATAAATAAAGCAACAAAGAAAACAAAAAAAGTGTTTTCAAATTTGAAAACTAATGGCACTAACAGAAAGTTTATAATTTTTCTAAAACTAAAAGCAAAAAGAATTAAAAAATAAAGCAAAAAACAATAGAAAATAAATAATGCAGAAAATAAAACAAAAAAACTGGAAATAAAATAAATATAGCAACAATAAGTATTTTGTTGTAAGTAGAAACAAAATAAACTAAATAAGGCAACAAAGAAGACAAAAAGACAAAAAAACAAAAAAGTGCCACCTACTGGGCCCCCACGGCCTGAATACGACTAGAAACCCTACCATGGGCCAGGATTCAGGCCCGCGGGAGGCCCAGTAGGCCCACAGGCACACATTGCACGGTTAGGCCCGAAAGCCTGCTTTAGAGAGGAGCTCGAGAGGGAAGGCGCACCGCACCTTATAAACAGGTGCGGCTCCCTCTCAACTAGCGAGGTGGGACTAAACATTTGGGCGCGGGGCAGCACAAGGCCTTTGGTCCCGGTTGGTCGCACTAACCGGGACTAAAGGTGGCATTGGTCCCGGTTCGTGGCACAAACCGGGACCAATGCCCCTTTAGTCGGTTGGTGTCACCAACGGGACCAAAGGTCGCCGCTTCCGCCCTTTGGGCTCTTGAAAAGAGGCCTTTGGTCCGGTTGGTGGCACCAACCGGGACTAAAGAGTGCATTAGTCCCGGTTTGTGCCACGAACCGGGACCAATGCCCTGTCTATATCAGCAAGACTTGTGAAAAATTTCATTCAGTTCTTCGATCCCGCCCCGACGACGCCGCTAGGCTGCCCCTCTGCGCCTCGCTGTCGCCGTCGTCGTCGTTGCCCGGCCTCCGACGCCGTCCCGCGCCGCCCGACACCGTCGCCACTCCGACTGCCCGACGCTGTCGCCGCAGACCACCCCGTGCGTCGCGGTCTCCCAGCGCCGCCCGTGCCATCGCGGTCTCCCAGCGCCGCCCAGCGCCGTCGCCGCCCGCCTCTGCCTCGCCGTCGCCTCTGCCTCGCCCGCGCCCCAGCTGCCCAGCGCCGCCCGACACGTCGGCCTTGCGCCACCCACGCCGTCGCGGTCTCCCCGCCGCCCAGCGACGCCGTCGCCGCCCGCGTCGCGCCCAGCGCCGTCGCCGCCCGCCTCTGCCTCGCCCGCGCCCAGCTGCCCAGCGCCGCCGTCGCCTCTGCCTCATTGTGGTCAGGGCAGCACCCCCCTCATCCCCTTTTTTGCAAACATATATGTTTTTTCCTGCAGATTATATGTATATGTATGAGTATATGTATGTGTGTATATCTGTTTATATGTCCTTTTTTTAGATTTTTGTTTTTGCATTTTATAAAATTTATATATGTATGTATATATATATGTTCTCTGTGTATATATATGTTGATGTATATATGCAAAAGATAGATTTTAGAAAAATACTATTTTTCTGTTGATGATATGATGATGTTTTTTTTCATATATGCATTTTTTCATATATGTATTAAATTTTTAAGTTGTTAGTAGATATCGATTTTAGGTTAGTGCATTTTATCACTGATTTTAGGTTAGTTGATCGATTTAGTGCATTTTATGTTTGTTGCATTTTAGGTTAGTGCATTTTATGTTAGTGGAGAGGAAAAAGTAAAATAAGGAAAAGGAAGAAAAGAGGAAGGAAGAAGAAGGAATAAGAAGAAAAAGAAGGAGAGGAAAAAGGAAAATAAGTAGAGAAAGAAGGAGAAGAAGAAGGAGAAGACGAGGAGAGGAAGAAGAGGAAGAACAAGAAAAAAGGAGGAGAAGAAGAAGGAATAGAGGAGCTTCTTCTCCTCTTTTTTTTTCTTCTTCTTCTTCTTAATTTTTATCGGGAACGAGGGTGTCGAGGATCGCCAAGGGGTCGAGGGTCGGGAACTAGGGTAGAGGGTCGAGGGTCGTTAAGGGGTCAAGGGTCGAGGGTTTCAGGGTCGAGGGTTCGAGGGTTCTATAGGGTCGAGGATCGAGGTCGAGGTTCGAGGGTCGTCTAGGGTCGAGGTTCCAGGTCGTCGAGGTTCGAGGTCGAGGATCGCCGAGGTCGAGAGGTTTCCTAGTGTCAAAGTATTGAAGAAATCCATGGCTTCATCATTGGCGGAGTAACCAGGGCATGATGGTGCGAAGTCCTCCAAAGTTATTTTGGAATGGAGTCCCGGATAGGATAATTTGCCTTTTTGTACGAATTTCAGCAAAGGCCTTCCAAATAACGATATTCGGAAGGTTCTTGCTGAACTTTGTACCAAAAAGCGAATTATCCTATCTGGGACTCCGTTCCAAAATAACTTTGGAGAGCTTCGTACCATCATGCACCTGTTACTTTCACCTAATGATGAAGACATGGTTTTGTTGAATCCTTTGACACTAGGAAACCTCCCGACCCCTCGGCGATCCTCGACCCCTTGACCCTGAGAGGAAGAAGAGGATAAAAAAGAAGAGGAAGAAGAAAAAAAAAGAGGAGAAAAAGAATAGAGGAGAAGAATCTTCCTCTTTTTTTTATCGGGAACGAGGGTCGTAGAGGGTCGCCGAGCGGTAGAGGAAACCCTAATTAAATAGCAAGTATCGTCAGTGTGAGATACATGTGACCGTCGGTGTCGATAGCTTCATGTATTTTTAAGAAGGAAAAAACAAGCATATTATTTTCTCATGTACGTATGTCGTCGTTGTTGATATACCCCCTCCCGATAGCTTCAACACGTATGGGGGGGGGGTCGATATTACCCTCTCCTTGAAGCGTTCTCGAGGCCACCCCTAACCCTTGAAGCGTTGTCGAGGCCACCCGAAACCCTAGAGAAGCAGCGTCGAGGCCACTAATTAATATGATTCCTTATTGTGATTAGCTAGCTAGTTCTACATTTGCCACTAATATATCCATATCTGTCATGTTTGAATAATAATTGCCATGTTGTAAATATTTGTAGAAACTATGGACACCCCACCCCGAGACGAAGCACAAGAAGCGTTGTTGAGGGACATAATCGCAGAAGGAAGTGATGCCGTCTGCTCGTTGATGTTTCTCAACGACACCGATGGTCTGGAAGGACAGGGTGAAGAAGCAGCTGGCTATGATTATGATGGCTCCGATCACCCAATGCCAGTGCAAGAAGGAGAGGGTGAAGAAGTAGTCCGTGAGGACGGCTCCGGTGATCACCGAACCGAGTCCGGCCAGGTATATATATTAGTTAAGCCTGTGCTGACTAGCTAATTGATGCATTCATTGTTTTGGTATGTACACATATTAATTAAGTCTCGTCATTGTTCTTTTTTCTAGCCCTCCGGATCGAGCACAACTTCGATAAAGAGACGAGGCCCAAAGAAAAAGTTGAGCTCAGGCCAACCGATTGAACCCATCCGGACAAAGAAGGCATTTGTTGCTCATTTCGGGGTTCTGGTTAGGGACAAGATCCCGATTAGCATCCAGCAATGGTATAAGCCTAAGAACGACCCTGAGGTGTCTTATGTCAATGATATGCAGAAAAATGATCTTTGGACTGAGCTGAAGTCAAATTTCACCCTACCGCCAGAGGATGATCCAGAGAAGCCAGTTGAACAATTAATCAAGTCTTTTGCTCTTAAGAAGATGGCAGACCTATTCAGGAATTGGAAGAAAGACCTGAATAAGTTTGTCGATAAAAAAGAGACCCCAGAATTCTAGGGCAAATATGAGAAGATTAGAGATGAGTGGACCGCATTTGTGGCCCACAAGACATCGGAAAAGAGTAAAAAGATGTCGGCGACAAACAAGAAAAATGTTGCGAAGAAGAAGCTTCACCATCGCACAGGGTCAGGTGGCTACCTCATAGCCCGTCCTAAGTGGGCCAAGGCTGAGAATGATCTGCTTGATAAAGGGATCGAACCAGAGACAATGAACAGGCCAGACCGTTGCCGGACTTGGTTCTTCGGGGCTGGCGGAACCTTGGAGCCTGTATCAGGGAAGTGCATTTGGACGGACGAGCAATTGGACATATCAGTCAAGAGGCTTCATCAATATATCGAAGCAGCGCAGCAAGGGACGTTCTTTCCAAACAGAGATAACGGCGAGCTCACAATGGCCCTCGGGAATCCTGAGCACCCTGGACGGACACGAGGCACGCCAGGCTCCGTTTCGTGGAAGGCTGGGTTTCAGGCTGGCGGTTACAAATGCCAGGAGTGGAGGAAGAAAGTGCAGCAGACCGAACTGCAGGCGCTGCATGCAAGGGTACAAGTGATAGAGGAACGAGAAGCAGATCGCAGCAAACGACCTGCCGAAGCTTCCCCGGAAGCTACCCCGCCATGTCAGCGGAGAAGCAGTGTGGCTTCCACTGAGCTGCTTCAGCCGGAGCATGCCTTGATGGCTCCTGCCAGCTATCCCGTGGATGATATCACGGAAGCTGAAAATTGCCACCTTATGGCGCAATGGATGAATTTGAAGGTCAAGGCGGCTGTTGGCTCTGTTTATCCTACTAAATTCGGTGCAACTTTTCACTGCCGGCCGATTCCAGAAGGATATGCTAGGGTGATGGTGGATGAAATCACAGAGGGATTTGAGGACCTCCGGCTTGACCACCCTACCGGTGAAGGGGAGACTCGGCTGGGTTCTGCTCTGAAGACTCCATGCCTATGGCGGAAGGATCTCATCAACCTTCCGAACTAGACGGCTCCGCCTCCTCCTCCTCCTCCGGCGAGTCAGGGCACTCCGCCTCCTCCGCCGCCTCCTCCTCCGGTGAGTGACGATCAGGGCACTCGGCCGGCTCCTTCTCCGGCGCGTGGTGGCACTCCGCCTCCTTCTCCGCCTGCGCCGGCGCGCCCGAGCAGCCAGCCTCCTCCTTCTCCGCCTCGTCAACAAGGGCGGAAGAGACCCGCCGCCGCTCCGGCTGCTCCGGCGCGTCGTAGTCCTTCTCCTCCGCCTTGTAAGCAAGCATGAAAGAAGACAGACGCCGCAGCCGCTCCGTCTGCTCCGGCGTCTAGCAGTACAGCCAGAGGCGGGAGGAAATACAGATACGGTCCTTCTCTCAAGGCTCTAGAGAAGTTACCGTACGAGAGGACCAAGGAGGAAAACGCGAAGATGTGCAGGTCGAAGTGGACGACTTCTTTGAAGGGTTGAAAGCAAAGAGACATCCACCTCCGGAGGAGAACGTAGATCCAGTGAAAGCAAAGTGCACTCTCGATGCCCTGAGGAAACCGGCAAAGTCTCCGCCGTGAACCAACTATGAGCGCATTACTGAACAGATATATCTCCAAGCAGAGCGGTCGGGAAGTACTGTCAGACATCAAAGGTCAAGAGAACGAGCAGCTGCGAAAAAAATTGACCAGCTCGGCGAACAAGCAAACTAATCGTGCCCCCCGCTCAATGTGTCTAGCGGCAACATCGTCGCTAATGCTCCGGGGCCGGTGGCCGGTTATGGCAATCTTGCAGATTACCTGCCTGACGATCAACTTCCTGATTTCATGGAGGTGGATCTACACAGATACGAGTACGGGAAGCCTCTCGTCAAAGATGAAAAATCTCTAACAACAATGATGCGAAGATTCCATAATTTTGGTACATGAAAACCTGCAGAGAGTCTGGGGGGATGAATACTTTGTATCTGAACATTAAAGAGGAGCACGACCTCGTTGGAACTGATCTGTTGCCTGTTCCTTTTTAGGAGTTCTTCGAGTTCTTCAATCAAAAGGCCCTCGATAAATTAACGGTCTTTTTCTACTGTCTGTAAGTACTATTTCTGTCATTAAGTCTCTATATATAGCTCGGCTGTTTCATTGCATGTATTTATAATTAATTATCCTCAATATATTATGCAGATTGAAGATCGTCGAGTGCAGAAAACAAGAAATTTATGATATTGGGTTCATTAACACAAATATCATAGATGAAATTCAGGTTAAAAAGCACGCCAAAGAGGCTGAGGCCAACTTGCTACAATCGTTGATCAAAAATCAAAACAAAGATACCATACTCTTTCCTTAAATTTCAAGTGAGTGTTACTGTCGTGTGCATATTCGGTTTCCCTTATTACTCGAGAGATGTTATAGTAATGTAATTGATGAGTTATGCATGCGTGCGCAGCTTCCACTATGTTCTTCTGGAGATTAAGCTTGAGAGGGGACTAGTAACTGTCTTAGACTCGAGATGAAAAGATCCCGAAACCTATGCGGACATGACTAAATTGCTCAACAAGTAAGTTCAATCGATCATTATCGCACCATATCGGCAACTTTTTGTTCATTTCCTGATATCTCAAGTAATAATAATTATTTTTTGTCTTGCAGGGTTTGGAAACAGTTCACCGCAGAAGCTCCGGGACTGCCGAAGGAGCTCCGATATACATACCCGAAAGTAAGTACTACTGGCTAGCTAGTTGCGCGCATCTCCCGTTGCTTCGGTAGCTATAATTTCATAAATGCCATTTATAATGCTTCATTATCAGTTTGATTGACCTCTATTTCTCGTAAAGTGCTTGTGGCAGGAAGAAGGGAATAATTTCTGTGGATACTACGTTTGCGAGTTCATCTACAACACGACTTTGAAAAATAAGCGGGGCTACTCTAAAAGACAATATGAAGTGTGTAAGCAATAATATTCACAATTTCATTTTATTGCACCATCATTTCTGTTGAGTTTCATTCATATATATGTATTAATTAATCCCCTTCTTCAAATTAGACGTGGCAGATGCGGAATGAACTCCTACCACAAGATCGCATAAAAGCAATTCAAGAGGAATTGGCGGGATTATTTCTTGACCACGTCATCAATAAAGCCTGAGAATACCATTTGGAAGTTGATTTCAAATGCTAGGGGATTGTAATTAAGAGATCTTACATATTGTATATATATGTAGCCAGTAGCGTCGGATAGATAATACGAAAACTTGTTGTTCGATCAATCTCTCGGAGAAGGAGAGGTCGATCGATCACTTTTCTCGGTATGCATGACGAACTTCTATACTTAATGGTTCCCTTCATTTTCTTACTAGCTAGCGTGTCGAGGGCCTCTCTATGTATAGTACGTAGCGTCGACCAAGCACGGACAAAAGAGAGGACACTTCTCTCTATTAATTAGCTAGCTAACACAATATATGAAACACCTAAATTAAACCCCAAAACCCCCAACCCCCCTTTTCAAAAAAAAACCAAGCCCCTGAAATGCTGACACGTGGATGCCTATTGGTCCCGGTTGGTGCCACCAACCGGGACTAAAGTCCCTCCTGCCTGGGCTCGGCGCACAGACCACGTGGAGGCCCATCTGTCCCGGTTCTGGACTGAACCGGGACTAAAGGGCCAGGGCATTAGTACCGACCCATTAGTCCCGGATCAGGAAGCGGGACTAAAGGCCCTTACCAACCGGGACAATAGGCCCTTATTCTACCAGTGATGGATGGGTTTCTAGTCGTATTCAGTCCGTGGTGCCCAGTAGGTGGCAACTTTTTTATTTTTTCCCCAGTTTTTTTGTTTTCTTTTTTGCTTTATTTTTTTCTTTTGTTTCTACTTACAACAAAATACTTATTTATTTTATTTTATTTTGTTTCTAATTACTTATTTATTTTATTTTATGATAATTCTTCTTGCTATTAAAGTTTCTAACAAAAAAGTTCTTTATGAAAATTCTTTTTCTTTTAATGATTTTGAACAGAAAATACTTTGATAATTTTAGTTGCATCAATTTTATATAATTTTAGTTTCATAAATTTTAGAGGTTGCTTATAATGTTTTGAACAGAAAATACTTTGATAATTTTAGTTTCATAAATTTTATTTATGTTATTAAACTTTATTTTATTTTGTTTCTACTTATATATTTTATTAAAGTTTATATTATTTTCTTTCAAATTACTTATTTATTTTATTTTATGATAATTATTTTTGTTATTAAATTTTCATGCATAAACTGATTATTTTAAGCTATAAGACCCTGAAATTGAAAAGCATTTCAAATGAACTCTGAAAAGGTTAAAAGTTGGCATGGTATCATCATTTCACCCACATAGCACGTGCAAGAAAGTAGAGAGTGTTACGGCAAAAACTGGATGCACTTCGTGTACAAAATGGACAATCTCTTTCGAAGTATCAGGGTTTCATATGGAAAATCGACTGTTACAAAGGGATTTCATTTTTTTGAACTTATTTGAACTCCATAATTTTTCTGTGTTCAAAATGCACCATTCAAAGCCACATCATCAATTTTCGACCCTTTCTGACTTCATTTGTTATTTTTCATGCATTTACTGATTATTTTGAGCTATAAGACCCTGAGATTGAAAAGCATTTCAAATGAACTCTGAAAAGGTTAAAAGTTGGCATGGTATCATCATTTCACCCACATAGCATGTGCAAGAAAGTATAGAGTGTTACGGCAAAAACTGGATGCACTTCGTGTACAAAACGGACAATCTCTTTCGAAGTATCAGGGTTTCATACGGAAACTCGTCTGTTACAAAGGGATTTCATTTTTTTGAACTTATTTGAACTCCATAATTTTTCTGTGTTCAAAACGCACCATTCAAAGCCACATCATCAATTTTCAACCCTTTCTGACTTCATTTGTTATTTTCATGCATTTACTGATTATTTTGAGCTATAAGACCTGAAATTGAAAAGCATTTCAAATGAACTCTGAAAAGGTTAAAAGTTGGAATGGTATCATCATTTCACCCACGTAGCATGTGCACGAAAGTAGAGAGTGTTACGGCAAAAACTGGATGCACTTCGTGTACAAAACGGACAATCTCTTTCGAAGTATGAGGGTTTCATACGGAAACTCATCTGTTACAAAGGGATTTCATTTTTTTGAACTTATTTGAACTCCATACTTTTTCTGTGTTCAAAATGCACCATTCAAAACCACATCATCAATTTTAACCTGAAATTGAAAAGCACTACAAATGAACATGGATAGATAAGTGACCAAATTAATAGTAGTTCATCATCACATTAAAACCAAAGTACATACATAGTTCAAATTGAATAACATATAACTCTCCAGAGCATCTAGTTAAACCATACATTTAAACTATGTAAAACCTTTCAATGCAACAATAAATGCGATCATAATCACAACTAAGGTAACAATTGATCCAACGGCATAATGATACCAAGCCTTGTTATGAATGGCATATTTCCTAATCTTTCTAATCTTCAACCGCATTGCATCCATCTTGATCTTGTGAGCATCGACGACATCCGCAACATGCAACTCCAATATCATCTTCTCCTCAATTTTTTTTATTTTTTCCTTCAAGTAATTTTCTTCAACTAATTTAACCTCTCGACAATAGGGTCGGTTGGAATTTCTGGTTCAACCACCTTTTACATAAATAAAATCTATGTCATGTTGGTCCACATAATTGTCATAAAAAATAAATGAACCAAATAGTTATAAAAGATAATATATACCACATTCGAATCATAGACAGGAGGAGGGACGACGGGGGTGGATACCAGAACCATCGCACTATATAATAACAAGGAATAATAAAAGTAAGAAAATTAGACAAGTATCTATCTCAAGTAAGATTTTTTTTTCTTTTAGAAAGAAGATAAGAACAAGAGGCTCACCAGGGTGGTGCCGGCGACGAGATTAGCGCGGGCGATCGATGGTGGTGAAGACGGGGACGGGATGTGACAGACTGCTAGACCTAGAAAAATATCGGGGAAAATGGAGCTCGGAGGTCGAGTTTCGAGAGAAGAAATATTAACTTGTGTGGCTCAGACATTTCATCGAACACCTCATGTGCATAGGAGGTGAGCTAGAGCACCCAAATGCCCTCCCCTCGCCGGCCAGCAAAATACAGAGCAGTGTGGAGTGCTCTGCTCGCCAGCGATGGGCTATATATAGGCAAATCATTTGTCCCGGCTCGTGGCTGGAACCGGGACCAATGGATGTGGGCTAGGAGCGAGGCCCATTGGTCCTGGTTCGTGCCTAGAACCGGGAAAAATGGGTCCAGACGAACCGGGACCAGCGCCCACGAGGCCCCGGCCGGCCACATAGGCTCACGAACCGGGACGAATGCACCCATTGGTCCCGGTTCGTATAAGAACCGGGACTAATGGGCTGGCCAGGCCCGAAAGAAAGCCCCTTTTTTTACTAGTGTTATGACGAACTCTTTATCACCTCCATAGCCGAGAAATATTTCCTTAGTCCTCTAAGGATAATTTTGACCACTGTCCAGTGATCTACTCCTAGATCAAAATTGTACTCCCTTGACAAACTCAGGGCAGGGTATACAATAGGTCTGGTACAAAACATGGCATACTTTATAGAACTTATGGGTGAGGCATAGGGAATGACTTTCATTCTCTCTCTATCTTCTGCCGTGGTCGGGCTTTGAGTCTTACTCAACTTCACACCTTGCAACACAGACAAGAACTCTTTCTTTGACTGTTCCATTTTGAACTACTTCAAAAACTTGTCAAGATATGTACTCATTGAAAAAACAACTTATCAAGCGTCTTGATCTATCTCTATAGATCTTGATGCTCAATATGTAAGCAGCTTCACCGAGGTCTTTCTTTGAAAAACTCCTTTCAAACACTCCTTTATGCTTTCCAGAAAATTCTACATCATTTCCGATCGACAATATGTCATTCACATATACTTATCATAAAGGCTATAGTGCTCCCACTCACTTTCTTGTAAATACAGGCTTCACCGCAAGTCTGTATAAAACTATATGCTTTGATCAACTTATCAAAGCGTATATTCCAACTTCGAGATGCTTGCACTAGTCCATAGATGGATCGCTCGAGCTTGCATATTTTGTTAGCACCATTAGGATTGACAAAACCTTCTGGTCGCATCATATACAATTCTTCTTTAATAAATCCATTAAGGAATGCAGTTTTGTTTATCCATTTGCCAGATTTCATAAAACGAGGCAATTGCTAACATGATTCGGACAAACTTAAGCATCGCTACGAGTGAGAAAATCTTATCGTAGTCAACACCTTGAACTTGTCAAACACCTTTTTCAACAAGTCTAGCTTTGTAGAGAGTAACACTACTATCAGCGTCCGTCTTCCTCTTGAAGATCCATTTATTTTCTATTGCTTGCCGATCAACGGGCAAGTCAACCAAAGTCCATACTTTGTTCTCATACATGGATCCCATCTCAGATTTCATGGCCTCAAGCCATTTTGCGGAATCTGGCCTCATCATCGCTTCCTCATAGTTCGTAGGTTTGTCATGGTCTAGTAACATGATTTCCAGAACAGGATTACCGTACCAATTTGGTGCGGAACGTATTCTGGTTGACCTACGAGGTTCGGTCGTGACTTGATCTGAAGTTTCATGATCATCATCATTAACTTCCACACTAATAGGTGTGGGCATCACTGGAACTAATTTCTGTGATGAACTACTTTCCAATTCGGGAGAAGGTACAATTACCTTATCAAGTTATACTTTCCTCCCACTCACTTCTTTCGAGAAAAACTCCTTCTCCAGAAAGGATCCATTCTTAGCAACAAAGATCTTGGCTTCGGATCTGTGATAGAAGGTGTACCCAACAGTCTCTTTTGGGTATCCTATGAAGACACATTTCTCCGATTTGGGTTCGAGCTTATCAGGTTGAAGCTTTTTCAGATAAGCATCACAGCCTCAAACTTTAAGAAACGACAACTTCGGTTTCTTGCCAAACCACAGTTCATAAGGTGTCATCTCAACATATTTAGATGGTGCCCTATTTAATGTGAATTTAGTTGTCTCTAATGCATAACCCCAAAATGATAATGGTAATCGGCAAGAGACATCATAAATCGCACCATATCTAATAAAGTACTGTTATGATGTTCGGACACACCATTACGCCGTGGTGTTCCAGGTGGCGTGAGTTGTGAAACTATTCCACATTGTTTCAAATGAATACCAAACTCGTAACTCAAATATTCGTGTCCGCGATCAGATCGTAGAAACTTTTTCTTGTTAGGATGATTTTCCACTTCACTCTGAAATTCTTTGAACTTTTCAAATGTTTCAGACTTATGTTTCATCAAGTAGATATACCCATATCTGCTCAAATCATCTATGAAGGTGAGTAAAATAACGATACACACCGCGAGCCTCAACACTCATTGGACTGCATACATCAGTATGTATTGTTTCCAATATGTCAGTTGCTCACTCCATTGTTCCGGAGAACGGAGTCTTAGTCATCTTGCCCATGAGGCATGGTTCACAAGCATCAAGTGATTCATAATCAAGTGATTCCAAAAGCCCATCAGCATGGAGTTTCTTCATGTGCTTTACACCAATATGACCTAAACGGCAGTGCCACATATAAGTTGCACTATCATTATTAACTTTGCATCTTTTGGCTTTAATATTATGAATATGTGTATCACTACGATCGAGATTCAATAAACCATTTATATTGAGTGTATGACCATAGAAGGTTTTATTCATGTAAATAGAACAATAATTATTCTTTGACTTAAATGAATAACCGTATTGCAATAAACATGATCCAATCATATTTATGCTCAACACAAACACCAAATAACATTTATTTTAGGTTAACACTAATCCCAAAGGTAAAGGGAGTGTGCGATGGTGAACTTATCAACCTTGGAATTACTTCCAACTCACATCATCACCTCGCCCTAAACTAGTCTATGTTTATTTTGCAACTCCCGTTTCGAGTTACTACTCTTAGCAATTGAACCAGTATCAAATACTGAGGGGTTGCTATAAACATTAGTAAAGTACACATCAATAACATGTATATCAAATATACCTTTGTTCACTTTGCCATCCTTCTTATCCACCAAGTATCTAGGGCAGTTCCACTTCCAGTGATCATTTCCTTTGCAGTTAGAAGCACCCAGTTTCAGGCTTGGGTCTAGCTTTGGGCTTCTTCATGGGAGTGGCAACTTGCTTGCCATTCGTCTGGAAATTCCCTTTCTTTCCCATGCCCTTTTAGTTGAAACTAGTGGTCTTGTCAACCATCAACACTTGTCAACCATCATCTTTCAACTTATTTTTTCTCTAGGAACATATCAAGAATAAAATAGGGAAGCTATAGGCGAGCTATTGATCTACAACATAGACATGCAAAATACTATCAGGTACTAAGTTCATGATAAATTAAAGTTCAATTAATCAAATTACTTAAGAACTCCCACTTAGATAGACATCCCTCTAATCATCTAAGTGATCACGTGATCCAAATCAACTAAACCATGTCCGATCATTACGTGAGATGGAGTAGTTTTCAATGGTGAACATCACTATGTTGATCATATCTACTATATGGTTCACGCTCGACCTTTCGGTCTCAGTATTCCGAGGCCATATCGGCACATGCTAGGCTCGTCAAGTTTAACCCTAGTATTCTGCGTGTGCAAAACTGGCTTGCAACCATTGTATGTGAATGTAGAGCTTATCACACCCGATCATCACGTGGTGTCTCAACACGAAGAACTGTCGCAATGGTGCATACTCAGGGAGAACACTTATACCTTGAAATTTTAGTTAGGGGTCATCTTATAAAGCTACTGCCGAACTAAGCAAAATAAGATGTATAAAGGATAAACATCACATGCAATCAATATAAGTGATATGATATGGCCATCATCATATGTGCCTTTGATCTCTATCTCCAAAGCACCATCATGATCACCATCATCACCGGCGCGACATCTTGATCTCCATCGTAGTATCGTGTCGTCTCGCCAACTATTGCTTCTACGACCATCGCTACCGCTTAGTGATAAAGTAAAGCAATTACATGGCGATTGCATTTCATACGATAAAGCGACAACCATATGGCTCCTGCCAGTTGCCGATAACTTCCGTTACAAAACATGATCATCTCATACAATAAAATTTAGCATCATGTCTTACCATATCACATCACAACATGCCCTGCAAAAACAAGTTAGACGTCCTCTACTTTGTTGTTGCAAGTGTTACGTGGCTGCTACGGGCTGAGCGAGAACCGTTCTTACCTACGCATCAAAACCACAACGATATTTAGTCAAGTATGTTATGTTTTAACCATCAACAAGGACCGGGCGTAGACACACTTGATTCAACTAAAGTTGGAGAAACTGACGCCCGCCAGCCACCTGTGTGCGAAGCACGTCGGTAGAACCAGTCTCGCGTAAGCATACGAGTAATGTCGGTCCGGGCCGCTTCATCCAACAATACCGCCGAATCAAAGTATGACATGCTGGTAAGCAGTATGACTATTATCGCCCACAACTCACTTGTGTTCTACTCGTGCATATAACATCTACGAACCTGGCTCGGATGCCACTGTTGGGGAACGTAGTAATTTCAAAAAAATTCCTATGCACATGCAAGATCATGGTGATGCATAGCAACAAGAGGGTAGAGTATAGTCCATGTACCCTCGTAGAACGTAAGCGGAAGCGTTATGACAACGCGGTTGATGTAGTCGTACGTCTTCACGATCGACCAATCCTAGCACCGAAAGTACGGCACCTCCGCGATCTGCACACGTTCGGCTCGGTGACGTCCCACGAACTCATGGTCCAGCAGAGTGTCGAGGGAGAGCTTCATCAGCACGATGGCATAATGACGGTGATGATGAAGCTACCGGCGCAGGGCTTCGCCTGAGCACTACAACGCTATGACCGAGGTGGATTATGGTGGAGGGGGCACCACACACGGCTATAAAGGATGGAGGGAGGAGTGAGGGAGTCCTGGATTAGGGGGTCCTCGGACAGTCGGACTATATCCTTTGGCCGGACTGTTGGACTATGAAGATACAATATTGAAGACTTCGTCCCGTGTCCGGATGGGACTCTCCTTGGCATGCGAGGCAAGCTTTGCAATACGGATATGTAGATCTCCTCCCTTGTAACCGACTCTGTGTAACCCTAGCCCCCTCCGGTGTCTATATAAACCGGAGGGTTTAGTACGGAGGACAACAACAATCAGACCATAGGCTAGCTTCTAGGGTTTTAGCCTCTACGATCTCGTGGTAGATCAACTCTTGTAATACTCATATCATCAAGATCAATCAAGGAGGAAGTAGGGTATTACCTCCATCGAGAGGGCCCAAACCTGGGTAAACATCGTGTCCCCCGCCTCCTATTACCATCCGCCTTAGACGCACAGTACAGGACCCCTTACCCGAGATCCGCCGATTTTTACACCGACATTGGTGCTTTCACTGAGAGTTCCATTGTGCCGTCACCATAAGGCTTGATGGCTCCTTCAATCGTCGGCAACGATGCGATCCCGGGTGAGGTTTTCCTCCCCGGACAGATCTTCGTATTCGGCGGCTTTGTACCGCAGGCTAACTCGCTTGGCCATCTGGAGCAGATCGATAGCTACGCCCCTGGCCATCAGGTCAGGTTTGGAAACTTGAACTATACTGACGACATCCGCGGAGACTTGATCTTCAACGGATTAGAGCCCATGTCAGGTGCGCCGCACGATCACGACGAGCATGGTTTAGCTCTTCCGTCGGGCTGTGTTCGGGAGATCACACCTGCAACTACTCCGGCCTTCAATTCGGAACAAATCGCGCCATCTGTGGAGGGATGGATGGATCCTGCCACAGAGGCCGCACACTCAGTGGCGATAGCGCCGAATAATGACTTCACCTCCTACGAGACCCGTGTTGCCGAACCGTTGGATTCGTCCCCTGCCATGGACTCCGAGCCGCTTGTGTCCGTGCCCATCAAATCCGATTGGGCACCGATCATGGAGTTTACCTCCGCAGATATCTTTCACCACTCGCCTTTTGGCGACGTACTAAATTTGTTGAAGTCTCTCTCCCTGTCGGGAGACCCTTGGCTGAACTATGTCCGGCGAGAATGGGATGCGGACGACGAAGAAATTCGCGCCCCACCCACCACCCACTTAGTAGGCACTGTCGACAATTTAACCGACATGCTTGACTTCGGCTCCGAAGAAATCGACGGTATGGACGACGATGCAGGAGACGAACAAGAACCACCGCCCACAGGGCGTTGGACTACCACCTCATCGTATGACATATACATGGTGGACACCCCCAAAGAGGGGGATGGCGATAAGACAACGGAGGATAATCCCTCCAAGAAGCAACCCAAGCACCGACGTCAACGGCACCGCTCTAAATCTCGCCATAGCAAAGGCAGCGATACCGGCACTAGAGACAATAACGCTCCGGATAGTGCCAAAGACGACGATAATCCCCTCCAGCCGGACCTCGTGCGGGAGGATGAACAAGCTAGCCCTCCGGAACAGGCAGCAAACGGAGAATCAAGGGATGACAATTACCTGCCTCTCTCCGAAGACGAAGTTAGCCTCGGCAGCGAAGAATTTGTTGTGCCTGAGGATCCCGTCGAGCAGGAGCGCTTCAAGCGCCGGCTTATAGTCACAGCAAACAGCCTAAAGAAAAAGCAACAACAGCTTCGAGCTGATCAAGATCTGCTAGCGGATAGATGGATCGAAGTCCTGTCAGCTGAGGAATACGAACTCGAGCGTCCAACGAAGAGTTATCCAAAGCGCAGGTTGCTACCTCAACTCGAGGAGGAAGAATTGAAACCTACATCACCAGCGTATGGTGCGGCTGATCGGCCACCTCGTGGCCGAGACAGAGAGGCATTTCAGCCTGAAGTCCAGCCTGCACCCCGCCAACACTCAAACAAAAATACCAAGGCCCGGGGCAACATGCGGGACCTGCGAGACGTATTGGAAAACAAGACAAAACATGCAAGATCGATCTACGGATAACGGGGGCGCGCACCAACGCGGGACGATGACCGTCACGCCGGATACATTAAAAGCAAATCCGGCCGGGCCGAATACAACAGACAAGACTCATATGAACTGCGTCGTGATATAGCCCGGCACAGAGGCGCCGCACACCCCCTATGCTTCACTGACGAAGTAATGGATCACGAATTCCCAAAGGGTTTTTAACCCGTAAATATTGAATAATATGATGGTACAACAGATCCCGCAGTATGGATCAAGGATTTCCTCCTCCACATCCACATGGCTCGCGGTGATGATCTACATGCCATCAAGTACCTCCCACTAAAACTCAAAGGACCAGCTCGGCATTGGCTGAATAGCTTGCCAGCAGACTCAATTGGCAGTTGGGAGGATTTGGAAGATGCATTCCTTTACAACTTCCAGGGAACTTATGTGTGACCACCGGATGCTGATGACTTGAGCCATATAACTCAGCAGCCAGGGGAATCGGCCGGGCAATTCTAGACACGGTTCCTAACTAATAAAAACCAAATTGTTGAATGTCCGGATGCAGAGGCCTTAGCGGCATTTAACCATAACATCTGTGACGAGTGGCTCGCCCGGCACCTCGGCCAGGAGAAGCCGAAGTCTATGGCAGCCCTCACGACGCTCATGACCCGCTTTTGCGCGGGTGAAGACAGCTGGCTGGCTGGCAGCAACAACACATCAATAAGTTACGACACTTCATATTCAAAGGATACTAACGGTAGACCACGTCATAACAGACACAAGCGCTGCAACAACGGCGACAACTCCGAAGACACGGCAGTCAATGCCAGATTCGGCGGCTCTAAATCCGGTTAGAGGAAGAAGCCGTTCAAGAGAAGCAATTCGGGCCCGTCCAGTTTGGAAGGCATACTCGATCGCTCGTGTCAAATTAACAGCACCCCCGATAAGCCAGCCAATCACACCAACAGAGAATGCTAGGTGTTCAAGCAGGCCGGCAAGTTGAATGCCGAAAACAGGGACAAGAGGCTACATAGCGACGACGAGGAGGAGCCTCGGCCCCCGAACATAGGAGGACAGAAGAGGTTCCCTCCACAAGTGAAAACGGTGAACATGATATACGCAACCCACATTCCCAAGAGGAAGCGGAAGCATGCACTTAGGGACGTCTATGCGATGGAGCAAGTCGCCCCAAAGTTCAACCCATGGTCCTCTTGTCCGATCACCTTCGATCACAGGGACCACCCCATTAGTATCCGTCGTGGCGGATCTGCTGCATTGGTCCTTGACCCCATCATCGACGGATTTCACCTCACCCGAGTCCTTATGGACGGCGACAGCAGCCAGAACCTGCTCTATCAGGATACAGTGTGCAAAATGGGTATAGACCCCTCGAGGATCAAACCCACCAAAACCACCTTTAAAGGTGTCATCCCAGGTGTAGAGGCCCATTGCACGGGCTCAATCACACTTGAAGTGGTCTTTGGATCTCCGGACAACTTCCGAAGCGAGGAGTTAATCTTCGATATCGTCCCGTTCCGCAGTGGCTATCACACACTGCTCAGGCGAACCGTATTATGCATACCTCAAGCTCAAAATGCCAGGACCGCGTGGGGTTATAACAGTAAATGGAAACACAGAACGCTCACTCTGCATGGAGGAACACACTGCAGCCCTCGCAGCTAAGGCACATGGCAGCCTTTTAAGGCAAACCGCCAATTCGGCGATAAAGCCCCCGGATACTGTCAAGCGAGTCTGGAGTAACCTGCAACATGATCGCCTGGCACGTTCAGAGCTTGCCTAGCAATTCGGCCCCCGTCCTAGTCCCAGTCAAGCGACGAAATCCGTGCCGCGCGTACATAATTACGCACTGAAAATACCATGGGCATAGGCGGGGGCACGACCAGAGCATGTCCCACAATGCGGGTCAACCGTCCCAGGGGCTGCATACCTTTATCATTTTCTCTCTTTCAGGACCTTACTCTCTGGAAGCCCTTTCCGGCAGTATGATTGCTGGACACATTACGGGAAGGACCAACCAAGGAGGCAAGAAGCTAAGACTTACAGGGGAATCCCCAGGTGGTCTCTAATAACAATCAAAGTACCCGTTTTTAATACCCATACGAAGCTTGCCCTTGGATAGGATATGTCAAATTGTCCTATTTTTTTGCTTATTGCACTACTTGTATCAGTACGCTTCGACGTATTATTTAAATAACAATGCATAGCATTAGTCTATTATTGCATTACCCTTCCTTTTTCTTGTCTGTTTATTTACGACAACTTGCACCCGTACATTCTGGTATAACCAGTACGCCAGGGGCTTCAGTATACCCCATAATACGGCGTGAGAAGTCCGAACACTTTTGACAGTGTGGCACCCCGAACTTATAGCATTATATGCATCAGCTCCGAATCATGTCTTGGGTCAATAGATGGGTTTGCCCGGCTCCCATGTTTTGGTACCTTACTTTCCGCAATATCGGCTAAGGTAGCGCTGGGAGAACTACTGTGATTGTGTCCCGGTTCTTCCGGACGAGCACCTCAGTAGAGAAAGCCGAAAACTGACTGTCATGTTGAGGGGAGAGCTGGTCGCTGTTCGAGAGGTCTCAAGTCCTTAAAGATTTTTTCCGCTTCGGGCGAGGAGTCAGCCTTGCCCGACTTAGGTGTGTATAGCGCCCCAAATTCAGCCTTCCGAATACTAGGGGCTTCGCCAAAATTTAAAATTGTAGACTTCTATGGCTAAGTGAGAGTGATAAAGCCTTATAGTCCGATTGCCTAGTTCACAGTGAACACCTCCTCAAGGACCCAAAATTGGGATAAAGAGTGCTCAGGTTTATCCCGAACACCTCAGTACTAGTTACATGGGGGAAGAAGCTGACGACTGGCCAACTCTCAGATTTTATAAACGGGCGCACAGAAGGTAATATTTTAAATTCAAAAGCGTTGCATAGCGCAAATGAACTCATTTCATATTACAGGATCGCATGAGTACATTCATTCGAATATTACATCCTTAGTACATTCCTCCGCCACAAGGCGAGAACCCTTGAGGACACTGTTATAATACATTTCGGGGTGGCGATGCTCCTTGCCTTCCAGCGGCCCCTCCTTCACCAGCTTCTCGGCGTCCATCTTCGCCCAATGGACCTTTGCTCGAGCAAAAGCCCTACGCGCGCCCTCGATGCAGACAGACCGCTTTATAACGTCAAGCCGTTGGCAGGAATTCACAAGCCGCCTCACCAGGCCGAAGTAGCTATTAGGCAGGGGATCGCCAGGCCACATCTGGACTATAAGACCCTTCATGGCCTGTTCGGCCGCCTTGTGGAGCTCGACTAGTTGCTTCAGCTGGTCGCTCAAGGGCATAGGGTGTTCGGTCCCGAGATCCGAGACCGAACAACTTCTCCGCCGAGCTCCCCTCCTCGGCCCGGTAGAACTCCGTGGCATCTGACACACTGCGGGGTAGATCTGCGAACGCTCCTGGAGAGCTCCGAACTCGGGTAAGTAAAAGGAAATTTTCTTTGACATGCTTGCTTTGCATACTGAATGCCTTACACGTCGCTATCTTCTTAACCGCTTCAATTTCCTGGATGGCCTTTTGGGCTTCGGCCTTGGCATGTTGTGCGCTTTCGAGGGCCTTCGCAAGCTCGGACTCTCACGTCTTAGAGTCAACCTCCAAGGACTCGTGTTTTTTGACGAGAGCCTGGAGCTCTTGCTGCACCTCGCCCACCCGGGCCTCTTGTTTTTCCCGCTCCATGCGCTCCTTGGCCGCCTTGTCCTCGGCCTCGGAAACCACCTTCTTCAGGGTCGCCACTTCGGTCGTGGACCCTTGCAAAATTCATGACGATCCTATGATCCAAGCAACCACCCTTGTTTTTTCTTATCAACATACAGACGGGGTATAACTTACCTTTGTTTTCTTCGAGCTGCCTTTTGGCAAGGCCGAGCTCTTCCTTGGACCGCTCAAGGTCCCGCTTCAGTGCCGCGACCTCCGCAGTACGTGCGACAGCGGCTAGTAGTGAAGCCTGCATATGCGCATACACATATTTCGATTAGACTCCTACGGTTATAATGTGATCCTCTATTCGGCCTTTCTTCACAAACGCCAAACAGAGCATCAGGGGCTAGTGTCTATGCGATAATATTCTCTTATAATCTGGTTACTTACCTCAAAGCCTGTTAGGAGGCTGGCACAGGCTTCAGTCAGTCCGCTTTTTTCAGACTGGACCTTCTTGACCACCACACTCATGATATTGCGGTGTTCTTCGTCAATGGAAGCGCTGCGAAGCGCTTCCAGCAAGTTGTCCGATGCCTCTGGATGGACAGAGGTCACCGGCACAGGCGGCTTGCCCCTCTTCACGGGGGGTCGCCTGACAGAGTCTGGAACCACTGGAGGTCCCGGCGCAGTGTTCGGCTGGGTGCCGAATTCAGAGCCCATGGGAGTCTTCCTCCCCTTGCGCCCAGGGTGCGGAACGTCGCCTTGAGGCGCCTCCAGGACTACCTCCCCTCTTCTCAGTGCCCTTTGAGACAACTCCTCGACCTTGTCTGTAGTGTGAGGGGTGGAGGCGGCCGGAAGTGAATCGCTATTCTTATCCGACGGGTCCAAAGAACCATCCGACGAAGATACGTCGATATGGGCTTGGGACGGACTGCATAATCATGTTCGGCGTGATGAGAAGCAGTGCAATAAAACATACCATGAATTACTATGGTATCCGGATACATGTAATTACATGAGGGAGGCATTTAATTATCGTCCTCTACCTCTTTTTCTGCCGCTCTATCATGAGGGCTGGCTTCTCCATCCTCCTGCGCTGAATCTTGCTGGAGGGGGTTGTCTTCGGCACTGTCCGGGGTGTTATTGTCTCTCGTGCTGGAATCACCATTTTTGCTGTGGCGGGATTTAGAGCGGCGCCACGACGCCGGGCGCTAGGCTGTTTCTTGAGGGTCATCCTCCGCTGTTCCATCGCCATTCCATCTTTTGGGATGTCCACCATGTATATGTCATATGACGAGGTGGTTTTCCATTGCCTCGTGGGCGCTGGTTCTGGTCGCTCTCTGCATCGCCGTCCATACCGCCAATGTCTTGAGTCGAAGTCGAGCATGTCGGTTAAATCATCGGCAGTGGCTCTGAAGTGGGTGGTGGGTGGGCTTTGATTTTCTTTGTCGTCCGCATCCCAACCTTCCTGACCATAATCCGGCTAGGGCTCTCTTGATAAAGAGAGAGACTTTAGTGAACTCAGAATGTCGCCAAAGGGCGAGTGCTGATGATCGGCGCCCAATCGGATTCGATTGGCAGGGGCGCGGAAGGCTCGGAGTCCGGAGAGGAGTCCGGCGCCTTGGAGTTACGAGCTTCGCAAAGGACGGGGTAGGTGTACGGCTCAATCGCCGTAGAGATCTCAGACCACGAGGCGGTGTCCAGCCACCCGTCCTTGATCGGCGCGGTCGGCTCCGAGCTAAAGGTCGGAGCGGACTCTAGTGCGGCCTCCCGGAAACTGTCTAGCGGCAGAGATAGATCATGCCCCTCGTGACAGTGCGGCGCGCTTGGCTGTGGCTCGAACCTGTCGAAGATCAAGTCTCCGCGGATGTCAGCCGTGTAGTTCAAACTTCCAAATCTGACCTGATGGCCAAGGGCGTAGCTTTCAATCTGCTCCAGATGGCCAAGCCAATTGGCCCGCAGTGCAAAGCCTCCGAATACGAAGATCTTTCCGGGGAGAAAAGTCTCACCCTGGAGCACATCGTTGTTGATGATCGGAGGAGCCATCGGGCCTAAAGATGACGACACAGAGGAACTCTCAATGAAAGCACCAATGTCGGTGTCAAACCGCGGATCTCGGTAGGGGGTCCCGAATCGCAAGGCGTCTGGGCGGATGGTAACAGGAGACAAGGGACACGATGTTTTTACCCAGGTTCGGGCCCTCTCGATGGAGGTAAAACCCTACTCCTGCTTGATTAATATTGAAGATATGGGTAGTATAAGAGTATATCTACCACGAGATCAAAGAGGCTAAACCCTAGAAGCTAGCCTATGGTATGATTGTTGTTCGTCCTACGGACTAAAACCCTCCGGTTTATATAGGCACTGAATAGGCTTAGGGTTACACAGAGTCGGTTACAATGGTAGGAGATCTACATATCCGTATCGCCAAGCTTGCCTTCCACGCCAAGGAAAGTCCCATCCGGACACGGGACGAAGTCTTCAATCTTGTATCTTCATAGTCCAGGAGTCCGGCCAAAGGTCATAGTCCGGCTATCCGGACACCCCCTAATCCAGGACTCCCTCAGTCGCCTATTCACACCCCCTCTTGTCGATAACTAGCACTTTCAATTGGTATCAAAGCAAGGTACTCCCTTGTTATGTGTGATTCGGTTTAACCACCTGGAGTTTTAGCTATGTCGACTGCAGGGATAATCAAAGTCTCCGTTGTTTGCCCCGTCTTCGATGGAACTGAATATCCCTACTGGAAGAATAAGATGCGCATGCATCTTGAAGCCATTTATGTCGACCTCTGGTATGTCGTCAAGAATGGTGTTCCCAAGACTGGTGAAGGTGTCACCCCTGCTGATGTCAAGAAGTTCATTCAACTAGATTCTACTGCCAAGAACATCATCTGTGGTCATCTGACCAAAGGACATTATGGTCGTGTGAGTGCTCGAAACGCCGGTTAGTGGGACCGGCTCTCCAAGGTCAACGGCGCCTCAACCCGTAGAGATCAAAGGATCAGTGTTCTTCACAACCTCTTCAAACGCTTCAAGAGAAACGACAATCGAATGTCCACCGACGCTTGATCGCCTCATCGACATCACAAATGAGCTTCGTGCTCGGCGCCACTGAGATTACCAAGCATGAAATCGTCAAGACACTACTGAGATCTCTTGACAGCTCGTTCGACACCCTTGTTGCCCTCATGATACAAGAACACCCTGATTTCAAGACACTCGATCCGTCTGATATACTTGAGAGGCTCAACACACATGAGTTCCAGCTATCTGAGAAAAGAGATATCTATGGTCCCAACTACCGGCGAACTCGCACTTTGAAGGCAAAAGTTGTTTCCTCATCTGAAGAAGAATCTGACTGCAGTTCTGATGATCCTGAAGACATTGGAAAGGAACTTGCTATGCTTGTGAAGAAGTTCCAGAAGTTCACTAAGAAGAAGGGCTTCAGAAAGTCTTCACGATCCTGCTCAAGAAATGATGAAGGTTCCACTCATGACTACAAGAAGAGAACATGTCAAAAGTGCAAGAAACCTGGACACTACATCTCTGAGTGTCCACAGTGGGACAATGAGAAGAAGAAGAAGAAGAAGAAGAAGAGCAAGGAATATGATTCTGATGACAAGAAGAAGAAGAAGTCCTCAAAGTCTTCTTCCAAGTCCTCATCCAAGTCTTCATCTCATAAGAAGAGCTCATCTGGCAAGGCTCGTGCGTTTGTCGGCAAGGAGATGGATTCAGAGGAGGAGTCTACTTCTGAGGAGGCAGAGGTGGAGTCTGAGGAGGAGTCCGACCCTGGTGTTGCAAGTCTGCCTCTAGCCACAGCCTACGTTGCCAAGTGAATCTTCAACACTAAAGACAATGGCTCCGTCACCAATGGTGAAGCTAATGACAAGGACGACTCTGCTCCCACCTTCTGCTTCATGGCACGTGGTGCCAAGGTAAAATCACACGACGCTTACTTTCAAACATCAAGTGAAGATGACTCTGATTGTGAATCCAAACCCAGCTACAAAACACTTGCTAAAATTGCAACTGAACAACAGAAAGCTATGGAACATACTCAAAAACTGTTAGACAAAAGCGATGACTATTGGACGCGGAAATGACCCATTCTCAGTCCTTGGTTGAAGACATAAAAAATCTTCATGCTAAGTACTAGGAACTTGAAAGTCTTCATGAAATGCTCACAACCACTCATGAAAAGCTCTCCTATGATTATTTTCAAAGGAAGCTAGAGCGGCTCATGAAGATCTTCAAAAAGAGAATGAGTCACTTCGCGCTCAACAGATCAGTTCCACTCAGGAAGGATTTGAACCACCATGTCTAAAATGCCTTGAGCGTGACAATGCTACCTCTGTTGCTGAATGTTCTACTGCTGCTACTGTTGCAATATCATCAACAGCTAATGTGGTAAATAACCCCTCTGTGGAGGATACCACTACTATTGCTGATGAAAATGCTAGGTTGAAGACATTGCTTGAAACAGGTATGTACAAATGTCTCAAAGGGCATCACACACTGTGCGATGTCCTCAAAAAGCAGATTCTGAACCGAAACCATAGGAAAGTGGGTGTTGGGTTCGAGAGGAAAATGAATGTTGATGGCTCCTACTTGAAGCCTAAGCAGTACCCCAAGACCACATGGGTTGCTGCAAAGGGACCTTCAGTCGATCCATCCACCTTATCTGGCGTCACTTGTGATAACCCTATTATCATTGATGAATCCTTTGATGCAAACTATAAACTGTTTAAGAATCAGAATGGTGAACTGTTTGCCAGGTATATTGGTAGTAACTGCAGGAACGGGCCACCTATGAAGAAGATCTGGGTTCCCAAAAGTTGTCTTGAGAATCTTCCTGTGAATGTCATTGAGGGAGTCCTGGATTAGGGGGGGGGGGTATCCGGACAGCCAGACTGTATACAACGTCCGAACTATTGAAGCATGAAGATACAAGACTCAAGACTTCGAACCGTGTCCGGATAGGACTTTCCTTGGCGTGGAAGACAAGCTTGGCGATCCGGATATTGTATTTATTTCCTAGTAACAGACTCCATGTAAACCCTAGCCCTCTCCGGTGTCTATATAAACCGGAGAGGTTGGTCCTTAGGAGGCCGATCACAATTACAATCATACCATCATAGGCTAGCTTCTAGGGTTTAGCCTCTACGATCTCGTGCTAGATCTACTCTTGTACTACCCATATCTTCAATATTAATCAAGAAGGAAGTAAGTTTTACCTCCATCGAGAGGGCCCGAACCTGAGTAAAAATCTGTGTCCCTTGCTTCCTGTTACCATCAGCCTAGACGCACAGATCAGGACCCCCTACCCGAGATCCGCCGGTTTTGACACCGACATTGGTGCTTTCATTGAGAGTTCCTCTGTGTCGTCGCTGCAAGGCTCGATGGCTTGTCTCGTTGTCAGGGACAACATTACCGCAGGGGGAGCTCTGGCTGTAGGCCAAACTCTCCGACTAGGCGGCTTCGTCATGGCCGCCCCATCGGCTGTCGCGCCGAGGATGGCCTCTCGGGTCATCACACATAAACTTCACATCAATTCGGAACTCGCCAACAGATGGATCCGATAGAGCTCTCTTCTCTTAATGAGCTCTTGGATCGATCGCCGCTTTGGGAGTCGAACGACTATGACCAGATCGGGCTTAAACCCCACCAAAGGGACATTAAACCTCGCCGCCACCCATGAGATATCGTATCGAGGAACCACACACGGAGTATTCCTCTATTTTGAGGATGAATTATGTCCGGATCGCCGAGCTCCCGGAGCCGGACACCCGCCCGGGGGAGGATATGACCCGGGTCCCGGACTTAGAACCGGGCACGGGGCCGAAAAATTGGGCAGCGTCCCGAATCCCGAGCTGTTGAACTCGGAAGCTTCCATGCCCCGGGGTGCTAGATCGGATCAGAATCCGGGTTCAGCTATAACCACCCACGCGTACTTAAATCGTCTCTCCCATATCAGGCAAGAGCCCCAGGAAATAGTACATCATTACTGGGCCAGATTCCTCCTTGCGCAAAATAAGGTTGAGGACTGCCACGAGGAGGACGTAGTCTCGCTCTTTTGCAAAAACTGCACGGACAAAGGAATCCTTAATGCTATAAGTCGCCGTGACTTAGCAATCATAGTACAGAAGTACTGTGCGATGGAAATCGTCTAGAAAACTCAAACTGAATTTTGGGACAATCCGGCTTTCACCAAAACCTTCGTCCAAACTAAACGGGCGAACTCCCGTACGTCGTCCGATCCAATCCCCAAGAAACCAAAGCCCACCCTGTATGGGAACCAGATGGAAAAATGGCTCAATGGGCCATGTAAACTCCACAACACTCTGGACACAGCACCAACTCATAGCCTTAGGGCATGTTGGATACTCCGGCAAGTTGCGAAAAGTGGGGAGGATCTTCTTACATAACAACATCCCGCCAACAAGCACAATACAGTACTAACAGTCTTCGAGACTTTTGCCTCAAACAATAGGCGCAAGCGAGCTCATCGAAGCTCTGCGGAAATTTGCCATATGGCCAAATTGAACCCCTGGAACGACACTGCTATAACTTTCAATGCCAGTGGCGAACCTAGATTCCGGACTGTCCGGGCACCAGCCGCTCTGGTTCTTAGCCCAATCGTGGATGGCTTTCGGCCCACTAAAGTGCTCATGGATGGCGGAAGCGGATTAAATCTGATCTATGAAGAGGCACTCAGCAAGATGCAAATTGACAAAGGCTGCATTGAACAAAGCGGCACAACCTTCAGGGGAATTATCCCTAGTCGAGAAGCACGATGTGCGGAAAAATCACACTTGACGTGGTATTCGGCACCCCGGAGAATTATAGGTCTGAAGAAATCACATTCCAAGTGGCCCCTTTTAGCAGCGGATACCACGCCCTTTTAGGGCGGGACGCGTTTGCAATCTTTCAAGCTATACCCCATTACGGGTACATGAAGCTTAAAATGCCTGGACCCAATGGAATCATCACTCTAGCCAGTGGTCCGGACATCGCACTTCGCGCCGAAAACAAAACCGCAGCACTAGCCCTGGAGGCATTATCCGAGGCCCTAGCAACCGAAGAATTAACAACACTGCAGGCCACCATGGACAGGGACGACGTGATACTCGACAAGTGACCCAAGTCCACCTCATTTAAACCAGCAGACGAGATAGTCAAATTCCAAGTCCATCCGACGGACACCACGAAGACAGCTTCTGTCGGGACACACCTGAGCCCCGCGATGGACGTCGCACTGCGAGACTTCTTACGCGAGAATTGGGACATCTTCGCCTGGCACCAATCGGACATGCCAGGTATCCCACACAGATTGGCCGAACACAGCCTCAATATACTAAAAGGATACAAACTGGTCAAGCAAACTCTAAGACGGTTTTCAGAGCCCAAACGGCAGGCCATGGGGGAAGAGCTAGCCAAACTACTGGAGGCCGGATTCATCAGAGATATCAAGCATCCGGATTGGCTGGCAAACCTGGTAATGGTACCAAAGAAGGACAAATCATGGCATCTATGTGTTGACTTTAAAGACCTCAATAAGGCTTGCCCTAAGGATCCCTTTCGCCTCCCTCGCATCGATCAAATCATTGATGCCACAGCAGGACACGACTCGCTGTGTTTCCTCGACGCATACTCTGGATACCATCAAATAAAGATGGCAGAGTCTGACCAAGCTGCAACACCCTTCATAACGCCATATGGCCCTTTCTACTTCAACACTATGCCTTTCGGGCTTAAGAACACCGGCGCAACCTACCAACGCATGATTCAAACATGTCTGGAAAAGCAAATCGGCAAAACAGTTGAGGCATACGTGGATGACGTGGTCATAAAAACAAGACACCTCGAAACCCTAATAGATGACTTGAGGCTTACATTCAACAATCTCCGGACATACCACATCAAACTGAACCCGGAAAAATGTGTTTTTGGCGTCCCCTCGGGGAAGCTACTCGGCTTCATCGTTTCCAACAGAGGAATTGAAGCGAATCCAGCAAAGATCCGAGCTCTATCACAGTTGGCTATACCAACAGACCTGAAGCACATCCAAAAACTAACCGGATGCCTGGCTGCTCTCAGCCGCATTATCTCCAGGTTAGGAGAAGAGGCATTACCTCTTTACCGCCTTCTTCGGTGCACCGAACACTTCGTGTGGACAGATGCAGCCGCGGTCGGACTGGATGAAATCATGACCTTATTGGCAAGTAATCCAGTACTAACAACGCCGAATATCGACGAACCTATGCTGCTGTACATAGCTGCAACGCATCAAGTTGTAAGTGATGTGCTCGTCATTGAACAAGAGGCTAAAGGATACAAATTCCCGCTCCAGAAGCTGGTTTACTACGTATCCATGGTCCTAACCCCATGAAAATCCCGATACCCACACTATCAAAAAATAGCATACGCGGTTTTCATGGCATCCCGGAAGCTACGACATTACTTTCAGGAGTGTTCGATT
Source organism: Aegilops longissima (assembly GCA_021605205.1). Lineage (NCBI taxonomy): Eukaryota > Viridiplantae > Streptophyta > Magnoliopsida > Poales > Poaceae > Aegilops > Aegilops longissima. The sequence goes on along the minus strand of CM038682.1, from coordinate 38,726,360 downwards.
ACAGTGGCCTCCGAAGTACCACTCAATGACATAATAAATAACCGCGATGCTATGGGCCGGATTGCCAAATGGGCCATTGAGCTCCTTCCATTCGACATAACATACAAACCACGACGGGCCATCAAGTCACAAGTATTGGCTGACTTCGTCGCCGAATGGACAGAAGCCGAACTCCCTAAAGAGTACGGCGCATACTCAAACTAGAGCATGCACTTCGACGGCTCTAAAATGCTGGCCGGATTGGGCGCAGGTGTAGTCCTGACGTCTCCCACCGGAGACACGGTCCAGTACGTCCTCCAAATATTCTACACAGACTCCAACAATGCAGCCGAATATGAGGCTCTATTGCACGGTCTTCGGATGGCAGTCTCTATGGGCATTCAACGCCTAGAAGTGCGCGGGGATTCAAACCTCGCAATATCACAAATAAATGGAGATTTCGATGTCAAAGACCCGAAAATGGCGGCGTACCGTAATGCCGTCCTCAAGATGTCAGCTCGGTTCGAGGGGCTCGAGTTCCACCATGTGGCCCGACAAAACAATCAAGCGGCGGACGTCCTCGCTCTCATCGGCGCTAAACGCGACCGTGTCCCACCTAACATATTCTTGGAGTGGCTGTTCAAGCCACCCGTAGTATGGGAAGGGGAGTCCGGCAATACTGGCACGGATCCGAATACACCCCCAGATTCCGAACTATCAGACATAGTCGGAGGTTCTACCACCGAAATAACGTCCTCGGCCCACGAAATCATGGTTGTAATCGCCTGCGGACCGAGCCTTTCTTGGCCTACCTAAATAGGCAGGAGCTCCTCAAGACCAAAATGAAGCACGCTGCATCGTCCGGCGCCTAAAGCTACAAAGTCTCACGAAGGGGAACTCTACAAGAAAAGCGCTACCGGAGTACTCCAAAGATGCAGCTCCGAAGAGGAAGTGCGGCAGCTCTTGGCGGAAATCCATGCCGGACTGGGCGGACACCACGCCGCGGTTCGAGCATTAGTCAGCAAGGCCTTCCGTACAGGTTTCTACTGACCTATAGCCCGAGCAGACGCACGGGACCTTATCCAACATTGCGTTGGTTGCCAGCTCTTCGCTAATCAGAGTCATATGCCCCCTACCGCTCTCCAAACAATCCCCGTAACTTGGCCCTTTGCGGTCTGGGGGCTAGATATGGTCGGACCTCTTAAAGGGGGAAGCCATCAGAAAAAATACTTATTGGTCATGGTGGATAAATTCACCAAATGGATAGAAGCCAAACCAGTCAAAACGGCCGAAACCGGACCAGTAATAGACTTCATATCCGGGTCGCATAATCGACACGGTGTCCCCACAGCAACGCCATCGATAATGGCTCTAATTTCACAGCCGATTTAAGTGAAAACTTGTGCGCAAAATGGGCATTAAGCTTGATTACGCCCGCCTACCATCCCCAAACAAACGCCAGGTAGAGCGGGTAAATGGTCTCATCATGAGCGGCATCAAACCCAGACTAGTACGATCCTTGACAGAGTCGGATATGCACTGGGTCGAGGAGCTCGACTCCGTACCCTGGGGGTTGCGGACCATGCCAAATTACCCCTCCCGATATACACCATTTTTTATGGTGTATGGTGGGGAAGCAGTATTACCCTGCGACATAATACATGGTTCGCCACGCGTACGCATGTACGAAGAGAAGGAAGCCGAGTTAGATCGGCAGGGTAACTTGGACGCCCTGGAGGAGGAGCGCGACATCGCAAAAGCCCGCTCGGCATTCTATCAGCAGCAGGCTCGACGATATCAAAGCAGAGAAGTGCGGGCCAAAACTTACAACATTGGCGAGCTTGTTCTACGCCTACCGGAGAAGAAGAAGGACAAGCTCAAACCTAAGTGGGAGGGTCCCTTCGTCATTGACAAAGTTCTCACCGGAGGAGCGTACCGCTTATGTAATGCATTCGATAATAGACTCGAGCCGAACCCATGGAACGCGGCCGGACTCCGGAGATTCTACGCCTAACGCCGAACTCAAGTTCGTCTCCTAACCCCTCCTTTTTAATTATGCTCCATCCCTTTTTCCTTTCTCGACCTTTTTCTCTCTTCACACAAAGTATTCAATACAATGCGGATTTTCGGATCACTCCGGCCGCACTAAGTGTGTAAGCAATACCTGGGGGCTTCCTACACGGAAGCTAAAAATAATTACTCACGTGGCTTTCTGCCCATCACATATGCATTCTTTTTCCATATGTGCCTTTTCTCCACCATTATATGCATCGATATGACTTAAGATGTTCCAAGCTGGGTTGTTCGGTTTGTGTTTATGCCCCACGCTCCTGCTAATTCGGCTAGGGCATAAGGGGAGCACCTCTGCGATTGTTACTGCCGGTTCAGCCGGATGTGTACCTCAGACTGGGTGAAGCCAAAAGCTAGTTTCCTTAAGAGAATATTCGGTCGGTGAACAAAAGATGTGTTCGTTTATTATAACGTAAATCCCCAGAAGTCTTGTATCCTGCGCCATCATTCGCAGTCCGAACATGTGCTTTGTCGCATGCGTACCCAGGGAAAGGAACCCCTAACGGAACTATCCATGTAATATAACATAACTAGTTGGGTACTTGTCAGTTCAAGCACTTATGACCCCTACACCTTGTTTCCACGCATACCCTGGTTTTGTATAACTGAGTGGGTATACGAACACACCCCAGACTGTAGGATCCGGGGGCTGAAGCGAAAAGGTCCGCCATGACAAATAATTTTAATCCAGCTAGGGGCTAATTATGTCCATTAAATTACACAGTCACTTGGACTGACTATATTCCTCCTCTATACCATCCAACAGGCTATCTAGCTTACAATCTTGTCGAGAATACTTAGCGGCTAACGCTACCTGGTCATATACCAGACTCACGGGAATTTCTTGCCCGTCAGGCCCCGCCGGTCCTACTTCGGCCATATGGTTCGGATCCAGCTTGGTGTAGCGCGTCTTCACCATAGCCCAGGCTTCTCTTGCGCCTTGCCGGCAAGCGGACACCTTCCACAGTCGGAAGCGCCGCCGTGCTCCTTGAAGCATATTCACGAGCTCCCCCATGCGATTCGGCAGCAAGCTTGACACCCTGCATCACTTGCCGAGCTCGCTCGTGCAGTTGCGAAAGGTCTTGCAGTAAATCACTTGCAGATGAGGGCATCTCCTCCTCAGGGCGACCCGTTAACATTCCTGCAAGCAAAATTCTTTCAATATACTTCCTCGCAGAACTATACTACAGTTCGTTTAGGCACTTACCGTAAATGACGCGTCGAAGCCTTTTGTTCTCCTTCACGGAGTCCGCCAACTTAACGCGGAGATCTTTTAACTCCACGTCCATCTGGACTTTGGCATCTTGAAGATCGTTCTTCTCCTGCCTAACTCGCGTAAGAATGCGCTCGCCAGCCTCCAGCTGCCTTTTGATGCGATGCGTCCTCTCTTACGCCCTCCGGATTCACCCCTGGATTGTCTGCAGAATTTTCTGTTAGACATGTCATATCATCCATTTACTAACTGGTGCATCTTCGTACAATTGTGACAATTGTTACCAGATGAGGGCTTTTGGGGTTCCTCTAACTTGGCAACTGCAGCCCTTAGTTCGGCCTTGCATTCCTCCAGCTCCCGAGACAATTTCTCATTCTTATCTACAAGGACATGTGCATAAATTGATACTTAAAATAGTTGTTCCAACCGTTTCAAGTCTCAGGGGCTACTGCTACACATGCTTATCAAATTTTCTGACCCATATATCTTTGGTATACTGGTCCGTCGCTCGGGCAAGCCCGCCTTGAGCAGCTCGGATGTACGCGTCTCCCAAATTGAAGGTGTTAAATTCCTCTTCGGAAAAGATGTTGTTCCTAAGTACGGCCCGTCGGCGCCGGTGATTCATGGCGCTCTCTACATCAGAATTCGTGGCTGAGAGCACATCTGCATTCTCTGTTGGAGAACTATGCGGCATCGGCCCCGCTCCCGCCTCCGCTCTCAAAGCTGGTTCTGGAATCCGGCTGGTGGAGGCGTGGTTGGCAGGATCCCCGGATATAGTCGGGCTGCTCCTTTTCCTGCCAGAACACAAAGGGTGCTGTCATAGTTCGAAATACCATAATCACAGCACAAGTTTTTGCCTTACCTCTGTACCGGCGAGTCGACCCTTACCGCCTTCCTCTTGAGCCTGCCCGATCCGGACGCCCTTGGCCGACGAGTCCTTAGGGGCTCGACCCCATGCTCCAGTCGTCGTCTCTGCAAAAACACGAAACTTCAAGGGTAAGGCATGACATCTGAAGGGAGTCCTCTTTGGAGGATAGGGTTTTTTGACTTGGCTTACGCGCGACGTAGGAAGCGGTCCGGGATAGTCGGCAGTAATGGCCACTGAGGCGCCATCATAGCTCGCTTGATAAAATATCCCGCTGATTTAGCTCCACGGTAATATCCGGATCTTCTTTGAGACCTGGATCTAGGGCCCTTCCGGGTCCTCCGTTGTGGGAGGGGCTGGAGATTCCTTCTACGGCCCTCCTCGCCTCGCCGGGAATATCGAGGCGATGATCTTAGCGAAGAACGCCACAATAATCGACGAGGGAAAGGAATGGCAACTTACCCAGTTCGGGGTTGTACATGGAGAATCCATCTCGCGGTTTGATGTGAAGGAATTCCTCCTCTTCCCTTTGTATAAATCGGACAATATCCTTGCGGAGCAAAGGGCGGAGTCCGGACCCTTACGGCCACAGCTGGTGGCATCATCTTCCCGCTGAAGTGCCACATGGGCTTCCCCGATATTTAAGTGGTTGCACTCCCAGATTATGCATATTGCCATAACCTCGACTATCGTCATCCGGAGTTGACCAAGAACTTTATCCTGCTCATCGTAATATATTTCCCGGTATCCTACTCTTGGGGGCCTCGGGGGCGCCAGCTTAGACGATGTTCTCGGCGGGCTTTACCGAATCGGGAGACCTGTCCGGACTGGATCCGGAAGGGGAACGTCGTCAATGTAGAACCACTCTGAAGGCCAGTTCTGTGGTACCTTATTGGGGGTGCCGGATAGGTATCCGGTCTCGGCAATGCGGCATACTTGGGCCCCGCCCACCTGACATAGGGATTCTCCCTGGTTGCGGGGGACAAGGCAGAACAGCTTCTTCCATAACCCGAAGTGAGGCTCGCAGCCTAAAAATAGCTCGCAAAGGGCAACGTACCCTGCTATATGTAGTATAGCGGCAGGGGTGAGATTGTGTAACCGGAGGTCAGAGAACTCCGTGAGCCCGCCAAGGAACGGGTGGATAGGAAACCCGACGCCCCTTAGCAGATGCGGGATGAGGCATATTCGCTCCTCTGGAGACGGATTCAGAGATCTCTCTGCTTGCTCCCCGCCATTATAGGTGGCTATTCCGGCTCGGACAGGGACCATGAATGCTGGTGGAAGAAACCCTTGGGTTTGTAACTTAATCAAACGACTATGGGGAACTGAACATTCTTCCTAGTCCCCCGGCTTGGGGTGAGGAGAGCGAGCGGAAGAGCTGTGACGACAGGCCATGTTGGAATGGTTTTTACGGAGTGGTCTGTTGGATGCTTGCTCAAGGGTGAGGAGTGAGGTTTGGATCTGAGAATCCCCGTCTCTTCAAATAGGCGGTCAGCCCAAAAGATTGAGGGTGGTAAATGCAAAAGACGCCTCGGCTCCTCGCATTCGCTCGACACGTGGAGACGGTCATTATTGAGGCACTGAAGACAAGGAGTACACCATCGATGGAGTTCCGGACACTATTCGCCGTAACAGGTACTTTGGAGTATTCGGAGATGGAACCCGCCCTGCAATGCCGAAGACAAGACTGTGCGCCGGACTCATCGTCATTGAAGCCTGGTTCAGGGGCTACTGAGGGAGTCCTGGATTAGGGGGTATCCGGACATCCGGACTGTATACAACGTCCGGACTATTGAAGCATGAAGATACAAGACTCAAGACTTCGACCCGTGTCCGGATAGGACTTTCCTTGGCGTGGAAGGCAAGCTTGGCGATCCGGATATTGTATTTCCTTCCTTGTAACCAACTCCATGTAAACCCTAGCCCTCTCCGGTGTCTATATAAACCGGAGAGGTTGGTCCTTAGGAGGCCGATCACAATTACAATCACTAGTCGTCAACCCGTGCATTCGCACGGGCTAGCATTAGTAAAACATGATAGTGAATCTTATTGAACAACATTTTCTGTATGAGTAACATAAGACTTTGATTGATTTTTTTAATAAAAACCTTGGCGATACTGTAGTAACATACTAATTGTCAAGACTGCACATTGGTGTAATAACTATGAAGGTGCATAAACCGTTTATATTGAAGATTTATGCCAGCTTCTCCAAACTTCTAAGCACATAAAACATAAGAACGTAATGCTATAAAGGAAGTTACAATTTAATCTGAGGTACAATTTATTGGTTTCACTAATCCTTTGAAGCAGATAGAATGACAAAACTTTCCAGTATTCAAGTGTAATGTATCATCATATAGAAATAACAACGTTTCATTGGCTGAAACTAAGCCGTGCTCTTCACAACAAATTACACTACAAAAGAGTGAAACTTGGCAATGGTGATATCCAGCAAAAATTTGGGAGATACTTTTGTATGTTCCTGACTGATTTATTTTATGCGTGAAAAAATTATTTATTTATGTGGGCAAGTCTTCCATTTTATGCCAGGTTTCCTTTTTTCAATCAGGCATATATGCCCATTTCTTTTACGCAGTGCTTAAGTATTCCTGATTTTTACAGGTCTTCTTTTCCTCAATTAGACATGCAAGTGGATTTTCGCTTTCACAATAATTGTGATATGGGTTTTTAATACCGTCCGGCATGAATATTTTTCTTTTCTTTTTTCACCTTTGCAAGGATAAGGCACGTGCTTCTTTTGGAATGGGGATGTCGCTGTTTTTCTGTTCAGATCATGCAACTAAAAAAATCAACCAGGCATATAGTCTCATTTCTTTTACGTCGCGCTTGAGGATTCTGAATTTGTACGGGTGTATTTTTTCTTCAATTTAGGCACACACACGTGACTTTTGCTTGAATTGTGATGTCAAATTTTTATTAGTGTTGGATTATTTTTTTCGTTGCATTTCCCCCTCCTTTGTAAGGAAAAGGTTTTGCAAAGAAAAACAAAAACAAAAGACACGTGCTACTGGGGCATTATTTTTTTAGATTCTCGGCTTTTAATTTTTTTGATCAGACATATAGACTCATTTATTTTACGTGACATTTAAGTATTCCTAATTTGTACGGGTCTTCTTTTAATCAAATAGGCATGCACATGTTTTTTCCCTGAGAATTAAGATGTGTTTTTTGAGCGTGGGGCGTCAAGTTTGTTTACGTGTCTTTCTTTTCCTTTCGCAAGGAGAAGACACATACGTGGGAGTTTTTTTTAGGGTCACATACATGGGAGTTGAGGACTCCTTTATGGACGTGATAGTTTTTTTTTTGAGAATCAATATGGAGGTTGTAGTTTAGTCCCTTACGTACGTGGTAAAAATCCCCTTTTTTCATGGTACCGGTTAATCCTTTATGTACGGGTGTTCAAAAAAAATTCTTTTATGTACGTGCCTATTCCTTTACGCATGTTCTGTTTTTTCTTTTAATTAGTTATATGTCCTTCTAATAGATCTTGACCATTAAAATTTAGATCAAATGGCTAATATAATCTTGATGATGTGGATTAACGTGGAGCCTCGTATGGTACCTCCAATTAGTAAATATAAGATATCATCATAGGCTAGCTTCTAGGGTTTAGCCTCTACGATCTCGTGGTAGATCTACTCTTGTACTACCCATATCTTCAATATTAATCAAGCAGGAAGTAGGGTTTTACCTCCGTCGAGAGGGCCCGAACCTGGGTAAACATCTGTATCCCTTGCTTCCTGCTACCATCAGCCTAGACGCATAGATCGGGACCCCCTACCCGAGATCCGCCGGTTTTGACACCGTCAGTCATCATGACACCACCTGGGAAGAAGACAAATCCCAGACAAAAGGCTTCATATGGCCCAAAGGCTTCATACAGACAGTGGACTCACCTGAGTCACCCTAACGCCAATGTTTTGCAGGGAAACCATACTCAGACTTATGAATATGAGCGTGTCTTCAAACCACTATGTTCATAGAACTAAGAACTTTTCTCGCTTATTCATATGAGTATCGTTCTTCTCCCGCAAGGCTATTTGCTAGGGCTCCAAAGTCAAGTTCTCGATGCTGCACGAGACTCATTGTTTCTAAGCCACCCTCAAGATGTGGGTGGTTAAGAAGAATTAACTTTGTTTTGCAGGGAAAGGTCTCCAGCCGGAAATCAAAGGCGTCCGATGCTATTGCTGGGGACCTAAAACATCTTGTAGGGCGCAAGATCAAATACCCAAATGGTCTTACTATTTTTTTTGTTCCTGAATCGTTTGCCAAACATCCTATCAGTCCTAATCTTGATCTGAGGTTTGATAATCCTCTTGCTCGTCAAATGTTTATGCTTCACAATACTCTTGGTGAAGCCTATCCCCCTAACTGCATCAGAGGGTATGACACCTCATGCTTCAGAATGGATTATGGATAGCGGATGCACTAATCATATGACTGGTGATCAAGTCTTCTCATGGACTCAACCTTACGCCCATCGACAAAAGTCACATCACATTTGCCGACATCGTAAAAGCAAGGTATTGGGTCTAGGTAGAGTTGCAATCTCAAAGGATCAACACATGGATAAAGGGATGCTTGTTGAATCCCTTGGTTTCTACTTAATGTCTGTCTCAATGCTTTGTGACTTGAACATGATTGTGATATTTGGAAAATATCTTTGTCTTGTCACTACAAAAAAAGACACATCCGTGACATTTTGGGCCGAACGAAATTTTTTTCTGTCATACATATGAAACTTCTATGACGATAGTTGTGACAAAACCCGGTATCATCATAGATGTGGTGGGCTCCTACTTTATGACAAAAATCATGATGAAAATGGGCTTTTCGCCCTGGCGGGCCGGAGACGCAGCTGCATGACATTCTTTGGGCCGCCCATGACGGAAAAACCGTGGTAGAAGCGAGGGGAGGAAAATTTTGGGAGTTGCCGGTTACGGTGGGAGGTCGGGGGCCGAGCGATGCGCTGCTTTCTCTCGACGACGCGAGTATGTGCGAGGCGCTCGCTTAATCGAACCCGAGCGAGGCGTTGGGCTCTAATCGAACCCGACCGATTGACCGCAGCTACGACATCGAAGTCGAGCGATCGATCGATGGCTGTTAACTGAAGCCGATCGAGCGATTCATTCGCTACTGAACAGTGAGCGGTGGCGTTGCCTCTGGATGAACAGGAACCCGTGGTGTGGAGGGCTGGATGAATAGTAGACGGTGGAGGGGTGGCCGTGGAGGGGTGGTTGAACAGGACCCCGTGGTGTGGAGGGCTGGATGAACAGTAGTCGGTGGAGGGGTGCCCGTGGAGGGGTGGTTCAACAGTAGCCGGTGGAGTAGCGCGCAGTGGAGGCTGGATGAACAGGAGCCCGTGGAGGCTGGAGGAGGTCGACGGTAGCCCGTGGAGGCTGGAGGAGGTCGACGGTGGAGATGAATAGTATCCCGTGGAGTACCGTTTTGCGGTACGCCACACCCCTCCCGATGAACAGGACCCCCGTTTCAACCGTAGCGCTCCAACACAAGTCCATTTCGTCCGTTTTGCGGTATGCCACACCCTCCCGATCAACAGACCCCTGCTTCGACCATAGGAGGTCCGCTTCTCCGTTTTACGCAGACGCCACACGCCCCGATCAACAGACCCCTGCTTCGACCGTAGGAGGTCCGCTTCTCCGCGTTTTGCGGCACGCCGCACCTCGCAATCAACAGGACCCCTGTTTTAACGTGGCCGGTCGAACACAAGGCCGCTTCTCCATTGTGCGGTACGCCAGCCTCGCTTCCATCGCCTATTCCGCCCAAGCCCTCCCGATGAACACGACCACGCATTCCGCTCCGACCCAGCCGTTGGCTCCCATGCGCCTGCTGCTCCCTATGAACACGACGCATTCCGCTGCCTCCCCATGAACACGATGCATTCTGTTGCCTCCCATGAACACGCATTTACGACGCTGTTTCTCCGTTCGACCCAGCCATGTACGTATGCGCGCGAGTAGGCATTCGAGACCCTACCCGTATGTACGCGACGCGGGTCAGATTTTCTTTCTTGCACCTCGCCGCTGTACGACATGTACATGCTTCGGCGCGCTCTACTACGACACATGCGCGCCTCTACATCCACTAGTATATATATATGTACACGTTCACGACCAGAATGACAACGCTACGTACGCTTCGGCCAGGTGGGTCCTGACTGTCAGGCACTTCTTTGCCTGCGGAGATGTAGTTGGTGGGTCCCAGCAGTCAGGGGGGCGAATCGTTTTTTTTGCCCGGACGCACTTCCTTGCGTGCGAAGATGTAGCTGGTGGATCCCAGCAGTCAGGGGGGCGAATCGTTTTTTTTTTCTTTGCCCGGACGCACTTCCTTGCGTGCGAAGGTGTAGCTGGTGGGTCCCAGCTGTCAGGGGGAAACATTTTTTCCGCGAAATATGGTGGCCCGTCCGGTGGGTCCCCGCTGTCAGGTGGAGGAATAATTATTTTGCACGTAATAAGGAGGCACTTCCTTGCTGCGGCCGTGGACCCAGCTGTCAGCCTCTCCACGTATAGTCTACTTCCGATCGAAGCCGTTCGTTGACCACGTTGACCACGCCGCGCCAAGAGCACCAAGGCGGTGGATGACGGCGAGGCCTAGGAAGGGGACGACGCGGAGCCGGGGAAGACGCAGCAGTGGATGCCCACGAAGTGAGGAGTACGAGGGTTCACTGGTTCGCTGTGGTGTGAGGCTGCCATCGCTGCAGAATAACTGGGGGTGTGGGTGAGTAGAGGGATGGCCCGGCCAGCGGTGGGAGTAGTAGGGGGCGGTGAGGCCTCCGCCGCATCGCAGCCGCGGGAGGCAGGAGCACGAGGCACGACCGGCGCTGGTTTGGGCGGCTTGAGCAAGAAGACCAGAGGTTGAAGAAGCACTACGACCGTTGGATGGACATCGACGGTCACCGGAGCTAGAATCGCAGATATTGACTAAGTTGACAAAGCCTCCGCCCCCCGCCAACTTAGTAGGCCCACAAGTCAGCCTGCCACTATACTGGGTCCCAGCTAACAGGGGGAGTATTCATTTTTTTTGTGCGTAATAAGAAGGCACTTTCTTGCGTGCAAAGATATAGCTGATGGGTCCAAGCTGTCAGCGGCGGTAACATTTTTTCGTGAAATATAGAGGCCTTTCGGTCGGTCCCTGATGTCAGCTGGAGGAATCATTATTTTGCACATAATAAGGAGGCATTTCCTTGCGTGCGGCCGTGGACCCAGCTGTCGGCCTCTCCACGTACAGTCCACTTCAGATGCATGTCGATCGTTGACCACGTTGACCAGGCCGCGCCGAGAGCACCAGGGCGGTGGACGACGGCAAGGCCTAGGAAGGGAACGACACGGAGGCAGGGAAGACTCGGCAGTTGTTTCCCATGCGGAGGGGAGTACGACTGTACGAGGGTTTACTAGTTCGTCTGCCGTCGCCGGAGAATAACAGCAAGTGTGAGTGAGTAGAGGGATGGCTAGGCCAGCGATGGGAGTACGGTGGGGCAGTGAGGCCTACGCGGCAGCACAGCCGACCGCGGGGAGGAGAGAGTAGACAGTCCCGCCGGCGCTTGTTTGAGCGGCTGGAGCAGGAAGAGCAGAGATTGAATAAGCACGACGGCCGTTGGATGGACATCCAACAGTCACTGTTTGTGCGTCAACCTTTTGTTTAGGAAAGCCTCAAATATGTGGAAAACAGCATACAACCCATCTGCCATTATTTCTAATAATTTACAGCCCATTTGCTAATTCTTAAGGTTTTTTTGGAGCCCATATTCTTTTTGTTAGCATTACAGCCCATACTGAAATTTTGTTAGCATTTAATTATGCGAAATTTTGCATATTTCAGTGCGGTCCGAACTGTTTTTAATCCTGAAATTTCGACTCACATTCAAACTGATTTTAAAAATAAATGCATATCAATACAAAATCCAACAAATTCTCCATGCATAAAAATTAATGTAATTTAAAATCTCGAAATGAAAAAAAAGATATTTGAAACTAATTGCCGGTTTGATGTGTTTTAAAAATGTACAACCCATTTCTCTTTACTGATGGCCCATTTTCTCGGCCAGCCGAATGAAAGCTCTCCTTGTCTTGAAAGATTTGCAGCCCAACGGGCCCGACAAAACGACTTACTTGGCAAATCACAAAAAAACTGGGTTGTGGTCGTGGACCCAGCTGTCAGCCTCTCCACGTAAAGTACTCTTCCGATGGAATGTCGTTGACCACATTGACCACGCCGCGCCAAGAGCACCAAGGCGGTGGACGACGGCGAGGCCTAGGAAGGGGACAACGCGGAGCCGGGGAAGACGCGACAGTGGATGCCCACGCGTAGAGGAGTACGAGGGTTCACTGGTTCGGCTGCGGTGTGAGACTGTCTTCGCAACAGGGCCTGGCTAGCGGTGGGAGTAGTAGGGGGCGATGAGGCCTCAACGGCAGCACAGCCGGCCACTGGAGGCTGGAGCAGGCAGTCTCCCCGGCGCTGGTTTGGGCGGCTGGTGCAAGAAGATTGAAGAAGCAACAGGACCGTGTGATTCAAATCCAACGGTTACTGTTGCTAGAATCATTTGTTGACTAAGTTGACAAGCCCTGCGTACGCGTCAACGTAGTAGGCCCAGAGGTCAGCCTCCCAACCGGTGTGCCCCAGATGTCAGTGGGAGAGGAATCATTTTTTTCGTGTAATAAGGAGGCAGTTGATTGCGTGCGGCCAGGCCAGTGGAGGGAGTAGGGTGGGCCGGGGAAGCCTGCGCGGTATCACAGCGGGCCACAAGAGGAGGGAGCAGGCAGTCCCGCCGTCGCTAGTTTAGGCGGCTGGACCAGGAAGATCAGAGATTGAGGAAGCACGTCGGCCGTTGGATGGACATCCAACAGTCACTGCTGCTAGAATCGTGTGTTCACTGACAAAGCCTTCCGTAACCAAGTCAGCCTCGAAATCTGTGGCGTGTACAGCCCATTTGCTATTATTTTTATAATTTTTGCTCATTTTCAAATTCATATGGAATTTATTGCAGCCGTTTACCATTTTTAGAATTGCCGTCCATTTTCTGGTCAGTACCAGGGTCAAAAAATTAACTAAATATGTGGTAAATTTTGAAAATTCGCAAATTTTTGCTGGGGAACGAAACATTCTTAATCCAAAAATTAATAGCCATACTAAAACAAATTTAAAAATAAATTAGTACTATGTCATGTTAAATCCAATGAAATACGTATAAGATATCAGTGAAGAACAAAATTCAAAAAAGAACTAATATCCCATTTGCTATAATTTTTTTGGAATTTTCAACCCCTTTTCATATCTTATATTTACTAATTGGAAGCACCATACGAGATACCACGTTAATCCTTGAAGTAAGAAATTTCAGCCGTCCAATTAACATAAAATTTATTCATACCCGTCGGATAAAAGAGGAGACGTCCTCCCCTTTATTCACATGATAGAAAAAAAACATCAGCAGTACGTGGGTTTCCAAGGGGAGATTGCATCAATCCAAGAGTCCATACATGTTACATTAGGAATCGTGCAATGTAAGATCACCTATCAATTTTTTTTCTGTAGACGTACTAATCAACATTCCCATGCATGCATGACACAGCTAGCTAAATATATTCTGCGTACATGTATCTTGGTATGTGAACTATTTTCTTCTCATGCAAAAATCACCATGCACACAATCACAACACATATATTCCCCTATGCGTATACTATACCAATCATGCATGTACTTAAATCACACCTATGCGTAATCTCCAGAATCTGAAAGTGACATGCGCAAAGTGAATTTAGAAAATATTAAGAAACTCAGCGTAAAATATTCTAAATCTATGTGGCAAATACATGTAATAAAAATCCTTGAATATACTTAAAAAACAAAATTGCTAAATTGTGCAAGTGCGTGCAAGATCCATTGATTTCAGAAGTGAGGACATGTAGATCAAATTTCATACTTATGATATTTAAGGATAAATGTGCGACAATGGGGAGCGTTTAATTAAGTAAAAATGTAATTTAGTAGAAGCCAAGGAAAAGTATCGTTAGTACTTTTCCAAATGACTGTTGGGATGCCAGAAGGATCAATTTCCAAAAATGTACAAACAAAATTTCAAAATCCTATAGGTGTGCATCTAATAATTTAGTGGAACTTTTAGAATAGAGAAGGGTCAGCTTCTAGACAAGTACAGCTTATATGAAAAACATTAAAGAAAACTTCTAAATTTTACTTTTGTTAATTATTTGAAATATAAAGATGACTTCTAGAACATTGCGGTCAAATTGGATACAAAAGATTTGACGAATGACCAAAATATAGGGAATTGTTGAAAAGAAAAATAAGGCTTCCAAAAGTTCAAAATTTATTTTCAAGAAGTTTAGGCATTTTCCACTTATTTTGAGAGTACAAGGATAATCTTGAACTGAGCAATGGCTCATGACGAGGCATGGAGCTCATCCTATTCAAGTGATGAGCGCTTGACCGGTGGAGGCGCTGATGGGTTACATAGGTTTATATGTGTGTGCACGTGTGATACATAGAGAGAAAGGGGAGCCTGTGCAGAGAGAGTTAGAGAGGGAGTTAGTGTATAGAGTGTAATCGACATAATTTTACTCCTACGAGATTGGTGGAATATCACCTATGTTTTCGTAGAATATTTTAATCATATGTACCACGCAGATGCCAACAATTATTTTGCCAATAGTAACAAGTAGAGAGCAAGAGCAAAAGGAATGATGTATTTAGCAATTAAAAACCAGATCTATGTATTTAGTAATTACAAAAGTTAGGAGCCATTATATATATATATATATATATATAATGGTGTCACCACTTTTTTTTTGTGACACAATGCTTAATCCAAAATTTTCAACAATATAAGATGATCCACAATGTTCCGAGTATCGTGATAATAAGAAGTAGGCCAATATAATATGGTGCATGCTTTGACAATAAGTATTGAATGATATTGATAAATATGTTCTACTTTTGTTTCTAAAAGATTCAAATAAAACAATGTTTATATAAATTTTCTATTTACAATTTCAATCCCATTAAAATTTGCTAGCCCGTGCAGGAGCACGGGTTGATGACTAGTTACTTTTAACAGACATTGACCATACTCTTTGGCCAGGACGGAATGCCTCCCTCTTCGTCTTGAAAGATTTGCACCCCAATAATTCAGAGAAAACAAATAGGCATAGCTTGGGTATTCTTCAAAAAGAAATACTGGGCTACCTATTTTCCCAAAGAACTGGTGCATGAGCATTTAACTTTATTTATTTATTTACTTATTTATGTTTAGGGGACCATGAGCATGTACCTGGGCCGGATTCATGTGAGAGCCTCCTTTCCAGTTAATTATGGGCTTCTCTAATGGGCCTTTATCAGTGGGCTGCATGTTATCAACAAGTGGAAAATGTGTTCCGTACGAAAAATAGTATGAGCTACGTACGGTACGGGGCACTAAAGGATCGAACCGTGCAACGACTTCCAAAAGAACACATTTATTCAACCAACAGACGAAATATACTACTGATTGTACATTGAAAACAGCAGCCGCAGCAACCAGGGCTGGGGGTGCAACAGAAGCAGTATGCAGGCCAGAAGAGTGAAGACGCAGCTCTCTCTTCCAGACCAAACGTCAGCCATCATTACAAAAGGGCTACCAAAAAAGAACAAGTGTATGCATCAAACTAAATAAAGATCCTACTACACCAAGTGTACGCATCTAACTAACTGGCTCAGTTAGACGTTACTATTTATTAAGCTGTGGAGATTGGCTGACGGCTTGAACCAGATGGGTGCCTGACGGGGGAAACTCCAGCCAGCATGTCGAAGTCTGATACTTGCGACCCTCTCACCTACTTTGGGTTGCAGAGCGTGGCGGCACATATCAGGGTATGGTGCATGCAGAGACGCATGGTATGCTGTGTACACACAGTTTTGCCTGATGAACGAAACCGCGATTCCATCATGATCCTTGCCGTCGGTTATCTCCTGGTTAATCGGATAATTAAGTCCAACAAACAGAGAGCGTGTACCAAGGCTACTTACCAGCCTCCAGTCAAAAATTCCTGAAGGCCCAGAGAAGCTGAGATCCTGCTCAAAGACCTTGCAGTGACTGTGATTGTATTCCGCGAAACAACACGTCCGGTACGTGCGAACGATCATCAATCTTTTTTGTCGTCTGATCGAGCTAGGAACCACCTGCAACTGCCATGCCGCTTTTCTTTGAAAGGTTCTGGGATTAGGAAGGGTAGGGACACCAGGTGGCTTACAACATCATATCAAGTTGGAGTCAAATAAAAAAGGGCTCTTGATTTAGTCAATCTTAAGAACAGCATGTTATGAGCATGAATATTTTTCAGTAAATGTTGACAGTAATATAAGCAAGCCATCATGATATCATAGGAAAGTAACATACTGCTGTAACAACCGTTTGTAGCGATGACTGGAGTAGGCCAGCAATACGTCCAGCCATAGAAGGAGTCGACAGCGTAAATGAAGCCCTTGTGTTCAATGGCATCAGAGAACCATGGAGGATGTATGATCCTGCGATGGACGTGCAGATTTATCCACTTACCGCAGTGACCTGTCAGATAGGCGAGACCACGGTTGAAGAACGCAATTAGCCTGAAATCTTTATAATTCGCAGATCTTGTGGGCACTTGGCAGATTACAACCTTGAGCAAATCAAACTTGGTATCATGTTGGCTACTGTAAGATTCCGAGTATTCTGGGCCGCGGTGCCAAAGCAGTGCAGTGTTAATTGAAGGAAGGGGGATTAATCGCCTGGTGTAGACCTCCACGAGCATCCAGCTGCCGCGACCGTCGACGAGCACCATCCAAGACGTGCTCATGCCGACCCAGTACATACCGTTAATGTAGCCGAGGCTGACGGGGATCGGATCACAGTGAAGATCGTTATGCTGCGTTCTAAAGATCAGGCGGCATCAGGAAGCAAGGAGCTGGCTTGAAAAGCTCCGGCCTGAGGGCTTTGAGTAAACGGTACAGCCCCGACGAGCACGCGGCGAGCGGCATGGTACTGAGATTGTCTACACGCGAAACAATGAGCTTGATTACCTCTCTGGGGAGCGAATTCCAGCCACTCTTTCAGCGGACGCTACTCGATTATGCCATTGTTAGTGCTTGGGTTTCGGACGAGGGGGGGAGGTGCCTTAGCGGGGATGGAAGCTTGGACGAGATTATGTGCGGACAAAGATGGAGAAGCGAATATGTGCTACGGGAAGTGGACAGGTGTTGATGACTACAGCACGCCGCTTGACTTACGAGACACATACCAGCAGCGTATGGTCATATCGATGCCAGACAACTTGCTTGAGTGATCAAAGTACTAGTACTCCCTACAGTACCTACTACAGTACTATGCCCTAGCTTGCTAGAGTAGAGTAGTAGAGTAGGACTCTGCTCTACTACTAGCACCGGAGGAGTAGTATATTCTAATCTAAAATAGTTACAAACTTCAATGCCCGAGCGTGGAACGACTGCGAACCGTGCTCAAAGACCGTGTCTACGTGGTGTTTGGACTTATATGCAAAAAAATAGCAAGATGCCCGTACATTGCACGGCACACCATCATGACCAACTCGGTTTTTTTCTCTACTCCTACTCCTATAAAAGACTCAGTTGGTGAGGAGCACGAGGTTGTGGGAGATAAGGATGAACGAGGCAAGGCCTTATCTGTAAATGTGGAGAGAGCTGCAGGTATCTTTTGTAAAATTGTCATAGTTGGCTTTCTATCCGTCAGATATAGATGGGACGGTCTATCTTAAAAGATGGCAGGCATACCATCATCACCAACTCGGTTTTCTATAAGAGTAGATATATATATATATATATATATATATATATATATATATATATATATATATAGAGAGAGAGAGAGAGAGAGAGAGAGAGAGAGAGAGAGAGAGAGAGAGACCAGGGAGTACTAGTAAGGACACCATCGACTACTTTGTGTGCTACTCCTGCGCTCCATTCGGCGGCCGCAACGTCCCCTACAGCCACTCCCTCCTGCGCTCCATTCGGTGGGCGCTGTTGAAATCTGGGGAGCGCAATCTCGCGACTGCTGGCAGCCACGACTTCACCGATGACGACTTCTTCCCTGACCTCGATAACCTCTTCCTCAACGACATGGGCGACAACCTCAACGCCAACGGTGCTGCTCCCGTTGCACCTTATGTGTTTCTGTCCTTCCTGTCCGAATTCGTGGTAGAATTCATGTTTCTACTCCTGTATCCTACTACTATGCTAGTCTACATGATTAGTTTCATCTCTGTTATAGTCGTCATGATTTATTTTGTGCTTATTCGGATTAAATCTCGTAGTAACTTGCTCACATATTCAATTGGGCAACATCCCCTAAAGCCACTCCCGTTTCATGGACGGCCTGGTCGATGCCTCCAAGGAGCCCTTCGTCCACTTCTATGAGTGCCCGATGCCGTTTTGTGACTCGTCGGCAGACAGGTGCATCACCTCACGGATGTGTGCAGCGGTCACTGCTGGCCCTTGGCGGAGAACATCAAGTTTGACACGTGCTACCGGTTCACCATGCCGGAGTCGCTGGAGGATCACCGCCGCCTGCTAGTCTCGGAGGAGGACGTCAGCGTCTTCCTCTTAATCGTGGGCACCGGCGAAGCCCGCGCAGGCCGCCGCCCCGTCTCTGTAAAGTGTGTCAGGGGCGTCGCCGCTGACGCTGACACTGACACGAGGCAGATGTAGGGGTGCGTGGTCAATGTTACTACCCCTCCGGGTCGCGTGGGCGGCGAAACCGGCCTCATCGGACAGACTTGGACTATAAGGAGAATGGACTATCCCGCCAATGTGGACTTGGAAAACCCATGGCATCCGTTCCATCCTTTACCCGCCGACTCGGTGCACGGGGACTCCAAGGAGGTTCACCTAGACATACGCATTATCAAGTGCACTTAGAAAACATGTAGTGTGTGTGTGGGCGCTTATGGCCCGTGTCTTTGCCGCTTTTGATTCTGTACGCTTGTCGTTAAACTTGAGTGGCTTTCGCCGTAGTCCTTCCTTTGAAATGCTCCTCTCAGTGAGCGGATGTAAGACACTTTGGTTTTCATTTGATAATGGAACCGGGGAGGAGCCTCCCCGTTCTTCTAAAAAAAATACGCATTATCAAGTTAAATGTTGATCATTAGTCTTCGCTCAATGTAGTCCGCTGTCTAAGCATGTGGAGACTTCCATGCAGGATCTTGCTCTATTGGAGTATCGCGCATGAATAAAAGTGTATCCGTTGATGGTTTAGTCTAGAATCTTCCATGTATGAATTTTTACTACAGTACTGGTGAAAGACTTACGATGAACCATTTCTTACATCTCCTCTGCCCCCTTGCAAGTCATCCTGATTTAATCCCTCCGTCTAGGTGTATAAGGGCATGGTTAATATTACATAATAGTATAGCCAACTGTTGACTATAAGAAAGTGCCATGTCATCTGTAGCCAACATGTATAACAATCGATACTCAAAAACTAATTCTTAAAGATCATTTCTTGCAAAGCACAATAAGTGTTATTTCTTCACAAGTTTTGGATGCAGGTTGAACAGTTGAACGCTTTTGTTTGCAAAAGATACCTTTTTATCTATTTCACCCAGATGTTTGTGAGCTCTAGAGATGAGATAATATCCGAAGAAACCTATCGATACCCGTTACACATGAGATGACCCCCACATCCTTTGTCAAAATAAACAACTCCCCGATCAATGCATTTCACTCTTCGGTGCAACGCACGGGCACCTTACTACTATAGATTAGTACGACCAAAAATTGAACTAACATTATATATAGTACGGTAAATACTGATGCATGTCACCTAAAATTATATCATTCAACAAACTATGTTCAAATACGAATCCAACGATATAGTTTTTGTTGACATGCACTAGCATTTTGTCAGTTAAATCTTCAGTCAAATTCAATGGGGGACTAATAAACCACGACCGATGTAGTACAAGTGTAGAGGGCGGCGCTACACGGGAGTCTCACCTCTCACTCATGGCACGGCAGTAAAGCCGTAGTATCAAAAAACCCAACCACTCCCAGTAATAAGTGGCCTGGTAAAATAAACGGACAAGCAACCATCACATCCCTCCGTCTTTTTTGCATTTCATCTCTCTGCATTTACTTTCTCCGGTTCATCTCCCACACTCGATCCCTAGCTACTACTCCTAGGGCCAGTTCTTTTGGCGGCTTCCCCAGCTTTTCCCACAAGACTAGTCACAGTGGAGAGTAATAATAAGGCGCCTCACTCATTTATTTGGGCTTCTAAACTACTACTCCGTCCTGGTTTATTCCTCACCATTGTAATTTGTGCTAAATTTTGACCAAAGATTTAACTGATAAAATGTCACTTAAAAAACTTAGGCGCGGTGCATCTAGGTGTGTAAGTCATCTTACAAAAACCAAATAATCCCAAAACACTTAGGTGCGGTGCATTAACTTCTTCCTCGTTTCTTGTTTCTTGACATATCAACCAATAAGAGATAAAGAGTGTGCATGCTTTTAATGACTTGAGATATCAAACACGACATGCAGTGGTTAGTTCATTGCATGCAATACTATTAATTAGTAAATAAACATTAATGTTTCTCGTTTTCTCCTCCTCCTTGGTCACGGTGCACAGCCTAAGATGACTTACTCACCTAGATGGATGGAGTAGTGCATGTGACATGCACTAACATTTCACAAGTTAAATTTATGATCAAAATTTGACACAGATTACAATGGGGACCAATAAACCAGGACAGAGGTAGTAGTTATGGGATTACTAATCTAGAAGCCTAAAAGAACTGGCCCCTGGTACTCCTACTAGTAGTAGTACTCACGTTGGAATCGTTTCACAAGCTTGACTAGTGTTGTTTTTCTACTTTTACAAAAACCGCATCGTAATGCTAAAACGTGCATTTGCACGTACACAAGTAATAGTAGTACTCCCTCCGTCTAGGTGTACAAATCTTCCCTCCTTCTTGGTCACCGTGCACAACCAAAGATGACTTATTGACCTGGACGGAGGGAGTAGAAAAGTCTGCAAGCATATATCGAGAGAGACGTGTAGTCCGATAGTATATAGTAAAGTTTGTGCTATATGCACATACTTGCAAAATGCGTAATAATACACAACGTTTAAAAATTCTTGAACGTTCGGGATTTATCATTTGCGTCCCAAAACTAATGAGATTGCCTTATGAAACAAAAATTATACTCCTCCGAAAAGCCACAGCGCTCGCAGGAGCGCTTGCGATGCGCCACGAGTGCCCTGGTGCGCGGCCGTTTCCCAGCGTGCCGACACAACGCCTCTTCCTCAGCCTCGCAACTCGCGAGGTGCTGATTGGCGGCTTGCTGGCGGGCGAGCGCGATCTCACCGGTGTGGCTATCCGACGCCAACAGGTACTCCTCCTGGCTGGAAGCGTGCACCCGGTCCACATACCGCCAAGCATAGATGAGGAGCTTGGGCCCGACTGCACTCAGGGCGTCGGCACGGGCGTCCTCCGCCACCCTCACGGCCCTCGCACGAGCCTTCTGCCAAAGAACCAATTACTTGACTCTCTTGGACGCGACATAGATCTTCCAGAAAGCTTGTTGCGCAGTGCGCTTCCCTTCCTCGGCCTTCTTCTCCGCCTCTATTTTGGTGCGCTCTGCTAGAGGCAAAGCCTCCCACAAGGCGACATCCAACTCTTGCAAAAGCTCCTCAAGGCTAGGGGGCTCGGCGGGCGGCGCGGCGTTCTCCTCGTAGCGGGGAGCCGACGCGTCCTCCGATGCGCGTGCTGGGGAGATTGGGAACACCGACATGTCCACCTTGACACGTCGCGGCGAGGAGCGGAACGCCGACGCGTCCTCCTCGACTAGTGGCGGCGAGGAACGGAACGGTGACGCGTCGCATCCCGACGAGGAGCGGAACACCGACGCGTCCTCCTCGACTAGTGGCGGCGAGGAACGGAACGGCGACGCGTCGCGTAGCGGCGAGGAACGGAACGCCGACGCGTCCTCCTCGACTAGTGGCGGCAAGGAACGGAACGGCGATGCGTGACCATCCGCGCGGTGCAGCGAGGGGCTCCTAGGGCTTGGGAGGGGCGATGCCATGGTGGTCGACGTGAGAGGGAGGGGGAGGAGATAGCGATGAACGTGAACGTCAGAGGGAGGGGATAGCGATTTCGTGGGAGGCGCAGTATTTATAGTGAGCAATGGCACACCTACGTAAGATATGGACTGAGCTACACTGACTTAACTGCAGGTCCGGTTGCGTCACTGACATGTCGGCCAGTACACTGCTGGGCCCGTATGTCAGTGACCCAATGCACCTGAATTTAAGTAAAAGCTATGTGGGCATATTTGTTGGAGTAAATTACGGGGGAGCGAAGGGGTGGAAATATTGCTGGTCACAATGGATTGGACGAGCGTGGGGGGAGGAGGGTCATGCATGAAGATTTTTTCACACGGGGTGGAGTTGTGGGACCGCCGGAGGGAGAAGGAGAGTTTGGCAGGCATATTGTTTCCACAGATGGAGAGGAAAAGATTTGGAGACGAACGGGCGTCCTGCAGGTATGGGGAACGGTGCATAATAAGTCATCTTGCATGTCGGGCTAGGTATAGCCTCAAGTCATTAAAAACATACACGCCCCACACATGTTCATATTTCAAGGTGCACTAAATTATTGCATGCGATGATTAAGGCTGGCCATAATTGTTGTATCTTAGCTGGTATCATGCACACGGGAATAGCAAACATGCTGATGTGGCAAAGAATTAAAGAAGAGAGGGGGGTTAGAGTAACTAGTGTTCATGCATGCATTGGTAAACATATTTTTTGTGAAGAACGACATCATTAGCTGAGTACTTTTGCAAACTTCAAAAACTATTCCATCGCCTCAACTATCTTGCTAAGAGTAGGTGAAATTTTGGAGTCGAGCCCTTTAAACTAGAAGGGAGATAGTGGTACTCTAATAGCTAGGTGTGTAAGTCATCTTACGAAAACCAAATAATCCCAAAACACGTAGGCGCGGTGAATTAACTTCTACCTCGTTTCTTGTTTCTTGACATATCAACCAATAAGAGATGAGGGTGTGCATGCTTTTAATGACCTGAGACTATCAAACATGACATGCAGTGGTTAGTTCCTTACATGCAATACTATTTAATTAGCAAATAAACAATAATGTCTCTCGTTTTCCCCTCCTCCTTGGTTACGGTGCATAGCCTAAGATGACTTACTCACCTAGACGGAGGGAGTATCGACATTCACAATGTCAAATCAATATTTTTACACTCATTATAAAACGTAGTTCTTATACTCATTATAATCAGTATTGTAGATATGGATATTTTTAGTATAAATTTGGTCGTGGGATTTCATTGATGCTTGTCAAAGCGTGGAGGAACCGGAGCTTAGGGCTTGCATTGCTGGTCTCTACATAGGTATTTCTCTTCATAATCATGTAATTTTAGAGACTGATTGCGCTTTTTGGTAGCGTCTCTTGCATAGGGGGACTATGACAGGTCTGCTATGCGTGACCTGAAGATGAAAGCGTTGAGCATCTCGAAGTTGATCAACAATCTTGAATTATCAAAGATTAGCCGTCCGGCCAATAAGGTGGCACACTTAATCGCTAAGTATAGCTTTGACAATAGATTAGATGGTATTCTTATAAATAACGTACCGCCCTGTGTGGTGAATATTGTATCGAATGAGTGTACTGGTGTGGCAGGTTAAATAATATAAGGTGGTGTTCTACAAAAGTATACATTTGGTCAAACACTTTGCAAATGGTTGACGGGAGTAAAAGGACCAGAGGGAGTATCATGCATGCGGAGCAGGCAAAAAAATTGCTCATTTATAGCCGGTCGAAGTCTCAAAGGGCGCGACCGCACGAGGGAGGAGAAGGTCGTGGGAGGCGCGACGGTTGACGGAATTAAGTGAAGTTACATCCACGCGCCGGCATGGCGTGCGAACAGGAAGAAGCTATACCGTCAGGCCTACGATATGGGTCTAGTAGAGATGACATCTAGTGGGTCCCGCATAGTTCTCGAGAACTCTTTGGGGGCTTGCAGCCGTTTATCCACCGGGCAAGCCAGCAACCCCACGCCGTTCGCACGCCCTACTCGTCCCCGTCTTCTACCTCACAACAGTTCGCTCCCGTCGTCCGTCCTTTCACATTAGTTCGCTCCCAGTTTTTATGGGTACAACAGTTCAACTTCTCCTAACCCTGCTCCAAAATCCATGGCCTCCCAAATCTCCATGGTGGCCGCTGAGTACCAGGTTAGAGCCATCACCGGCGATCAGTTCATTGTCATCTACACACGTGGATCCGCGACAGTGAAAGCATGGCTTGCTTGCTTCCTACGCATGTTCAACAGTTCAACGGATGAGTGGTTCGTTGGGCTAGATGTTGAGTACACCACAATCCTGGGACGGGAGAAGGATCTAAAGGACGAAGAGAGGAAGAAGCCCGCCGGGATCCAGGTTTGCGTACATAACGTTTTCTTGGTCTACCACATATGCCATGCCGACGTTGAGTGCCAGGATTTTAAGAACTTCCTCAAGGACAAAAGAGTGAAATTCATTACTGTAGGCTTTAAGAACGACAGAGATGTCCTGCGTCGGATAGGTCTCGTTGTAGGCCAGCCCTTCGATCTCCAGAAGGCAAGCCTGGTGTCCTCCTCTCAACCTTCAATGCTGACCCTGGCAGCAGCCATGATTGATCCTTCGTACGCTAAACTGAAGAAACCTCATCACGAGTTTCATCATGCATGGGAGTCGAAGACATTAGATGAAGATCACATCCTGTACGCATCAATGGATGCCTACCTTTGTTCAAATATCTAAATGGGTTGGATGAAGAAGCATAGCCCTGTGTCCGGTTCATGCAAAGAAGCGTCGGCGAAGAGGAAGAGGAAGAGGGACGAGGACAAAGTCGAGGACGTGGACTCGGACTCCGAGTAGGTGGCAGTGCCGTCGCACATGCTGGTTCTACTACAGTGTCAAGCAGACTAGTTGCTTAGTTTATTTTCAAGGGTGTGTTGTGCTGAGGCCCCAGCAGAACTATGTTTATGTTCTTTCACGTTATTTGAAGTCTTTAGTACGTAGAGTAGTACTAGTACTATATCTTACTACTGTTCTTCTTGCAGTTGGTACTACTACTTGTATCTTCGTGTTCCTACTGTACTTGATACGTTCGTACTAGTAGTGTAATTTGGGTCAGTCGATTTATGACAGAAGTTCGACGGAGCGAAGGAAGAAGACGCCAGAAGAGGCGGAAGAAGCCCTTCTAGCCATCCATGTTGCATCAAACGGCTCACATGAGTCGACTTACCCAAATTGCTCCTTCAGATTGCAGGATCCACGTGGCATTCAAGGTCTCGAAGGTAGATTCCGCGTCCGCACCCGGTTTGCGGGCTCGACGCTGTGCTGATCGCTTCCGCCGCGACAGCCACCATGCGCGCCTCCTCCGCGCGGGCGGAGACGACAATGACACGCTAGTTCCTCCTCGCCAGCGTGGTGGAGCACGCGCTCGTCCTCCTCTTCGTACGCTGCGTGCATAGACGCGGCTCCACCAGCTGCTCGCATGCTTGGCAGCGCGGCGGCATGGCGAGGAGATGACGTGAGAGGGCGAGCATTCGGCTTCATAGCACAGGGATGGCGGCGACACGGCGGTGATGGGCGAGAATTGTTGGCCGGAGCAGGCGGGCGCCGGCATGTGCAACGGCGGCGGCGGCATATTGATGAGTGCGTGTATGGGAGCTTACTTTAGTTTTATATAAGGTTGGTCAAATTTAAAAGAAAACCGTACTAGTACACGTAAACATTAGACTTAGGCAGCGCTTTTATTAAAAAAAATTGAAGTTAGTACCACAGCCATGATACGGAATCCTGTGCAAGCGCGTGAACTGTGGGTGGCATGGTCGATCGAACAGTGCGCCACCGTGTCGCTCCAAGGACATCCACCGAACCTTTTGTGTGTGTGAAAACAATCCTCAAATATTACTCAAGTTTTTTTCCTGGGAAAGTTCTTGACGCTGCAATATTTCCATCTTTTTGAATTTAGCTCTAGTTTGTGTTTATTTGGATTTGGACGTTTTAGGTGCGCCCTAGTTTTTTTAATACTTATTTTGTGTGTGTGACTGAGAGAGAACGTGTGTATGTGTCCATATGTGTGTTGTGGCGGAAGGGCAATGTGGAGACGGTGTGCGTGTGATACAGACATAGAGACATAGACAGATGCCAATACGTTGTGTATATATGAGAGAACGGTCTTCTAGTTTACTTGTGTGTGTGTATGTGAGAGAAAGAGAGAGAGAGAGAGACGGAGAGAGAGAGACTGAGAGAGAGAGGAGCATCTGTAACACAACAACCATCTCTCTCGATTTGTCCGTCCCTCGCACGATCGCATGCAACACATGCATCAACACGCACATTTTGACACCCTCACTCGGCCCCTGCCCACCTCAAGGCCCGCACAATCTCTTCGTGAATACCCATTTCTCTCCTTAGGTTTGTTTTTGCTCAATATCTGACACACACACACACGCAGCACAACACACACGCGCACTCCCCCGAGCACACAACTCATCCCCATCCAAGGTTATACGGCGACCACTCTCGCTTGTGCTTCTTTGCACCCCAACATGCACAACACCTCAATCTTCAAAGAGGGCATCGAGCAGATCGAAGACGGCAACCACACCGTGCTAGAGAATGCGGGGTCATTTGGAAGCAGGGTGATGTGACGATGGCTGACTGACTCCTCCCCCCACCCTCTCTCTCTCTCTCTTGCACATAATTACCAATCCCTCTCTCCCCTGCACAAAATTGTCAATCCCTCAACCCATGATATCCTTCCCCTCTCGTCCATGTTTTTCCAGCTCTCTCATCAAACATGTTGTCTCTTCTCCTTCCACGTATACAGAATCCGGATGCACACGCATCTCACATATTACATGTCTCCATCTTTCTCACAGACCTAACTTCTTCCTCTCTCTTTATCTCTCTCTCTCTCTCTCTCTCTCTCTCTCTCTCTCTCTCTCTCTCTCTGTCTCGTTAGGTTTGTCTCCTACTCTCTTGTCCACATACATACAATCTTTCCTGCCCTATCTGCTCCATCTTCAAAAGCTCTCTCTGCACGATTCATTCACACAATGGGATATGTCAAAATGTTGCTTCTATAATGGCTGATGTAGAGTTTTGGTTGTTTTTGTTGCATCCTACAAAGTAATAACTATGAAATGCATTTAGATTCTCATTTGACTGGGATTATGTGAGTTTGAGCATGTTGTGAAGTACTATAGACCTTGTATACATCTTGGGATTCGACAATGATTGTAATTATTGAATTGTATAGACAATTACATTCGAAGTCAATAGCCTAATATATTTATTTCACAATTTCAACAAATGATTAGTTCACTACAAACTAAGAAAACAAATGTGTACTCCCTCCGTTTTTATTTAAGTCCGCGTATTAGCATTGGTTAAAGTCAAGTTTTGTAAACTCTCAGAAAGCTTATAAATTTTTTTAACATACACAATAACAAATAAATACCATTAGACTCATTATTGAATGTACTTCCACATCATACATATTTGTTATGGTAAATGTTTATATTTTTATATAAACTTGGTCAAACTTTAGGAAGTTTGACTTTGGTCAAACATAATATGCAGAGTTTACTACTACTACTGGCTAGTTTGCTTAGCGGAATCACTCAACACGCCACACGGGGAGTCCAGTGTCACAAAATTTTGAGGTCGGCGGGAAAATCTCCCGCGACCCTGGTTCGAGCAGTGGGAAGTTACCATCATAGCCTTCGGAACAGGCCTACGGACGACGCTTGGTAGGGGCTGTTTCGTAACTTCAGGTTCACCCTACCCAGCCAACCCCACCCCGCACCCGAGTAGTACACCTGAATACTCCCCATTTTCTATCCCCACCGCAAAATAGACTTCTCCACGGCACCGCAGCCTTCGTGCTCCTCCCCTTTACATCGGCGCACTCGTCCACCGCAGCGCATCTGCCTCATCGACGACCTCGTACGCCGCACTGGAGCCGGTCCACCGTCGTCGTCGTAGACGGAGCCTCTTCCCCGGCATCGTCTTCCACGGTCTCGGATCTGCTTCCCGGAAGCCGACGCTAAGCGCAGAAGTACCACCGTCGTGGACAATGAACTGACTCCCGTTGCCGACCATGACTCACAGAGGCCGCCGCGACCATCGTTCTCCTCCTCGATTGGTAATGTGTGTATTGAATCACTTAGCAGTACATGTGCAGTTCCAATTTTGTTCATACCTACCCTTCAATTTTCCTGGGTGCTATTGTTCCCGTAAAAGTAATTGGTTATAGCCTCCATTGTCCAATAGAATATCAGCTGGTAATTGTGTGTCACTCCTGTATCGCGCTGTGCTTGGGTAGGTTTTTCATATGCAACCTGTAGTGTGGCAAATGATGGAAAGGTTTTTAGAACTAGCAAGATGCCCATGCGTTGCACGCATCAAGATGCATTTGTATGAGTAGTTTATCTTGTGGGAGAAAAGGATGAACGAGGGAAGGCCTTATTTGCAAATCTGGAGAGGGGTATGGGTATCTTTCTGCAAAATTCCCATTTGTTTCCTTCCTATCTGTCAGATATAAATCAGACGACCTATATTGCAAGAAAAAAAGTATAGAGAAAAAAAAGTAGATAGTAAAGGAAGTAGAGATAAATATTAAATATTAAATATAAAATACATATAACCGTAGAGAAGAGAGTAGAGATAGCAGAGACGTCGGGAAAGGATCACGCGCGCGGGAAAAAGCGGTCGGGCGTGCACTAGTTTTGGCGCGCGGCATCCGGCGCGATTTATAAAATCCAACGCCCTCCCACCGCTCTGTGCCTTGCCACCGCTCTGTGCCTCGCCACCGCTCTCTCCCCGCTCTTTTTTGCCTCGCCGCCGCCGCGACACCATGCTGTCGCGTCGCCGGGAAACATGGGGATACCGCGGCGTCTGCGCGCGCCCCTCCGGCGGCTTCTCCGCCGAGATCCGGTTCCGCGGGATGCGCCTCGGCCTCGGCAGTTTCGACAACGCCAATGAGGCCGCCCGCGCATACGACGCGGCGGCGTGGCACCTCCGGTGGCCTCATAGAACATTGAACTTCCCCAACGTGCCGACGCGGGAGGGGGCACAGGAGCTCGCGCCTCTACCGCGGCTTAGCACCGATGAGGATCGTCGCGACAACCGGAGGCGGGAGCACCGTCTCGGCATCGCCGAGATGGAGGAGGAAGCCATGACGCTGTGGCGCCAACACTTCCCACAGGACATCATCAACGAGCGCGAGTTCTATGCGCAAAGGAGGGCGGATAGGGATAAGAGGAGGGCGGAGCGAGCCGCCTATCACAAGGACAAGCGTAGGTGAAAAGCGGACGCTCAATTCAACATGAGGCTAGGAGCAGCGACGCCCTGGGAATCCGACGATGATCGGTATCTTCACGCCTACAGTCAGACGTCGGAGGAGGACATCACCGAGGAGGAGTCGGACGACGAGGATTAGTTGAATTATCTTTTTTTATCTATCTATGCTGAGAACTGTCCTCTACTCTCTAGTATCTACTTCTCGATCTCAGCACCGTAAACGCTTTTTTAAAGCGCCGCGCATTGCGATTCTGTTGGAGATGCTCTAACATGGCAGACTAGTGCTTTAATGTTGCCCACAAGATGCGCGAGTATTACTAGTAGTATTTTTCTTGCCATGTTGAGATTTTAAAACCACGAGTGTGAACATGCAGAGGAGCAATGAAGACCAAACACGGGATATTCGGGACATCTTCAAGGAGCGTGGCAAGTTAAAGAGGAGCTGCACCGAACCTGTAAAACGAGCTTTGGTAAGTAACACCCTTTGAATTACTTTCGTTTAGCCTCGTGTTCTTCGATGTGTATATGTTGTAGTTTCCGTTTCTCTTAAGCGTGGTGTTCTTCGATGTGTAATAAGAAGAGTTTTAATCGTCCTAATGCTTTCATTTTTAACTTGATGTAGGAAGTGGGTGTTCTCACCTTGTAGTCTCTTTCTATATTTCTTTTTCTTTTGAATTCACTTCTCTGAGTTCTGTTTATCTGGCTTCTACTAAATGGATCTAGGTTTCTCTGAGTATTGATCTAAAAAAGAAGTAACTTCATGTCAGCATGCAGTTCCTGCGAGGAGGGAAGTATGGTCAACCTCGAGATCATGTTTCCAAAATGAGGCTGGATTACACACAAGGTGCCAGTTCCCTAATGATAATGGATTAGACACAAGGTGCAAATTCCCAGATGATGCTGGATTACACACAAGCCAGGTGGAGTCGTCAGCTGTTTGTGTCCTCGTGGCATTAATAAAGGCTGAAAGAAAGCGTGCAGTAGCCCTTGAGAATGTATCTGAGTTACTGAAGAAGCTAAAAGAGCAATCAGATGCTCTCTTCACCTGAGCCAAAGAAGAGATGGAAGAACCCAGAAATAAGCTAGCAGAGGCAGAGCAGGCTAGGCGTCTCCTGCTATCTAAAACTGTTGTCAATACAAAATTTCCTTCATAATAGCTAGGTTCAAATGTTTATCCAGTCAGCATGCCTGTTGTGATGTCTGTGCATCTACTGATGTGGCACAAAATGTTTTTTTCGGTCATGTAATAACAGCAATTACTTTCCAAACAATAACAAACGAAGCATTGGACATGGTATAGTTCACGCGCAAGCCCGACATTCCAAGTTCAACTTCCACATCAAACTCATGTTCATAGATATCTGCACATTCATACATAATTTCCACAACCATGATTCACTTCAAAGCCAAAAAAATGTGAGGAGAGTTATAAATAAAGAAAAACCTCTACTATAGTTCCTGCTACCAGTGCGAGCACAACAAGTCAAGACCATGCGTAAATTAATTACTCCCTCCGTCCCATAATATAATACGCTTTTTGACACTAGTATAGTGTCAAAAAACGTTTTACATTATGAGACGGAGGGACTATATTTTAGTCATGTTTTCTGTTCTAAAATGCCTGCCGGCTCGCGGAAGGACGTGTTGCCGGCACACGCGCGGATTCAACGAAGGCAGGCGGGGCAGTCTTAAGCTGGTTGCACGCGGCGAGGAGGCGTGCTCAGCCAGGCCTGCAGCGAGTGCGGCCCTCTTGGCCGGCGCGCCGGTTCAATGCCAGCGCTATGAGAGGTCGCATCCGTGTCAGAGCAATCACTCCCTCCCGTCCTTTTTTGTTTGGGTATAACAAAATCTCGTTTTCCATTCACATTTTACAAGTAAAATTCGTGGACAAACTTTGACCCAAAGTACGATGGGGACTAGTAAACCAGAATGGAGGTAGTAGTTTTTTTAATCAAAGAAGGGTTTCCCCTTCCGATTACTGAAAACCAGCATCTAAATCTAAACCATAGTATTTTCCCAAGAACTACCAGGTTCAACATCTCGCAACATAAACCCATACAACCATACGCCAAGGAGGTACGTAGTACTATGAGTTCCATTTTCGCTCCATACCAATCGTTCTAAAAACTACTTACTACTTATAACGTGCCATTGAAAATCAGAACTCTTAACCCCGCTAAAAAACGATATTTTAAACGTGGCTACTCGCTCTGTGGCAACTGGCGAGCCACCACACTCCAAGTCGTTCACCTGTGGTCCCGACCATCAACTCCTACAAAGGTGCTCCACCATGTACCCGGTACCCGCGAATGCAGCAATCGTGCGCCTAGGGTTTTAGGGTTTATTTGTTAACGTCGCCTTTACGTAACACTCATGTGTGCGAGACAGGGAGAGGCCGACTGCGTTCGTGCACCTCTTCTCTTCGTATATGTACTCCACCGTTTGTCTGGTGTCCAAAAAATTATAATAACTACTAGCAATGTGCCAATGCGTTGCCACACGATCAAAGTAGATTAATACATATTCACCGATTTGATAGAAAAAAAAAGTCTAGTTTTGAAAAAAAAGTATATGTTATGTTTCACTCAAAATATATTCCTTTGGCGGTTTTGATGAGATAAGGGAGGAATGTTGTTGGTTTCAAGATTCGAGAAGTGGTATATGTCTAATTTCTACTCTTACTAGCAAGATGCCCGTGCGTTGCACGGAACATCAGATATAAATCGGACAACCTACATTGCAGGATGGCAGGCCCACCATCATCACCAACTCTATTTTTTATCCCTACTCTTATAAAAAGCATTGTCGGTGATGATCATGTGCCTGCTATCCTGCAATATAGGCCGTCCGATCTATATCTGATGGATAGGAAGGAAACTATGGCAATTTTGCAAAAATATACCCACACCCCTCTCCACATTTGCAAATAAGGCCTTCCCTCGTTCATCCTTTTCCCCCACAAGATAAACTACTCATACAAATGCATCTTGATGTTCCGTGCAACGCATGGGCATCTTGCTAGTTGTTGCAAAAAGCCCATGTGTGTGTGAGAGAGAGGGAGAGTGGAGGAGGACGGAGTGCATGTGTGACAAAGACACAAGTAGTGTGTGTGCGATAGGTATCAGCTTAAAATGAGGCGATAGTGTGTGTGTGCATGATCGAGAGGGCGTGTCTCAAGAAGGGAAGAAAAAGCTACATATATACAAGGAGCGGGAAAGAGACATGTATGCGATGGTGGAAGCACGGGTGTGCGGGTGTATAAACCTATCTAGAGGCCAGCCAGTCGATAAATGTTTGTGAGAGAAATACAAGTCGGGGTGCGAAAGCGGGAGTTTTGTGTGTGAGAGAGAGAGACGGTAGTCGGGAAGGGGAGTGGAGGCAGGAGTTGTGTGTGTCTGTGAGAGAGAGAGAGGAGACGGTAGTCGGGGTTGTCTGATCGGTAAACAAATGAATAATGTCAGTCTGGGATGGAGACGAAAAGGAGACCGCAACAAATGTTGTGTCTACAGGAGAGAGAGAGAGAGAGAGAGAGAGAGTAATTTTAGTGGTATGATTCATATGTAGAGATATATAGGGTGTGTGAGAGAATCCCATAGAGAGAAAGACAAAGTGGAAGACGAGTGGAGACTGTGTGTGTGGCGGTGAAAAAGAAAGCTTAGGTACCGAGTGATACCAGAGAACAGTAGAGACGAGAGAGATAATGAAAACCGTGTAATGTATAATGATAGGGAGAGTGTGATACTTCTCAAGGGAGACGTCGAGAGACAATGTTTGCGAGGATAGGAGAAACATGAAGTGAGCGTCTTGGGTGAGCTGGAGAAAAGAGAGTGATAGCTACTGAAGGAGCATGCATGCGAGAGAGATGGGCGTGAAAGGAGTGAACAAAAAGGATTCAAATATTTGAATTCGAGATGATGATACATGTAATCCATACTCGAACCAAAATTGATCTATCAAACATGCATACTCATATGAATTCACGCACATCTATGTTATTTAATATGTAGATATTACTGATCCATACATTTTAGTAGAACATAATTTGGTTAAATTTTTTTGAATTCAACCTTAAGATTTCGAGATCGTTGTATTTGTAAATCATATTATACATATAAAGGAGCAGAATTCTTTGTTGTGCTTTTGAAAGTATATATAAAAAATTGATGTATATAGAATGTAATTCCAATTGAAAATGGATCCCGCCCAAAAAAAATAGTAGAATACAAACGGGATTCGAATTGAGTTGGCACGGTAAACGTGCACTGTGCAAAATTTGAACGAAGCGGGGAAAGTCGCAGTAACCCCGCCCGAAACCAAAATCTGCGAGATGGAAATCACTACTGCCTATCCCTGCCACGCAAAGCCTATCTGCTGGATTTCTATAGGTTTCGATAGGGGTAGGTTTGTAATTTCACCCAAACGTGACGTAACCGCCTCTCACCCGGATTCATACACAGTGGGCGCCAAAACACAGTGTGCCCTCGGCCGAAATCGACTCCCTCCCCGATTCATATTCATACACGGTGGGCGCCGAAATCAAACTTTCGTCGGCAAATATTCGATGTAGGCGAGATTACCGTCCTATTCCCAACCAACTAATGTTGTTGTGATGTAGTAGAAATTTGAAACGGGGGCTAAGTTTTTAAATTTCCTCGCATTTGAGACA
This sequence comes from Aegilops longissima, assembly GCA_021605205.1. Taxonomy (NCBI): domain Eukaryota; kingdom Viridiplantae; phylum Streptophyta; class Magnoliopsida; order Poales; family Poaceae; genus Aegilops; species Aegilops longissima. The sequence continues at coordinate 38,692,137 of CM038682.1, read as the reverse complement.
AGCGCGCCCTGAATACATGGTTCCCCCCCTTCCTCTCTACCTCCCTTTTCCCCATTCGTACTCCGTGGGCGCCAAAACACCCGCAACACCCCACCCTCCTCCGTCCGCCACCGTCCGCCACCCCATCCACCGCCGTCCTCCTCCACCATGCCGGAGCTGATACCCCGACGCCGCCTTCCATTACAAGAGATCGACCTCTCTTATCCACACCTTCGGATCGGGATCCTTGCATCCGGTCCTCTCGCTTCATCCCCGCCGTCGTCCACCTTGTCGGCGCCGCTCCTACGACCATCTCGTCCACCGCGCCCTGCAACCACCGTCTACCCTCCTAGATCTGCTTCTACGCCGCCGGCAGCCATCGCTACCGCAGAACCGTCAAATTCTCAGCAGATGCGTACATGGCGCCACACTAGAGGCGGTACTCTTTCGTATCTGCTCAACTTATTTATCGCAGCAAGAAAATAGATCACCACTGCTTTACTCTGATTTCTTGTCTTGGTTGCGAAGTTGCCTTTGTCCGGTTTGCACCTTCAGATCCGTCAAGGCACACTCAACACTATACTCCCAATGCTTATGGTTTTCCCCTTTTATATTCCGCACTACTTAAATCACAGTAGACTAAATTTCAAAATTGGGTCAGTCGATTTTTCAGAGCTCACGGAGTTCGCGGTGCGATCCAAGGGCTCGGGTGGTTGTGGGGCCTCACGAATGAAGAAAACTCGACGTGGGTGGGGGTGGGGTGGCGGAGGAACACAGCAGTGGGGGCGGTGGTCCGCCGGGCCCCGCAAGGTGTTCTCAGATGGGAAGAATTAAGATACGAGGAAGAAGAAGGGTTAGGAGATGTAGGATCTAAATCCAACTGCCTAAAATGGTCGAGAGACAGCTGGGAGTTGCATTCTTAATGCGCTCTGGTTCATCTTGTGTGGGCACTGCGCAACCAACATTTTATTATCCAAAATATGCTTGCTCTTCTTTACCATGTTCCTCTTCCGTTCTTCTTTAATATGTACTCTCTCCGCTCCTAAATACAAGTCTTTGTATAGTTTCCATGATGGACTACATATGGAGCAAAATGAGTGAATCTACACTCTAAAATGTATCTGGATACATCTGTATGTGATCCATAGTGGAAATCTCTATCAAGACTTATATTTTGGAACGGAGGGAGTATGCTAGTAGTACAATATGTTCCTTGTACTGAAGATGAGCAGGGACATTTGCAGTGTAGAGGTCTATACGGTCGGTTGTGATGGACACTTTGAGCCTCTTTGATTCGTAGGATCTTGTAAACATAGGAATAGGATTTGTAGTGGCCTGCCCACTTGAATCCTATAAGAATAGCAAGGAAATGCGCGGAGCTGTGTCGCCTTTGAGAGTTACACTGATATTAACAGTACCGCACCTTCACCTGAAGAGAGCTGGTATCTCAAGCCTTTCTAGCCGTACTGGCAATACTAGCACATATATTCCAGCAAGTTCCACTTTGCTGATTTTACTCTGATGCTTAAGGTTTTCCCGTGATATCTACACTATCATCTATGTAGCTGCTTTGTGTCGCACTAGCAGCAGTCCACTCTTGAAGCTAAACACTGCAATGACTTACAAAATTGGCACAAAGGCATTGAGTGCCATTCTGGAAGCAATGAAACTCATATGCTCCCCACCTGTTTACTCTTGTTCAGAATATGATCCTAATGACTATTCTAACCTCGAGGAGTTAAAGGCAGATGGCCTATCCTGTTCACCCATCAAGGTGCCTATTCTAATTTGGCAATGTTTTATTGATTGCGGGTATCTTGCATATGTTGTCTTGCATTTCTTCTACTTTGTTGCACCGCCATCTGCTTAGTTTACTCATCATATATGTCGAGATGCCATGCCCATCCATTATCAATACATATTCCATATGTCATCATACCATGTTTATCCACTCAAATGTTGTTCGTGTGCATCAGACATCAAAAAGGAAGAGGGTGATTGTCGAACCTGAAGGAGCACCAGCAAAGTCCTTGAAAAACGTGGTGGTGATGGAGAAATCAAACAGCACCCCACTTATATTGGTTGTACAACCAGTGATAAAAAACGTAGGACCGACTCCAGTAGACTGTACCCATACTTCACTGGCCACACCACTAGACCCACCACATAGGACCTCCACTCCAGCAAAAGGTATACCGATTTCATTTTGTCATAGCACCAGCTGTACCACAGAAAAATCCCACTCCAGCAAAAAGTACAGCAAGTCCACCGGCCGAAGACCTATCCCAACTGCAGAGACGGCCAATTCCTGCAGATTGGAACCCCATTCCATTTATTCCCAGTTTAAAAGACAATGCTTTCAATGTTTTTAGGGACTACGTGCATATATTCCCATCATGGGAAGATTATTGTGAAGACAAACACCATTTTCACATCTTCCTGTCCAACTTACGTGTAAGTGCTATTATTCATGGTTATTATTTTCCTGTTTTCTGCTGATTGAACACATAAATGATTTACATTACATTGTTGTAACTAGGCGAGGGTCAATCTGGATTGTCATGACGAGCAAAGCTTGCTTGTACTTTTCAAGGAAGCATTGCAGCAGTATCGGTGTTACCTGAGGAAATCACACTTTGGTGGCAAGTCTATAAACAAATTTTCGGTGAAGTCTCCTGTGCTAAATTTAGAAGACATTGAATGGAAAAACCTTGTTATGCACTGGTCTGGTTCCTAGGATGAGGTACTGTCTATGAAATCACATGATAATTTGAACTTCTACTTTTCCGCATGTGCCTTACGGATCTTTTTTGCAGGAAATCTGCTCGAAGAAGAATTCCGGTTTGAAAAGAACGACATGATATCGCAAATATGCTGCCCGCTGCATTGCTCTTGTTAGTACCTGTTGTCATGTATCACTGTACTTGCATACATACCTGGTTCATTATGTGACAGCAGTATGCATGATAGCTTGCTTATCAATTGTTCGCTCCAACTTATCTGATCTGTATGAATGGTTACATTAGTGTAGAATATATCCAATGCCAATGTTTTTTTAGCTCTGTATTGTTCTTGTAAGTACATGTTGTCCTTTATCAGTGTACTTATAATGACAGGTAGTTGTTCACGTACCATCACTCTGCAGCTTATTTTCCTTTGCCCTCCATTTTCTACACATCAGATCTATATTTACTCTTACCATAAGGTTGGTACTGAAGAAGTTTAGCTGTGCATTGCTCTTGGCGGTACCTTTTGCCTGTATCGCTGCACTTACATTTATAGCTACTTGGTTATGTAGCATCACTCTTCATCTTATCTTAAATATTCTCCATTTTTTCGTATATTATCTAATCTATATTTACTCTTAACAAAATGTAGAATAAAGGCAATGCTTTTGAAGAAGATTCTGTGGTAAACTTCTTGAATTGCCCCCCCCCCCATCAGCATGGACAAGGCCTTTATAAAGCCTGTCTTCACCAATAATGTAAGTTTGTCCATCTCAAGCCTTCAAACATTATTGTATATATTTGGTTAGGCATGACTGCAACAACTGTTTATTTTTGGTGTTTGCATCAAATTGCTTATTTAAAGTTTATTATGTAGTTCACAAACAAAAGTTTGTCCTTCCTCAATTTAAGTTTTCAGTTGTACAACCAAGTTCCTTCTTCATACCATGTAATTAAACTATACAGAGCAAGTGATCTTCTTTTGCACTGCATGTATGCTTCTGTTCTTCATCCGTAATCCAGTGGTGTGGTTAACCTACCCACTACAGCACAATGACATATTCTGCAATGTCTTAACTATGAACAATGTCATATCATTCTACTATTATTTAAACCGTCTCTTTATTTGCCAATTTGAAATGGTATAAATTGACAGCACACTAACCATTGATACTTATGAGTTCTTGATCTGTAATCCAGTGTTGTCGTGAAGCTTCCAACTCCTTCACAATGTCATTTCCTGCCATGTTTTGACCTGAACAATACCATATTGTGTTAATGCAATTTTAAACTGTGTCACTTTATTCGTCAGTAAGAAATGTGATGAATTGTCAGCACTGATACTTTTACGTGCAAAACCTGTCATCTGTCTACTTGTTTATCTTTCAGAGTGAGGAAGATATAAGTGTTGAACAAGCGCATCTCATCATCTTGTTTCAGCTTCTTGCGCTGCAGCTCCCAAAGAGGGCTAACCTTTCTTGAACTCTATTGAAGTGTTGTCGGTTTTGTATATTATTTTGTCGGCGTGTTTATTTGCCTCGGTGGTGATCTTTGATGCCCAAAGTGTATGTAATCTACTGTCTGCTTGTGCTTTATTATCATAGTGGCGAACTTTGATGCCCAGTGGATGTAATATGCCGTAATTTCTTTATTGTATAGTCTAGGTTTTTTCTTATTCATGATGCTGCAGTTATTTTACTGTATATATATCGTGTCTTCGCAGTAAACCGGCCAAACCGTAAAATTACGGTACATAATCGGGCCGTCATGTAATAATGATGTAGGTTGGGTCTGAAACGTGCCGAACAGCATACGGGCCGGCAGCAGCCTGAAATGAACCCCGGCCCATGATTGTGTGGATCAAATCACGGGCTTTTAACAGGCCAAAATTGTCTCGGTCCTTGTTTGGCCCAATCAGATATCGGCTGCGAGCAGGCCGGATGCAAATCAGGTCGTAGTTAGGCCCAACTATATGACGGGTGTCGGTGTCAAAACCGGCGGATCTTGGGTAGGGGGTCCCGAACTGTGCGTCTAGGAGGATGGTAACAGGAGACAAGGGACACGATGATTTTACCCAGGTTCGAGCCCTCTCGATGGAAGTAATACCCTACTCCTGCTAGATTAATATTGATGATATGGGTAGTACAAGAGTAGATCTACCACGAGATCAGAGAGGCTAAATCCTAGAAGCTAGCCTATGGTATGATTGTTGTTGTGTCCTACGGACTAAAACCCTTCGGTTTATATAGACACCGAATAGGGTTAGGGTTACACATAGTCGGTTAGAATGGTAGGAGATCTACATATCCGTATCGCCAAGCTTGCCTTCCACGCCAAGGAAAGTCCCATCCGGACACGGGACGAAGTCTTCAATCTTGTATCTTCATAGTCCAGGAGTCCGGCCGAAGATAGTTCGGCTATCCGGACACCCCCTAATCCGTGACTCCCTCAGTAGCCCCCGAACCAGGCTTCAATGACGATGAGTCCGACGCGTTGATTGTCTTCGGCATTGCGAGGCGGGTTCTTCTCCAATTCCATATACTTGTCGAATAGTGTCCGGCTTCTGATAAATGCTGCGCTCCTTGGCTTCTACGCCCAATAATGGCCATCTTCCACGTGTTTGAACGAATGCGAAAAGCCAGGGTATTTTTACACTTACCCCCCTAGCTGCGCAAATGAGCCGCCCATAAAAGGGGCGAGGATCTAGATCTGAGTCACACCATCCTCCCTCCGCAAGCTTTCATCAGAGCGCCTCCGACAAAAACCCCATTCCATCATGGACAGTCGACGCGGCTCCTCCTCTCGCGCTCCCAGTCCTCAGCCTGGAAATTGGAAGAGATGCTCAGTCCCGCATAGCGAGCTAGTTATACTCCAAACCAAGGGATTTCTTCCCCCGGCCTTCATGGTTCCGATTCGAGCCGGACTTGCCACCTACAAGGGCGGAAAGCAAGCGGAGAGTGTCCCCAATCCCTCTAAAGGAGAGCGGGTATGCTTTATCTCTTATCTAGTAAGATGACTCGGATTTCCAATTCATCCGTTTCTCTGGGGGCTCTTGGAGTTCTATGGCCTCCAGTTGCACCACCTTACGCCTGCCTCCATTTTACACGTCGCGGGCTTCGTGGCCCTTTGCGAACTGTTCTTGGGTATTGAGGCTCATTTTGCGCTGTGGAAGAGATTATTCTGCCTAGTGCCCGTTCTCATGAGGGGTCAATATATCAAGTGGGCGGAGCCGAACTATGGCGCATCGCTGGGACCGGATATCTATCCCGAACCCCGAAGAAGGCATCCAAAGACTGGCCTTCGAAATGGTTTTACATGGAGGACGTCCCGCTGCCGGACCCTGTTCGGATCGGCCTTCCGAATTTAGCAATGCTCCTCTGAAGAAGCGCCTAAGTTGGCGCCATGAGCCCCTGAGGAAAATGACCGACGTCCTTTACTTGATGAGCCGAATATGATTATCTGGCTCATGCGGATTGACCATGCCGAGTCATGGCAATCTGCATTATGAGGGGAGTGCAGCCGCCCAATATAGGGGCCACCCTATGTGGGATTTCAACGGGGAGGACGATGCCACCCGCCATGGCCGCAAAGGGCCGGGATCGGTCACCGAACTGGTGAAGACCTTGTCTGCCATGTATAAAGGGGAGGAGGAGGATTTTGTCCGCGTCAATCCACTGAATAATCCTCGAAGTTGGGTAAGCAAACACCTTAGTGGCCTGTCCGATCCATGCTCCCGTGGTTAAATATCTCATTTCATGGTTTCTACGCAGGAACTACACCGGGCCGTGGAGAAGATACACAGCCCGCCCCCACAACCCGAGGATCCGGAACGGTCCCTCGATCCGGCCTCCGAAGAGGATCCGGATATAAAGGTGGAGTTGATCGACGGGGTGTTCCACCAACTTAGCATCGATAATGCTTTGGTTGCCAATACTGCTGATTACCCCGGAATACTTCCAGCCTCACAGGTAACTGAGACCGAGGTCCCAATACTCTGATAATGACCTATCCGTTCTTATTTTTTGATCACCGAATACCAATGGTGTTTCGCAGGGGGTACCTTCGAGGAAGGAAGCCGAGCCCGCGACGGCTAGACAACAAGGGGCAGTACGGCCCCGCAGGCTAAAAAGAAGTGCGGTCCGGATCGAAACTCTGCCGCAACGGTATGGCGTATCACCATATTCCCAGGATTGATTCCGGAGATTGCAGGAAAAAGAGCGCTCGCCGGACTGAGTCCGGAGAGATTGCCAATCGAACCTCCTCCGGTCGGGCTCCAAAGTCGGGTCCGGGAGCGGAGGCGAGCACGAAGCGTGCGTCGGACGCTCCTCCGACAGAGGATGCCGACATATTGTCCGCCACCAACTCCGAGGTGGAGAGCGCCATGAATCACAGGCGCCGCCGGACAGTTCTTCGTGATGCATGTTTCTCCCAAGAGGCCTTGAACGCCTTCAATTCGGGAGATGCGCACCTTCGTGCCGCTCAAGATGGTCTAGCCAGAGCCACGGAGCAGTATGTAAAGGACATACAGGTAAGGAAATTTGACAGTTATATATGCCAGTAGCCCCCGAGACTTAAAATAGTTAGACTAACTGATTTAAGGATCATTTGTTATGCAGGATCTTTCAAAAAAGAATACCCGACTGTCCTAGGAGCTTGAAGAATGCAAGGCCCAACTTGAGGCCGCACTGGCCGTTACAGGGGGAGCCACTGAGACCCCCTCTGGTAATATATGCTTCAAAAGATAAGTAAGTTAGGAAGTGCGGCGTGTGGGTAAATTTGACAATAATATTGCAGATGGCGCCGGACTAGATCCGGACAAGCAACAGCTCCTGCGCCAGCTAAAGGCCGGCGAGAGCGTGCTTACGAGGGTGCGGCAGGAGAAAAATAGCCTCCAAGATGCCAACACCCAACTGGGTGAGTAACTAAAGGATGTTCATGCCCAGTTGTCTGACTCCGTAAAGGAGAATCGACGGCTTCGTCGCGGCATTTTCAGTAAGTTCTTGAGCGAACTTTGAAAGAGTTCGGCGAGGAAGGCGACTAACATAAACATGTATGTAGGTTTGCTCACAGGTCATCCGGAAGAGGAGATGCCTAGTTCTTCGGGTGATCTTCTTCCCGAACTGCGCCAGCTGCACGAACGAGTTCGGCAGGTGATGAATGGCGTCGGCCAGGTCTTGTGGCCATCTATCTCCTTGCCCGAAGGCATTGGAGAGCTGGCAGAGCGGCTTCAAGGAGCACGGCGGCGCTTCCGACTGTGGAAGATATCGGCCTGCCGTCAGGGCGCCAGGGAGGCCTGGGCCATGGTGAAGACGCGGTACACGAAGGCTGACCCAAACCACATGGCCGAGGTCGGACCCGTGGGACCCGATGGGGAGGAGATTCCTGTAAGCTTAGTGTACGACCAAGTTTAATTGGCCGCCAAGTATTCCCAGCAAGATTGTAAATTAGATAGCCTATTAGATGGCATTGAGGAGGAATACAATGATTCGAGTTGACTATGTAATTAAATATGACATGAAAAAATGTCTTCTAGCCGGATTGTAGATCGTTTGTCATAGCGGACCTTTTCTCTTCAACCTCGGGACCCAATAGTCCGGAGTGTGTCCGAATACCCTCGTGGTTATATAAGAACGGGGCATGCATGGAGTCAAGGCGAGGGGTCATTATTGCTGTATCGCATAAGTGCCCAACTAGTTATGTTATATTACATGGATAGTAAGAAACATCTTCCAGGGAGAATAGTTCCGTTAAGGGTTCCTTTCGCTGGGATGCATGCCCTAAAGTGCATGTCAAAACTGCTAAGAAAGCAGAAAATCATCTGGGGGCAGATGGATAAATAGTTAAAAATCATCTTTCAGTTCACCGACCGAGTATTCCCTTAAGAACGCTAGCTTTCGGCTTCACCCAGTCTGAGGTACACATCCGGCTGACCCGGCAGTAACAATCGCAGAGGTGCTCCCTTTACCACCTAGCCGAACAATCGGGAACGTAGGGGTAAGCTCAGGAGCCAGGCCACCCAGCTTGGCCAAAACTTAAGTCATATCGATGCATATAATGGTGAATAAAATGTACATGCGGAAGTTCGACACATGTAATGGGCATGAAGCCCGTACAAATAAGCTTCTGTTAAAGAAGCCCCCAGGTATAATGAGCGCGGACAGCGTGTCAACTATGTGCGAACAAAGCGCAAGCGAGCCTCTAAAGGCTTTTAAAAAGAAAGGGGAGGAAGGAGAGAAATAAAAGACAGAAAAAATAGAAAATGCGGACGGAGGAAGGAGACAAACTTGGAGTCCGACGCTTAGGCGTAGAATCTTCGTAGACGGGCTGCGTTCCATGGGTTCGGCTCGAGTCGGTTATCCGATGCGTTTCGCAGACGGTATGCTCCGCCGGTCAGGACCTGGTCGATGATGAAGGGACCTTCCCATTTGGGCTTGAGTTTGTCCTTTTTCTTGTCTGGCAGGCGTAGAACTAGTTCGCCAACGTTGTAAGCATTGGCCCGTACTTCCCTTCTTTGATATCTTCGAGCCTGCTGTTGATAAAATGGGGAACGAGCTTTTGCCACGTCGCGCTCCTCCTCCAATGCGTCCAAGTTGTCCTGCCGATCGAGCTCGGCTTCTCTTTCTTCATACATGCGCACGCGAGGTGATTCATGAATTATGTGGCAGGGCAAGACTGCCTCTGCGCCGTACACCATAAAAAATGGTGTGAATCCGGTAGTACGATTCGGTGTGGTCCGCAGCCCCCAGAGTACGCAGTCGAGCTCCTCAACCCAGTGTGTGTTAGATTCCTTGAGGGACCACACTAGTCTGGGTTTAATGCTGCTCATGATTAGACTGTTTGCTCGTTCGACTTGACCGTTGGTTTGAGGGTGATAGACTGAGGCGTAATCGAGCTTGATGCCCATGTTTTTGCACCATAATTTGACCTCATCGGCCGTGAAGTTGGTGCCGTTATCAGTGATCATACTGTGGGGGACACCGTAATGGTGCACTACCCCTGATATGAAGTCTATCACTGGTCCGGATTCGGCCGTTTTAACAGGCTTGGCCTCTATCCATTTGGTGAATTTATCCACCATGACCAATAGGTATTTTGCTTGTGGGTTCCTCCATTAAGGGGTCCAACCATGTCAAGCCCCCAGACCGCGAACGGCCAGGTGATGGGTATAGTTTTGAGGGTGGGGGGTGGCATGTGGCTTTGATTAGCAAAAAGCTGGCAACCGACGCATCGTTGGACTAAATCCTGCGCATCTGCCCGGGCCGTCGGCCAATAAAATCCTGTACGGAAGGCCTTGCCTACAAGGGCCCGGGGTGCGGCGTGGTGCCCACCCAGTCCGGCATGAATTTCAGCCAGGAGGTTGCACCCTTCTTCTTCGGAGATACACCTTTGAAGGACTCCTGTTGTGCTTTTCTTATAAAGCTCTCCCTCATGGACTTTATAGGCTTTGGATCGCCGTACTATGCAGCGGGCCTCATTTTGGTCTTCGAGGAGTTCCTGCCTAATTAGGTAGGCTAGGAATGGTTCCGTCCACGGCGCGATGACCGCCAGTATTTCGTGGGCGGACGGTGTTGTTTCGTTGGCAGAGCCTCCGATTATGTCAGAATGTTCGGTGTCAGGCAGTGCGGTTGGGTCCGGATTGTTATTTCCGGACTCCCCTTCCTATAGTACGGATGGCTTGAACAGCCGTTCCAGGAAGATGTTGGGCGGGACGGCATCGCGTTTAGCGTCGATGCGTGCCAATACGTCCGCCGCCTGGTTGTTATCCTGCGCTATATGATGAAATTCGAGCCCCTCGAACCGTGCTGACATTTTTAGGACCGCATTGCGGTACGCAGCCATTTTCGGATCTTTGGCATCAAAGTCTCCGTTGATTTGAGATATCGCGAGGTTCGAATCCCCGCGCACCTTTAGGCGTTTAATGCCCATGGAGACTGCCATCCGGAGGCCATGCAGAAGGGCCTCGTATTCGGCTGCGTTGTTGGAGTCCGTATACATTATTTGAAGGATGTATTGGACTGTGTCCCCGGTTGGGGACGTCAGGACAACGCCAGCCCCCAGGCCACATTTTGCAGCCGTCGAAGTGCATGATCCAATTGGAGTATGCGCCGTACTCTTTAGGGAGTTCGGCTTCGGTCCATTCGGCCACGAAGTCGGCCAAAACCTGTGACTTAATAGATCGTCGTGGCTTATAGGTCATGTCGAATGGAAGGAGCTCTATGGCCCATTTAGCAATCCGGCCCGTTGCGTCGCGGTTGTTTATAATGTCGTTAAGAGGTACTTCAGAGGCTACCGTTATCGAACACTCTTGAAAGTAGTGTCGCAGCTTCCAGGATGCCATGAACACCGCGTATGCTATCTTTTGATAATGTGGGTACCGGGACTTGCATGGAGTGAGGACAGTGGACACATAATAAACCGGTCTTTGAAGAGGGAACCGGTGTCCGTCCGTTTCTCGTTCGACGATGAGCACCGCGCTAACAACTCGATGTGTTGCGGCGATATATAATAGCATTGGTTCACCCATGTTGGGCGCGGCCAGGACCGGATTTGTTGCCAATATGGCTTTTATTTCTTCGAGTCCGGCCGTGGCTGCATCCGTCCACTCGAAGTGATCGGTGCGCCGGAGGAGGCGGTAAAGGGGTAACACCTTTTCTCCCAAGCGGGAAATAAAGCGGCTTAGAGCCGCTACGCATCCAGTCAATTTTTGTATTTGTTTGAGGTCTTTTGGAATATCCAATTGTGACAGAGCTCAGATCTTGGCTGGGTTTGCTTCAATTCCTCTACCGGACACAATGAAGCCCAAGAGCTTTTCGGCTGGGACGCCGAAGACGCATTTTTCCGGATTGAGCTTAATGTCATATTTGCGGAGATTGTCGAATGTGAGCCTCAAGTCGTCTACTAGAGTTTCGACATGCTTGGATTTGACGACCACGTCATCTACATATGCTTCTACTGTTTTGCCGATCTGGTTTGCCAGACATGTCTGAATCATGCGCTGATATGTAGCGCCGGCGTTTTTGAGCCCGAAGGGCATTGTGTTGAAGCAGAATGGGCCGTATGGAGTGATGAATGCTGTTGCAGCTTGGTCTGGCTCCGCCATCTTGATTTGGTGTTAGCCGAGTATGCAGCGTCGAGGAAGCACAATGAGTCGTGTCCTGCTGTGGCGTCGATAATTTGATCAATTCGAGGGAGGGGGAAGGGATCCTTTGGGCAAGCCTTATTAAGGTCTTTGAAATCAACACATAGGCGCCAGGATTTATCCTTCTTTGGTACCATCACCAGATTTGCTAGCCAGTCCGGATGTTTTATATCTCGATGAATCCGGCTTGTGAGTTTGGCTAGCCCTCTCCCATGGCCTGTCTCTTGGGTTGGAAAAGCGCCGAAGAGCCTGTTTGACTGGCTTGAATCCTTTTAGGATATTTAGGCTATGCTCGGCCAGCCGACGTGGGATTCCTGGCATGTCCGAAGGGTGCCAGGCAAAAATGTCCCAGTTTTCTTGTCGAAATTCTCGTAGTGCAGCGTCTACATCAGGGTTTAAATGTGCCCCAATGGAGGCCGTCTTTGCGGGATCCGTTAGGTGGACTTGGAATTTGACTATTTCATCCTCTGGTTTGAAAGAGGTGGACTTGGATCTTTTATCAAGTATCACATCGTCCCTGTTCACCGTGGACCGCATCGCAGTGAGTTCCTCGGCCGCTAGGGCTAGTGCGGCTGTCTTGTTTTCGGCGCGGAGTGCTATGTTCGGATCTCTAGCGAGAGTGATGATTCCATTAGGTCCGGTCATTTTAAGCTTCATGTACCCATAATGGGGTATAGCTTGAAAAATTGTGAATGCCTCTCGCCCTAATAAAGCGTGATATCCGCTGCTGAACGGGGCCACTTGGAATGTGACCTCCTCGGACCTGTAATTGTCCGCGAAATAACACTACGCCTAGTGTGATTTTCCTGTGCAGCATGCTTCCGCTAGGGATTATTCCTCTAAAGGTTGTGCTGCTTCGCCAATGTGGTTCCAGTCTATTTCCATTTTTGGAGGGTTTCCTCGTAGATGAGGTGTAGTCGCTGCCGCCATCCATGAGTACCTTTGTAAGGCGTAAAGCCGCCCACTATTGGACTGAGAACCAATGCGGCTGCTGCTCGGCTGTTCGAATTTGGGTTCACATGGCATTAAAGGCAATAGCCGTGTTACCCATGGATGTATTGTTGCTACTTGGTAGACTTCGCAAGGTTATGGAGTGTTCGTTTCGCATGTTATTTGATGCGAAAGTCTCGAAGACTATTAACACCGTACTAGTATTGCTGGGCTGGGATTCTGAAGCTAGAAGCTCTTCGCCACTTTTGGCCACCTGCCGTAGTATCCAACATGCTCGAAGGCTATGAGTTGGAGTGGCGCCCTCTGTGCTATGAATTTTGCAGGGTCCGTTTAGCCAACCCTCCAGTACGGTTCCGTACCCTTTAGGGGGTTTTTATTTTTTGATGTTTAATACAGGTGCTTGGTGATGAAGCACCCTTTTATTCCGGACTAGGGATGTATTCGGGGCCGGATTATCCCAAAATTGACTTTCGGTTTTCCAAGCACTCTCCATCGCACAGTACTTTTGTACTATGGTCACCAAGTCATCAAAGCGTGTAATTTTGCGACGACTTATGGCGTTTAGGATTCCTTTGTCTGTGCAATTATTGCAAAAAAGTGAGATTGCGTCCTCCTCTCGGCAGTCCTTTATCCTGTCCATAACCAGGAGGAATCTGGCCCAGTAATGATGTACTGTTTCAGTTGGCAGTTGCCGAATTCGGGAAAGATCACGAATGTTTGGGTGGGCGGGTGGAACTAGATCCGGAACCCCGTCCAATTTAAGACTCAGGGGCCGAGAAGTTTCCGAACTCGGAAGCTTGGATTTTTGAATGATATCCAATGAGTTCGACCCGCCGCCTGACTTTAAGTTCAGGGCTTGATCGACATCCGTCCCTCTGCGGGAATCCGACATGGAGGGATCGGGAATCCGGACATAGCTAGTCCTTAAGATAGAAGAAGAATCGCCGCATTGCTCCTCTATCACAGCAACATGATGGGTAGCTTGGGGAGAGTTGATCTCTCTCAGATCGGTTTTAGGCCCGATCCGGTCGTAGTCTGTGGCGACTCCCAGGGCGGCGATGCGATCCAAGAGCTCGTTTATGGAGGAGAGCTCGATCGGATCTAACTGTTCGGCAAGTTCCGAATTAACGTGGAGATTGGTTTCGATGACCTGAGAAGTCATTGTCGGCGCGGTGGCCGAACTGGCGGTCATGAGAAAACCACCCAGCCGGAGAGTTTTGCCGATAGCCAAAGCTCCTTTAGCAACAGAGCCGTCTTTAAAGACGGGATGAGGCATCCCTCCTGATGGCGACAACACAGCGGAACTCTCAATGAAAGCACCAATGTCGGTGTCAAAACCGGCGGATCTCGGGTAGGGGGTCCCGAACTGTGCGTCTAGGCGGATGGTAACAGGAGACAAGGGACACGATGTTTTTACCCAGGTTCGGGCCCTCTCGATGGAGGTAATACCCTACTCCCGCTAGATTAATATTGATGATATGGGTAGTACAAGATTAGATCTACCACGAGATCAGAGAGGCTAAATCCTATAAGCTAGCCTATGGTATGATTGTTGTTGTGTCCTACGGACTAAAACCCTTCGGTTTATATAGACACCGAATAGGGTTAGGGTTACACAGAGTCGGTTACAATGGTAGGAGATCTACATATCCGTATCGCCAAGCTTGCCTTCCACGCCAAGGAAAGTCCCATCCGGACACGGGACGAAGTCTTCAATCTTGTATCTTCATAGTCCCGGAGTCCGGCCGAAGATAGTTCAGCTATCCGGACACCCCCTAATCCGGGACTCCCTCAACGGGCTTTTAACAGCCGAAATTAATATAGGGCTGAAATGTTAAACGGGCCCTTAACAGGCCAAAACTAATATCAGGCCGAATTATTAAGTGGGCCTTTAGCAAGTGGGCCCAAAAGCATAGTGTCCAGTTGCCGGGCCGAATTTGATATGGGCCATAATTGAGCCCAAAGCCTCTTAAAGGGCCGGACCTGATCTGGGCCTTAATTTGGCCCAAAACATGGTAGGCTTATAACGGGCTGGATCTCATATGGGCCACTTTTAGGCCCGGAACGTGGCAGTCTTTTAATGGACCGGATCAGATATGGGCCGGCATTTGGCCCAAAACATGGCAGCCAGTTAATGGGCCGGCCTACTAGGGTCCTCAAAATCTTGTGGGCCTATAGCTGGGCCAGCCCATTAATGTCGGCAAAATCTCGTCGGCCTTTAGCTGGGCCGGCCCTTCATGATCCGCAAGAATCATATGGGCCCTTACCTGGTGCGGCCCATTATAGCACACAAAAATATTGTGGGCCTTTAGCTGGGCAGGCCCATTATGGCCCGCAAAATCTTGTGGGCCTTTACTTGGGTCAGCCCATTATGGCCCGCAAAATCTCGTGGGCCTTTAGCTGGGCCGGCCCATTATGGTCCGCAAAATCTTGTGGGCCTTTAGCTGGGCCGGCCCATTATGGTCAGCAAAACTTGTGGGCCTTTAATTGGGCCGGCCCAATTAAACTTGTTGGGTCGTGCCACGTGTCGACGTATCATAGGCGCCTTCTGTCCAATGAGTGGATGACATCTGTCCCAGTGGTGAGCCGGCACATGTTTCCTCCAGCCAATGATGATTTTACAAGTGGAAAATCCCCATTGGTCAGGGTTGTTAACGGGTTATCGGATCCAAAATCCGACCCGATAGCTTAACGGCGTTCCGTTACGATGGATGCCACGTGTCAGTCACCCTTGACGATAGCACTTCTGTGAAGCACGATTTATCGTCATGGAAGTGGACACTTCCGTGATGATAATTTTCGTAATGTCATGGAACACTTCTACGACAGCACATGTATGACTATCTTGATTCTGTCATATTTGTCATGGATGTACATGCATGACAAAAAACGCGACCTACTGTGAAAAACACGTATCATCACGGAAGTGTATTTTTTTGTAGTGTGTGCTCATGGAATCTGACAAGTCTCTAGTATTTGAAGGGTACCGAAAAGATGATCTGTATATGGTAGATTTCTCAGCAGGGCCACAGCTTGCCATATGTCTTCTTGCAAAAGCTTCAGAGTGTTGGCTCTGGCATCGGAGGCTAGGGCATGCTGGCATGAGGAACTTCCACACTCTCGCAAAGAAGAAGCATGTCATAGGAATCGAGGGTGTAAAGTTCAAGAAGGATCACTTGTGTGGTGCCTGCGAAGCTGGAAAGATGACTAGGGCCAAGCATCCCTCGAAGACAATCATGACGACATCTCAACCCTTCGAGCTGCTACACATGGACTTATTTGGCCCTACTCACTACTCTACACTCACTACAACTGCTTGTCTCTATGGCTTCGTCATTGTTGATGAGTATTCAAGATATACATGGGTTCACATAATTCTCTACAAGACTGAAGTGCAGGATGTCTTCAGACGCTTCGCCAACCGTGCCATGAACAACTTTGGCGTCAAGATTAAGCATATCAGGAGTGACAACGGCACTGAGTTCAAGAACACTAGCCTCGATCTTTACTTGGATACAATGGGAATCACTCATGAGTTCTCAGCTCCGTACACACCTCAGCAGAATGGCATCGTCGAGCGCAAGAACAGAACCCTCATTGAGATGGCTCGAACGATGCTCGATGAATACAAGGCACCAAGAAAGTTCTGGCCTGAAGCTATTGATATTGCATGCCATGTCATCAACCGTGTTTATCTTCGCAAGCTTCTGAAGAAAACATCCTATGAACTCCTCACTGGTAAGAAGCCAAATGTCAGCTACTTCAGAGTATTTGGTGCTAGGTGCTGGATCAAGGATCCACATTACACTTCAAAATTTGCACCAAAAGCACATGAAGGTCTTATGCTCGGTTACGGAAAGAACGCGCACTCCTACAGAGTCTTCAACCTCCTTCTCTATAAAGTGGTTGAATCTGTGGATGTGCGGTTCGATGATACTAACGGCTCGCAAAGAGAGCACCTGCCAAATGTGCTAGATGAAGTTCCACCCAGTGAATTCATCAGGCTAATGGGAACTGGTGAAATCGTGTCGTCTGAAGCACAGCCTAAAGAGGAACTTATCATTTCTGCACCTAATCAACCTGAAGACAAATGCTCAGCCTGAATACAATCCTCCCAACGATGACAATGATCAGCAAGAGCAAAATCTTCGTCCAGTCCATCCTCGTGTCGCAAATGAAGTACAGATTGAGAAGATAATTGATAGCATAAATGCGCCTGGTCCACTTACTCGTTCAAGAGCAACACAACTAGCAAATTTTTGTGGGCACTTTGCACTTGTCTCAATATCTGAACCCAAGAAAGTTGTTGAAGCCTTTATGGAACCTGAATGGATTCAAGCTATGCAAGAAGAGCTTCAACAGTTCAAGCTGAACAATTTCTGGGAAATTGTCAAGCGTCCTGACCCTCGCAAGCACAACATAATAGGCACAAAATGGATGTATCGCAACAAGCAAGATGAGCATGGTCAAGTTGTCAGAAACAAGGCTCGTCTCGTTGCTCAAGGATATACTCAAGTTGAAGGGATTGACTTTGATGAAACATTTGCTCCTATGGCTAGGCTTGAAGCTATTCGCCTATTGTTAGCCTATGCTAACCATCACAACATCTTGCTATATCAAATGGATGTGAAGAGTGCATTTCTCAACGGCAAGATTGAAGAAGAAGTGTATGTTGCCCAACCTCCTGGCTTTGAAGATCCAAAACATCCTGATATGGTGTACAAGCTAAACAAAGCACTGTATGGCCTCAAACAAGCCCCTCGCGCTTGGTATGACACGCTCAAAGACTTCCTGAAGAGTAAAGGGTTCAAACCTGGTTCCCTGGATCCCACACTCTTCACGAAGACATATGATGGTGAACTGTTTGTGTGCCAAATATATGTGGATGACATTATCTTCGGTTGAGTGATGAGTTTGGACACATGATGCAAGAGCAATATCAGATGTCCATGGTGGGTGAATTGAAGTTCTTCCTTGGTCTTAAAATTAGTCAGCAAAGAAATGGCATCTTCATATCTAAAGAGAAATACCTCAAAGATTGCCTGAAGAAGTTTGGAATGCAAGATTGCAAAGGTTACACGATGCCAATGCCAACAAAGAGTCATATGGGTCCTGACGCCAATGGTAAAGAGTTTGATCAAAAGGTATACCGCTCCATGGTTGGTTCTTTACTTTATTTATGTGCATCTAGGCCAGATATTATGCTTAGTGTTTGCATGTGTGCTCGATTCCAAGCAGCACCAAAGGAATCGCATCACTTAGCTGTGAAGCGAATTCTTCGATATTTGGCTTACACCCCAACATTACGATTATGGTATCCAAAGGGCTCAGAGTTTGATCTGGTTGGATTCTCGGATGCTGATTATGCTAGTGACAAGGTGGATCGCAAGTGTACATCAGGCACATGTCACTTTCTGGGACGATCACTTGTCTGTTGGTCTTCAAAGAGGCAGAACTGTGTATCACTCTCCACTGCTGAATCTGAATACATTGCTGCTGGATCTTGCTGCGCTCAGCTTCTATGGATGAAGCAAACACTCAAGGACTATGGCATCCATCTGAAACAAGTACCACTCTATTGCGACAACGAAAGAGCCATCAAGATTGCCAACAACCCAGTTCAGCACTCGAAGACAAAGCATATTGAAATTCGTCATCACTTTCTCAGAGATCATGTCATGAAGGAAGATATTGATATCATACACGTCAACACTGAAGAGCAACTGGCAGATATCTTCACAAAGCCCCTGGATGAGAAAAGATTTTGCAAGTTCCGGTGTGAGCTAAATATCTTGGAATCCTCAAATGTCCTGTGAGCAGGCACACATCCTAGCACTTGTCCATGTTGATTACTTAGATGTGCAACACACAAAGTAGAGTATATCTTCAATCAATGAAGACGTACATTCTGAGTGTGAATACATTAACGCGGAATTTGACTTCGGAGCGCCACAATAATTGTGCGCCGTGTCTGGGTCTAATACTTTCTATACGGTGGGTAACGCCACCACCAAACTTTTTGTTTGAAGTGTTTCTCTCATGGCGTTACATTTGCTATGTCTTCACATTTGGTTTGTCTTCAATATCATCGTGTCTTCTTGATTATCTTCACTATGTTGACTTGGTTGCATTCTGATATATATATATAGGACAAATGTTTCCTACAAGTAGTGGTAGTTACCACCACTTACATTTTGTATGTTGTATGTAGTATCTGTCGGAACCGAGAGTATGTACGTGTAGTATGTAGTATATAACAATGATTAGGTAGTATATATACTAATTTTTAGGTAGTATGTACCATTTTTTGAGTATGCTCATTTTTACGTACAAATACGTACGTATTTTACAAATATAACAAAAACTATGGGCTCATATGCAATTTTTTCATGTAACTTGCTTTGAAATATTTTAGATATAGTATATATGAGACATGTGGGGTAACTACCACCAGGTGGTAGGATGGATATATATGTATTCTGTCCTCTACAGCATTCACTTATAGCTATGTCTTCTCTTTTGAATCTTTTGAACTAAGTGAATGTGATCGGACCCTATTCTCTCTGCGCTTTCTACCTCAACTCTGTCTATCCAAATCATATGCATTCTGTTGAATCCGTCGAATGTCTTCTCTGCGTCCTTGTCAGTAGAAGATACAGAGACAAACATTAAATCTGTTTTAAATGCTCAATTCTTATTGCCTGAAACCCGGAGAAGCCAGAACGACCATCCGACAGTCCAGGCGGGCATGGGAATGTGGGACAACTCTGAGTATGTTGCATGTTTGCCATGTGTCCCTCAGATGGGAACCGCCAGGGGCACCTGCGTAATTGCGTTGTGTTGTCCCTTTCCCTATAAATGCAAGTACAATTGCTGTCAAAATCCTTCTTCCACCTCTTCACCTCGACAAACACTAGCGCCACTGCTAGCTCTCGACGACGCCGGCGACGAAGTGCTTAGCTGCCGCGACCTCTCCGACGTCGTCTTCACGCCGGCGGCGAACATTGTCTTCTCCGCCGCCGCCGTAGGTGTGCTCCGTCGCCAAGTTAGGGGACGGAAGATCGAACTGCTCGGCCTCCTCTTTTACTCCGTCTAGCAGTTCATCGTGTGGTAAATAAAAACCCTATTTTTACCGTCTTTTTGATCCTATAGATTCATCCTCTTTTACCAAAAGTGGTTTCTGCCTCCACAAAGTTGAATCTATCATGTTTGCATCTCATACCATGCCTAGTATATTCACTTACGCTTCACACATAGTTAGATTCCTCACTTGTACTTATTCTTGTATAAGTGAATGTCTTCGCGCTATGAGGTCAATGTCTTCTAAACTGATTTATCTTCAAAATCTTCTGAGAATGCATATGACCTCTTCCTCTTCCCTCGCATCTCTAATGCTGTCACAGGTACATGTCCGTAGGAGAATCCCTTGGTTCTCATAGTCTGCATTCATTTGCAGAATTCTTACAGCATCACATCAACTCTCCTGAAGCCAGTTCCTGTCTGACCAGCAGAAGGAAGCCTTTGACAGTATTGAAGCCTTTTAGTCTAAACTTCATGGCAATAGAGAAATCAGCAAGGAAGGGTGGCAGACAGCGCTGTGGGGGTACATCAATGGATCTGCCCGAAGATCTCTATGAACTATACAAAACTGATCCCGAAGAAAGCTATGGTCAGTGCAAGACACGAATCCAATGGATACGAAGATATTGGGCAGATCAATGGTTCAGGTACAGATTCGTCACCAAGGAGTATGCTGAGAAGAATGCTATCAAGCGTCCTTGGGGAGATATTCTATACAAAAATCTTCAACCCAAGACCAGAACTGAAGCCATTGCTCAAGGATTCTATCCTTGCATGGTCCGAGGGCCACAACCTACTGATGCCGACCCATCATCATTGCTATGGTGTCGAGATGACAATCTGTTCAAGTGCAACCTTCAGTTTGCCAAGAACTCGGCCAAGGAAAACAAGAAGTCCCCTCTGCGCCTCGTGCCGATGGCACACGCGAAGCTGAACCAAATCTTGTTGGGCCCTTCTACAACTTAGAAGGTCTCATCACTCATATAAAGGTTCAAGGGGCATATGTGGGTCAACCTGCAGACGACGATGACTCTGACGAAGCGCCTGCACCACCGAAGCCGAAGAAGCAGAAGAAACCTAAGGCTTTGAAGATCTCCACTCCACCAAAAGCTTCGCGAGTGAAGCCCTTGACCACTGCTCCTCCTGCACCAAGTGTGCAGTTTGAAGATCTCTCTCACATCTCCAAGACCGAGAAGAAAAAGAAGAAGCCCATGCACTCCTCTAGTCCTGCTCTGACTCCTGCTGCTGCTTTGAAGAACGAGAATGAAGCCATTGATCTGTCGAGTGATGACGATCTTACTAATGATGCTCTTGAACAATTGATTAAGAGCAAGCAAGAGGCAGAAATCTTCAATGATTTTCCTCTCTTTGATGTGGCAGTAATAAACAACTTCATTGATGAGTGGTTTGACACCCCCAATCTCAGCTTTGATGATCTGCAACTTCCAATTGGCCTCAGCATCTCCTTCCACGGCGCCATTGCTCCTGAGCTATCTCTTGCTCAGAAAATTGTTGAGCAGAAGCACAAGATTGATTTTGAAAAGGCTCGGTTCAAGCAGCATATGGCCAGGCGCAGTGGTGGCAGATGTCTAGAACTTCAAGGTCATGCTGCATGAGCTCAAGGAAGCGTTTCACAAGAAACATGAAGAAGCCAAAGGTTCTCGTGAGCGCATGAAGATTCTTGCTGCCAAGTGCGTTCAAGCTTACAATGAAGCTGAGAAGCGCAAGGCTCTTGGGCGTCCAGGCATCGACCCCAGGATGGCTGCCAAGAAGAAGAAGCCATCTGTGGACCAAACTGAACCATCCAGGCGGGAAGAGCCTCGCATTGTCTTCCCGGCCAGCCTGACAGGCGTAAGGCCTAAGGTCCCCACAGTGGCATCAGAACTTCAGAAGACCAGGGCAGCTGAAGCCAAAGCCAGAAAGCGCAAAACCAAGATCACCACTGATGAAGCTCCACCCACCAAGAAGCGCAAGACCAAGAAAAGCAATCTGGCTGCCCAACAGAGCCCCTTGTCGTCGAGCCGATTTCTGTTGCTCGTCCTGAATCTGCACATCAAGAACGACGTATGATAGTTCATGAGCATGCTTCCACAGAGGCTCCTGAAGCTGAAGACATTCCAGATGTTGACCCCACCGCAGCTGAAGACATTGGTCATCAAGACAATGTTGAAGATGATGAAGTCCTTCCTTAGATCGAGCACAATGTGGTATCATCGCCTGTTCCCACGAACAGCAAACTCATCAGCATTGGTCGTCAATTGACACCATTTGCTCAGGATGACTCATGGGCTCATCACCCTCATGAATCCCCACGTGATGAAGAAACACAAGTTACTCCCCCACCACAGGTCACCCCTCCAGTGATTGACCATGATGACTTTGAGGCCCAACCAACTCCATCTCCACAGGCGTCGCCTGCATTTCGCAGGCTTCGCAAAGGACCAAGGCCACAAGTCAATCTGTCAAGAGTTCCAGAAGGAGATGAGCACCAATCTGTTTCACGCCAAGTGTTTCCTGAAGCCTCTCCAACTGTGAACATCCCTGAGTCTGAAGCCAAAGAGGCTGAAGATATTCCGGCTGAATCAGCCGATGACCAAGTAGAAACAAGAAAAGAAGAAGCACGTGTTGCCACACCCCCTACCAACCAAGTTGTTCTCTAGGAGAGCGTGTACCACCCTCCAGCTCCTGAAGTGGAGGTTACCAATACTGAGGCGGCCACCAAAACCAACACTGAAGCCAATGACATTGTCATGGCTGAAGCTAATGTGGCGCCTGAAGTCAATGTGGTGCCTGAAGTGATAGCACCTGAAACCAATGCTACACCTGATGCCAATCAGCAACCAGAAGCTACAGCCACTGCTCCTGTTCCGCCTCCAAGGCCACATACTATCGAGCAAGCATACAACTATGGCCAGCTAATCACTGTCAAATGGCCTCTTCTGGTTCCTCCACCTGCTGCTGGTCCTCAGTTTGATTACCATGTCGAGCACAGGCCTCAGGTTCAGAAGCCAAAGCCAAGACTGCCCAAGTTTCCAGGGACTGCCACTTCACCAGGGTCTTTCAATGCAAATGGCTTCAAAGCGCACAATACCTTCTTCAATAGCGCCAAGAACCCCTGCTCAAGGGCAAGGATCTCCTCTGATCGGTTCTGGAGCTATCAGCAGCGCAACTATTATTCATGTGTTCTTTATGATCAAGGGCGCATCTTCCCTCATATGCGTCTTGACTGCGAAGCCATTGCTGGACTGCCATGCCTTGAAGAAGCCCTTAACTGCTTTCGTGATGCGGGTTTGCTTAACTTTGTGACTGACAAGGAGCGTTGGAATGAGGAACTTTTGCTTCAATTTTATGCTACCCTTCACATTCGCGGATACAACTGGGATCCGAAGACTTGGGTCCTTGAGTGGATGACAGGAAATGTACATCATGAAGCCAAAGACTTTGACATCATTGAGCTTACCGGTCTGCCCACACTACTAGGGAAAACCCTAGTAGTAACGCGGGTTTTGAGGCTAGCAGCAGCGCGGGTATCCGCACTACTAATAAGGCGCTATAGCTAACTTATAGTAGTAGCGCGGTCCGTACCCGCGCTACTACTGTTGACGATAGCAGCAGCGCTTTTTTCGAACACGCTACTATTACTTAGCTGTAGCGATTTTGTAGTCCCTCGCTACTGCTATATCTTTCATCATTTTCCCCCGTACCCCTTTCCCTTTCAGTTTCCCTTTCAGATACTAGATACTAGGTACTGCTACTAGATATCAAATTCATAAACCATTCACTCCTAGGGAAAAGCCTAGCAGTAGCGCTGGTTTTTGGCCCATCAGTAGCGCGGGGAAGCGCGCTACTGATAAGGCGCTACAACTAAAGCTTAGCGATGGCGCTGGCTGGCACGCCGCTTCTGCTATATCTACTTAGTAGCAGCTTTCCCCAACAGGCGCCATCGCTAATTACTAGTAGTGCTTTCGAGAACAATCGCTACTACTATTATTCGTAGTTCCATTTCTTTTTTATTTTAGGTCGTATTCATACACCTGTATACAATTTTTCATATAGTAGCAAGTTAGAGATTGTTTTAACATCATAATGAGTTATTAAATCACTAGGTGAAAGAACTTTGGATTAGTTTCAAGTGCATGGATCCAAAGTAACCAATATAATGGTCACTTTGGATCCATCCGCTTGAAACTAATCATGGTTATTTCACTCAATGACATAATAACTTATCATCATCATCACAATATCATTAACAACTTATCATCATAATATATCATTGTCATATAACTCCTCATAATCATCATTTTCGTTCATGATGAGACATCATATAACAACTTCGTCACTAGTTATAATAACAACTCCTCATCATCATCATCATAGTACTCATAATCACTACTCCTACTCAGCATCACCATCAAGTCTAAGACATTGTAGTCATATATAATCAACACTAACTAATTGTTCTTAATACATAGGACCTACTCCTCTCTCCTAGCTAAAATACCATAAAACAGATAAACCGGTCCTTCAACATAATGGAGAATGGACATAAACCTATCTCCAACTTGTGGCTTGCGCACATTCATTTTCTCTCCAATTATTTGCGTGTGCGCATTCATCACTTTGCTCCGTTCTTTGATTTTGAGCCTTCCATCATTTGAGGAAATCGAGTATGCAGTATGGTAAGCCTCCGAAGGAGTTGGTCGTAAGCTAACCATATGCGTATCACCTTCGGTACATAGCATGTCAGGCACAACCTGCTTCGGGAGCCTCTGTTCAAAACCGAAATAGTAACATATATAGTTAGCAATGTAGTTTACTTAAGAATAATGCATGCAATGAAGTAACCATCATTAACAAAATCTTACCAAGTTTTTGGCAATGAAGTTACCATCAAGCAATTTATGGACTAGTGGCACGTATCTAGTATAATTTGGGTTGATAGAGTGACTGGTTTTGAAGGCCTCAACATCTTCTATGAATGAGACAAGATAACCTTTCTCCTCACAATTAAGCTTGGAATCATAGCTGCAGTATGTATTGTCTACTACCTTCCGAGTATTTCTTGAAGATAAGAAATAAGCTGACAATTATAAATAAATAAGTTTAGTACGGACGAACACCAAATATTTTTAAATTAACAACATAAATTACTGAACTTAACAAATTAGTTTGACAAACTCACATCTAGGTAAAACTGGAGGCATATCCACATCCACCCAAATGTCGATATTATCATCGTCATCATAATCTTCGGGACGAATATCAAATCTTATTCGCATTCCCTCCTCAAATCCATATGCCTTGCTGAGAGCTTCCCAATTAGAGCAACCAAAATGGGAGCGATCGACGGCATTGTAGAACTTAACCAGAAACTCATAACCATGTTTAGTTCTTAAGTGAGTCCTCCTCGTCTCCACATTCTCAAAGTCATCTAAACCAAAACCAAGCTTCTCAAATACATATGGTCTAGCATGGCACGGGATGTACTAGTTGTACTGAAAAAAATCCATAAATTACACGTTGAACAAAAGAAGCACAAGTGATGATATTTATTATGATGAAATGCTTGTCATTGTGTATCGTACAAACATCGAAGGTCTCTTCCAGCTTCACGGTGAAAAAACCTATCATTTTGCAGGTGAGGTAACCTGTCGCACACACCACGGTCATCGTAGCAGTACCCGCACTCCGGGATCCCATCGTCATCAGACATCCCCTGTGTTCAAAATTCAAAGATTATAACTCGACGGCAAAACCCAAAAAATCTAGCATGACATTTGCTAAAAAAGACATATCGAGCGCCTGAAATTTGCAGGCACGGAAATTAATCAACACTCCGGTAAAACATAGGCCATTTAGCCATGGTCATTGCATTTCAATGGTTCAAAATATGAAAAAAAAACATTTGAAAATATCTTATATATAATCCTAACACTAAATAAACTAGTTTTATTAACTACTTACTAAATAAACTAGTGCTATTAAGCACTTACTATAAATAAACTAGTTCTATTAAGCACTTACCAAATAAAGTAGTTCTATTAAGTACCTAATATAAATAAACTAGTTATATTAATCACTTACTAAATAAACTATTTTCTATTAAACACTTGCTAAAAATTCTACTACCCTAGTTCTACCCTAAATTTTCTTACTTCTATTTTATTCAAAACACCTACGATTTGCAAGAACAGAGACAAGGGAGGGAGGAGGAGAGAGGAGGGGGCGGGCGGCCGGAGGAGGAGGAGGGCCGGCTGGAGGAGGAGGAGGAGGCGGCGCAAAGTGAGGGAGGAGGGCATGGTGGGAGGAGGAGGAGGAGGGCACGGTGGGAGGAGGAGGCATGAAAAGAGGGAGTACCTCGGTGGCGGATGGAGGACGGCGACGGCAGTGAGGTCGAGAGCGGCGGGGGTGGGGGAGCCGGCGGTGACGGTGAGGTCAAGAGCGGCGGCGGGTGGTAGCGGTGAGGTTGAGGGCGGCCTCGGGCGGCGGCGGTGAGGGCAAGCTCGGGCTCGGGCGGCGGCAATAGAGGAGTAGGGGAACAGGGGGGAGGATGACTTAGTGAAATTTTGAGCGGGCTGGTGGTTAAGTCAAAGTAGCTATAGCGCGTTTTACAGAAAAACGCTACTGCTAAGTCTAAGCACGCATCAAAAGTATACATTGGTCATCATTGATCTTTTTGTGTAGAATCTAAATAGTCAACATGAATCCTCACAGACTGCATAAGCTTGGTGAAGATTCATATTGCAGCCACAAATCCTACACATATAGTTCAATGAAGACCAAGTGCTCGAGGTAGTTTGAGAAGTAACATATTTAAGGTGGTAAACACCTTGTTCGCTTAGCAGTATGGGACTAAACTTAATTAGGTGCAACACTTAGCAGCAGCGAGTTTTGCAGAAAAACGCTGCTACTAAGTACTTTAGCAGCAGCGCGTCCAGGGAAGGGCGCTACTACTATATCTAGCCTGGAGGCAAATCCGTGGCAATTATAGTAGTAGCGCTTGTTTCACGTAGAGCGCTACTGCTACCTAGTTATTAGTAGCGCGGTTCCGTTAAGCTCGCTACTACTAGTTAGCAGTAGCGCACGTTTTTAAACCGCACTGCTGCTAAAATTCTGTGTGTAAGGTTTTCCCTAGTAGTGATTACTGGGTAGTACTCCCTTCGTTCCAATTTACTCGTCGTGGTTTTAGTTCAAACCACGACGAGTAATTTGGAACGAAGGGAGTACTAGATAACAATTTCATGCATAGTCAACCTGCATCCTCAAGCTGTACAAGGTCATATCAACGACGATCATCATATGTAGTTCTAGATGATATCGACGACAATCATCATATGTAGTTCTAGATGATATAGCCACACACACATATGTAGTTCTAGATGATATAGCCACACACACTTCTAGATGATATCAAAGACAATCATCATCCTCAAGCCTGGGCGGTTGGTGTTCCTGATAGTAATTAGGATGGCCTGTCCAACACGAAGATTCTTGCCATCGAGGAATTTCTTCCACCCAACCGAGTTTAAGTGTGTGCGACCATCCGTGTCCACGCGGTAAGTATAGGTTGTGACGGAGCCCCTTGCAGTAAGGCGTAGTCCAGCTGAGCCTTCTTCATCAGGCTCGATACCATAACTCACAAATATGCTCTTTGCCAATTTCTGAATAAGAAAAACATATCAATTAATAAATAGCCTCGCAAATAAGTACATATGGATTATCTACACTATTAATAGTTTCCTTAGATTCTACACTAATAAGCATGTGATCGAACTCTACACTAAAACATATCATCGACTAGATTCCACACAACATACCATATCATTGGACTGTACACTAAGTATTTCATCAGATAATTTACATTTGTAAGTATAACATACCATATCATGTCGATCAACCATGGTATTTGTCAGGCGGGTCACGAATGGCACCCCGACAAAGTCAGCACGTGGCGCAATTATGTCCCACAGGTTGGACACCTCCTCCCTCGCTCAACCTTGTTCTTTGAGCTACGATGGCTTCATGAAGTGGATCCTCATCATCTTCATCGAGTGGATCCTCATTATCTTCATCATCTTCGTCATCTTCATCATCTTCCACAAGGTTGAGATAAATGACAGCCAGCTTGGGTCTTTCTGCTCAAGGAGAAGCTAATCAACTCACCACCAAAGAAGACGCATGCTGAGCGCATTTAAACTGGCCCATCCATCTCCTCCAATCTGTGACATATTGCGTCCGTTCTCGGCCTCCATAGTGTATGGCCCCAGGAGCCTCAAATGTCACAAGTGTCTCCTGTCACTTGTTGAATTTCAACCTCACATTGCATGGGACGATCTGTGTAAAATAAGCAAAATGACACAATGCAGTAATGCCAACACTAAAAATAAAATAGTTATTACA
Organism: Aegilops longissima; assembly: GCA_021605205.1. NCBI lineage: Eukaryota > Viridiplantae > Streptophyta > Magnoliopsida > Poales > Poaceae > Aegilops > Aegilops longissima. Next base: position 38,663,862 of record CM038682.1, on the reverse strand, counting down.
TTTCATCTAATTTCTTACCGCGCAGATGACTAAAACTTCAATTTGGAAGTAGATGCCGAACAGCTTGCCGGTTGCAAGGCTGATGGCGCACCTTGACTTGCACAATCGACATAGTGGTGGTGGTGGTGGCGCCATTTTTCCTAAAGCAATATGAGCAAAGGATTAACGATCCACTTCATAGGAAAGAAAAACAGTAGCATGTGATATTTTTGGTTCTTCTGCGAGAAGCAATTTGATGGACAATTATAATCCTAAGATCTAGTAACATATTAGATGACAAGGTACCACCTATATTTTGCCAAAAAGTAACTTATTAAAAAAGCAAAAGCAACTACGTACCTATCCATGTATAGAAAAAACTAACAATAAAATGGTGCATACTAAATCAACTAAATGAACTAGCCTACTAAATCAACTAAATCAAAATGCTCTAAATCAACTAGCCTACTAAATCAACTAAATCAAAATGTTCTAAATCAACTAAATCAACTAGCCTACTAAATCAACTAAATCATATCAACTAAATAAAAATGTTGCATATGAACTAGCCTACTAAATCAAAATGTAGCAGGCAGGAGGGAGAAGGAGGGGCGACTCGAGGAGGGAGAAGAGAGTAGGACGGAGGAGGAAGGCGGAGCGAGGAGGGGCCGGCCAGCAGCGAGTGGAGGGATCGAGGATGGAGGAGGAGGCCGGTACGAGTCCAGCAAGGAGGAGAAGGTGACGGTGGCGCAGAGGGAGGAGGGGCGACGGGGGAGGACCGGCGCGGGGGATTGAGAGGGGATCCAGTTAGTGTGTGACTGTGAGTGGATCGGATAGAGGAGCGAGGTGGGACTAAATTTTTGTAGTAAACTTAGCAGTAACGCTTATTGGCGAAATGCGCTGCTACTATGCTACGTAGCAGTAGCGCTCGTCGTTATAACGTGTTGCTGCTATAACTAGCCTCGTGGGAATTATAGCAGTAGCGCGTCTTTGGGCGGGCGCGCTACTACTATATTTATTTCAGCAGCAAGTTAAGCTTGAGCTCGCTACTGCTAATTAGTAGCAGCGCCTTATTTTAAAGCGCGCTGCTGATAAGATTCTGTGTATAGGCTTTTCCCTAGTAGTGCCACTCCAGGAGAATTATATGAACCTGGTTGTCAGCTTCACCGCATGCATTGGAGAGCATCTTCCATAAGCCAGAGCCCAACATGAGCCAAATGCTGAGCATGATGAAGCCTCTGCCACCTGACGCTGATTACCCAAAGGAATTCTTTGTCGACGACCTAGAGTATCTGCCCCACACCATTTATCACATCATCAGGCAAACTCTATGGCCTGTGAGAGGACATTCATCAACAGCAAAACTTGAAGGAGCAATGAAGACTTTGGTCTTTTATATCTTCAATGGCATCAGCTTCAATACTCAAGACTTCTTTATCAGACAATTGGTTGCGTCTGGCTCTGATCTTTTTGGCCTGAAATTCTATGCTCTGTGGGTCATGCGCCTCATCAAGCTTCACTCAGCTGTCAACTATCAGCCCTCTGCTCGCAACCATCTGATCTTTCTGCCAGAGGTTGATATGTCAGTTGAAGCCATATACCCAGAGCCTGTCTGTTTGTTTTCACAATGCTGATCACCAAAGCTTCTCGCAACCCATTGAAGGAGTCCAAGCAGTCACTCGTGTCTATCCATTGGCTGGAAATACTCGCTTACCTCACCGAGCTCAGACTGAATCCACTGAGAGTACGATCTCTCAAAGGCCTCGGAAGCTCTCTCGTGTTCTAAATGACCGAGAACTTCTTGTGGCACTGCATCAGAAATAAGATAAGCATCACTTCTGGGTGAAGCGGCACATGCAAAGCCTCTTGGTGGACATTAATCGCATTCAAAATCTTGTCACCAAGAATGCCTTTGTTACACATGAAACCTGTCGGAGGTCCTGGAAGAGTTTGGCATTGCTGAGTGCTGAAGCAGATCTTCAAGACGATGGCTTCACTGAAAGATTCAAGTTTGACACCACTCCCACAAGGAATGCTATCCTACATCGAACTCCGTCTCTTGAAGACTCTGACTATTCCTCCTCCGCTGCCACGGTGAATGCCAAAGTGATCGATGATCAAGATGATGCTACTTCACCACCTCAAGCTTCAGCGCATATCGACACTGCACCAAGTTTGTCTGCACCGCCGAACCCCGACACCGACCCTGCAACTTCTCCTACTCCTTCTGGGAACGAGTAGAAGCTCTATGTCTTCAAACCTTTTTGGTCCTTACTGAAAAAAGGGGGGGAAGCATATGAGTTGATAGTCTTCAAGAGGGTCCATATGGGTGGTTGCTTTATATTTTGCCTAGTGTTTACAACTCTCACTTTTGATACATTTGGTTCTTTGAGTTGTAACACTTAAAACTTGATGGTCGTCTGCTACGTTTTCTGCTATTCCGCATGTGCAATGATTAATTCTGCACTTAGTCATATTGCACACGTCCATTTTTCATTATGCATGTCATTATCTTCGCTATATCAAATCATGCATGATGAATTGTCTTCATAAGTTGAAGAGGATCTCCACAAGTACAACCTTCCATGTGCATTTGCATTCCAAAAGCAAATTACTGATATGCACATCTTCAGGGGGAGCCTTTTGCTACTTATGAAGACAATACATAAATCCTTACAATTTCACATACTTTATCCCCGTTGAAAACTTCAACCAGTTTGTCATCAATCACCAAAAATGGGGAGATTGTAAGTGCATCTAGTGCCACCCCTAGTTGGTTTTGGAGTATTGACGACAAACCTGGTTGAGGGACTAATGTGTTTGTGTGAATTGCAGGATAACACAGGTAGTAGTCCCTCCTTGATTCGGTTTACCTACCGGAGATGAGCCCGAAAAATGTGTGAAGACATTGAAGACAATGGTGGCCTGTGAAGATATTCACATTGAAGACTATGACACGAGAATACATTGAGTGAAGACTATGGAGCGCGAAGACTTAGTTGTTTCGGTGTTTCCTTTTTCTTCTTTATTGAGTCATAGGAACCACCGCACTGTTAAGTGGGGTCCAAGAGAACAAAGTCAGAGTGACTAAAGTGATGCTCAACCAAATCCTATGTCTTCGAGCGAAGACAATGAAAGCAAATATTATCCAGAGTTGGATGAGTCAGCTTTACTTGTAGCCCAAGTCAAGCTGCCGCGTGTGTTTGAAATCTGACCGTTGGAACACGTGTCAGTTCCTTAGTGACCCAGGGTCATTTCGGACAAATCAGGTCGGGTTGCCTAGTGGCTATAAATAGCCCACCCACTACACCATAAATTGGTTGGCTGCTTAGAGTTAGTGCACGGCTTTTGTCATTTGGGAGCAACCCACCTCCAAAGCTTTTGAGAGAGAGAAATCCTTGTGAGGACAAAGCCCGAACACCCAGAGCCAAAGAGTGTTAGGCATCACTGAAGTCTTTCTGTCTGAGTGACCTGAAGACTTGTTACACTTGAGGACTGTGAATCCTCCAGCCGGTTAGGCGTCGCGTTCTGAGCATCCAAGAGTCATTGTGGATCGCCGATAAACGAAGTCTGTGAAGGTTTGGAAGTCTACCTTGAAGACTTACCAGAGTAATTGGGCGAGGACTGGGTGTCCTTAGCTTAAGGGGAATAAGGTGAAGACGCCGTCTTCTGAGTTCAATCTCAGCCTCCCTAACTAGACGTACGGTTGTCACAGCAACTGGAACTGGTCCAACAAATCCAGTGTACTCAACAAGTGACTGGTTCTATCCTCTCCCTCTCTTTACTTCAAGTTAGTCTTCGTGAAGTCATTGCCTGTTTGCTTTACCTATTTGTCTTCACTGTTTGACTACTATCGTTGTTTGGCTTCATACCATCTTCCATCCTGATCCTTTCTACCTAGCTGTTATTAGTCTTCGTGCTTTCACTTCATTGCATACTCTACTATGGCTTGCTTAGTGTAGATTACCTTCCGCTGCATATCAATAGGATCATTTCTATTGTTTGTCTTTGAAACTTCCATGTTTTGAAGACTTTCATAAAAATCGCCTATTAACCCCCCCCCCTCTAGTCGATAACTAGCACTTTCAGTCGGTCATCGAATCACATAACTCATAATTTAAATCGTCACAGAACGTTAAGCGTGCGGACCCTACGGGTTCGAGAACTATGTAGACATGACCAAGACTCATCTCCAGTCAATAACCAATAGCGGAACCTGGATGCTCATATTGGTTCCTACATATTCTACGAAGATCTTTATCGGTCAAACCGCATAACATCATACGTTGTTCCCTTTGTCATCGGTATGTTACTTGCCCGAGATTCGATCGTCGATATCTCAATACCTAGTTCAATCTCGTTACCGGCAAGTATATTTACTCGTTCCGTAATGCATCATCCCACAACTAACTCATTAGTCACAATGCTTGCAAGGCTTATAGTGATGTGCATTACGGAGAGGGGCCAGAGATACCTCTCCGATACACGGAGTGACAAATCCTAATCTCGATCTATGCCAGCTCAAGAAGTACCATCGGAGACACCCATAGAGCACCTTTATAATCACCCAGTTACGTTGTGACGTTTGGTAGCACACAAAGTGTTCCTCCGGTATTCGGGAGTTGCATAATATCATAGTCATAGGAACATGTATAAGTCATGAAGAAAGCAATAGCAACATACTAAATGATCAAGTGCTAAGCTAACGGAATGGGTCAAGTCAATCACATCATTCTCTAATGATGTGATCTCGTTAATCAAATGACAACTCATGTCTATGGTTAGGAAACTTAACCATCTTTGATTCAACGAGCTAGTCAAGTAGAGGCATACTAGTGCCACTCTGTTTGTCTATGTATTCACACATGTAATAAGTTTCTGGTTAATACAATTCTAGCATGAATGATAAACATTTATCATGATATAAGGAAATAAATAATAACTTTATTATTCCCTCTAGGGCATATTTCCTTCAATACGTCCCAGCTGTCCGTGAACCCTAATATCCATCTCAAATGTTCCGGCATGGTAGATGAAGGAAATATGCCCTAGAGGCAATAATAAAAAATTTATTTTGTATTTCCTTATATCATGATAAATGTTTATTATTCATGCTAGAATTGTATTGATCGGAAACCTAACTACATGTGTGAATACATAGACAAACATTGTGTCCCTAGTGAGCCTCTACTTGACTAGCTCGTTGATCAAAGATGGTTAAGGTTTCCTGACCATGGACATGAGTTGTCATTTGATAACGGGATCACATCGTTAGGAGAATGATGTGATGGACAAGACCAATTTGTTAGCTTAGCATATTGATCGTTCAGTTTTATTGCTATTGCTTTCTTCATGTCAAATACATATTCCTTCGACTATAAGATTATGCAACTCCCGATTACCGGAAGAATGCCTTGTGTGCTATCAAACGTCACAACATAACTGGGTGATCATAAAGATGCTCTACAGTTATCTCCGAAGGTGTTTGTTGAATTGGCATAGATTGAGATTAGGATTTGTCACTCCTAGTATCGGAGAGGTATCTCTGGGCCCTCTCGGTAAAGCACATCATAAGAAGCCTTGCAAGCAAAGTAACTAATGAGTTAGTTGCAGGATGATGTATTACGGAACGAGTAAAGAGACTTGTCGGTAACGAGATTGAACTAGGTATGAAGATACCGACAATCGGATCTCGGGCAAGTAACATACCGATAGACAAAGGGAATAACATACGGTGTCATAACTGTTCGACCGATAAAGATCTTCATAGAATATGTAGGATCCAATATGAGCATCCAATTTCCTCTATTGGTTATTGACCGAAGATGTGTCTCAGTCATGTTTACATAGTTCTCGAACCCGTAGGGTCCGCACGCTTAACGTTCGATAACGAAATAGTATTATATGAGTTCTGTGATTTGGTGACCGAATTTTGTTCGGAGTCCCGGATGAGATCACGGACATGGAGAGGGGTCTCTAAATGGCCTAGAGGTAAAGATTGATATATAGGACGATAGTATTCGGACATTGGAAGTGTTCCGGAGGGTATCGGGTACTTATCGGGTCACCGGAAGGTGTTTCAGGTACCCCCGGTAATCCTATAAGGCTATAGGAGGAGGAGAAGGAAAGGGGGGAAGAGAAAGGAAAGTGTGGATTAGGATTCCACTTCCTTCCCTCACCCCCTCTTTCCTTCCCCTTCATACATACATGGAAAGGGGGGGCGCAGGGCATGGCAGGGCCCCTAGGGGGCGTCGCCCAACCCTAGGGCGCCCCTTGGCTGCCTCCCCTCTCCCCCACCTATATATATATGGGGGGCGCCTCTCACACATCTCAGACTATTGCATAGCCGTGTGCGGCGCCCCCTCCACTATTTACTGTCACGGTCATATCTTCATAGTGCTTAGGCGAAGCCCTGCGCGGATCACTTCACCATCACCGTCACCATGCCGTCGTGCTGACGAAACTCATCTACTACTTCGACGGCTTGGGAAGGCCCCTTCATTGTCACCAAAGTGCTCCACAACGGAGCATACCACCTCTACAATGTCGAGCACAATAAAGACGAGCCACGTGGTTGGAATGCGGAGCTGCTCCGCCCCTTTTACACTTAAACATTTAGACTGTTGAGATGTAATAAGAAATACCTTCTGGTTTGATTGACAAAGAAACAGTTTTACACTCTCCTGAATGATTGTTGTTCCTATCTTATATGTTCTAAATCCCCCAGTGGGTGTCTTAGATGCGAATCCGCTTCGCCTAAGTTTGAAAAATCCCACCGAGTGGTGAGCAACCCTCTCACTCGGGGGCTTAGCTGCAGTCCAGTACTCGCCTAAGTTTGAAAAATCCCAACATAGTGGTGAGCAACCCTCTCACTCGGGGGCTTAGATGTGAATCCGTTTTGCCGAAGTTTGAAAAATCCTACCGAGTGGTGAGCAACCCTCTCACTCGGGGGCTTAGCTGCAGTCTAGTACTCGCCTAAGTTTGAAAAATCCCACTGAGTGGTGAACAACCCTCTCACTCGGGGGCTTAGCTGCAGTCCAATACTCGCTTAAGTTTGAAAAATGCCACCGAGTGGTGAGCAACCCTCTCACTCGGGGGCTTAGCTGCAGTCCAGTACTCGCCTAAGTTTAAAAAATCCCACCGAGGGGTGAGCAACCCTCCCACTCGGGGGCTTAGCTGCAGTCCGGTTCTCGCCTAAGTTTGAAAAATCCCACCGAGTGGTGAGCAACTCTCTCATTCAGGGGCTTAGCTGCAGTCTAGTACTCACCTAAGTTTCAAAAATCCCACCGAGTGGTGAGCAACCCTCTCACTCTTGGGCTTAGCTGCAGTCCAATACTTGCCTAAGTTTGAAATATCCCACCGAGTGGTGACCAACCCTCTCACTCGGGGGCTTAGCTGTAGTCCAGTACTCGCCTAAGTTTGAAAAATCCCACCGAGTGGTGAGCAACCTCCTCACTCGGGGGCTTAGCTGCAGTCCAGTACTCGCCTAAGTATAAAATACGTTCCGAGTGAGAACCGACCTTCTCGCTCGGGGACTTGGCCACACGCTCTATCCCGATCCGCAAGGACGACGAGGTGCAGGTCGACTGCGACCTTCTCCTCAGAACTGCGCCATAAGTACAATGTGCGCTCCATCCTGATTCGCAAGGACGACGAGGTGCAGGTCGACTGCGACCTTCCCCTCAGAGCTGCGCCATATATACAATGTGCGCTCCATCCTAATCCGCAAGGACGGCGAGGTGTAGGTCGACTGCGACCTTCACCTCAGACCTGCGTCACAAGTACAAAGACTGTTCCGAGTGAAGAGCAAGTTCCACTCAAAGACAAACATAAGCATATTCAAAGATAAACCAAGTTCAGATAAATCCTAAGGTTCCAGACCATGGGTTAAAGTACTCGGGCGTCAGACCCGAAGGAGTTTAACGGTTACAAAACCACTCGACATTCCGAGGCAAATTTAAGGTGAGGCATAAAGTTTGTTCACTCCGCGGGAGGTGGGCTGGCGCGCTCGATGAACTCGTCCAGGTCGATTCTGTCAGCAATCCGAGTGGCGGCAGCAATGAAGGTTTCCATGAAAGATTGGAAGTCGTGCCTCTTGGTATCGGCAACCTTGATTGCTGCTAGCATCTCTTCTCGCGCTTCCTTGCAGTGGACACGAACCAGGGACAGAGGCACATCAGCGCCGCATCGAGCAGAAGACTTCTTCCATTCATGCACTCGACCAGGAACCTCATTAAGTCGAGCCATCAGAGACTCGAGGTCATTTTGGAGCGTCGCGCTTGGCCAGAGTGCTGTGTCGATCCGCGACATCGCGACTTTCAGTTGAGCAAGATAGTCGACAACACCCGAGACACGAGATTCCATTCGGAGTACGTTCATGGCAGCTTCGTCCTTCACAGGAGAGAGGATGGGGTCCAAGCTTGTCTCAACTGGCCCAGTTTCTTCCTCGAAGTTCTGGCAAAATTCTGCACACACAATTCAATGATGAGTCAATGGTTGTATATTGAGTCGACGGCAACAAGTCAGTCGGACAATGGAAAGCACCTTCAAGCATGATGAACAACTTCTTGGCAAGCCCTCCCAGATTATTCTCCAGGTCTTCCCGCTTGCGAGCAATGCCTTCCATCTTTTCAGTCAGATTGCTCTTGTCCTTCTTCATACGAGTCGCCTCCTTGTTGGCTTCATCAAGAGCAGTTTTCAGCTTGGCATTCTCTTCCTCCAATTTGCCGACTGCAGCTAGCTTCTGGTCAGCGAGTGCAGTTTTCTCTTCGACTGCTTTCCGCGCGGCTGCAAAGTCCAGATCCTTCTGTGCCAGAGCTTGGTTCAGCATTTCTGAAAGAAATAACACTCGAATCAGAAAAAGCAAATAACACCTGGTTCAAAAACAGATCAGTCGACAAGTTTTCTTCGTACCAACGGCTTCATCCTTGGCCTTCTGCAAGTTTGTCTTGGCTAGCTCCAGATCGAGGTTGAGCTGAATCTGCTTCTGCTCCAAGTCAGCAAAACGAACTCCAAGTTCGCAGGATTTCTGTAATCAAAAGACGGTTAGTCGGCAGATGAAAAGGTTAGCTACTTCAGAACAATAGATTGATAAATTCAACAAGTTCTAAGACTACTACCGAATCAAACATCCAACAGTAGTCTCGGGGACTACACCCAGTGGGTGCACTTAGCGTTCCCCCACTGGTCCAGTTTCCACTCGACATGGTCTGTCCAGGCTGAGTGTAAAAAAAGGGGTTGTTCTCAGATCATAGTCGACTGCCCGCAGTCGACCACGGTCTCGGGGACTACACCCAGTGGGTGCACACAGCGTGCCCCCACTAGGTCAAAGACTCAATCGACACAACTTAGTCGACTCAAGATACAAATTTACTCAGTGGCAAGTCAAAACACCCACTGGGTGTACAAATGCGAAACGCAGACTGATGGGAAGATCCCTGAAGGAAAATTTTCAGGTAGCATATCCTAACAGAACAAGTGACAAGCTAAAGGGCCAGCCGGTGATCAACCTGTTGGGGAACGTAGTAATTTCAAAAATTTTCCTACGATCACGCAAGACCATGGTGATGCATAGCAACGAGATGAGAGTGTTGTCTCACGTGCCCTCAGAGACCAGCAGCGAAGCGTTGACGCAGCGAGAGGAAGTAGTCGTACTTCTTCCCGATCCAACCGATCCAAGTACCGAGCGTCACGGCACCTCCGAGTTCTGCACACGTTCAGCTCGATGGCGTCCCTCGAACTCCGATCCAGCCGAGTGTTGAGGAGAGTTTCGTCAAGACGACGGCGTGGTGGCGATGATGATGTTCCACGGCGCGGGGCTTCGCCTAAGCTCCGCAACGGTATATTCGAGGTGTAGTTTGGTGGAAGGGGCACCGCACACGCTAAGGAGCGATCTCAATGATCAACTTGTGTGTCTATGGGGTGCCCCTGCCCTGTATATAAAGGATGGAGGAGGAGGAGGCCGCCAAGGCAAAGGTGCGGCCAGGATATGGATTCCTACTAGGACTCCAAGTCCTAGTAGGAGTCCACCAAAAGGGAGGAAGGAGAAGGAATAGGAGGAGAAGGAGAGGTGTCCGCCCCTTTCCCTAGTCCAATTCGGACTAGAGGGAGGGGGGCGCAGCCTTTTTTTTTTCTCTTCCCACTAAAGCCCATCAAGGCCCATTACTTCTCCCGTAATCCCGTAACTCCCGGTACTCGAAAAATACCGAATCATTCGAACCTTTCCGAACTCGAATATAGTCGTCCAATATATCGATCTTTACGTCTCGACCATTTCGAGACTCCTCGTCATGTCCCCGATCTCATCCGGGACTCGAACTCCTTCGGTACATCAAAACTCATAAACTCATAATATAAGCATCATCGAAACCTTAAGCGTGCGGACCCTACGGGTTCGAGAACTATGTAGACATGACCTAGAACTATTCTCGGTCAATAACCAATAGCGGAACCTGGATGCCCATATTGGTTCCTACATATTCTCTGAAGATCTTTATCGGTCAGACCGCATAACAACATCGTTGTTCCCTTTGTCATCGGTATGTTACTTGCCCGAGATTCGATCGTCGGTATCCAATACCTAGTTCAATCTCGTTCTTGGCAAGTCTCTTTTCTCGTTCCGTAATACATCATCTCACAACTAACACATTTAGTTGCAATGCTTGCAAGGCTTATGTGATGTGCATTACCGAGAGGGCCCAGAGATACCTCTCCGACAATCGGAGTGACAAATCCTAATCTCGAAATATGCCAACCCAACATGTACCTTGGAGACACCTGTAATGTACCTTTATAATCACCCGATTACGTTGTGACGTTTGGTAGCACCAAAGTGTTCCTCGGGCAAACGGAGTTGCATAATCTCATAGTCATAGGAACATGTATAAGTCATGAAGAAAAGCACTAGCAACAAACTATACGATCAGGTGCTATGCTAATGGAATGGGTCATGTCAATCAGATCATTCAACCAATGATGTGATCCCGTTAATCAAATAACAACTCCTTGTTCATGGTTAGGAAACATAACCATCTTTGATTAACGAGCTAGTCAAGTAGAGGCATACTAGTGACACTCTGTAGGTTTATGTATTCACACATGTATTATGTTTCCGGTTAATACAATTCTAGCATGAATAATAAACATTTATCATGATATAAGGAAATAAATAATAACATTATTATTGCCTCTAGGGCATATTTCCTTCAGTCTCCCACTTGCACTAGAGTCAATAATCTAGTTCACATCGCCATGTGATTTAACATCAATAGTTCACATCTATATGTGGTTAACACCCATAGTTCACATCGACATGTGACCAACACCCAAAGGGTTTACTAGAGTCAGTAATCTAGTTCACATCGCTATGTGATTAACACCCAAAGAGTACTAAGGTGTGATCATGTTTTGCTTGTGAGATAATTTTAGTCAACGGGTCTGTCACATTCAGAGCCGTAAGTATTTTGCAAATTTCTATGTCTACAATGCTCGCACGGAGCTACTCTAGCTAATTGCTCCCACTTTCAATATGTATCTAGATTGAGACTCGAGTCATCTAGATTAGTGTTAAAACTTGCATCGACGTAACCTTTTACGGCTAACCTTTTTCACTTCCATAATCGAGAAACATATCCTTATTCTACTAAGGATAATTTTGACCGCTGTCCATTGATCTACTCCTAGATCTCTATTGCACTCCCTTGCCAATCTTAGTGGTAGGGTATGCAATAGATCTGGTACACAGCATGACATACTTTATAGAACCTATGGCTGATGCATAGGGAATGACTTTCATTCTCTTTCTATCTTCTGCCGTGGTCGGGTTTTGAGTCTTACTCAATCTCACACCTTGTAACACAGGCAAGAACTCTTTCTTTGACTGTTCCATTTTGAACTACTTCAAAATCTTGTCAAGATATGTATTCATTGAAAAACTTTATCAAGCGTCTTGATCTATCTCTATAGATCTTGATGCTCAATATGTAAGCAGCTTCACCGAGGTCTTTCTTTGAAAAACTCCTTTCAAACACTCCTTTATGCTTTGCAGAATAATTCTACATTATTTCTGATCAACAATATGTCATTCACATATACTTATCAGAAATGCTGTAGTGCTCCCACTCACTTTCTTGTAAATACAGGCTTCTCCAAAAGTCTGTATAAAACCATATGCTTTGATCACACTATCAAAGCGTTTATTCCAACTCCGAGATGCTTGCACCAGTCCATAGATGGATCGCTGGAGCTTGCACATTTTGTTAGCTCCTTTAGGATTGACAAAACCTTCTGGTTGCATCATATACAACTCTTCTTTAATAAATCCATTAAAGAATGTAGTTTTGACATCCATTTGCCAGATTTCATAAAATGTGGCAATTGCTAACATGATTCGAGACAGACTTAAGCATCGCTACAATTGAGAAAATCTCATTGTAGTCAACACCTTGAACTTGTCAAAACCTTTTTGCGACAAGTCGAGCTTTGTAGATAGTAACACTACTATCAGCATCCGTCTTCCTCTTGAAGATCCATTTATTCTCAATGGCTTGCCGATCATCGGGCAAGTCAACCAAAGTCCATACTTTGTTCTCATACATGGATCCCATCTCAGATTTCATGGTCTCAAACCATTTCGCGGAATCTGGGCTCATCATCGCTTCCTCATAGTTCGTAGGTTCATCATGGTCTAGTAACATGACTTTTAGAATAGGATTACCGTACCACTCTCAGTGCGGATCTTACTCTGGAAGACCTACGAGGTTTGGTAGCAACTTGATCTGAAGTTTCATGATCATCATCATTAACTTCCTCACTAATTGGTGTAGGAATCTTTGGAACTGATTTCTGTGATGAACTACTTTCCAATAAGGGAGAAGGTACAATTACCTCATCAAGTTCTACTTTCCTCCCACTCACTTCTTTCGAGAGAAACTTCTTCTCTAGAAAGGATCCATCTTAGCAACGAAAAACTTGCCTTCGGATCTGTGATAGAAGGTGTACCCAATAGTTGCCTTTGGGTATTCTATGAAGACGCATTTCTCGATTTGGGTTCGAGCTTATCGGTGAAAACTTTTCACATAAGCATCACAACTCAAACTTTAAGAAACGACAGCTTAGGTTTATCGCTAAACCATAGTTCATACGGTGTCATCTCAACGGATTTAGATGGTTGCCCTATTAAACGTGAATGCAGCTGTCTCTAATGCATAACCCCAAAGCGATAGTGGTAAATCGGTAAGATACATCATAGATCGCACCATATCAAAATAAAATACGGTTCTGACGTTCGGACACACCATAACGTTGTGGTGTTCCGGTGGCGTGAGCTGTGAAACTATTCCACATTGTTTTCATTGAAGACCAAACTCGTAACTCAAATATTCATCTCCACGATCAGATCGCAGAAACTTTATTTTCTTGTTGCGATGATTTTCCACTTCACTCTGAAATTCTTTGAACCTTTCAACTATTTCAGACTTATGTTTCATCAAGTAGATATACCCATATCTTCTCAAATCATCTTGTGAAGGTCAGAAAATAACGATACTTGCCACGAGCATCAACACTCATTGGATCGCATACATCGGTATGTATTATTCCCAATAAGTCAAGTAGCTTGTTCCATTGTTCGAGAACGGAGTTTTAGTCATCTTGCCCAAAAGGCACGGTTCGCAAGCATCAAATGATTCATAATCAAGTGATTCCAAAAGTCCATCAGCATGGAGTTTTCTTCATGCGCTTTACACCAATATGACCTAAACGGCAAGTGCCACAAATAAGTTGCACTATCATTATTAACTTTGCATCTTTTGGTTTCAATATTATGAATATGTGTATCACTATGATCGAGATCCAATGAACCATTTTCATTGGGTGTGTAACCATATAAGGTTTTATTCATGTAAGCAGAACAACAATTTATTCTCTTACTTAAATGAATAACCGTATTGCAATAAACATGATCAAATCATATTTATGCTCAACACCAAATAACACTTTATTTAGGTTCCACACTAATCCCGAAAGTATAGGAGTGTGCGATGATGATCATATCAATCTTGGAACTACTTCCAACACTCATCGTCACTTCCCTTCAACTAGTCTCTGTTTATTCGAAACTCCTGTTTGAGTTACTAATCTTAGCAACGAACAAGTATCAAATACTCGGGGATACTATAAACACTAGTAAGGAACACATCAATAACCTGTATATCAAATATACCTTGTTCACTTTGCCATCCTTCTTATCCGCCAAATACTTGGGGTAGTTCCGCTTCTAGTGACCAGTTCCATTGCAGCAAAAGCACTTAGTCTCAGGCTTAGGTCCAGACTTGGGCTTTTCACTCGAGCAGCAACTTGCTTGCCGTTCCTTTTGAAGTTCCCCTTCTTCCCTTTGCCATTTTCCTTGAGACTAGTGGTCTTGTCAACCATCAACACTTGATGTTTTTCTTGATTTCTACCTTCGACGATTTTAGCATCGCGAAGAGCTCGAGAATCTTTTTCGTCATCCCTTGCATACTATAGTTCATCACGAAGTTCTACTAACTTAGTGATGGTGACTAGAGAATTCTGTCAATCACTATCTTATCTGGAAGATTAACTCCCACTTGATTCAAGCGATTGAAGTACTCAGACAATCTGAGCACATGCTCACTAGTTGAGCGATTCTCCTCCATCTTTTAGCTATAGAACTTGTTGGAGACTTCATATCTCTCAACTCGGTATTTGCTTGAAATATTAACTTCAATTCCTGGAACATCTCATATGGTCCATGACGCTCAAAACGCCTTTGAAGTCCCGATTCTAAGCCGTTAAGCATGGTGCACTAAACTATCAAGTAGTCATCATATTGAGCTGGCCAAACGCTCATAACGTCAGATTCGCTCATATTGAGCTAGCCAAACGCTCATAACGTCGCATCTGCTCCTGCAATAGGTCTGTCACCTAGCGGTGCATTAAGGACATAATTCTTCTGCGCAGCAATGAGGATAAACCTCAGATCACGGATCCAATCCGCATCATTGCTACTAACATCTTTCAATACAATTTTTCTAGGAACACATATGAAAACATAGGGAAGCAACAACGCGAGCTATTGATCTACAACATAATTTGCAAAATACTACCAGGACTAAGTTCATGATAAATTAAAGTTCAATTAATCATATTACTTAAGAACTCCCACTTAGAAAAATATCCTCAATTCTCTAAGTGATTGCGTGATCCATATCAACTACACCATGACCGATCATCACGTGTGATGGAGTAGTTTCAATGGTGAACATCAATATGTTGATCATATCTACTATATGATTCACGCTCGACCTTTCGGTCTCCGTGTTCCGAGGTCATATCTTATATGCATAGCTCGTCAAGTATAACCTGAGTATTCCGCGTGTGCAACTGTTTTGCACCCGTTGTATTTGAACGTAGAGCCTATCACACCCGATCATCACGTGGTGTCTCAGCACGAAGAACTTTCGCAACGGTGCATACTCAGGGAGAACACTTCTTGATAATTTAGTAAGGGATCATCTTATAATGCTACCGTCAATCAAAGCAAGATAAGATGCATAAAGGATTAACATCACATGCAATCAATATAAGTGATATGATATGGCCATCATCATCTTGTGCTTGTGATCTCCATCTCGAAGCACCGTCATGATCACCATCGCCACCGGCGCGACACCTTGATCTCCATCGTAGCATCGTTGTCGCCTCGCCAACTATTGCTTCTACGACTATCGCTACTCCTTAGTGATAAAGTAAAGCAATTACATGGCGTTTGCATTTCATACAATAAAGCGACAACCATATGGCTCCTGCCAGTTGCCGATAACTCGGTTACAAAACATGATCATCTCATACAATAAAATATAGCATCACGTCTTGACCATATCACATCACAACATGCCCTGCAAAAACAAGTTAGACGTCCTCTACTTTGTTGTTGCAAGTTTTACGTGGCTGCTACGGGCTGAGCAAGAACCGTTCTTACCTACGCATCAAAACCACAACGATACTTCGTCAAATAGACTCCGTTTAACCTTCTCAAGGACCGGGCGTAGCCACACTCGGTTCAACTAAAGTGAGAGAGACAGACACCCGCCAGTCACCTTTAAGCAACGAGTGCTCACAGCGGTGAAACCAGTCTCGCGTAAGCGTACGCGTAATGTCGGTCCGGGCCGCTTCATCTCACAATACCGCTGAACCAAAGTATGACATGCTGGTAGGTAGTATGACTTGTATCGCCCACAACTCACTTGTGTTCTACTCGTGCATATGACATCAACGCATAAAACCAGGCTCGGATGCCACTGTTGGGGAACGTAGTAATTTCAAAAATTTTCCTACGATCACGCAAGACCATGGTGATGCATAGCAACGAGATGAGAGTGTTGTCTACGTACCCTCGTAGACCAGCAACGGAAGCGTTGACACAACGTAGAGGAAGTAGTCGTACTTCTTCCCGATCCAACCGATCCAAGTACCGAACGTACGGCACCTCCGAGTTCTGCACACGTTCAGCTCGATGACGTCCCTCGAACTCCGATCCAGCCGAGTGTTGAGGGAGAGTTTCGTCAGCACGACGGCGTGGTGACGATGATGATGTTCCACCGGCGCAGGGCTTCGCCTAAGCTCCGCAACGGTATATTCGAGGTGTAGTTTGGTGGAAGGGGGCACCGCACACGGCTAAGGAACGATCTCAATGATCAACTTGTGTGTCTATGGGGTGCCCCCTGCCCCTGTATATAAAGGATGGAGGAGGAGGAGGCCGGCCAAGGCAAAGGTGCGGCCAGGATATGGATTCCTACTAGGACTCCAAGTCCTAGTAGGAGTCCACCAAAAGGGGAGGAAGGGAGAAGGAATAGGAGGAGAAGGAGAGGTGTCCGGCCCCCTTTTCCCTAGTCCAATTCGGACTAGAGGGGAGGGGGGGCGCAGCAGCCTTTTTTTTTTCTCTTCCCACTAAAGCCCATCAAGGCCCATTACTTCTCCCGTAATCCCGTAACTCCCCGGTACTCCAAAAATACCCAATCATTCGAACCTTTCCGAACTCGAATATAGTCGTCCAATATATCGATCTTTACGTCTCGACCATTTCGAGACTCCTCGTCATGTCCCCGATCTCATCCGGGACTCGAACTCCTTCGGTACATCAAAACTCATAAACTCATAATATAACCATCATCGAAACCTTAAGCGTGCGGACCCTACGGGTTCGAGAACTATGTAGACATGACCTAGAACTATTCTCGGTCAATAACCAATAGCGGAACCTGGATGCCCATATTGGTTCCTACATATTCTACTGAAGATCTTTATCGGTCAGACCGCATAACAACATATCGTTGTTCCCTTTGTCATCGGTATGTTACTTGCCCGAGATTCGATCGTCGGTATCCAATACCTAGTTCAATCTCGCATGGCAAGTCTCTTTTCTCGTTCCGTAATACATCATCTCACAACTAACACATTTAGTTGCAATGCTTGCAAGGCTTATGTGATGTGCATTACCGAGAGGGCCAGAGATACCTCTCCGACAATCGGAGTGACAAATCCTAATCTCAAATATGCCAACCCAACATGTACCTTCGGAGACACCTGTAATGTACCTTTATAATCACCCGATTACGTTGTGACGTTTGGTAGCACCCAAAGTGTTCCTCGGCAAACGGAGTTGCATAATCTCATAGTCATAGGAACATGTATAAGTCATGAAGAAAAGCACTAGCAACAAACTATACGATCAGGTGCTATGCTAATGGAATGGGTCATGTCAATCAGATCATTCAACCAATGATGTGATCCCGTTAATCAAATAACAACTCCTTGTTCATGGTTAGGAAACATAACCATCTTTGATTAACGAGCTAGTCAAGTAGAGGCATACTAGTGACACTCTGTAGGTTTATGTATTCACACATGTATTATGTTTCCGGTTAATACAATTCTAGCATGAATAATAAACATTTATCATGATATAAGGAAATAAATAATAACATTATTATTGCCTCTAGGGCATATTTCCTTCACAACCAACCTGGACGTTGCTCTGAAGAGCTAAGCTGGCGTCGTAAGCAGCTTGACTGCCTTCCCGGACCACCTTCATCTGCTCCATCATGATGCCCGCCTGACGTATGGCCTCTGTCGTTGTCAAAACCGGCGGATCTCGGGTAGGGGGTCCCGAACTGTGCGTCTAGGCGGATGGTAACAGGAGACAAGGGACACGATGTTTTACCCAGGTTCGGGCCCTCTTGATGGAGGTAAAACCCCACGCCCCTGCTTGATTAATATTGATGATGTGTGTTACAAGAGTGGATCTACCACGAGATCAAAGAGGCTAAACCCTAGAAGCTAGCCTATGGTATGATTGTCGTTAGTCCTACGGACTAAAACCCTCCGGTTTATATAGACACCGGATAGGGTTAGGGTTACTGAGTCGGTTACAATGGTAGGAGATCTACATATCCAGATCGCCAAGCTTGCCTTCCACGCCAAGGAAAGTCCCATCCGGACACAGGACGAAGTCTTCAATCTTGTATCTTCATAATCTTGGAGTCCGGCCGATGATGATAGTTCGCTATCCGGACACCCCTAGTCGGAACTCCTCGGTAGCCCCCTGAACCAGGCTTCAATGACGACGAGTCAGGCGCGTTGATTGTCTTCGGCATTGCGAGGCGGGTTCCTCCTCCGAATACTTCATAGAAGGTTTTGAACACAAGGATAGTGTCCGGCTCTGCAAAAAAAGTTCCACATAACACCGTAGAGAGAATAATTTTTGCACAGATCTGCTGATGTATCCCGCGGTGTGACATCACACCACGGCCAGGCATTTATATGAATCGTTTTTTATTGTTCCACCTCAGCGCGTTTAGCGAGGCAGTTTCCTTGGCACGTCTTATCAAAGCGTAGATCGTGCCCCCTTATTCCGGGATTCTCATCAATACGGACGTGGGTAACCCAACCATGCCCGTTGCACTAGTAGAAAAAGGGGCTATCGTCCAGGGCAGTTTCGCCAATTAGTCCCGGTTCAATCCAGAACCGGGACCAATGGAGCTATTTGCCCCGGTTCGTGAGCCCAGGGGCCCGGCCGGGCCACGTGGGCCATTGGTCCCGGTTCGTCCGGGCCATTTGATCCCGGTTGGTGGGACAAACCGGGACCAATGGTCCTGGCTCCTGGCCCACCACTATTGGTCCCGGTTGGTGGCATGAACCGGGACCAAAGGCTTCCCTTTAGTCCCGGCTCATGCCACCAACGGGACTAATGGTGCTGCCTATATATACCCCCTTGCTCATGAAAGCGAGCACTCCAGTCTCTGTTTTTCTCTTGCCGAGGGGAGAGGGCTTGGTGGTGCTCTAGCTCACCTCCTATGCACACAAGGTGTTCGATGGAATGCCCGAGCCACACTACTTAAGCTTTCTCCTCTACAAGCTCGACCTCTAACCTCCATTTTCCTCAATATTTGTCTAGGTTTAGCGGTCCGTCACGCCCCGTCCCCGTCTTCACCGCCGTCGATCACCCGCGCCGATCTCATCGCCAGCACCACCGTGGTGAGCCTCTTGTTCTTATCTTCTTTACGAAAGGAAAAATATTCTTACTTGTATTATTTTCTTACTTTTATTATTGCATCTTATATAGTGCGATGGTTTTGGTATCCGCCCCATCGGCCCTCGCCCTGTCTATGATTCGGATGTGGTATATATTATCTTTTCATAACTATTGGTTCATTTATTGTTTATGAAAATTATGCCGACCAACGTGACATAGATTTTATTTATCTAGGAGGTTGTTGAACGGAAATTCCAACCGACCCTATTGTCGAGAGGTTAAATTTAGTTGAAGAAGAAAACAATTTCTTGAAGGAAAAATAAAAAACTTGAGGAGGAGAAGATGATATTGGAGTTGCATGTTGCGGATGTCGCCGATGATCACAAGATCAAGATGGATGCAATGCGCTTGAAGATGAGAAAGATTAGAAAATATGCCATTCATACCGAGGCTTGGTATCATTATGCCGTTGGATCAGTTGTTACCTTGGTTGCGATTATGATCGTATTTGTTTTCACATTGAAATGTTTTACATAGTTTCAATGTATGGTTTAATTAATTTAGATGCTCTGCAGAGCTTTATGTTGTTAGATGAGAACTATGTATGTACTTTGGTTTTATGTGATGATGAACTTCTATTAATTTGGTCACTTAATTATCTATTCATGATGTTCTGTAATGATTTTGACACACTTAATTATATATAATGCACGCAGATGAACCGGCAATGGATGTACGGTGTGCAGACACCTCCGAGTACATTAAGGCGTGCATGCTTTTCTCGAAGTGGCTGAGGCAAACAAGCAGAATGGTTTTATGTGTTGTCCATGCCCTATATGTGGGAATACGAAGTCTTACTCTGACCGGAAAATCCTTCACACCCACCTGCTTTACAAGGGTTTCATGCCACACTATAATGTTTGGACGAGGCACGGAGAAATAGGGGTTATGATGGAAGACGGCGAGGAAGAAGAGTACGATGACAACTATGTGCCCCTGAATACGGTGATGCTCTGAACATCAAGATGCACAGACGATGTGCACGATGGTGCTGCAACGGGCGAAGCTGCTGAAGATCAAGAGGAACCAGACGATGTGCCCCATGATGATGATCTCCGCCGGGTCATTGTCGATGCAAGGACACAATGCGAAAGTCAAAAGGAGAAGCTGAAGTTCGATCACATGTTAGAGGATCACAAAAAAGGGTTGTACCCCAATTGCGAAGATGGAAACACAAAGCTCGGTACCGTACTCGAATTGCTGCAGTGGAAGGCAGAGAATGCTGTGCCTGATAAAGGATTTGAGAAGCTACTGAAAATAATGAAGAAGAAGCTTCCAAAGGATAACGAATTGCCCGACAAGTACATACGCAGCAAAGAAGGTCGATGCCCTCTAGGATTGGAGGTGGAGAAGATACATGCATGCCCTAATGACTGCATCCTCTACCGTGGTGCCTACAAGGATCTGAACGCATGCCGGCATGCGGTGCATTCTGTATAAGATCGACGAGATGACCACTGGTGATGTTGACGGCGAGCCTCCTGGAAGAGGGTTCTGCGAAGGTGATGTGGTATGCTCCTATAATACCACGGTTGAAACGTCTGTTCGTAAACGGAGAGCATGCCAAGTTGATGCGATGGCACAGTGAGGACCGTAAGAAAGACGGAAGTTGAGAGCACCACGACGGGTCGCAGATGGAGAAAAATCGAGAGAAAATACTGGGATGAGTTTGCAAAGGACCCAAGGAACGTATGGTTTGCTTTAAGCGCGGATGGCATTAATCCTTTCGGGGAGCAGAGAAGCAATCACAGCACCTGGCCCGTGACTCTATGTATGTATAACCTTCCTCCTTGGATGTGCATGAAGCGGAAGTTCATTATGATGCCAGTTCTCATCCAAGGCCCTAAGCAACCCGGCAACAACATTGATGTGTACCTAAGGCCATTAGTTGAGGAACTTTTACAGCTGTGGAATGGAAACGGTGTACGTACGTGGGATGAGCACAAAAAGGAGGAATTTGACCTAAAGGCGTTGCTGTTCATGACCATCAACGATTGGCCCGCTCTCAGTAACCTTTCAGGACAGACAAACAAGGGATACCACACATGCACGCACTGTTTACTTGACACCGATAGTATATACCTAGGAAGCTGCAGGAAGAATGTGTACGGGCCATCGTCGATTTCTTCCGACCAACCATCAATGTCGAAAGAAAGGCAAGCATTTCAAAGGCGAGGCAGATCACGGAAGAAGCCCGCCATGCGCATCGGTGATCACGCACTTGCTATGGTCAATGATTTACACGTAATCTTTGGAAAGGGTCCGGCGGACTAGCTGTTCGAATGACGCCGAGAATCACGCACCCATGTGGAAGAAGAAATCTATATTTTGGGACCTACCCTCTGGAAAGACCTAGAGGTCCGCTCTTGATCGACGTGATGCACGTGGACGAAGAACCTTTGCGTGAACCTGCTAGGCTTCTTGGGCGTGTATGGGAAGACAAAAGATACACCGAGGCACGAGAGGACCTGCAACGCTTGCACGAAAAAGAGGGCATGCCTCCAAGCAAGATGAAGGTCCTGCCAGCTACGCTCTTACGAAAGAAGAGAAAGAAATATTCTTTCAATGCCTGCTCAAGATGAAGGTCCCGACCGGCTTCTCGTCGAATATAAAGGAATAATAAATATGCGGAGAAAAGTTCTAGAACCTAAAGTCTCATGACTGCCACGTGATTATGACGCAATCTGCTTCGGTTGCATTGAGGGGCTTCACCGAAAACGTCCGATTAGCCATTGTGAAGCTATGTGCATTCCTCAATGCAATATCTCAGAAGGTGATCGATCTATAAATCGTAGAAACGCTAAGGAGTGATGTGGCGCAATGTCTTGTCAGTTTCGAGCTGGTGTTCCCACCATCCTTCTTCAATATCATGACGCATGTCCTAGTTCATCTAGTCGACGAGATTGTCATTCTGGGGCCCGTATTTCTACACTATATGTACCCCTTGAGAGGTTCATGGGAGTCCTAAAGAAATATGTTCGTAACCGTGCTAGGCCAGAAGGAAGCATCTCCATGGGCCATCAAACAGAGGATGTCATCGGGTTTTGTGTTGACTTCATTCCTGGCCTTAAGAAGATAGGTCTCCCTAAATCGCGGTATGAGGGGAGACTGACTGGAAAAAGGCACGCTTGGAAGGGACTCAATAATATGCATAGACGGATATTCTTGGTCTCAAGCACACTACACAGTTCTACAAAACTCTACCTTGGTGACCCCGTATGTCGATGAACACAAGAACAGTCTGCGCTCCAAATACCCGGAGCAAAGGCGACGATCGGATTACATGTGAACACATCAGACTTTCAGCAGTTGGTTGGAAACACGTCTCGGAGGTGACAGCACTGTTTGTGATGAGCTGTACTTGTTGTCCAGGGACCATCTTCGACTGTAATGATTTGGAAAGGATCGAGATAAATGGGAATACATTTTACACGATTGACCAAGATGAAAAGAGCACCAACCAAAACAGCGGTGTCGCTTTGATGCAGCAACCGACAAGGAAATGACACATATTATGGTTACATAGTAGACATATGGGAACTTGACTACGGAGTAGATTTTAAGGTCCCTTTGTTTAAGTGCAAGTGGGTCAATCTGTCGGGAGGCGGGTGCAGTAGACCCCGAGACGGAATGACAACAGTGGATCTGAAAAATCTTGGGTACACTGACGAACCATTCGTCCTAGCCAATGATGTGGCACAGGTTATCTATGTGAAGGACATGTCTACCAGACCGAGGAAAAGAAAAGATAAGGAAGCGAATACATCATACAATGAGCCAAAGCGCCACATAGTTCTTTCAGGAAAAGGGACATCCCGGGAGTGGAGGGCAAGATGCAGGACATGTCTCAAGAGTATGAAAAGTTTCATGAAATTCCCCCTTCAAAGTCAAGGCTGACCCAAGCATCCCGATAAGCGATGAAGATTATCCATGGTTACGGCGCAATAAGCAACGACACAAGCGAAGAAAAAGTGAAGACTTTCTCCATAACTATTATGATGATACCATGCCAACTTTGTAACACACGAGTATGATACCATTGTCCGTTTTGTTCATGAACATGCTATGCCAACTTTTTCAGAGTTCATTTGAAAACTATGAATTTGAAAACCTCGCCAACCGAAGGGCGCTCACACCGGTTTATAAGCCCGTCCCTCTACGCCTTGTTGAGCTCACAAACTTGTGATTCACACAAATTTCAAAGAATTCAAATTTTATAAAACAAATGGCACAAACAGAAAGTTTATAATTGTTCTAAAACAAATGGCACTAACAGAAAGTTTATAATTTTGCTGACCTAAAAGCAAAAAGAATTAAAAAATAAAGCAAAAAACCAAAAGAAAATAAATAATGCAGAAAACAAAACAAAAAAACTTGAAAAAAAAAATAAAAATAGCAACAATAAGCATTTTGTTGTAAGTAGAAACAAAATAAAATAAATAAAGCAACAAAGAAAAAAAAAAGTGTTTTCGAATTTTAAAACTAATGGCACTAACAGAAAGTTTATATTTTTTCTAAAACTAAAAGCACTAACAGAAAGTTTATAATTTTGCTGACCTAAAAGCAAAAAGAATTAAAAATAAAGCAAAAACCAAAAGAAAATAAATAATGCAGAAAACAAAACAAAAAACTTGAAAAAAAATAAAAATAGCAACAATAAGTATTTTGTTGTAAGTAGAAACAAAATAAAATAAATAAAGCAACAAAGAAAACAAAAAAGTGTTTTCAAATTTTAAAACTAATGGCACTAATAGAAAGTTTATATTTTTCTAAAACTAAAAGCAAAAAGAAATAAAATATAAAGCAAAAAAACTGCCACCCTCGGCCCCCACGGCCTGAATACGACTAGAAACCCTACATGGGCCAGATTCAGGCCCGCAGAGGCCCAATAGGCCCACAGCAGTAGCAAGTTTAGGCCCAAAGCCTGCATTAGAGAGGAGCTCGAAAGGGAGGCACACCAGCTTATAAACCAGTGCGGCGCCTTCAACTAGCGATGTGGGACTAAACTTTTGGGCTGGGCAGCACAAGGTTTGATCCCGGTTGGTGGCACCAACCGGGACTAAAAGATTGGTCCCGGTTGGTGGCACCAACCGTGACTATTGCCCCTTTAGTCCGGTTGGTGCCACCAACCGACCAAAGGCCGCCGCCCGCCCTTTGGGCTGCTGAAATTTGGCCTTTGGTCGGTTGGTGGCACCAACCGGGACTAAAGGTGGAATTAGTCCCGGTTGGAGCCACGAACCGGGACTAATGCCCTTGCTATATAAGAAAACACTTGGGATATTTCAGATTCATCGCCCATTTGCCCCAACCTCCCCGACGCCGCCAGCTGCCCCGACGCCGCTTAACGCCTGTCGCCGTCGCCGCCACGCCGTCGTCACCATCGCCGTCGCCAGCGCCCGTTATCGCGCCTGTCGCGCCGCCGTCGCCGCCGCCGCCCCCGCCTTGCGTCGTCGCCGCACCACATCTGCCCCAAAGCCGTCGCCGTCCCGCCCCGTCGCCGCGCCCTCGCCGTCGCCGCCCTACCTCCGCGACCTCGCCGACCTCGCCCGCCGCCGCCCCTGCCTCCCGACCTCGCCGTCGCCTCCGCCTCCCCGCCGCCCGTCGCGCGACCTCTCCGTCGCCTCCGCCTGAGTGAGCCCTCAGACCTGCCCCCCCCTGCCGCCGCCGCCATGATTTTTTTTGCATATGTGTTGATCTAATGTTTTTTTTTCATGTATATATATTGATGTATGGATATATGTATGATGCTTTTTTGCATATGTGTTGATCTAATGTTTTTTTTTTCTGCATATATATGTGATGTTTTTATTTTGTTTTCTGCATATATATGTATGATGCTTTTTTATTTTGTTTTCATATGTATGATGGCTTTATTTTGTTCATCAGAGAGGCGGGGACGTCGAGGAAGTTGTACTGTTTAGAGTTAGGGTAAATGAGGAAGAATGAAAATAAGGAAAAAGAATAAAAGAGGAAGAAGGAAGAATGAGAAGACGAGGAGAAAAAAATAAGAAGAGGAAGTAGAAGGAAAAAGGAGAAGAAGAAGGAATAGAGGAGAAGAAGAAAAATTTCTTCTTCTCCTCTTTTCCTTCTTCTTTCTCTTTTTTCTTCTATTTTTTCTTTTTTCTTCTTCTTCTCTTTTTTATTCTTCTCATTTCTTCTTCTTCTTCTTCTTCTTCTTCTTCTTCTTCTTCTTCTTCTTCTTCTTCTTCTTCTTCTTCTTCTTCTTTTATCGGGAACGAGGGTGTCGAGGATCGCTGAGGGGTCGACGGTGGGAACTAGGCTAGAGGGTCGAGAGGGTCACAGAGGGGTCGAGGGCCGTCGAGGCCGGGTCGAGGGTCAATGTTTTGAGGGTCGAGGGTCGTCGAGGGCGGTCGAGGTTTCGAGGCACAAGGGTTTGAGGTTCGAGGGTTCTAGGGTCGAGGGTTCGAGGGTTCTAGGGTTCGAGGGTTCTAGGGTCGAGAGGTTCGAGGGTTCTAGGATCCGAAGGAAGAAGGAAGAAGAAGAAGAAAAGAATGAGAGGAAAAGAAAAGAAGAGGAGAAGAAGAAAGGAATAGAGGAGAAGAAGAAAAATAGAATTTTTTCTATTTTTCTTCTTCTCTCTATTCTTCTTCTTCTTCTCTTTTTTTTCTTCTTTTTCTTCTTCTTCTTCCTTCTTCCTTCTTCCTCTTTTCTTTATTTTCCTTATTTTCCTTTCTCGAGGGATAAGAAGAAAAGAAGAGGAGAAGAAGAAAGAAAGGAATAGAGGAGAAAGAAGAAACTTTGACACGAGGGGGGTACGATACCCCTCCCCGATAACATTATTTTCCCATGTATATGTATGTTGCGTCGTTGTCGATATAACGAGGGTGTCGAGGATCACCGAGGGTCGACGGTCGGGAACTAGGGTAGAGGGTCGAGGGTCGTTAAGGGTCAAGGGTCGAAGGTTTCGTGGTCGAGGTCCCTATAGTGTCAAAGTATTGAAGAAATCCATGGCTTCATCATTAGCGGAGTAACCATGGCATGATGGTGCAGAAGTCCTCAAAGTTGTTCGGAATGGAGTCCGGATAGGATAATTTGCCTTTTGCTGAACTTTGTACCAAAAGCTAATTATCCTATCTGGGACTCCGCTCCAAAACAACTTTGAGAGCTTGCACCATCATGCACCTGTTACTTACTAATGATGAACACATGGTTTTGTTGAATCCTTTGACACTACGCAACCTCCCGACCCTCGGCGATCTTGACCCTTGACCTCGACCGCTCGGCGATCCACGACCCTCTACCCCTACAAGGCGTCGATGCCCACGTCACTTGTGGGACATAGATGTAATGTTCAACGCCGACCCCTCCCGATAGCTTCAACACGTGGGGGGTCGATACATACCCCTCCTAGCTTGAAGCGTTCTCGAGGCCACCCCTAACCCTTGAAGCGTTGTCGAGGCCACCCCAAACCCTAGAGAAGCAGCGTCGAGGCCACTAATATGATTCCTTATTGTGATTAGCTAGCTAGTTCTCGTTGGCACTAATATATCCATATCTGTCATGTTTGAATAATAATTGCCATGTTGTAAATATTTGTAGAAACTATGGACACCCCCGAGACGAAGCACAAGAAGCGTTGTTGAGGGACATAATCGCACACGGAAGTGATGCCGTCTCCTCGATGATGTTTCTCAACGTCGACAACGATGGTCTGGAAGGAGAGGGTGAAGAAGCAGCTAGCTATGATTTACATGGCTCCGATGACCCAATGCTGGTGCAAGAAGGAGAGGGTGAAGAAGTAGACCGTGAGGACGGCTCCGGTGATCACCAAACCGAGTCCGGCCAGGTATATATATTAGTTAAGCCTGTGCTGACTAGCTCTCGTCTTTGTTTTGGTATATATGTACACATATTAATTAACTCTCGTCTTTGTTCTTTTTTCTAGCCCTCCGGATCGAGCACAACTTCGGTAAAGAGGCGAGGCCCGAAGAAAAAGTTGAGCTCGGATGAAAAGTTTGAGATCATACAAATCGCGTATGACGGCCAACCGATTGAACCCTACCGGACAAAGAAGGCATTTGTTGCTCGGTCAGGGGTTCGGTTAGGGACAAGATCCCGATCAGCATCCACCAATGGTATAAGCCTAAGAACGAAGACCACGAGGTGTCTTGTGTCAATGATATGCAGAAAAATGATCTTTGGACTGAGCTGAAGTCAAATTTTACCCTACCGCCAGAGGATGATCCGGAGAAGCCAGTAATAGAGCCATTAATCAAGTCTTTTGCTCTTAAGAAGATGGCAGAACTATTCAGGAATTGGAAGAAAGACCTCAATACGTATGTCGAAAAAATGAGACACCAGAATTCACGGGCAAATATGAGAAGATCAGAGATGATGGCCCGCATTTGTGGCCTACAAGACATCGGAAAAGAGTAAAAAGATGTCAGCGACAAACAAGAGAAATGCTGTGAAGAAGAAGCTTCACCATCTGCGGGTCGGTGGCTACCTCATAGCCCGCCTAAGTGGGCCAAGGCTGAGAATGATCTGCTTGATAAAGGGATCGAACCGAGACAATGAACTGGCCAGACCGTTGCCGGACTTGGTTCTTCGGGGCCGGCGGATCCTTGGACCCTATAACGGGGAAGTGCATTTGGACGGACGAACAATTGGACATACCAGTAAAGAGGCTTAAGCATTATATCGAAGCAGCGCAGCAAGGGAAGTTCGTTCGAGACAGGAGAAGGACGAGCTCACAATGGCCCTCGGGAATCCTGAGCACCACGGACGGACACGAGGCACGCCAGCTCCCTTTCGTGGAAGGCTGGATTTCGGACGCAGGGGTTACAAAACCCATGAGAGGAGGAAGAAAGCTGGAGCAGAGCCTAATGCAGGCGCTGCACGAAAGGGTAATGGGGCTAGAGGAGCGAGAAGAGGAACGAGAAGCAGCAGATCACAACAAGCGACCTGCGAAGCTTCCCGAAGCTACCCCGCCATCTCAGCGGAGAAGCGGCGTGGCTTCCACCGAGCTGCTTCAGCGAGCAGCATGCCTTGGCGGCTCCTGCCAGCTATCCCGTGGATGCTATCACGGATGCTGAAAGTTGCCACCTTATGGCGCAATGGAGCAATTTGAAGGTCAAAGCGGCTGTTGGCTCTTTATCCTACTAAACCCGACTCAACTTTTCACCGGCCGATTCCGAAGGATATGCTAAGGTGATGGTCGATGAAATAACGGAGGATTTGAGGACCTCCGGCTTGACCACCCTACCGGTGAAGGGAGTATCGGCTGGGTTTTGCTCAAGACTCCATGCCTATGGCGGAAGGATCTCATCAACCTTCCGAACTGGGCGCCTCCGCCTCCTCCTCCTCCTCCGCGAGTCAGGCACTCCGCCTCCTCCTCCTCCTCCGGCGAGTCGGGCACTCCGCCTCCTCCGCCTCCTCCTCCGGCGAGTGGCGATCAGGGCACTCGGCGGCTCCTTCTCCGGCGCATGGCGGCACTCCTTCTCCTTCTCCGCTTTGCACCGGCGCATCCGGCAGCCAGCCTCCTCCTTCTCCGCCTCGTCGGCAAGGCGGAAGAGACCGCCGCCGCTCCGGCTGCTCCGGCGTCGTAGTCCTTCTCCTCCGCCTCGTAAGCAAGGAAAGAAGACATCCGCTCCGTCTGCTCTGCGGCGTCTAGCAGTACAGCCAAAGGCGGGAGGAGATCTGATTCGGTCCTTCTCTGAAGACTCCAGAGAAGTTACCGTACGAGAGGAGCGAGGAGGAAAACGCGAAGATCGTGCAGACCGAAGTGGATGACTGGTTTCAAGGGTTGAAAGCAAAGAGACATCCACCTCCGGAGGAGAAGGTAGATCCGGTCAAAGCGAAGCGCACTGCTGCCCTGGCAAAACCACCCAAGTCTCCGCGAAAGGCAACTATGAGCGCATTATTGGAAAGGCATTTGCCGAAGCGGAGAGATCGGGAAGTACTGTCAGTGATCAAAGGATGAAAGAACGACGAGCTGGGAAACAAATTGCCCAGCTCGGCGAACAAGCGAAGCAATCGTGCCCCCGCTCAAAGGTGCCTGCTAGCGACATCGTCGATCCGAGGATGGTGCCGGTTATGGCAATCCTGAAGATTACCGCCTGACGATGTACAATTTGATTTCTTGGAGGTGCAGATACAAAGATACGAGTATGGGAAGCCTCTCATCAAAGATGAAAGCTCTCTAACAACGATGATGCGAAGATTGCATGATTGGTACATGAAAACCTGCAAAGAGTCGAGGAGGAATACTTTGTATGTGAGAGTTAAAAGGAGCATGACCTCCTTGGAATTGAACTGTTGCCTATTCCATTTGAGGAGTTCTATCAGTTTTCAATCAATTGGCCCTCGATAAAGCAACGGTCACCTGCTACTCGTCTGTAAGTAGTACTACTTCTGTCATTAAGTATCTCTATATAACTCAGCTCTTTCATTGCATGTATTTATAAATATCCTCACTATATTATGCAGATTGAAGATCGCAGAAATGAAGAAAAAACAAGTGGGTGATATTGGGTTCATTAACACATATCTCATCGATGCAAATGAGGTTAAATATCGTGCCAAGGAAACCGAGGCCAACTTGCTACGATCGTTGGAAATAAATGAACACAAAAATACAATACTCTTTCCTTACAACTACACGTGAGTGTTCTTGTCTTGTGGCATATTCGGTTTCCTTATTTAGTCCAGGTTATAGAAATGTAATATTGATGAGTTATGCATGCGTGCGCAGGTTCCACTATATTCTCCTAGAGATTAAGCTTGAGCAGGGAGTAGTAACTGTCTTAGACTCGAGACAAAAAGATCCCAAGGAGTATGCGGACATGACTGAAATGCTCGAGAAGTAAGTTAAATCGATCATTATCCACCATATCAGCAACTTTGTTCATTTCTGATATCAAGTAATTGTTTTCTTTGTATGGCAGGGCTTGGGAAAATTCACCAAAAAGCTCGGGACTACCGAAGAAGCTGCAATTTAGACACCAAAGTAAGTACTATATAGTAGCATATTCCACGCGCATCTCCTAGTGATTCAAGCGCTAGTTTCATCAATACCATTTAGCATGTGCTTGCTAATTATCAGTTTGATTGACCTCTGTTTCTTGTAAAGTGGTTGTGGCAGGAACAAGGGAATGATTTCTGTGGATACTACGTTTGCGAGTCCATCCGCCACACGACCTGTGAGAGGGCTACTCCGACAAACAATTTGAAGTGCGTAAATAAAATATTCACAATTTTATTTTATTACCATCATTTGTGTTGAGTTTCATTCATTCATATATATATATATATATATATATATATATATATATATATATATATATATATATATATATATATATATATAGACCCCTTTCTTAAAATTAGATGTTTGAGCGGGATGAACTCCTAGCACCAGATCGCATACGAGCAATTCAAGAGGAATTGGCGGCATTCTTTCTTGACTATGTGATCGCTGAAGGCGGGAATACCATGTGGACCACGCGTCCGTATTGTAAAAGATAATTATTGTATATATGTAGCGGTAGTGTCGGATAGATATACGAGAACTTGTTGTTCGACCAATCTCTCGGAGAAGGAGAGGTGGTCGATATCACTTCTCTCTGTATGCATATATGTTCATGACGATCTTACATTTGCTTAATTACTAGCTAGCTAGCATGTCTAGTTAGTCCTCTCTATACGTATGTATAGTACGTAGCGTCGACTAAGCACGGACAAAAGAAAGGACACTTTTCTCTATTAATTAGCTAGCTATAGCACAATATATGAAACACCTAAATTAACCCCCAAAACCCCCAAACCCCCCCTTTTGAAAAAAAAACAAAACCAGAGCCAAAGAAATCTTGACGCGTGGATGCCTATTGGTCCCGGTTGGTGCCACCAACCGGGACCAAAGGCCCTCCTACTGGGCTCAGCGGACAGGCCACGTGGAGGCCCATCTGTCCCGGTTCTGGATAGAACCGGACTAAAGGGTGAGGGTATTAGTACCGACCCTTTAGTCCCGGTTCATGAACCGGGACTAAAGGCCCTCACCAACCGGGACTATAGGCCCTTTTTCTACTAGTGTTAGCCTGCCTTCTCTATCGAAGGTGAATCCTAATCGGCCACGGGGTGGGCTCTTGGTATTCAAGCTCTTTATAATGAGACCAAGGCCCTCTTCTTCTTTACACCCTCCATCGAGTTCGCCTCGCGCTTCGAGTTCCAACACCCAAAGCTTTAGATTCAGGCGCTTCGGACTTTCGGCGATGTCGGCTCCGACCAGCATGGCCGATGGGTGTCTTCCTCCGTTCTGAAGAAGATGTGCTAAAGCTGCGAGGCGCCGGTATCTAACCGGCGAGATCTCGCGATAGGCTGCCTGCACCAGGGCAGGTCATTCCCACTCCTGAGCCCAGCGAGAAGCGTGGTGTTCGTGTCCCACTTCCTTGGGTTTAGGCTTCCGATGGACCCCTTTGTGCGGGGCTCATGTTTTATTACGGGCTTGACTTCCATGACTTGAATCCGGAGTCCATCCTCCATATCTCGTCATTCATTGTCGTATGTGAGGCCTTCCTCCATATTACCCCCCACTTTGGATTGTGGCTCAAGACCTTCAAGGTAGAGCCAAAGATGATCAAGGGGCAGCAAGCGGAGTGCGGAGGGGCGGTTGAGGGAGTCCCGGATTAGGGGGTATCCGGATGGCCGGACTACCGTCATCGGTCGGACTATCATCGGCCGGACTATCATCATCGACCGGACTCCAAGACTATGAAGATACAAGATTGAAGACTTCCCCCGTGTCCGGATGGGACTTTCCTTGGCGTGGAAGGCAAGCTTAGCGATACGGATATGTAGATCTCCTACCATTGTAACCGACTCTATGTAACCCTAGCCCTCTCCGCTGTATATATAAACCGGATGGCTCTAGTCCGTAGGACTCGAAGAACAACAACCCTTACAATCATACCATAGGCTAGCTTCTAGGGTTTAGCCTCCTTGATCTCGTGGTAGATCCACTCTTGTAAACATCCACAATATCAATATCAATCGAGCAGGACGTAGGGTTTTACCTCCATCAAGAGGGCCCGAACCTGGGTAAAACGTCGTGTCCCTTGTCTCCTGTTACCATCCGCCTAGGCGCACAGATTCGAGACCCCTACCGAGATCCGCGGTTTTGACACCGACATTGGTGCTTTCATTGAGTGTTCCTCGTGCCGTCACCGATAGGAAGGATGCCTCCTCCCGTCTTCAAGGACGGTATTTTCGCTAAAGGAGCCTTGGCGCCGCCAAACTATCCGCTAGGTGGTTTTCTTATGACCGCTTGTCCGCCACCGCTCGACAATGACCTCTCAAGTCGTCAAAGCAATTTTCACGTCAGCTCGAATTCGCCGAGCGGCTGGATCAATAGAGCTCGCGTCCAGAAGCGAGCTCTTGGATCGCATCGCCGCCCTGGGAGTCGCTACAGACTACAAACAGATCGGGCTTAAAACCGATCTGAGAGAGATTAACTCTCCCCAGGTCACCCACCACGCTGCAGTGGTAGAGGAACGATGCGGCGATGCTTCTCCTATATTGAAAACTAGTCATGTCCGGGCTCCCGAACCCCCCATGCCGGATTCCCGCGGAGGGGCGGACTTCGATCAAGCACTCGAACTTAAAGTCGCATCGGACCTGACTCGTCGGACAACGTCCAGCAATCAAGCTTCAAATTGAAACTTCTCGGCCACGAGCCTTGAGATGGCTAGGGTTCCGGACTTAATTCCACCCGCCCGCCCAGACATATGCGATCTATCTCTAATCCGGCAAGAGCCCGCTGAGACGGTACATCACTACTGGGCCAGATTCCTCCTGGTTATGGACAGGATAAAGGACTGCCGAGAGGAAGCATAATCTCAATTTTTGCAATAATTGCACGGATGAGGAATCTTGAGCGCCGTCGGCCGCGTGAAATTACACGCCACGACTGGCGTCCATAGTACTGAAAGTCTTGTGCGATGGAGAGTTTCCGGACAACCAAAAATAAGTTTTGGGACAATCCGGCCCCAAATACAACCCTAGTCCGCAACAAAAGGGTGCATTACACTCGGGCACCCGATACAAAAACCAAAAAGCAAAAACCCCATAGAGGGCACGGAACCGTACTAGAGGGATGGCTCAGCGGACCCTGTAAAATTCACAGTACGGAAGGCGCCGCCCCAACACATAGCCTCCGAGCATGTTGGATATTACGGCAGGTGGCCAAAAGTGGAGAGGAGCTTCTAGCCCTAGAAAACCACCCCAACAACATCGGTACGGTATCAATAGTCTTCGAGACTTTCGCATCAAATAATATGCGGAAACGAACAATCCGCAGCCTCGCCGAAGTCTACCAAGTAGCAACAACCAATCCATGGAGCGACACAGCCATCACCTTCAACGCCAGCGACGAACCTACATTCCGGACAGCCCGAGCTCCAGCCGCACTGGTACTTAGTCCAATAGTAGACGGCTTTCGACTTACGAAAGTCCTCATGGATGGCGGCAGCGGATTAAACCTCATCTACGAGGAAACCCTTCAAAAAATGGAAATAGACTGGAACCGTATTGAGCGAAGCAGCACAACCTTTAGAGGAATAATCCCTAGCCGGGAGGCGCGCTGCACAGGAAAAATCACACTCGATGTGGTATTCGGCTCGCCGGACAATTACAGATCCGAAGAAGTCACGTTCCAAGTGGCCCCGTTCAACAGCGGATATCACGCTATATTAGGACGAGAGGCATTCACAATTTTTCAAGCCGTACCCCATTACAGGTACATGAAGCTCAAAATGCCTGGCCCGGCGGCATAATCACTCTCGTTAGTGATCCGGACATAGCACTCCGCGCCGAAAACACGACAGCCGCATTAGCCCTAGAGGCACTATCCGAAGCCCTAGCAGCAGAGGAACTCACCACGCTGCGCACTACGGTGAATAGGGACGATGTGATACTCGATAAGAGATCCAAGTCCACCTCCTTTAAACCAGCAGATGAAATAGTAAAATTCCAGGTCCACCCAACGGACCCGACAAAGACGGCCTCCATCGGGGGGCAATTGAACCCTGATGTAGACGCCGCACTGCGAGAATTCCTTCGGGAAAATTGGGACATTTTTGCCTGGCACCCGGATTGGCTAGCAAATCTGGTAATGGTACCAAAGAAGGACAAATCCTAGCGCCTATGTGTCGATTTCAAAGACCTAAATAAAGCCTGCCCAAAGGATCCCTCCCCTCCCTCAAGATCGACCAAATCACCGATGCCGCTGCGAGGCACGATTCATTGTGCTTCCTAGACGCATACTCCGGCTATCATCAAATCAAGATGGCAGAAGCGGATCAAGCCGCAACTGCATTCATTACTCCATATGGACCATTCTACTTCAACACGATGCCCTTCGGACTTAAAAACGCCGGCGCAACATATCAGCGCATGATTCAGACATGTCTGGCTACCCAGATCGGCAAAACAGTAGAGGCATACGTAGACGACGTAGTCGTCAAAACTAAACACGTCGAGACTCTAGTAGACGACTTGAGGCTCACATTGGACAACCTCAGAGCATATGACATCAAGCTGAATCCGGAAAAATGTGTTTTCGGCGTACCAGCCGGAAAACTGTTGGGCTTCATCGTATCCGGTAGAGGAATTGAAGCAAACCCAGCCAAGATCCGAGCTCTGTCACAGCTAGATACCCCAAAGACCTCAAGCAAATACAAAATTGATGGATGCGTGGCGGCTCTAAGCCACTTCATCTCCGTCTAGGAGAAAAGGCATTACCCTCTATCGCCTCCTTAGGCGCACCGAACACTTTGAGTGGATGGATGCTGCCACCGCCGGACTCGAAGAAATAAAGGCCATATTGGCAACAATCCGGTCTGGCTGCGCCCAACCTGGGCGAACCAATGTTGTTATACATCGCAGCTACGCATCAAGTTGTAAGCGCGGTACTGCGTCGTCGAACGAGAAAAAGAAGGGCATAAATTCCCTCTTCAAAACCAGTATACTACGTATCCTTTGTGTTAACCCCTCGCAAGTCCATTACCCGCACTATCGAGAAGATAGCATACGCGGTGTTCATGGCGCCCGGAAGCTCGACACTACTTTCAAGAGTGTTCGATAACGATGGCCTCTGAAGTACCACTTAACGACATTATAAACAACATGACGCGCGGGCAGGATTGCAAAATGGGCCATTGAGCTCTTACAATTTGATATATCTTACAAACCTCGGCGATCTATAAAGTCACACGTTTTGGCTGACTTTGTCGCTGAATGGACCGAAGCCGAACTCCCTAAAGAATACGGCGCATACTTCAATTGGATTATGCGACGGCTCTAAAATGTTAGCGGATTGGGGCTGGCATCGTATTAGCGTCCCGACCGGGACACAGTCCAATACGTGCCAGATAATGTACACGGACTCCAACAACGCAGGCGAATACGAGGCCCTTTACATGGTCTCCGGATGGCAATCTCCATGGGCATTCAATGCCTAGAGGTGCGCGATTCAAACCTCGCAATATCCCAAATAAACGGAGACTTTGACGCCAAAGATCCGAAAATGGCAGCATATCGCAACGCTGTCCTAAAAATGTCAGCCCGGTTGAAGGACTTGAATTCCATCACGAGCCGGGATAATAACCAAGCAGCCGACGATCGGCACGCATTGGCGCAAAACGCGACGCTGTCCC
Source organism: Aegilops longissima (assembly GCA_021605205.1). Classification (NCBI taxonomy): domain Eukaryota; kingdom Viridiplantae; phylum Streptophyta; class Magnoliopsida; order Poales; family Poaceae; genus Aegilops; species Aegilops longissima. Next base: position 38,627,601 of record CM038682.1, on the reverse strand, counting down.
TCCTAACATCTTCCCGAACGGCTCTTCAAGCCATCCGTACTATGGGAAGAGGAGTCGGAACTAACAAACCAGAACAAGCCGCACCAACCGGTGATTCAGCCGATGATATAACACCTTCCGCCCATGACATAATGGCAGTAATTGCCCGTGGACAGAACCATTCCTCGCCTACTTGCTTAGGCAAGAGCTTCCGAAGACCAAAATGAGGCCCGCTGCATTGTCCGTGATCTAAAGCCTACAAGGTCTATGAGGAGAACTTTATAAGAAAAGTACAACCGAGTCCTTCAAAGGTGTATCTCCAAGAGGAAGGGCGAAACCTCTGGCTGAAATTCATGCGGACTAGGCGGACACCACGCCGCAGCTCGGGCCCTTGTAGGAAAGGCATTCCGTACAGGATTTTACTGGCCGACGGCCCGAGCAGATGCTCAGGACTTAGTCCAAAGATGCGTCGGTTGTCAGCTCTTTGCTAGTCAGAGCCATATGCCACCCACCGCCCTCAAAACTATACCCATTACCTGGCCGTTCATGTCTGGGGCTTGACATGGTTGGACCACTTAAAGGGGGAACCCACAAGCAAAGGTACCTATTGGTCATGGTGGATAAATTCACCAAATGGATAGAGGCCAAGCCAGTTAAAACGGCAGAGTCCGGACTAGTGATAGACTTTATATCCGGGGTAGTACACCGTTATGGTGTCCCCCACAGCATCATCACCGATAACGGCACGAACTTCACCGCCGATGATGTTAAATCAAGGTGCAAAAATATGGGCATCAAGCTCGATTACGCTGATCTATCATCCTCAAACCAATGGTCAAGTGGAACGAGCAAATGGTCTAATAATGAGCGCATCAAACCCGGACTAGTGCGGTCCCTTACGAAATCTGACACGACTTTGGGTAGAGGAGCTCAACCAGACTGGGGCTGCGGACAACGCCTAACCGTACTACCGGATTCACACCATTTTTATGATATACGGCGCAGAAGCAGTTTTGCCCTGCGACATCATTCATGACTCACCTCGAAGCGCATGTACGAAGAAAGAGAAGCCGAGTTGGATTGGCAGGACAGCTTGGACACATTGAGGAAAGAGCGACGTCGCCAAGGCTCGTTCCGCATTCTATCAGCAGCAGGCTCAAGATATCAAAGCAGAGAAGTACGGGCCAAGACTTACAACGTTGGCGAACTGGTTCTACGCTCACGGACAAGAAAAGGACAAGCTCAAGCCCAAATGGGAAGGCCCTTCATCATCGATCAAGTCCTGACCGGCGGGCGCACTGCGTCTTAAATGCATCGGATAACCGACTCGAGCCGAACCCATGGAACGCAGCCCGCCCGACGATTCTATGCCTAGCGCGGACTAAGAGTTCGTCCCTTTCCCCGCCCAAATTTTTTTTCTCCTCAGCTGCCTTTTGTTCATCTTTTCTTCTCAACCCTATTCATCCAAGCCTTAAAGGGCCTACTTGCATAACGCTCGCGAATTGATGTGCTATCCGCACTCATTATACTCGGGGCTTCTTTACCGAAGCTTAATTATACGGGCTTCATGCCCATCACATGCGTCATGCCTCCACATGTACCTTTTATTCACCATTATATGCATCGATATGACTTAAGTTTTGGCCAAGCTGGGTTGCTGGCTCCTATGCTTACCCCACGTTCCCGATTGTTCGGCTAGGAGGTAAAGGAGCACCTCTGCGATTATTATTGCTGGTCAGCCGGATGTGTACCTCAGACTGGGTGAAGCCAAAGCTAGCGTTCTTAAGGGAATATTCGGTCGGTGACTTAAAAGATGATTTTTATCCACTTATTTATCTGCCCCAGATGTTTCTCTCGTTTTTGCAGTCCGGACATGCACTTTAGGGCATGCCACCCCAGAGGAAAGGAACCCTTAACGGAACTATTCTCCCGGAAGATGTTTCTTACTACCCATGTAATATAACATAACTAGTTGGGCACTTGTCCGATAAAGCACCGATGACCCTACGCCTGGTCTCCATGCATACCCTGGTTGTTTCATAACCGAGAAGGTATTCGGACACACTCGGACTCTAGGGTCCCGAGGTCGGGCTTAAAAGGTCGGCAAAGATAAACGATCTACAATCCGGCTAGAAGGCATTTTATATGTCATTTTATAATACATTGTCAAATCGGTGATTGTATTCTCCTCAATCCCGTCTAACAGGTTGTCTAATTTACAGTCCTGTTGGGAAAATTTAGCGCCAACTCCACTTGGCGTATACTAAACTCACAGGGATCTCCTTCCCATCGGGCCCCACAGGTCCGACTTCGGCCATGTGGTTGGGATCCGCCTTCTTGTACCGCGTCTTTACCATGGCCCAGGCCTCCCTGGCACCTCGCGGCAGGCCGTAATCTTCCATAAATGGAAGCGCTGCCGCACTCCCTGCAGCTTCTCCGCAAGCTCCCCAAGACCCTCGGGTATGGGGAAGGATGGCCATAACGCCTGGATGACGCCGCTCATTGCCTGCCGAAATCGTTCGATCAGTTGCAACAATTCGGGAAGTTGATCACCCGTTGATACGGGCATCTCCTCCGCAGGGCGACCTGTGAGCATACCTGCAGACATATTCTGCCAAATTGACTTCCTCGCCGAACTCTTCTTTTCAAAGGAGTTCGCTCGAGCACTTACTATATATGCCGCGATGAAGCCGCTGATTCTCCTTCATGGAGCCCGACAGCTCGGCCCGAACGCCTTTCAGCTCTTCTCCAAGCTGGGCATGGGCATCCTGGAGCTTGTTCCTCTCATGCTGCACCGTATGCAGCACCCTCTCGCTGGCCTTTAGTTGGCGCAGAAGTTCTTGTCTGTCCGGATCTTGTCCGGCAGCACCTGCAACGTCATTTTTCTTTCAGGCTTGCGCAAAGGTCAAACGCTACTTATCTTTCTAAAATAATGCGTTACCAGGAGAGGTCCCTGCGTTTCCTCCTACGCCAGAAAGTGCGGCCTCCAGTTGGGCCTTGCACTCTTGCAGCTCCTGAGACAGTTGGGTATTCTTCTCGGTAAGATCCTACGTTTCATATGATCCTTAAATCAGTAAATATAACTACTTTAAGTCTCGGGGGCTACTGGCATATATAACTATTAAATTCTCTTACCCGTATGTCTTTTACATACTGCTCCGTGGCTCTGATAAAACCATCTTGAGCAGCACGAAGGTGCGCGTCCCCTGTGTTAAAGGCATTCAACGCCTCAGGGGAGAACCACGCGTCACGAAATACTGTCCGGCGGCGCCTGTGATTCTAGGCACTCTCCACCTCAGACTTGGTGGCGGACAGTCTGTCGGCATCCTCCGTCGGAGGAACGTCCGGCTCGCGCCTTGCGCTCGCCTCCCCCTCCTGACCAGGTGCGGGAGCCTGGCTGGTAGAGGTTGGATTGACAACCTCCACGCCCGCAGTCCGGCGGACGCTTTTTTCCCTATAAAAGTCATGAGCACTCAAACGCTTCCTAGGAACGTTGCTCTAAATAATGAATTGTGAGCTACACCTTTGCGGCGACGTTTCAGTCCGCGCCGCGCTCCTCTTCCGCCTACTGGTCCGAACTGGCCCTTGTTGGTCAGCCACTGCGGGCTCGGCTTCTCGCCCTAGGGGCGCCTCCTGCACAGCGCCATCATATACGGTGGTCAGAAATAAGCAAGGAAGGAATGACGGTGTCAGGGCTTCGGCCGCAATCACCTGGGAAGCCGGATATAGTCCGGGATAGTCGGCCGTGATGGCAACTAAAGCATTGTCCATGCTGAGCTGGTGGAACACCCCGTCGATTAGCTCCACCTTTATGTCCGGATCCTCTTCGGAGGCCGGATCCCGGGATCTCTCTGGATCCTCGGGCTGCGGAGCCGGACTTAGCATGCCCTCCACGGTCCGGCGCAGTTCCTGCGTCGAAAGTAGAACACGATATGAGAAACTTAAAAGGCACGGGTCGGGCACGCAGAGTGTTCGCTTACCCAAGGCCGGGGATTATTCATGGAGAACCCATTTAACGGGTTCGTCCGAAGGAAATCCTCCTTCTCCCCTTATACAGGCGGACAGGATCGTCACGGATCTTGGCGAATCCGCCCTTTGCGGCCATGACGGGTGGCATCGTCCTCCCGCTGAAATCCCACATGGGTGGCCTCAGATTGTAGTGGCTGCACCTCACGTAATACATGTTGCCATGATTCCGATCATGGTCAACCCGGCATGGGCCAAGAACCTTATTCGCCCATCAAATAATGGACGCTCTTGTCTTCCTCCGGATGGGGCTCGCGGACGCCAACTAAGGCGTTTCTTCAGAGGAGCATTGCTGAACTCCGGGAGGCCGATCCGAACAGGGTCCGGCAATGGAGCGTCTTCTATATAAAACCATTCCGAAGGCCAGTCTTCGGACGCCTTCTTAGGGGTTCCGGATGGATATCCGGTCCCGGCAATGCGCCATATTTCGGCGCCGCCCACTTGATATATGGACCCCTCGTGAGAGCAGGGTACAAGGCAGAACAACCTCTTCCACAGCGCGAAGTGGGGCTCGACGCCCAGGAAGAGCTCGCGAAGAGCTACATAACCTGCAATATGCAGGATTGAGGCAGGCGTGAGGTGATGAAGCTGGAGTCCGTAGAACTCCAGGAGCCCGCGGAGGAATGGATGTACGGGAAATCCGAGCCCCCTTATCAGATAGGGGACGAAACATACCCGCTCCCCTTTGTTGGGATTTGGGGTAACCTCCGCTTGCTTCCCACCTTTGTAGGTGGCCAGCCCGGCTCGAACCGGAACCATGAAGGCCGGAGGGAGATATCCCCCCACTTGGAGCTTCACCAGCTCGTTGTGCGGAACAGAGCATCTCCTCCAATCTCCTGGCAAAGGGCCCGGAGCGCGAGAAGAGGAGCCGCGTTGACGGTCCATGATGGAATGGATTCTTGGTCGAAAGCACTCCGATGAGTATTTGCGGGAGGAAGATAGTGATTTGGATCTGGATTCTTGCCTCCCTTATAGGAAGATTATTTGCACAACTAGGGGGTAAAACATAAAAGGCACCCTGGCCTTTCACGTTCGCGCGACGCGTGGAAGAAGGCCATTATTGGGCGTGGAAGTCAAGACGTGCAACATTGATGAGGAAGCTGGACACTGTTCGGCAGGTACGTAGAACTTGAAGGAAAACCAGCCTTGCAACGCCGAAGACTACACGCATGCTGGACTTATCGTCATTGAAGCCTGGTTAGGGGCTCCGAGGAGTCCCGGATTAGGGGTGTCCGGATGGCGGACTACCGTCATCGGCGGACTATCATCGGCGGACTATCATCATCGACGGACTCCAAGACTATGAAGATACAAGATTGAAGACTTCCCCGTGTCCGGATGGGACTTTCCTTGGCGTGGAAGGCAAGTTTAGCGTCTACGGATATGTAGATCTCCTACCATTGTAACCGACTCTATGTAACCCTAGCCCTCTCCGGTGTCTATATAAACCGGATGGCTCTAGTCCGAGGGACTCAAGAACAACAACCCTTACAATCATACCATAGGCTAGCTTCTAGGGTTTAGCCTCCTTGATCTCGTGGTAGATCCACTCTTGTAAACACCCACAATATCAATATCAATCGAGCAGGACGTAGGGTTTTACCTCCATCAAGAGGGCCCGAACCTGGGTAAAACATCGTGTCCCTTGTCTCCTGTTACCATCCGCCTAGACGCACAGTTCGGGACCCCCTACCCGAGATCCGTCGGTTTTGACACCGACAGCGGTCATAAGCAAATGTGCTTATGCTCCGTGGCCCGAGGGCTCTTTTCAAGAGGAGCTTGGTTTGTGGCAACGGGAGTGGTTTTATATCACCGCTCCCAGGGGCACCAAATGGGCGGCGCTTCCTGCCTTCCGCTCAGGTCCACCACAGCGGCTGGCATCATGGGTCAACAAGGGGCTCGACTGGGGGCCGTCCAAGGACGTTCCCCTGCTGTAGGGCCACATTTGATATCTCCAGGAAAGAGGGATCAATCTGGTTGAAGTGGCGCAGGTTATGGTGATCCGCGCTTCAGCCACCTGCAAACGCCGCCTCCGCCTGTGGGAATTCAATCCGGAGGGACCACGAGCTCTCCAAAATTTTATGGGCACGACGCCCGTGGAGATGTATAAACTGTTCTTCGGATCACAAGAGAAGTGTCCGGACTTGACCGAGGACGCAGGACTAAGCTGCAATCGCCCAGATGCTCAAGTAAGTAGTCCTGTAACCGGACAAGCTGTTAATCCATTTATTTTATATATATATATATATATATATATATATATATATATATATATATATATATATATATATATATATATATATATATATATATATATATATATTTAAAAGCCGTTTCTTGAGCAGGAGTGGATAGCCAAGGCAAAGTTAATAAGGTGTCGGCTCCTCCAAGAGACCACGCCGGATCCCATCTTGACCAAGATGTTGAAGGTCGCGCCTTTGAAGAAGGCGAAGGGGGAGCGGGAAGCGACTGCCCCCACGAAGGAGGCTATCAAGGAAGGAGGATAAAAGTCCCGTCTTTCGAGGGGGGGGAAGAGGACTGCTTCGAAAGATCCGGAGGTCAAGGGCTCAAAGAGGGGAAGGGAATCTCCGGCAGAGAGTCCGGCGCTGGGAAGTAACCCAGCCGCACAATTTCCCCAAGGGGATCAGCCCTCCAGCGAGCCGTAAGTAAAAGAAGGGGTCTTGTAAATAAGGAACATCCCTGTATTTATTTATGAAGATAACCGAAATTGTACCTTGTAGTTTGGACCTCAGCCCTTCTCAGCAGAGCTCGTCTTCGGGGGATTTTCTTCCGGAGATGATGGAGAGCAACGCCTCCTGTCGCACCCTCATAGGAAGCAGACGACCCGTGAGGTGTCGCCGCGGAGGGTTCCCAAGTCGGCGGGGCGGAAGGTCCGGCGCCAAGTGGCGTGCGGTCGGAGGAGCTGAAGGATCTGCTCGGCGGCGGTTATTCAGAGGATCACCGTGCCCTAATGGGTACGGTGATTGAAAGAATTGCATCCGCGGAGAGCGGATTGCATGAAGCCGTCAGAAGCTTACTGACGGGGTTTGAGGTACACAAAAAATAATGTACCTTCTGACAGTTATGCATATAAAATGCGCCATGTATGTTGTCAAAATTGACGACGTGCCGAGGATCAAATTCTCAGTTTTAACATATCACCGCTCCTAAACAGGTGGCGAGGCGTCCGGAGGCCAGCCGGACTGATGAATATGCCGAACTAAAGCGGCAGCTTGATGAGGCGGATGCGGACATCGCGCTGGTCAATGAACGGTTTGACGAGTCACAAGGTATGCGACTTCAATGCGGACACCTAGTAAGGGAGCTTGACGCCCATGTCTTACTAATCATATACTTAATGCAGATGGTGCCGCTGCCGTGGAGGAGCTGCGGGCAGAACTTGCCCGAGCGAAAGAGCAAGCCAGAATTAGTAATGCAGCCGCTTTAAAGGCGGCCGAAGAGCTAGAAGCTGAACGGGCTGCTCACTGCCGAAGCAAGGAGGAGATGGCCGATATGGCCAAAATGTTAAGGAATACTACCGATTGCTGCGCGGTTCTTGAAAAGGAACGTCAAGCGGAACAAGAGGGCCTAAAGAAGGCCGCCGCCGAATCCAAGAGTGCCCAACCGGCTTTGAGGGCTTCCAAGGAGGAGCTAAGTCAGGCCGGGGCAATTGCGGCTGGAAAACCATTTCTGCTGTGAAGGAAATATACAGATCCAAAGTATGCTCAATTGGATAAATTGTGGAGTTCAGAGGATGCTTATCTGGACTTGGCGGCGAGCGCTCTGGACGCGGTTGAGCACTTCCGGGCCGAAGGGGCATGAAGGGAAGAGCTATATTGGTCGCAATTCCATAGTCCGGAGCGCCCTCCGCCGCTGACCGATCGGTTGGCGAATGGGCCGAGCTGAATCGATTGTCCGGATTTGCCATGAAGCATGTCTTGACGCACTTGTGGCGGACGGACCCCACCAAGAGCTATTTTGGTTTAGTGCAGCAGTTTCTTGTGCGGTGCAGCCAGACGACGCAATGAAGCGATCGGCGTGTATTGAGGGAGCGCGGATGGCTCTTGCCCGTGTCAAGACACACTGGGCAGAGATGAAGGCCACTGACGTTGCATGCCAGGACTCGGACAGAGGCCGAGTACCTGCCGAGCACTACTTTGAAGAAGTCCTGCCGGGCGCTCGTTTAATAGAGACGCAGTGCTCGAAGGATATTATGTTTAAATGACATGTATGATTTATGAAAACAATGTTTCAATGTAATATTAGTGCTTTTTATACTTGTGCGTTCAAGTAGTAAACTCCTCCATGTGCGGCCGTTTGTGTATATGTATATAACCTGAAAGATGGCAGTCCTTGGCTTCAGCCCCCACGCACATAGTGCGGGGGTGTTTGCAAAAAAAAGGGCGCTTTTTCACACTTAATCCAACGTCTTGGTCCTGTTAAGGAGGTGATAGCGTAGCAAACCAGGCAACCGGACTATAATGCTTTATCACTTTCACTTAGCCATAGGAGTTCGAGGGTGGGGCTACTATATAGCCCCTGGGGGCACCGCACTCTCCCGAATTTGGGGTGCATATGTGCCTGACCGAAAACCGGTCCTTCGTTAATGCGGAGGAATTCTAAACATTCCTGTGATTCATCGAGTGGTTGACCAGTCTCTCGCTATATCATGACAGCCAGTTTTCGGCTTTCTCTACTGAGGTGCTCGCCCGGCCGAACCGGCGCACAATCGCAGTAGTTCTCCTGGTGCCGCGTTAGCCGTGAAAACGGAACGTAAGGCAGCAAAACACAGGAGCCGGGCAACCCAACATTTGACCAAAGACATGATTCGGAGCTGATGCATATAAGGCCTAACTCGAGACGCCGAATACTCCCTAAGGTATTCGGTCTTTATGAAAATGGGCAGAATAATGCCCTAAGCCCCTGGTGTCTAGGTACGCGCAAGAATCCTGGTGCGGCCAATGCCAAAGCACCGGCCTCCTCCTCAGTTATATTAAGGAACCGGGGGGATGTATATCAACAAGAGACAGTGGAAAAAGGTTTACGCAGGGTCTTAATCTGAAAAGAATCCTTGCAACGGGTCCCCTCGCACGCTGCTACTGTGTCTCCGTTGTGCCGTATCCTGGACGGGTGTAGCATGTTGTTCATCTGTAAAAGAGAGGAACTTAGTTTTAAAAGAAAAAGGATCGTGCGAAAAATGTACTTAATAATAAATAAACAAAGTACGGTTCGAAGAAGTGAATAAGATGGAGCTTTATTGTCTCTTGTTATACATGCATGCGGCCCCTCGTATGGGGGTATGCCGCTAGTAGGCGCCGGACTCGTCTAGCCGTGTCGAGGCAGTCTCCCGTTCTTCCGTGCTCGAGTAACACTTAATACTTCCTTTTAACGAGATGATGCCGCGTGGACCGGGCATTTTAAGTGTTAGAGATGCATAATGTGGTATTGCGTTAAAGCGGGCGAAAGCTTTGCGTCCCAATAGTGCTTGATGGCTACTTTTAAACGGGGCGACATGGAAGAGTAACCTTTCGCGACGGAAGTTGTCGGATGAACCAAACACAACTTCTAGCAGTATGGAGCCCGTGCAGAGGGCGTATGGGCCGGGCAGTACTCCTTTAAAGGAGGTGTTGCTACGGCAAATTTTGGTTGGGTTTATCCCCATCCTGCGGATAGTGTCCTGATATATCAGGTTTATATCACTGCCGCCATCCATGAGGACATGTGTAAATTGGAATCCGTCGATTATAGGTTCCAACATCAAGGTAGTCCATCCTGCGTTCCGGATATTATCGGAATAGTCCTGATGGTCGAAGGTGATTGGTTTTGACAACGGCAAAGTGGCGCGCTTTTAGGGGCGCCGCTTGTTTTTCCCCGATGATCACGTGAAGTGAGTTTACTGTTTAACCTCCTGTGGGAAAGTTTTTGTTTTCCGGAGTGCTGCTTTTGGGTTTCGTCACTTCCACTTGGTGTGTCGAGCCCCTTGTGTTCGGGCGTTAAGTCGGCGGACTGCTTGAAGACCCAACAATCTCTGTGGGTATGGTTTGCGAGCTTCCGGAGTTACCATGTATTTGACATATCTATCCGTAATCTTGTTTAGGTTGGATAGCTCGTCACCGTTATCCTTTAGGGGCAGTGTTTTGTTGTTCGGCCGAGAGCTTTTGAATCCGGCGTTGACCGCTATACTATTTGGGCCATTTTCCTTATTCCGGTGCTGATCCTTTCTGCGTCGTGATTTCCCATTTCCATCCCTGATTTCGGATGTACTCGGGTCGCTGGTGCTGCACCTTGCTAGCCAGCTATCCTCTCCCGCGCAAAAGCGGGTCATGAGGCTTGTTAATGTGGCCATTGTTCTTGGCTTTTCTTGGCGAGGTGTTCGGCGAGCCATTCGTCTCTGACGTTGTTTTTGAAAGCTGCTAAGGCTTCGTCCGACAAATCGACTATTTGGTTCTTTTAGTAAGGAACCTGTTCCGAATTTCCGGCTGACTCTCCGGGCTGTTGAGTTATGTGACTTAGATCGTTCAGATCCGGAGGGCGGACATAAGTCCCCTGAAAATTTGCCTCGAAATGCATCCTCGAGCTCTCCCAGCTTCCAATGGTATTTTCGGGAGGCTTTTAAGCCAATGCCGAGCGGGCCCTTTGAGTTTAAGGGGTAAGTATTTTATGGCGTGGAGATCGTCTCCTCTAGCCATGTGTATGTGGAGGATGTAATCCTCGATCCAGACTCCAGGGTCTGTTGTTCCGTCGTATGCCTCTATGTTTACGAGTTTGAATCCCGCTGGAAATTCATGATCCAGCACCTCATCGGTGAAACATAGGGGGTGTGCGGCGCCCCTATATTTGGGTGTGCCGTGAACTTCGGAATTTTGGCGTATTGCATTGCTTTGACGAGCCTGCTTTCTTGGCCCATAGGTGGACCTAACTGGGCCATCCTCTTGATGTGAATCCTTCTACGGATCGCATATTGGCTTGTATGCGGCGCCATTCACCGCTCTCTTTTTGCCGTGGGGTCGTCCATCCGACCGGGTGGCCTTCTTACTTTTTAATTGTGGGGGCTCTAAGGCCTCCTCGTCGAATTCGGGCAGTAGCTTTCTTTTCGAGTAGCTCTTTGTTCGGCGACTGTCGCTGTACTTGTCTCCGGTGCTGAATACTTTGCTCCATCTGATCCTGAGTGCATCTTCCGCTGTTTTGAGCTTCCGCTTCTGCTTTTTCAGGCTACGCGTAGTGGCGGCGAGCCTTTTCTGGAGGTCATTTTGCTCCAATAGTTTGTCCGGCGTGAGATCGTCCGGACTGTTGTCTTTGCCGGGGACAGATTGTTTATCCAAGTTGTCTTGTTCGGACGATTGCTCGATAGCTTGTTCGTTGTCCACCGGTTCGCCCTGCTCTATGGCTGGGTCTTTGTTGAGGGGACTTTGTTGGCGTTTACGTTGTCGCTTTTGACTGCTTTTCGAGGATTTATCCTTCAGAGCGCCCCGCTGCTCCTCGTCTTCGTTTCCTTTAGGTGTATCCACCATGTATAAATCATGGATGAGGTTGTCCAGCATCTTATAGGTGCTGGTTCATTGTTGTCTCCTACATCGTCGCCCATACCGCCGATGTCCTCGAGTCGAAATCGAGCACGTCGTGTAAGCCGGCGGCGATGGCTATGAAGTGGGTGGTGGGTGGGCATTGAGTTTCTTCATCGTCCGCATCCAACCTTCCTGTCCGTAGTCCGCCAGGCTCTCCGGATAAAGAGAGAGACTTTAGTGAATTCAGGATGTCGCCAAAGGGCGAGTGCTGAAAGATGTCCGCGGCCGTGAACTCCATAACGGACGCCCAATCGGATTCGATTGGCAAGGGAGCGGAGGGTTCAGAGTCCGGGGAGGAGTCCGGCACCCTGGAGTCGAGGTCTTCGCAAAGGACAGGGATGGAGTTCGGCTCGATCGCAGTAGAGATTAAAGCCCCCGAGGCGGTGTCCAACCACTCATCCTCGATCGGGGAATCCGACTCCGGATTAAGGGTCGGAGCGGTTCAGTGCGGCCTCCGTGGCAATCGCTCGCCACTGAGCTAGATCATGCCCATCGAGACAGTGCGGCGCGCTTGGCTGCGGCTCGAATCCGTCAAAGATCAAGTCTCCGCGGATATCGGTCGTATAGTTTAAACTTCCAAATCTGACCTGACGGCCAGGGGCGTAGCTTTCGATCTGCTCCAGATGGCCAAGCGAGTTGGCCCGTAGTGTAAAGCCGCCGAATACGAAGATCTGTCCGGGGAGAAAAGTCTCACCCTGGACCGCGTCGTTGTTGATGATCGAAGGAGCCATCGGGCCTATTGGTGACGACACAGAGGAACTCTCAATGAAAGCACCAATGTTCGTGTCAAAACCGGCGGATCTCGGGTAGGGGGTCCCGAACTGTGCGTCTAGGCGGATGGTAACAGGAGACAAGGGACACGATGTTTTACCCAGGTTCGAGCCCTCTTGATGGAGGTAAAACCCTACGTCCTGCTTGATTGATATTGATGATGTGTGTTACAAGAGTGGATCTACCACGAGATCAAAGAGGCTAAACCCTAGAAGCTAGCCTATGGTATGATTGTTGTTCGTCCTATGGACTAAAACCCTCTGGTTTATATAGACACCGAATAGGGTTAGGGTTACACAGAGTCAGTTACAAGGGTAGGAGATCTACATATCCGTATCGCCAAGCTTGCCTTCCACGCCAAGGAAAGTCCCATCCGGACACGAGACGAAGTCTTCAATCTTGTATCTTCATAATCTTGGAGTCCGGCCGATGATGGTAGTTCGGCTATCCGGACACCCCCTGGTCCGGAACTCCCTCAGCCTCCTTGGCAGTTCCCACTTGGTCCTCTGGGACGTGATGTGCAGTAAAGAGTAAAGATGGATCGGCCGGAGTCTGTGCAGTCGACGCCGAGGGCTGAGCACTCGTCAATGGTACGGCGAAATTCACAGAAGTCCAATTGGCATTGACGCCCACCTGGATTATCATTTCCGTCGCCGGTGTCGACTGAGGTGCTTTGCCAGTTGACGTCTTCCTGATTCTTCTTCCCTGAGGCCTCGGCAGCACATCCTCGTCGTCGTCTGGAAGATCAATGACATTAGGAGGAGCTGCAGATAGAATCAATCACCAGAAATTCAATCGACCAATGAAACGGCCGAGTAAATGAGGACAAGATTACGAGAGTCGTACCCGGATTAGAGGTGACTGCATCTTCCATTTCCTCGTCTTCATTCCTGTAAGCAGAAGTCTCAGAGGTAGCAGCACTGCAAATTTCAAGATTCAGCCAGTCATGTCTGCTGCAATGAGTCGACCAAAATTTAGTTCATACTGAACCAAGAAATCAAGTCCAACTATTACACGGAAGCAATGGGGATGACCACTTTGATCTTGGGCAAGGCCTTCTACGGTTTTGACGGAGTAGCCTTTGATTGCTTCGGAGCTTTTTTAGTCGGCGCCGGAGAAGACGTCCGAGGACGCTTTGAGCTCTGTCTGGTCTACGCAGTCGCTTTACCACGGATACTTGCCGGGTTGTGAGTTTTCTTGGATCGCCTTTTGGTGCGAGGGGTGAGTCGACTTCTTCGCCGTCCTCAGAGTCGTCGCTTTCGTCGTCTTCTTCCCCATCAGAGTGCCACTCGCCGCTCTCACCTTCGCTCGCCTCCCCTTCTGATCCTCCTCCTGCTCTCCGTTGGCATCGAGTACATCTCAGTGAGGGCCTGAAAGACAACAAGTGGAACAAATGTCAGTTGATTGGCAAAGAGCAATTACACGATAGATCAAGAAAACACTCAGAAATCCAGAGGCAGACCTTGTCAGGTTCATACGAGTTGCTAAGTGGAGGGATCCTCCTGGATCCTCTGGGGTTATCCTTGTTACCAGTGATGCCCCTCAGCCACTGCTCCATCATATCCTCGTCGGCCTCCTCTGGGTGGATCCGAGTGGTGTCGTCAATGCCTGAATATATCCACATCGGATGATCACGGGCTTGAAGCGGCTGAATGCGTCGTCTGTGGAACACTTCTAATACATCCATGCCAGTCACAAACCAGCTGGACCACTCGCTCGACCAACACCTTCACCTCCGCTTTCTCCGCCGGAGTCACTTTCAAGGCAGAGGGCTTCTCGACTCGAGCCATGGAAAAGGGGGGAAGTCCAGTCGACTGGCCTGGAGTCGGCTGGTCTTTGCAGTAGAACCAGGTCGACTGCCATCCTTTGACTGACTCAGGAAGGATCATGGCTGGAAAGTGCTTTTACCTCTCATTTGGATCCCAAGACCCCCACACATCTGTATCACATGCGTCCTCTCGTCACTCGGATTGGCCTTCTTGACCGACTGAGAATGACATGTGAAAATGTGCTTGAAGAGACCCCAGTGTGGTCGACAACCCAGGAAATTCTCGCACATGGACACGAAGGCAGCAAGATACGTGATGATGTTGGGAGAGAAGTGATGAAGTTGTGCTCCAAATAAGTTCAGAAAGCCCCAGAAGAAAGGATGGGGAGGCAAAGAAAAATCGGGGTCCACATGAGTGGCGAGGAGAACACACTCACCCTCCTGCGGCCGCGGCTCAGTTTCGTCCTCCGGGAGCCACCCTGATCTGTGGGGAATCAGTCCCCCCTCGACAGATCATCGATGTCGTCTTGCCAGATCGTCGATCGAATCCAATCGCCCTGGATCCAGCCGCGAGGCAAGCCGAACCGCGACGAGGATCCGCCCCGGCTGGTCTTCTTCCCCTTCGCCTTCGCGCCTTCTTCACGCGCTCCAAGGCCACCGTCTTCTCCTTCCCCATTGCAGCGGGCGGAGCTCGAGCAAGGCAACGGCGCCGAGAGCAAAGGTCGATGCGGTGGAGAAAACGGAGGAGAAAAGGGAAGAATAGGAACGCACTGTGCAAAAAAACCCAACCCGGCGCCTTATATGGGGTCGTTTCCGAGTGGCTGACCCATGGGCCCAGGCGATCCTGTCAAATCCCGCAACAGTCGCGCGTGGGGTACGTAGCGAAAAAGGTGGCGCGGGAATCAAGGCGCCTCTGCCTAATCTTCTCCGATTACCGCGGCTTCCCCCGCCCCGCGCGCTTCCCGAAATTTGAATCCCGCAAGATCTGCAAGCAGCCGAGCAACCTGTCAGGCGGAAGATTTTTTCCATATCAACACTCGAAGCTTTTCAGTAAAATTTCACTCGGCAAACTAAGAATGGATCAAGGCGACTAAAAAAGAAGTTGAAGTCACCGTGTCGTCCATTGATCCCGGCAAGACGCTTCCGAAGCGCAAAAATTGAGTCGGAAGTATTTTCAACTCCTTCTCCACTCGAACCCTAAACCATTCGGGGGCTAATGATGAAGCTATGTACCTAGGGTAGGGTCATAGGCCTGACCTAGACACCCTCCCCTAGGACATCACCCTAAAATCAGAAGCATTCAAGGGATAACATCATCCACTCGACCAGAAGCATTTCACTCGGAAAATTCAATGTCACTCGACCGACGCAGGAAACACTCGATGGACAGAAGGTCTAAAGTCACTCTGCACAGCAACGGTCGGACATTTACTTTGTAGACTTAATGGACATTTATGTCACTTTATCACTAGCTTTACCAGTAACGCCATCTCTTTATGTACCTTAAACCCCTATTAACGTGGGCTGGCTGGGGTCTTGGTGCACTCTATATAAGCCAACCCCCCTCCATTGGAACAAGGGTTCGCACCCCCTGTAACTCAACACACATATAATCCAGTCGACCGCCTCCGGGCACCTAGACGTAGGGTTGTTACTTCCACTGTGAAGGGCCTGAACTCGTAAACCTTGTGTGTACAACTTCACCATAGCTGAGATCTTGCCTCCTCATACCTACCCCCCATTCTACTGTCAGTCTTAGATCCACGACAACGACCACAGGGCAACGACGAAGATCAAGGTGTTGAGCCGGTGACGATGGAGATCATGACGATGCTTTGGAGATGGAGATCAAAAGCACAAGATGATGATGACCATATCATGTCACATATTTTTATTGCATGTGATGTTTATCTTTTATGCATTTTATTTTGCTTAGTACGGCGGTAGATTATAAGATGATCCCTTCAATAAATTTCAAAGTATAAGTGTTCTCCCTAAGTATGCATCGTTGCGACAGTTCGTCGTGTTGAGACACCACGTGATGATCGGGTGTGATAGACTCTACGTTCAAATAGAATGGGTGCAAGACAGTTTTGCACATGCAGAATACTTGGGTTAAACTTGACGATCCTGTCATGTACAGACATGGCCTCGGAACACTGGAGACCGAAAGGTCGTATGTGAATCATATAGTAGATATGATCAATATAGAGATGTTCACCATTGATGACTACCCCATCTCACGTGATGATCGGACATGGTTTACTTAATTTGGATCACGTATCATTTAGATGACTTGAGGGATGTCTATCTAAGTGGGAGTTCTTAAGTAATTTGATTAATTGAAGTTAATTTATCATGAACTTAGTCCTCATAGTATTTGCATATCTATGTTGTAGATCAATAGCTCGCGATTTCCCTCCCTTATTTTTTGATATGCTCCTAGAGAAAACTAAGTTGAAAGATCATAGCAGCAATGATGCGGACTGGGTCCGTGATATGAGGATTATCCTCATTACTGCGACAGAATAATTGTGTCCTTGATGCACCGCTAGGTGACAAACCTGTTGCAGGAGCAGATACACACGTTATGAATGTTTTGCAAGCTCGATATCATGGCTACTTGATATTTTAGTGCCCCATGCTTTACGGCTTAGAACCGGGACTTCAAAAACGTTTTGAATGCCACTGAGCATATGAGATGTTCCCAGAGCTGAAATTGGAATTTCAGACTCATGCCCATGTCGAGAGGTATGAGACCTCTGACAAGTACTTTGCCTACAATATGGAGGAGAATAGCTCAACTAGTGAGCATGTGCTCAGAATGTCTGGCTATTACAATCACTTGAATCAAGTGGGAGTTAATCTTCCTGATAATATAGTGATTGACAAAGTTCAGTAGTCACTATCACCAAGCTACTAGAACTTCGTGATAAACTATAATGTGCATGGGATAACGGAAAAGATTCCCGAGCTCTTCGCGATGTTGAAATCGGCCAAGGTAGAAATCAAGAAAGAGCATCAAGTGTTGATGGTTAACAAGACCACTAGTTTCAAGGAAAGGGCAACAGAAAAGAAAGGAAACTTCAAGAAGAATGACAAGCAAGTTGTCACTCCCGTGAAGAAACCCAAAGCTAGACCTAAGCCTGAAACTGAGTGCTTCTACTGCACAGGGAATGGTAACTAAAAGTGGAACTACCCCAAATACTTGGCGGATCAGAAGGATGACAAAGTGAACAAAGGTATATTTGATATACATGTTATTTATGTGTACTTTACTAGTGTCATAGTAACCTCAGGGTATTTGATACCGGTTCACTTGCTAAGATTAGTAACTCAAAACAGGAGTTGGAAAATGAACAGAGACTATTTAAGGGTGAGGTGATGTGTGATGAAAGTGATTCCAAGGTTGATACGATCACCATCGCACACTCTCTCGACCTTCGGGATTAGTGTTGAACCTAAAATAAATGTTATTTGGTGTTTGCATTAAGCATGAATATGATTAGATCATGTTTATTGCAATACGGTTACTCATTTAAGTCTGAGAATAATTGTTGTTCTGTTTACATGAATAAAACCTTCTGTGGTCATTCACCCAAGGTGAATAGTTTATTGAATCTCGATTGTAGTGATACACATATTCATAATATTGATGCCAAAAGATGCAAAGTTGATAATGATAGTGCAACATACTTGTGGCACTGCCGTTTAGGTTATATTTGTGTAAATTGCATGAAGAAACTCCATGCAGATGGACTTTTGGAATCACTTGATTATGAATCAGTTGATACTTGCGAACCATGCCTCATGGGCAAGATAACTAAAACTCTGTTCCCCAGAAGAATGGAGCAAGCTAATGACTTATTGGAAATAATACATACCGATGTATGCAGTCCGATGAGTATTGAAGCACGCGATGGGTATCATTATTTTCCGACCTTCACAGATGATTTAATCAGATATGGGTATATCTACTTAATTAAACACAAGCCTGAAACATTTGAAAAGTTCAAAGAATTTCAGAGTAAAATGGAGAATCATCGTAACAAGAAAATAAAGTTTCTACGATCTGATCGCGGATGCAAATATTTGAGTTACGAGTTTGGCCTTCATATAAAACAATGTGAAATAGTTTCACAACTCACGCCACTTGGAACACCATAGCGTAATGGTGTGTCCGAACATCGTAACCGTACTTTATTATATATGGTGTGTTCTGTGATGTCTCTTACCGATTTGACACTGTCATTTTGGGGTTATGCATTAGAGACAACCGCATTCACGTTAAATAGGGTATTATCTAAATCCGTTAAGATGACATCATATGAACTATGGTTTGGCAAGAAACATAAACTGTCATTTCTTAAAAGTTTGGGGATGTGACGCTTATGTAAAAAGGCTTCAGCCTGATAAGCTCGAACCAAAGCGAAGAAGTGCATTCATAGGATACCCTGAGGAAACCATTGGGTACACCTTCTACCACAGATCCGAAAGGCAAGCTCTTTGTTGCTTAGAATGGATCCTTTCTAGAGAAGGAGTTTCTCTCGAAAGAAGTGAGTGGGAGGAATGTAGAACTTGATGAGGTAGTTGTACCTTCTCTCAAATTGGAGAGTAGCACATCAGAGAAATCCGTTCCCATGATGCCTACACCAACTAGAGAGGAAGCTAATGATGATGATCATGAAACTTCGGATCAAGTTACTACTGAACTTCGTAGGTCGAACAGAGCACGTTCCGCACCAGAGTGGTATGATAATCCTGTCATGGAGGTCATGTTATTAGACCATGGCGAACCGCTCGGCAGCGGCCATCCTTGTCAAGCTCGTGCTCGGCCGGAGCGACGTCTCAGTCGACGGCGGCGGCAAGTAGAGCATGGAGCTCGCGACGAGGTGTGTCGAGTGGACGCCGCGGGAAGCTCGGTCATGACCTAGGTAAGGCGAGGGCGCCGTCGAGGACGAATGGGGCAAGACAATGAAGGAGATCGGGGCACGGCGGAGCATTGCCGGAGCCGAGGAAGACAATGGCCATGCCATTGATTGCGGGCACCCAGCTTCAATTAATTAACCTGGAACGTGCCGCCGTCGTTCGGCAGGAGGAGGCGCGGCGCCCCGCTGCCCCTCCCCACCCGCAGCTGCACACGACCACGAGCGCCGCCATCGCTTCCCTTTCGGCTGGCAGGTCGAATTCCGCCAGGGCTTTGCCGTCCTCCATCTCCGTCAGGGTTCGCTGGCGGGAAGAACACGCTCGCTGCGGGCAGCATGCTGTCCGTGCGCTTCTGGAGCAACTCCTTGAGCCGGGCGACGACGCTTGCGGTGGGTGGGTCGCGCGCCAGGACAGAGAGAGGGGAAGAGATGGGAAGAGGAAGAAGTAGGTGGGGGCTGACAGCGGGACCCGCGTCCACCTCAGCAATATGTACATGTAGATATGACACGTCAGCCCGATAGGTGGGCTCAATTTGTCAGTTTTTCTGTTTTCACGAGCTTATAGAACAATTAGTGCTCTCCGTTAGTCATTAGGCACAAAATTAATGGTTTCTTGTGCCCTGTCTGAGATGTGGTACTAAATTGTTACTCTAACCCGAAGTGTGGTGGTTTTGGGTAAATAAATCACACAGGACAGGATCGAGGGACGGGGTGGGTGGCGGTTGCCAAGGTGCCATTGCACGCAGGCAGGTCAGCCAGGTTAGTGTTCCACTAGTAACCCGCTTGACCCCTTTCCCGCGCGTTGACCTGGCTACACCTACACGCGCCAGATAATCATCCCGAACCAACACCGCGTCGATCGCCACGGCAGTTAATGAGCGTTGTATATATCCGGGCGGCCATGGATGTCTCAACATCATCGCGTCTGCAGCGAGCCCATGCCGGCGCCGAACCACCGCTTGCACCGATCAGTCGCTGCTACAGCTGCCGCGCATGTATGCCGAACCAGAACCGAGCCGGCCGCCGAGGAATCTCGCTGACATGGTAGAGTAGAGGCCCTACGTGCTGCCCCCGGCAAACCGTAACACCTCACAATAACTACACTGCTCGTTGTTGGGACGGTTCAATTTAGTTCAGTTTGTTCGTTGGCGAGCCTCCGAACCACCCGGTCAGGTCAACCACTAGGCGTCTCTCCTCGGGCCGTCCCGGAAAGATGCAACTGTCCACGTGAGGTTCAGTAAAAACCGGTGGCGCTGCCAAAGGAAGGAGACGGGCTCGGCTTTGGGTCGCCGGGACATAAATGCGCCGTCCTCCGTGCCCGTGTCTGAATCTGAATGAAACGAATCTATGGAGAAGACGACCGACGACCGGAGTTAATCGCCTATCTACCGCCAGTCGACTGTAGGCTGTACCGCGCGCAGAGCGGAGGGCGAGTGCGTCCCACTGGATCACACCATACCCATGTTGAGTTGCCAGTGCACGCATCCTGTGGCGAGTCGAGCCGTTATACGTACGCTGCGGGCTCGGCGGAGATCCGGGAGGGAGCACGGCACCCGGCCGGCCAGGTGCGCGTGTTGCTGCTCATGCTTCACGCCTTCATCCCATCCCATCCCGTGCGTATTATACGATAATCCGTCTTGCTCGCGATGATTTCTTCTTGTATACTTTCTCGGTCTTGCTTATTTAGCACGACGGGAGAGTGTGTTTTTGTCGGTGAAACGTGATTCCTGTATATCTGTAAACAAAGGTTTGCACTGATAAAAGTTGGCATTGCATTTGCATCAATATGTGCTGCCCGAGGACACGTGGTTGGTTCAACCGAGAATGCAGCTAGCTTATTAACAGCTTGGCCGGACTGATTTGACCGATAGCATGTGCCAACACACCCAGCTAATTAAGCCGGATTCATTATCGGGGAAGCCCGGATTGATTTTGACCTATAGCATGTGCCATCACACCGTACATAGTACGTGCCTCCTATTTTGAGTGGACGAATTAGTTGGGTTAATTTGGATACAGACAACATAGCACGATGGGGTGTGCGTTATTCGTCCCCAACATTGTTGGAGCTGTCCAAACTTTCAGAAAGAATCCATCAGCAACCCTGAAAATAGAGTATTAATCTTCATAGTTACTGTTATTAGCAAGAGTAAAAAAAAACCTGATATAGTTTACCATGTTTATCGAGTCCGACTATACGTAGGCGGATAAATTTTTTTTATGCATAGATCGATAATACTACTCCCTCCGTTCCCAAATATAAGTCTTTCTAGAGATTTCAATGAGTGACTACATATGAAGCAAAATGAGTGAATTTATACTCTCAAACATGTCTACATACATCCGTATATTGTAGTCTATTTGAAATGTCTTAAAAAACTTATATTTAGGAACAGAGAGAGTATTAACATAGTTTTTTCTCTCTCTCAATTTTAGCATGTCGTTGTGGTTGCGATCCACGACCGGGCACCAAAACCGTCCTTAAACATCAGGGCGGATGCCTCATTCACTGACCGGTCGTAAAAAATCGATCGAGTCGGACGCCTTAAACCGGCTCCAAACGCACGGGCTGTCCCGTGCCCCTCGTATCCAATCCAAATGTAGGTCGGATATGGGGCGGCATGGGTGCGTCCGCCACGTCAGCCCGACCCACCATCGAATCTGTCCCCTATCCGAACCCTGACTACCTCCACTCTTCTCTCTCTCTCCGTCCCTTCCTCTCCCCATCTGATATCGATCGAATCCAACGACTCCGGCGAGATGTCAAGCTCTGACCTCGACGTCGATGAGGAGCTGGCCCTCTGTATTGCGCTGGAGTGGTCCAAGGGGGACACAGGGGAAGCTCCGGATTTTTCATGTCGCGGCTCCTGCGATGGCGCATCGAAGACGCCAGAGCTGACCCTTCCTAGTTCGCGCTTAGCTCCGCGAGGACTGCGCAGTCCGCTCCCCCTTTCCCCGACCGTCCCCTTCC
The DNA here is from genome assembly GCA_021605205.1 of Aegilops longissima. Taxonomy (NCBI): domain Eukaryota; kingdom Viridiplantae; phylum Streptophyta; class Magnoliopsida; order Poales; family Poaceae; genus Aegilops; species Aegilops longissima. Next base: position 38,605,596 of record CM038682.1, on the reverse strand, counting down.
CCCGCCCGCTGCTGCTCCGCAAGGGCAGCGGTGGGTGCTAGTCCCCGAACTGCTAGCCTGGACGCATACACCGGAATCGGAAGCGCGCGTCGCCCGCTCGACAGGCAACCGGCAAGGGAGAGGAATGTGGACGAGCAATCCGTGAGCCGCCGCCTGAAGAAAATATGCCCTAGAGGCAATAATAAAGTTATTATTTATTTCCTTATATCATGATATATGTTTATTATTCATGCTAGAATTGTATTAACCGGAAACATAATACATGTGTGAATACATAGACAAACAGAGTGTCACTAGTATGCCTCTACTTGACTAGCTCGTTGATCAAAGATGGTTAAGTTTCCTAGCCATTGACATGGGTTGTCATTTGATTAACGGGATCACATCATTAGGAGAATGATGTGATTTACTTGACCCATCCCGTTAGCTTAGCACTCGATCGTTTAGTATGTTGCTATTGCTTTCTTCATGACTTATACCTGTTCCTATGACTATGAGATTATGCAACTTCCGTTTACCGGAGGAACACTTTGTGTGCTACCAAACGTCACAACGTAACTGGGTGATTATAAAGGTGCTCTACAGGTGTCTCCGAATGTACTTGTTGGGTTGGCGTATTTCGAGATTAGGATTTGTCACTCCGATTTTCGGAGAGGTATCTCCGGGCCCTCTCCGTAATGCACATCACTTAAGCCTTGCAAGCATTGCAACTAATGAGTTAGTTACGGAATGATGTATTACAGAACGAGTAAAGAGACTTGCCGGTAACGAGATTGAACTAGGTATTGAGATACCGATGATCGAATCTCGGGCAAGTAACATACCGATGACAAAGGGAACAACGTATGTTGTTATGCGGTCTGACCGATAAAGATCTTCGTAGAATATGTAGGAGCCAACATGGGCATCCAGGTCCCGCTATTGGTTATTGACAAGAGAGGTGTCTCGGTCATGTCTACATAGTTCTCGAACCCGTAGGGTCCGCACGCTTAACGTTCATTGACGATATAGTACTATGAGTCACGTATGTTGGTGACCGAATGTTGTTCGGAGTTTTGGATGAGATCACGGATATGACGAGGAACTCCGGAATGGTCCGGAAGTAAAGATTGATATGTGGATAGTAGTGTTTGATCTCTGGAAAGGTTCCGGAATCCATCGGAAGGGATTCCGGATGTTTCCGGAAATGTTTGGGCACGAGAACACCTTATCGGGGCCAAAGGGGAAAGCCCACGAGGTTCTTGGAAAGCGCAAAAGGAAGTTTTGCGGAGTCCAGGGGCCAGACGCCAGGGTCGCTGGCGTCTGGGTCCAGACGCCGAGAATCCTGGCGTCTGGCCCTGGAGTCCGAGAAGGACTCTTGCCTTTCGGGTGAAACCGACATTGTGGAGGCTTTTACTCCAATATTCGACCCCAGGGCTCAACATATAAATAGAGGGGTAGGGCTAGCACCTAAGACATATCAAGAAACACCAAGCCGTGTGCCGGCAACCCCGCCTCCTCTAGTTTATCCTCCGTCATAGTTTTCGTAGAGCTTAGGAGAAGCCCTGCGAAGATTGTTCTTCACCAACACCGTCACCACGCCCTCGTGCTGTCGAAACTCATCTACTACTTCGCCCCTTGAGGGAGTTCCGGACTAGGGGGTGTCCGGATAGCCGAACTATCATCATCGGCCGGACTCCAAGACTATGAAGATACAAGATTGAAGACTTCGTCCCGTGTCCGGATGGGACTTTCCTTGGCGTGGAAGGCAAGCTTGGCGATACGGATATGTAGATCTCCTACCATTGTAACCGACTCTGTGTAACCCTAACCCTATTTGGTGTCTATATAAACCGGAGGGTTTTAGTCCATAGGACGAACAACAATCATACCATAGGCTAGCTTCTAGGGTTTAGCCTCTTTGATCTCGTGGTAGATCCACTCTTGTAACACACATCATCAATATTAATCTAGCAGGACGTAGAGTTTTACCTCCATCAAGAGGGCCCGAACCTGGGTAAAACATCGTGTCCCTTGTCTCCTGTTACCATCCGCCTAGACGCACAGTTCGGGACCCCCTACCCGAGATCCGCCGGTTTTGACACCGACATTGGTGCTTTCATTGAGAGTTCCTCTGTGTTGTCACCGATAGGCCTGATGGCTCCTTCGATCATCAACAACGACGCGGTCCAGGGTGAGACTTTTCTCCCCGGACAGATCTTTGTGTTCGGCGGCTTTGCACTGCGGGCCAATTCGCTTGGCCATCTGGAGCAGATCGAAAGCTACGCCCCTGGCCGTCAGGTCAGATTTGGAAGTTTAAACTATACGGCCGATATCCACGGAGACTTGATCTTCGACGGATTCGAGCCGCAGCCAAGCGCGCCGCACTGTCTCGATGGGCATGATCTAGCTCTGCAGCCGAACAGTGCCCTGGAGGCCGCACCAGTATCCGCTCCGACCTTAAATCCGGAGCCGGATTCCCCGACCGAGGACGAGTGGTTGGACACCGCCTCGGGGGCTACAATCTCTACGGCGATCGAGCCGAACTCCATCCCTCTCCTTTGCGAAGACTCCGACTCCAGGGTGCCGGACTCCTATCCGGACTCCGAACCCTCCGCGCCCTTGCCGATCGAATCCGATTGGGCGCCCGTTATGGAGTTCACGGCCACGGACATCTTTCAGCACTCGCCTTTTGGCAACATCCTGAATTCGCTAAAGTCTCTGTCTTTATCCGGAGAGCCCTGGCCGGACTACGGTCAGGAAGATTGGGATGCGGACGACGAAATAATTCAACGCCCACCCACCACCCACTTGGTAGCCATTGTCGACGATCTAACCGACATGCTAGACTACGACTCCGAAGACATCGACGGTATGGACGACGATGCCGAAGACGACCAAGACCCAGCGCCTACAGGGCACTGGAAGGTCACCTCGTCACACGACATATACATGGTGGACATCCCAAAAGATGGGAACGGTGATGGAACAACGGAGGATGACCCCTCCAAGAAGCAACCGAAGCGCCGGCGTCAGCGGCGCCGCTCTAAATCCCGCCACAGCAAGAATGAAGACTCCGGCACCGGAGACAACAATACACCGGACAACGCCGAAGACAATCCACTCCAGCAAGATCCAGCGCAGGAAGATGGAGACGCCAGCCCTCACGAGAGAGCGGCAGAAGAAGAGGTAGAGGATTATATGCCTCCCTCCGGAGACGAAGCAAGCCTCGACGACGACGAATTCGTCGTGCCCGAGAATCCCGTCGAACAAGAGCGTTTTAGACGCAGGCTTGTGGCCACGGTGAACCGCCTAAAGAAAAAGCAGCAACAGCTTAGAGCTGATCAGGATCTGCTAGCCGACAGATGGACTGAAGTCCTCGCGGCTGAAGAGCATGAGCTCGAACGCCCCTCCAAAAGCTACCCTAAACGCAAGCTGCTCCCCCGATTAGAGGAGGAGGCTTACGAACCCGCATCACCAGGAGACAATACGGCTGACCGACCATCCCGTGGTCGCGACAGAGAGGCCTCTAGGCCCTTCACTAGAACCGTACCCCGGCATCGCTCAAAAAGCACACGGCCGAAGGGGAACGCTCCGGACCTGCGAGATATATTGGAGGACAAGGCAAGACAATCAAGATCGATCTATGGATCGCGTGGGCGCCCCACGATACATGACGACAACCGTCGCGCCGGACATAGTAAGTCCGGCCGGACCGAATAAAACAGACCAAGCTCTTTTGAGTCCGCCGTGATATCGCCCGAGATGAGGCGCCGACACCCACTATGCTTCATGAGCGAAGTAATGGGTCATCAAATCCCCGAAGGGTTTAAACCCGTCAATATTGAATCCTATGATGGCACAACAGACCCCGCGGTTTGGATTGAAGACTATCTCCTTCACATCCACATGGCCCGCGGTGACGATCTTCACGCCATCAAATACCTCCCCCTCAAGCTTAAAGGACCAGCCCGGCATTGGCTCAACAGCTTGCCAGCAGAGTCAATTGGGAGCTGGGAGGACCTGGAAGCCGCATTCCTCGATAACTTCCAGGGCACTTATGTGCGACCACCAGATGATGACCTAAGCCACATAATTCAGCAGCCAGACGAATCGGCGAGACAATTCTGGACACGGTTCTTAACCAAGAAAAACCAAATCGTCGACTGTCCGGATGCGGAGGCCCTCGCGGCCTTCAAGCATAACATCCGCGACGAGTGGCTTGCCCGGCACATAGGACAGGAAAAGCCGAAATCCATGGCAGCCCTCACATCACTCATGACCCGCTTCTGCGCAGGTGAGGACAGCTGGCTAGCACGCAGCAACAACCTCAGCAAAAATCCTGGCAGTCCGGACTTCAAGGACCGAAATGGCAGGCCGCGTCGTAACAAAAACAAATGCCGCATTAACAGCGACAATATTGAGGATACGGCAGTCAATGCCGGATTCAAAGGCTCTAGACCCGTTCAGCGGAAAAAGCCATTCAAACGAACTACGCCGGGTCCGTCCAATTTGGACCGAATACTCGACCGCTTGTGCTAGATACACGGCACCCCGAAAAGCCAGCTAACCACACCAACAGGGACTGTTGGGTATTTAAGCAGGCAGGCAAGTTAATTGCCGAAAACAATGACAAGGGGCTGCATAGCGATGACGAGGACGAGACCCAACCGCCGAACAATAGAGGACAGAAGGGTTTCCTCCCACAGGTGCGGACGGTGAACATGATATACGCAACGCACATACCCAAAAGGGAGCAGAAGCGTGCACTCAGGGATGTCTACGAGATGGAGCCAGTTGCCCCGAAGTTCAATCCATGGTCCTCCTGCCCGATCACTTTTGACCGAAGGGACCACCCCACCAGCATCCGCCACGGCGGATTCGCCGCACTGGTCTTAGACCCAATCGTCGATGGATTTCACCTAACCGAGCCCCGATGACGGCGGCAGCAGCCTGAACCTGCTTTACCAAGATACGGTCGCAAAATGGGCATAGACCCTCAAGGATTAAACCTACCAAAACGACCTTTAAAGGCGTCATACCAGGTGTAGAAGCCAATTGTACAGGCTCAATTACACTGGAAGTGGTCTTCGGATCCCCGGATAACTTCCGAAGCGAGGAGTTAATCTTCGACATAGTCCCGTTCCGCAGCGGCTACCATGCCTTGCTCGGACGTACCGCGTTTGCAAAGTTCAACGCGATGCCGCACTACGCATACCTCAAGCTCAAGATGCCAGGCCCTCGAGAAGTCATTACGGTCAACGGAAACACTGAACGTTCTCTCCGCACAGAGGAACATACAGCGGCTCTCGCGGCAGAAGTGCAATGCAGCCTCTTAAGGCAATTCTCGAGTCCGCCGTTAAGCGCCGGACACAGCTAAGCGCCCGAGTAACTTACAACAAGACCACCTGGCACGTTCAGAGCACGCGTAGCAGTGCAGCCCGAACCCCAGCCCCTGCGAAACGTCAAAGCAGGTCCTCCGCGTACACCATTACGCTCTGAAGATACCATGGGCATGGGGAGAGGGGCACGACCACGATAAACCCAGACTGCGGCTCAACCACACCAGGGGCTCTCACGTGTGTCGTTCCTTTTTCTTTTCTTTTTTTACCTTTTACTTTTTACCCACAGGACTCCGTTTGTCAGAAGCCCTATCCGGCAGCAGACCTGCCAAACTCACGATGCAACAGCCAGGGAAGGATAAAGGCTACAACGAATATACAGGTGGTCTCCATCACGAGCATTTTCATACACCGATCTGCAGCCTACTCCTGGAGGGGGACTTGTTTAACAGTCTCCTACCTTGCTTATCGCACTATTTGTATCGTTCTGCATTCATAGCAGCACTTATTGAATAAAACAATGCAGCACCTTTTTGCTTATAATTGCATTTCTTTTTCATACATATGTTCATTCACGACATGTTGCATCCGTACACTTTGGTACGGCTAATATACACCAGGGGCTTATGTTTCCCGCGATTGGTGTGATGAGTCCGAACACTTTCACAAGTGCGGCACCCCGAACTTATAGCACTATATGCATCGGCTCCGAATCATGTCTTGGGTCAATAGTTGGGTTTGCCCGGCTCCCGTGTTTTGGTACCTTACGTTCCGTTATATCGGCTAAGGTAGCACCGGGAGAACCACTGCGATTCCGCCCCAGTTCGGCTGGGTTAACGCCTCAGTGGAGAAAGCTAAAACTGACCGTCATGATGAGGCGAGAGACCAGTCGCTGTTCGAGAGGTTTTTTGCGAGTCCTTCAAGACTTATGTCGCTTAGAGCGAGGAGCCGGACACTGTCCGGCCAAGGCGTGGATAGCGCCCCAAATTCGGCCTTCCGAAGACTAGGGGCTTCGCCGAAATTTAAAATTATAGAATTCTATGGCTAAGTGAGAGTGTTCAAGCATTATAAGTCCGGTTGCCTTGTTCGCTGTGTTGAGCGCCTCCCTAGATGGACCCAAAAATGGGAACAAGAGCGCTCAAGTTTATCCCGAACACCCCAGCACTCGTGGCATGGGGGCTGAAGCCGACGACTTGCCATCTCTCAGATTTGATAAACAGCCGCACAGAAGGTAATATTTTAAATTAACAAGCGTTGCTTAGCGCTTATGAACTAAGTTTTCAGCGCACAGGATAACAAAATGCGAGTCTACTCAAATATTACATCTTTGGAGCACTCACCCGCAATAATACGGGCGCCCTTCAGCACACTCTTATAATACATCTCGGGCGTGCGATGCTCCTTGCCCTCTGGTGGCGGGTCCGTCACAAGCTTCTGGGCATCCATCTTGCCCCAGTGCACCTTTGCGCGGGCAAGGGCCCGACGGGCACCCTCAATACAAGCGGAATGCTTGATCACTTCAACCCACGGGCACGCATCCATCAGCCGCCGCACCAGGCCGAAGTAGCTCCCAGGCATGGCCTCCTTAGGCCACAGCCGAACTATGAGGCCCTTCATGGCCTGTTCGGCCGCCTTGTGGAGCTCGACCAGCTGCTTCAGCTGGTCGCTAAGGGGCACCGGATGTCCGGCATCAGCATACTGAGACCAGAAGACCTTCTTCGTCGAGCTCCCCTCCTCGGCCCGGTAGAACGCGGCAGCATCGGACACGCTGCGAGGAAGATCTGCGAACGCCCCTGGAGAGCTCCGAATTCGGGTAAGCAACAGGTAATTAACACTCACATGCTTACTCTGCATGAAAAATGCCTTACCCGCTGCTATTTTCTTCACCGCCTCAATCTCCTGGAGGGCCTTATAGGCTTCGGCCTTAGCGGCTTTGGCACTCTCAAGAGCCGTTGCAAGCTCGGACTCTCGAGTCTTCGAGTCACGCTCCAAGCTCTCATGTTTTTTCACGAGATCCTGGAGCTCTTGTTGTACCTCCGCCACCCGCACCTCCTGCTTCTCTCGCTCGGTGCGCTCCGCGGCCGCGGCCACCGCCTCCTTCAGGGTCGCCACCTCGTTAGTGGCCCCTACAATACCCACGTTATCCTTGTCATTTTTCTTGCAACCAAATCATTTTCTGTAAGGTACAATTTTTATAAGGTATTACTCACCTTCTTTTTCCTCGAGCTGCTTCTTGGCATGGCCGAGCTCGTTCTCGGACCGCCGAGGTTTCCTTTGAGTATTGACCTCCGCATCAAGGCGGCGGAGGTCAGCAGCACAGCCTGCAATCGCATATTGACATATTTTTTATATGACTCCTGCGTTTATCTTTCTAAAAGATCCTCAGTCCGGCTTTTCTTTCCGAACACCGAACCGAGCATCAGGGGCTACTGTCTATGTGGTACCATTTTGCATATGTTGAAATTTCTTACCTTAAAGCCTGATAGAAGACTGGTACAAGCTTCGGTCAGCCCGCTCTTGGCGGACTGAACTGTCCGGATCACCGCACTCATAACAGTGTGGTACTCCTCCTCGATGGAGGCGCCGTTGAGCGCCTCCAGTAAGCTATCCGGTGCCTCCGGTTGGACGAAGGACACCGGCGTCTTACCCTTCTTGCGAAGGATCGCATCGGACTCGGAACCATGAAGGTTCCGCATGGAGTCCGGACAAGGGTCGGGCTTAGAGCCCTGGGGTCTTGCCCCCCACGCGCCTGGAGTCCGGGAGGTTGCCTTGTGGCACCTCCCGCGCCACCTCCTCGTGACCAATCCCCCTTTGGAGCCTCGCCGCGGCGTTGTCCGCAGCATGGGGCGAGGAGGCGGTCGGAAGCGAAGTAGTCTCCATTTCCGACGAGCCCAGGGACCCGCTCGATGAATCGACAAGCTCGCCTTTGGGCGGGCTGCACGATTGTTCGACATTAGAGAACACTCTGCAATAATAAAAAGCCATGGGTATTTGGACACTTACGATCTCGCCAGGGGCTTGGCCCTTGTAGGCCAATCTCCCTCGTCGTCGTCGACGTTGGTGGAGAAGTTCGGAGGAAGGGTTCTTCCCTTCTTGGACCCTCCGGCCTCCCGGTTAGGCGGCCTTCCTTTCCTCTCCTCTCGCTGGGGAGAAGCTTCTTCGTCCTCCTCATCTTCGTGAGAAGATTCGCTTCAGAATCCGACAAAGACTGGCGTCGGGAGCTCCTTCGGGTTCCCGTGGCCTCCTTCTTGGCCTTCTTCTCCGGCACCACATGAGGTGCCAGAGCCAGCAGTCCCGTCAATCGGGCGTTCGCTGGGTCTTCTGGCAAAGGAGCCGGACAGTTAATCTGTCCGGACGTCTTCAACCAGACCTGTCGAAGAATAGGGAGTTTTTAGATCCCACGTAGAGTCAATCTACGGAAAAAGAATCCCGTAAAGGGTAAAATAACTTACCTCGCCGGCTTGATGCCGCGAGCTGTATCCGCGATCTTTGTTAGCGGATGCGGGGCTTCGCGCCTTGAACAACACCTTCGTGCATCTTCGTGACGTGGTATCGAAGAGCCGGCTCAAGGTTCGGTGCTGTGCCGGATCGAACTCCCACAAATTGAAGTCCCGTTGTTGGCATGGGAGAATCCGGTGGATGAGCATCACCTGGATTACGTCGACAAGCCTGCGATTCTTGTCCACCAGGTTCCGGACGCGTGTTTGGAGTCCGGATAGCTCGTCCGAATCCCCCCACTTCAGGCCCGTCTCTTTCCATGACGAGAGCCGTGTGGGGAATCCAGATCTGAATTCGGGGGCCGCCACCCATTCAGGGTCGCGTGGCTCGGTGATGTAGAACCACCCCGATTGCCACCCCTTTATAGTCTCCACAAAGGATCCCTCGAGCCATAGGACTTTGGCCATCTTGCCGACCATGGCGCCTCCGCACTCCGCTTGGCTGCCCTTCACAACCTTCGGCTTGACACTGAAAGTCTTGAGCCATAAGCCGAAGTGGGGCTGGATGCAGAGGAAGGCCTCGCACACGACGATAAACGCCGATACGTTGAGGACGAAATTCGGGGCCAGGCCGTAGTAGAACATGAGCCCCCGGACAAATGGGTGAAGTGAAAAACCTAGTCCGCGGAGGAAGTGGGGAGAAATACCACCCTCTCATGGGGACTGGGGGTTGGAATAAGCTGCCCCGCGTCGGGCAGCCTGTGCGCGATATCGCCGGACAAGTATCCGGCCTCCCGCAGTCTTGTGATGTGCCCCTCCGTGACGGAGGAGGCCATCCATCTGCCTCCCGCTCCTGACATGGTTGGAGAAGGTTGAGGAGGAAAGTACGGACTTGGGCGCTAGAGCTCGAGTGCACGGGAATGGATGAGCTAAGGAGGAAGAAGGCGTAGGTGAAAGGGGTGAATCCTTATCCCCTTATATGGGCGGGCAAAAACATATGTCCCCACCAGCTTGGTAAAACTCGCTTATCTCCCAAGCGTCACAATCAATGGCGCGGTTGGGTTACCCACGTCTGTATTGATGGGAATCCCGGAATAAGGGGAAAACGATATCTGCTTCGACAAGACGTGCCAAGGAAACCGCTTCGCTAAACGCGCTGAGGTGGAACAATAAAAACAATTTGAATAAAGGCTTGGTAGTGGTGCGACGTTACACCACAAAATACGTCAGCAGATTGATCTTGTGTAATATTATTCTCTCTACTGTGGTATGTGGAATTTATTTTTGCAGAGCCGGACACTATCCTGGTGTTCACAATCTTCTATGAATTATTCGGAGGAAGAACCCGCCTTGCAATGCCGAAGACAATATGCGCGCCGGACTCGTCGTCATTGAAGCCTGGTTCAGGGGCTACTGAGGGAGTTCCGGACTAGGGGGTGTCCGGATAGCCGAACTATCATCATCGGCCGGACTCCAAGACTATGAAGATAAAAGATTGAAGACTTCGTCCCATGTCCGGATGGGACTTTTCTTGGCGTGGAAGGCAAGCTTGGCGATACGGATATGTAGATCTCCTACCATTGTAACCGACTCTGTGTAACCCTAACCCTATCCGTTGTCTATATAAACTGGAGGGTTTTAGTCCATAGGACGAACAACAATCATACCATAGGCTAGCTTCTAGGGTTTAGCCTTTTTGATCTCGTGGTAGATCCACTCTTGTAACACACATCATCAATATTAATCTAGCAGGACGTAGGGTTTTACCTCCATCAAGAGGGCCCGAACCTGGGTAAAACATCGTGTCCCTTGTCTCCTGTTACCATCCGCCTAGACGCACAGTTTGGGACCCCCTACCCGAGATCCGCCGGTTTTGACACCGACACCCCTCTTGCTGGATCGAGAAGCGAGGACGTCACCGAGCCGAATGTGTGTAGAACTCGGAGGTGCCGTGCTTTCAGTACTTGAATCGGTCGGATCGTGAAGACGTACGACTACATCAACCGCGTTGATATAACGCTTCCGCTTTCGGTCTATGAGGATATGTGGACAACACTCTCCCCTCTCGTTGCTAAGCATCACCATGATCTTGCGTGTGCGTAGGAAATTTTTTGAAATTACTACGTTCCCCAACACCGCCACGGGTTGCCGGCGGTGCACGACAAGGACGACCGGCTCCTCGCTTGGGTCTGCCGTCGGTCACTGATGATGACGGATACAGACCCTCGTCGGCTATGTAGGAAGAACACGAAGGCGCTCCGGCTTGCCACTGAGCAGTCGGAGCGTGAGGAGGCGATAGAGGCGGCTCGGGTTGCTAAGCTTAAGCGGCAGCAGGACAGGGCCGTCCGTCTGATGAAGGGGCTCATCGTCCTCTCCGACGAGGACGGTGACAACCACAACTCCACCTTCGATGATGACATCGACAACCACAGCTCCACCTTCGACGACTCAAACGATCCATCACCTGCTGCAGACGCCTATAGCTGCGCCGGCAACCAGAACGGCAAAGACCCGGTGAGGAAGTGGTGATCCCGCTCCTCCTTCATTTATGTTATCTTTTTTTAGTTGTTTAAGTTTAGAACTTGTCCGGCGATGAACTGTGGTGATCTTTTGGATGATGTAAAGTGGGTTTATGTGCATTTCGTTATCCTTTGATACTGATTTTGTTATCCATTGTTTGATCATGTAGGATAGTTCATTACATTGCATGTGTAATATGGATATAGGATGTCGGATATGACGACACGCTACACGGCTGTACCGGCGAGAATGGATATAGGATGCCGGATATGACGACACGCTACACGGCTGTACCGGCGAGAATTTGAGGGCCTGATTTGATAATAACGGCTGCAGATGCTCTGTGCTTGTTCATGCGGTGGTGCCGGTGCGACGGTGCCATCCTTGTAATCGCAAGTAAATGAGCCAGTAACTTCAAGAAAGCTAAAGAAGCCGCTAACATAAACGCGGTGATTCGAAAGGTACGGTCGATCAACATAGAGCATGGTGCCCATCAACAAGGGACACGTCCGTGTACAGGCCGAGCCGGGACATAATCAGGAATCCAATCTACGTCGACCTATAGGAGAGAAAAATCGAAGAGCCACGTACCACGGAGACGAGGTCAGATGAAAGCTACGGCGCGTGCGTGTGCTCCTACGGCGCACCGGCCGGGTGTACTGTAGGGGCGGCGCCGGAGGCGGACAGCTGATGGACGCCGGCATGGGCGGAGGTCGATGGACGCCGCCGTCAAGCTTTCTCGATCAATCTATCGATCGCGCATCAAAAAACCGTCCATGGTTACACCACGTACGTAAGCAAGCAAGGACTTATGGCACGCGGCAACTTCGAATTTTTTTGACGCAGTGATACATTGAGAGGGAAAGATGTGCGTATTTCAGTTCAACGGCGCTGTACATAATTATGGGCTGGACTTGGATGATGCTAGCTTTGCCACTGTTCGAGGGTTTGCTAACTTTGCTTAGCTGTGTTCAGCTAAGCGATGATGTTAGCAGCTAGTGATAAATTAAAGTAAATAGTATAAAACTACTACTTTACGCTAGGGTTTTAAAAAACTATCCATTTTTTTTAGGGGTTGGCTGTTTCAAAAAACTCAAATTGCCGTGTGCTTAAGATTTCAACTGTTTTCTAGCAGATGCAGCCCACACATCAGGTCCCACGTGGCATAAAAGTCAACGCGGTTAACTGAACAGTTAAGTTGACCGTCATGAATGGCGGAGCCCACATGTCAAAAAGAGAATGAAGTTTTTCCTGACCCCACGCGCGGACGAGGGCGCAGCAGGAGCGCGACCCAGTGTGCATGGCAGCGCCGCCGCCCGTCGATCCGGCTTCCCGGTGTTCTCCGCCGTCACCGACCGCCACGCTCCAACCGCCACCCCCCCCCCCCCCCGGCATGTTTCCTTCCTTCTCCCGCCTCGAACTCAACCTCGCCGGCTGCGGCCATTGATGCGCCCTCCGAACTCGACCCAGCACCGCGTCGTCGCGCCCCGCCGCCTGCAGGACCGCACCACTTCCGCCTACCGGTCCCCACGCCGGCAGCCGTGTTGCGTAGCCGGCTCCCCTTCCCGCAGGAGCGAACGCACGCGCAGGCCCCCTCGTGGTCTCCCGGAATCCGAGCGGTGACCGCTCCTGCCGCCGAGCGCATGCCTGACTCGCAAGAGGGTGGCCAGGTCGGGGAGAGCTACAGCAGCCACCGGAATCGAGCCGCCGGCGTTGGCTGGCGGCGGCTGCGCCCCGCCGCCCATGTACGGCCATGAACGGCGCCAGCCTGCCTTGGACCTCGACCTCCGCCGCTTGACCCGCCATGGTCAAATCTGAGGTCGCGCGCTGGATCTACCAAGCACTCCTCCCCGACGAGCAACCAAGCTCTCGTCCCCGTCGAGGAAGCGAGCTCTCCTCTCCATCGAGCTGCACGCACACAAGATGCTCACGAAATGAGGCAGAGAGGAAATTATTCAAAAGAGGAGGTTGAGGCTGACATGTGGACTCCATGTGTAAACTAACGTCAAACAAATAGTCAAACAAACGTCCTATTTAAGTGCGGGCCTGACCTGTCATAATATAAATTATTTTTAAATCATACGGCGATTTGGGTTTTTTTGAAACAGCCGACCCCTGGCTTGGTAGTTATCTGAGAAAAAAATATTTTCGGTATTTTGAAACTCTAATCTGTAAATTAGTAGTTTTATGCTATTTACTCAATAAATTAGCGTACATGCTGACATTCTTACATGGGCTCGATCGATGGCAACGTCCACTGTCCACGTCGTCATAGTACTTAGAAACAAACTAACGTTTGTCTACATTGGACGAGTGGCAACTGCTGAGCAAATACAAATAGTGTTTTGTACTGTATGCACATCACGAGAGAAAATACGAAGAATTGGTTCACTGCACTGTGTTGCTAATCATTTTGTCTAGGGATGTAATGGCACCGCTAATCCAGTACTGTTGTTAATCTGGATGTTTGATCAAGATTATTCAAGACGATTCATTGCTAGTAGAACTGTTGCTAGCTTGCGGCCGGGTCCTCCATCGATCGCTCTGGTAGGTGCTGACGCAGATCCGATACTGGATACGTGTATGCACTTGGTGAGATGCGTTCAGACCAATCTGGAAAAAAGGATCGACAAAACGCGAGCAGATTGAACCGGGAAACAGCCATGTCTTAACCGATTCTTGCTTGTTGGTGCGGTATTTAATTCCGGTGACGTCGACTGCGCCCAGCTGATCGTGAGAGATCACCTTTAATTTTTTGTGTCCGAAAAAATGCAGTCCACCACTAATATATACGCACACCGTCACACCTGCATGACACAGGTAACAAAAATAAAACGAAGAATCATTAGGCTGGTTGTAATGGGGAGTATCATATACTAGTATTATGCAGATGATACTAGTGTATGATACTACCTCCCTAATGCATAATATCATATATTAGTATCATGTAGTACTCTATTTATTGCCATGCATGACACAAAGTAGTATAGCATTTAATATGATACGGTATCATGATATGATACTACACCCTCTCTTTCTTCCTTTAATGCTATGACACCTCATCAAAATTGACTAGTTGGCATGCATGATACTATCTATGATACTACCATTACAACCAGTCTTAGGTGCATCTCCCGTCCGTCGAGACAGGAAAGACATTAGGGCATCTTTAACATGGACCCTCAAAACAGCCACAAACTTTCGGACCGAGCTGTTCGGATCCTGCAAGCCATGCAACAAGGACCATATATATTCGCGGACACGTCCGCATGTCCGTTTTTCCGCAAACCGGAAACAAGCAAGGCAACTTTGCAGGAGTCCGGACCACACATCGGACCCCGACACCTCTGGCCCACATTTGGAGCGGTCTGCAATGTTTTCGCTCCAAAAATCCTAGTTTCCCCAAATTTCCGCATTGTATGACTCCGCCGCCGCCGTCTGGTGATTCAACCAACCCAACAAAAGTGTTGTCCAATAAGGTTAGAAGGGTGTTCCGGCGAAAGAAGTCGGAGGACAAAAAGGAGAAGCGAGAAGGGGTGGCGGCCAAGATGACGGAGGTTCAATGGCATCTTGACGAAGGAGGAGGCATGTGTCAAGCGCTGCGACGTGAAGGAGAAAAGGAAGGCGGAGAAGTTTAACATCTTGATGGCGTTGACCAGGAAGAAGATTAATCTCGAGAAGAAGAAGATCAAGTTTGAAGAGAGAAAGGTTGAGTTCACGGCTGCTTCGAAGGATACCAAAATGTTAACCATGAGCATGGATGAATTAGATGACGATGTGGCGATGATCGTGCGTGCCATCCCAGCCAAGATATTGAAGCGCTTGGCGGGCAAGATGGAGATAGGCAGGGAGACAGATGGTGAGGTGCCGGCGGCAGATTGAGTGAGAAGGCTTGGACAACCGGTCTGGCAGGGTAAAATTGCCGTTTTTTGAATGGATTGCCGGATGGAAACTTCTGTGATCGGACGTGTAAAAACTATGAACATCCGCCTTTTTTGTTGTGATCGGGCGTTATGAACACCACACTTTAATTTGCTCATACTGCTATGCATTTGAAATGAAATTTACTAGACCCAAGCGACCATTTAGGGGATGTAGTTTGATGGCCGGCTTCCGCATCCGTGTTCACGAACTGGTTCAAACAACTCCACAGACAAATAGTATGTCTGTTCTAGAGAACGCCATTGGAGATGCCCTATAGAGCATCTACAGTCAGGCGCCTCAAAGCCGCCTCAAACGCCCGGGCGGGCCACCCGGTCAGTGATCGGTCATGAAATTTCGACCCAACCCGGTGTCTCAAATGCCCAGGCTGACCGGCACCCTTCATATCCAGCTCAAATATGGGGCGGATATAGGGGCGCTCGGGCGCGTCTGCCGACCCCGCTGCAGGTCGTAGTGGTCCCATCCGCAGCGACCGAAGCTCCGTCCTCTCTCATCGGGGCACCAAAATTTTAGTCCCACATCGCCGGGCAAGGTGGATGCTGACTGACTTAAATAGGTGCACCGGCGCACGCCGGCAAGCTTATTTGTTGTTGTGTAGGTCTATCAATTATCGTTGCGTTAGTGAGATAACTTAACACTAGACTGCATTTCATTAGTTGATGATTGTTCGTCGTGTGTCAAGTTCATCTCGTTCATGTAAGTTGATACCCCTGCTACAATGACAGTAATTTTTCTTTTGTTCATCGATTTTTAGTTGACAAATTATGATTCATAAAAAGCGGTACAGACATGATTGTTCCTCTAGTAAAGGAGATAAACCCTGACTATGAATCTTCTATATGATAAACGTAGAAGATTCATAGTGACAGTCTACCTTCTCTACGAAGGATCCAATAATATCAAAAGCTTATCGCTTTTGCATGACCCTAAGCTGGTCGACTAGCTCGTCACACGGCAAGGTGGGACTAATACGGGCGTGAAAATCTTAATTATGAGCAATTTTTGGTGTGTTTTAACAGCCCAGCCGGTCCAAGACGGACGGGATGATCGTCGTGCATGGCACTGCATGTAATAGGTGTTTTGAAAATAGGATACATGGTTGCAAATGGTCAATTTTGAGGCTCGTCCGGTCACTGTCCGCGGACGTTTAAGGGGCCTAATTTGCAACATGGGGCTATAGATGCTCTTAGGTGTCTGAATCCACTAATCTCGACATTACAAGGTACCAAAAGCAATGTAATTGCAAATTTCACAGTAACCTACCGGTGTAGCGCCATCTCCCTACCTGTCATGCCTAGTTTGTTATTGAGAGCTATCGACAGCAGTTGAGCCACAAAGTTTAAGGGCATCTCCAGCCGCGCTCCCAACAGGCCCTCCCAGGCCACTTTTTCGGCGCCGGCACCGAAAAAATGGCCCAGTCGCGTCCCCAGGACGCCGAAAATCGCCGGTTCGGACCTTTTTTCCGCCCGACGGTCACATGCTGAACCCAGCGCGCTGGGGAGCCGTTGGGGGCTCCGGCGCTAGGGAAAAGCACGCCTGGCCCACACCGACAGGGGAAAAGTCAAGGTTTTCTTCCCCCGACTCGCCTCGCACCCCCCGCACCCTCGGCCACCACTAGCTATATCCCGGCGACGGCCGCCGGCCTACTCCGCTAGATAGCCATTCCCCGCCGGAAAATAGCAGCGCTTCGCCGCGGCAGCCCCTCCCGCAGCAGCTGGGCGTTTCCGGCCGCCGTTTCCGGCCGCGGAGGCGCGGTTTAACGGCGGGTACACGCCCACCGAGCGCAAGGTGTTCGGCGTTTTGACTGTGTCGGCGATGGACTCGGATGAGGAGGAAGAGCTCGCCGCGTTGCTGGAGGAGGAAGCCGCGGCCGACGTCCAGGAAGAAGAGCATCTGATGGTGCTCGCCGCCCTCGCCCAGCTGCTGGCGAGCAATGAAAAGCCGCGTCGAGGTGGCTCGGTGCCGGGGCGGGTGAAAGCAAAGAACCGGCATCGTCTGCACGGCTACTGCATGCTCTACTCCGACTACTTCGCCGATGCTCCACTTCATGGCGAGAGAACATTTCGGCGCCATTATCGGATGAGCCGAAAGCTCTTCCTCAGGATTGTGAATTCCATCCGGGAGTTCGACAACTACTTCAAGTGCAAGATGGATTGCACTGGCGCTCTTGGATTCACCTCCATCCAGAAGTGCACGACAGCGATGAGGATGCTTGCATATGGAGCTCCCGGTGATTCACTCGACGACCGGCAACTTGGACTGCCTATCTCAGTATGCGTCAGGAGATCCGAGACCCACAGGTGCATCATCAACTGCAGAAAGATCTGATTGAGCACCTATGGAGGCTCAAGGGGGACGCCGCGTGATGAAATACGAGTTTTTATTTGTTGAACTATATAATTTGTATTGAACTATTTGTTGTTGTAGTATTTTGTTGAAGTATTTGATTTTTCTGTGATGAAATATGTGATAATTATGTTGATAATTGAACGCCGAGACACGGCGAAACCACGACGAATATGGGCCTATTCTCGATCATATGGGCCGTTTATTCGCCGAAATTGGGCTGCAAAGTGGGCCAATTTCGGCGCCTGGGGACGACGACTGGGCACAAAACCGCCCCAGCGTCGAGTGTATCGCCGGCTCGCCCCCAGGGGGCGATTTATATGCGTCCTGGGGGGCCAACGGCTGGAGATGCCCTAAGACACATGTAGAGAATATAGTGTAGTATTTCAAACAACGGAAACAAAGAACATTGGCAAATAAATGGCGGTGGCGATTAAGCAGATAGGAGTACTGCATGATAGCTAGGCCCATGTGGTATGTAGACTCATGATGGATCACTTGCCAGGCAGATAGATACCGAGGAGGTCGCCGCACCGCCAGGGCCGGCCGGAGCTGTTGCGTCGTGTGCGCGGCGCGTGCATCGGCCATCGGTACTTGGGTCGCCGCACCACCGAAAGCCTTGATTTGCTACGGAGAGCCCCACATCCTTGCCGTCTCAAGCAGACTGGATTGACCATTTCTTCTCTGCCTTCCCTCAACTTCTCGTCTCTGATCATGGCGTCCTTCCATTTAAGAGCCCCAAATTGCAGACGGGAGGGCAAGCAGGAGGAAGGGAGCGGTCCTGCGGGGCCCGCTCAGGCGCCCAATGGTCAAGGCGTGCTGACTTTTCATTGAACAACGTGATAGGTCGATGGTTCAACCGCTGTTACTTGGGTGGGGGTTCGCCGTTTGAGGCCGGCTGTGGTCTCGGCGGCACAATTTGTCGGTCCGGCCAGCAATCACAAACGCATGATGGTGAAATAAAATGGCAAGCCAACATCTCTCACCCGCTCCCGTGTAAGTTTCAGAACGCCCCGCTCAGCTTCTCACTGTCTTGTCAACTTGTGTGTCTTCGTTTCAACACCCACATCATCCATGCGCTTTTTTTACAAGAAAACTCCAAATCTATTCATCTCCAATCATGGCAATACAACAAACACCAGAAATAATAAAAAATACATCTAGATCCTTAGACCACCTAGCGACAACTACAAGAACTGAAGCGAGCCGAAGGTACGCCGCCGTCATCGCCCCTCCCTCGTCGGAGCCGGGTAAAACTTGTTGTAGTAGACAGTCAGGAAGTCGTCGTGCTAAGACCCCATAGGACTAGTGCAGTAGAACAGCAACCGCCGCCGATGAAGAGTAGCGTACATATGAAGCATCCAATTTGAAGAAACAAAAATGTAGACGAACTATGACCGGATCCGAGCGAATCCACCAAGGACGGATCCGTATGAGTCACATCTCCACACACCCACCGATGTTGCTAGACACACCACCGGAACGGGGGTAAGGTGGGGAGAACCTTATTTCATCTTCAGGGAGCTGCCGCCGTCTCGTCTTCCTCGGCAGGACACAAACCCTAACAAAATTCGAAGAAACATCTAAAAACAGAGCCCTCCTGGCGGCAAGGGCCGGGATCCACTGCAGCACCATGGCCCGAAAGCCACCGGAGACGAGACGGACCGACGGCGGCACCGGCGGGAGGCAGAGGAACCCTAAGCTATTTTGGGGGAGGAGGCGTCTTGGAAACCAAGTTGAACGTCATCCATGCACTTTCAACAAGAGGGAGAACCCAACGGCGTGCAAGTTGGACTCTTGATCCTTTTAGAAAGAACAAAAGAACATAATCATGTCCATATTAAGAATGTCTGCTATAGATGCCAAAAGTGGAGGTTCCACTAGATAAGTCGCTTACAAAAATGTAGCGTCGTTGCTTCTGAGAAGTGCATGGATGAATCCGGGTACATACGAACCTACTTTAAAAAATACATTTCTAAATGCTAAAAAAATCTGAAAAAAGTTGCACAGGTACGTCTCCATGTTCTATGTGCATGCATAAAGTTTCATGGAAAATAACACTTTTTGTGGCCTGTCCAAAAGAGACAAAAAATAATGTCGTGGAACACTATTTAGAAGCACTAAAATTTGTCTTTTTTGTGGAGACAAAAAAAAAGACATTTTTTCACAAAACTTTGTGCCATGTACATACATTTGTGAACATGTATGCATGATATTTTTTGACATTTTAAAACGTGCTTAAAATACATTTAAAAAAAATGGGTGCATATGCTCATGGGTTCTGGGGTGCCCTCTCCGTTGCTTCTACTATAACAACGACTCCACCACCACCGTAACTTCCTCATCCAGCTCCTTTCATTCCTCGCCTCCTCTCACTCCCCATAAACTTTCCTCCCCCATTGCCCTTGTCATCTGTCATGCCTCTCACTCTCCCCTACCACTTTTGCATTTGGAGATTGTTTACAACACTGCTATCACTCCCCGACCGCTACCACCACCCTCTTTTGGGCAGCTATTTCTATCGCCCCTCCTACTTATAACTTTATAGGGAACTCGACGTTGGCAATACCATAGTGAACTTTAAACCACGTGGTCAGTTAACATTGTACCACATGTTTTTTAGGGCCATTGACTGGATTAATGTGTACTTATAAAGTTCTATCCCAATTTATAAATTATGAAAGTTATCAAACTCTCAACAATGGCTCTTCAGTTATACTGAATTGCAACTACATTGGTTGATTCTGCTCGTTAGCACGAACAAGCAACTGCAGAGATCTTCCCAAAGAAGCTGGATACAAGTAACTTCTAAAAGTTATAACTGACTCTTAACAAAGATCTACTTTTATCCCTCAACTGTCTCGATATAGTTATTATAACTTCTAAAAGTTAATAATTGATTCCAATATCATATGAGGCTTTGACCTTTCAGTTTGAATCGCAGACAAACTTTATCTCTAACTCCAATCAGAAGTAGTACTACAGATGGCATGACCGTTGTTTGCGCACATGTAAGAAGATCCAAAAGAATACAAGATAACAAATTGTTGGGCAACTAGAAAAGGAACCAAATATTTCGAAGGAAATCAGAATAAAAAAATATCAAAAGAAAAACATAATTTGAGCCAACAAATTGCCGATCAATTAGAAATGGAGTCTGATTCTAAAGGAAAATATGAAATATGTCAAGAAAGCACAAGTTTTTAGCTAAAATTTTATTGTGCAATTAGAAATGTAACAAGGTATGTTGAAGAAAAAATCAGGAAAAAATGTCAAAATAAGAACATAACTTTAGCTA
Source organism: Aegilops longissima (assembly GCA_021605205.1). NCBI lineage: Eukaryota > Viridiplantae > Streptophyta > Magnoliopsida > Poales > Poaceae > Aegilops > Aegilops longissima. The sequence goes on along the minus strand of CM038682.1, from coordinate 38,584,732 downwards.
TGAAATTACCGAGCACTTAGCTTTTAGCCAAAAGATTTTGTGGGGGAGGGGGGGGGGGGGGGTTTAAGTTTGACTTTGGAAGAGAGCGAGTATTAAGAACTAGGTGTATATTGAACTGAAAAAAATGGAGCCTTGGGTGGTGTTGCTGTTTTCGGCGCCCTTGTATCCAGTCTTGGGTGTGTGTGCGGGTGTGTGTGTGTGTTTGTATCGCCCGGTTTCAACTTGTTCGGTGATGGTGCTTTATATATAAAGCGGGGGAAACCCTTTTTCGTAAAAAAAAATGGAGTAGAAAACCAGGCAGTACAAAATCTGTGATGTTTCACCACATGGTATATGTGATAAGTAATTCAAACTATTTTAAAAGCTACCCCTCCGTTTCATAATACTCCCTCCGTTCTTAAATATTTGGCTTTCTAGAGCTTTTAACAAGTGACTGCATACGGAGCAAAATGAGTAATCTATACTCTAAAATATGTTTATATATATCCGTATGTGGTAGTCCATTTGAAATCTCTAAAAAGACAAATATTTAGGAACAGATGGAGTATAAGAGTCAAAGACGCTTTTATATTATGGAATAGAGGGTGTATTTAAAGAAGAATCTGCGTTGTTTCATCCACCCACAAACTCTGGACGACGAAAAAGGATAGGCCTCGCATACCAAAAGCGGTGGCCGGCTGCTATCTTTGAGGCGCTCCATTACTGCTGGATCAGCGGCGCTGCGCCTCTGGGTGCTAATTAAGCACGGTACTATTAGCACCATTATTGAGGGCAATGAAGGGGAGCTAACTACAGTGACCTTTACGCTAATATGATTGACCTGCTCGCTAACGGAGGAGCAGGCGACGAATCAATGGCCGGGCCGTGCTTCATCGTTGTAACTAGATTGGGCGCAATGTTCGGCCACTCATTTGCCGAAACAGAATTGTGGGTGAGCGATGGCGATGGCTCCATGGATACTACTACATGCAATGCAACACATGGCTCGCCGCCCACCGACGTCCAACCAACCTGTCCGTCCGTCGATGTGAGCAAAGAGATGGGTCGATCAGCGTACGTCGGGCAGCATTCGGTGCATGCGACGAAAGATAGATAGATAAGATCGGTGCTAAGCTTGGTGGAAGAGCGTACAAAAGAGCTTTGCGCTTTATCTCGTTTTTCACATCATTGCATAAACTCAGTCTGAACACTATAACAACTATAGAAATCTAGCGTGTGACACCACTCTGCCCAAAGCGTTTGGCTAAAACATTTCTAATAGGAAATGTAGTGTTATTCGGGTTGTTCGGGTCTCTGCAACAAAACTATGCCAGAAATGTGTGACATTCCTTCCCTTCGAACATGCAACACTTTTTTCCTAGAAAAGCAGCATATACCCGGCCTCTGCATCTGGGCGATGCATGCAGTCATTTTTATTAATTATTCATAAAGACCTTACAAAGTGATACATCAGTAAGTCTGAAGTCATCTTCTTGGCAACATCTGTCGCTACTCCTATCTCCTTAATGAAGGGGTGCCGAATGTCCGAGCCGAATACCAAACAGACATCGCACCAAAGGCTATCATCTAAAGCCGGATGCCCAGCCAAACCACAATGTTGGGGGTGGGTCACACACCGGTCTGGCGCACTCTCAGAGACCACTGCCACTGTCTTCCACCGATCCATCTCCAGAGCAGGTATTGACGCATCAACCTTGCTAGGCCTGCCGTCGACGCCGTCCTGCGTGTATCCATCCACACGCGCCCGTCTCTAAAACTCCGTGGTGCCATGCCGTCGAGATCCGCCATCGGCCTTGTGATAGATGTAACACCGCCCCTCCTTTTGTCCCCTGCAGTCAGCACTTACTTTAAAATGATGCCTCCAGCAAGGAGAACGACACCATAGGCGCCGTCATCACCTGATCTAATAGACCCAGATCTAGGGTTTCCCCGAAACATCCTGATCGAGTTAACGTGACGTACAACAACAGTGCCTCAAGAAGGAAACGACGTTAGAGACATCGCCATAGTCCGTCAAGACCGTAATCAGGCGCGGTTTTCACCGAAAGCAGCGTCGTCCATATCTCATGGCTGGCTGAAACAACGCGGAGCTTCGCCATGAAGACGTATGCCGCGACCAGTTCTCTAGCGGAGATCCTCCATCCCCTCACCGGATCCCTCATCACGCCGCCGACCATCCACATGAAGAGTTGACGACGGATCTAGGTGGAACCAGATCCGCGGCCGCCACCATACCCACCATCGCCGGAGACCTCGGATCCCGCTGGTTATGGAGTATAGCGTGGCTGCCGTACGACCAGGAGCGCCGCCCTGTGCGCTGCGCGCAACTCCCTCCCGGCCATACCAGGAGATCACCGCCGCGTCCAGATCCCGGTTTCATCGGCGCCGGGCCCGCCGCCACCGCGGCCTACTCCGGTGGCTGCGGCGGATGTGGAAGCAGTAGCACGATGGTTTCTGGCGGCGCGAGCGTCGGGTTTCAGTTTTCTCTGTTGCGCCACCTGCACGAGTATAACATGCAGGACTTGCGTGCCATTGTATTAAGAATAATCAGACAAGGTGTTTTTATTCTTCCAGAAATGTGCGACAATGATACTAGCATAAAGACTTAGGGCGATTACGTAGCACCTACAGTAGTACGTAGTACCTTGGAAGTGGCTTTACCTGGCGATGGCGTCGTCGGTCATGGCTGCACTAGTTAATGGCACCCGAATAGGTTGGTTAACTAGGGTTTGGTGGCCTGGGTCCGACTCTGACCTTATTAACAATCAATCTCGTCCGGAAGTACACTGTGCTCCAAGTAGCTAGCTTGCCCTACACAGCACGACGTGTCAATCACTTGTACTCTTACACAGCTCGACGTGTCAAGCACTTGTACTAACAAACTGCACGTGGAGGTGACAAGTAGGCACAGGACCTCACTCCCCTCCCACTGCATTGCATTGCATGAACGGCACGAGCCCACGACCACGTAGGCTTGAAGCTTCCTTCGTCACCGAAATGAATGAACACCGGTTGTCCTTCAAAAAATGGGTGGGCATTGAGTTGTCGATGTAGGCGTCACTGCTTGAAAAGCGGTGGATCTTGCATCTTCAGTTGATCAGTTCCTGCAGGAAGCACACACAAAAAAAATTGCATTCCAAATGGTGCTGCGTTTCAAGTTTGTTTCTAATCCTCTTGATGCGTTTCACAGACCAAAAAAAAAGTCTCACACTGCTCTCTCCGAGTAGTATAATAAAGTTTAGTTTGCGATTCTTGAACTGCCAAATCTGATACTTCATCCGAAGTTGTACTAAGTGAGCGACAAGTAATATAAATCAAAGGGGAGTAAGTACATTTTGTGTTGCAGAGACTGAGTGTAATTAGTATCTTCGCGATATTAATATATTTTCTTTGTCGAAAAAAGTAAGATGGATCGGAGGGAGTAAGTTTATTTCCATTCGAGAATGTGGAATCCAGTTCGTTACTCCGGAGGAGAGTGCTTCACGAGTGCTGGTAATATTTTGTTGTTTACCGTCTCTCAACTAACTGCAAATATGCTAAAAAAATGTTTTTATATTACGGGACGGAGGGAGTAGTAATAAAAGAGAGATGAACTGTGCCTTTTAAAGGTACTGCTGCGATGCCAAAAACAGCCCAAAATGTTGCCTCACGGGAGTATATTCTTTCCCCTTACCCTCACATCGCGACGGTTGGTACAATCGTATCGTTAGTTCAGGACGTACTACAGTTAATAACAGACGATGGTTGTTATGGGAATCATGACAGGTTAACGGCAGGCCCTGCTTGTCTTCATCTATGAGAAGACGACTACTGGTTTCTGGTCTAAATACAGGAGCCCACCGGAACCAAACTGTGTGGTCACTGAAACTAGATATTTATAGGGTGACAGTGACCTACTGTCTCATAGTTTATACTCCATATAACATGTGCTCAGGACCTACACCCCTTTAGTTAGCAACACACATATTTTTCTTTTCGAAAATAATCTTCAGTTAGAACTACGCATATTACAAAACTAAAACCACGACACTTATTATGGATCGGACAGAGTAGTATTTTTCTCCTTATGGGCGATGTACAAATGCAGAGAAGGTAGCCATTTTTTCACCCAACTCTGTGTTCGTCCTGTCATGTTTCTTTCTAAAGAAGCAGCCAGGGAAAAGGTAAGTTTGACATCAGAGCATTGCACTATATGCTCAAGTCCTACCAAATGCAGATTTTGCTCTCACCACTACTTATTATACACTAGGGTGGGTACACTTTGATTCTGAAAATATACAAAGGGAACCAACCGGCGGTTTATATTAGTATGGTGTTCACCGTCATGTCTCGTTAATTGCGGTTTTAAAAGAGAGCCACATCACCTTGCATAGAATAGGGGCTGCTTACTTACCGGATATGCACAACCGCGATTTCGCAGTCACGAGAATGGGCAGCAGAGGACATTAGGTACATTAAGACACCATTTCGCAGTCATAAGTATGGGCAAACGGCATTAGGTACAGCAACCACAATGTTCAATGGAATATATATCTCGGTACAGACCCTTCCGAATCATCTAATGGACAACTTAATGGGCAATATCACATTCACAAGTAAGCACAAAAACACACCCTCTAGTGCTTTGAACAATCTAATAGCCAATCGCCTCTTGGCTTACCTAGCATAGCGATTTTTTGTGCCAAGTAGAGTGGTCATCTGTGAGTTGTCACTGGACAGATAACAAAAGATTTCTTTACCTTCCATCAAGAGAATAGCTTACTAAAACAATGGAGATTTGGTAAGGCAGAACCAGGGCTTGCATGCTTTTGCCATTGATTCATTTTTATTTCTCGGCGGCCCCGGTTCTTCTTTGTTGCTAAGTTAATGTTCTTGACTGGGCTCAAATTTCCTATAATTGACCAGAAAGAAACATGCTTCCAACAGGATGCAGTCTTTCTTCCTGTACTTTTTACTTGTTGAAGATTCGTTGGTGACAAATGAATGGAAGATATATCTCTTTTGCCCTCACCGTTGCAGATAAAAAGAACTTCTCTTAGCTGGCATTCCTCTCAAAGTTAATGTACGGCCAATCCACACGTTTTGTCTATTTAAGTGTTTGTCGTGGTAAGCAGTTGGTGTGATGTGCAAGTTTATCAGCTTCGGCAAGCACATTATGTACAGGGTACAGAATAAACAGGAGCAACAACAGCAAAGGGAGCGAAAACGGACCGTACACATGCCTCACTTGGGAATGGCCCAGCAATTGAACAATGGGCCACTCAATAGTGGCCTGGTTATTTGCAGCACTAAGCTAGATTAATTGGGGGCCTGTGGAGAGCAGTGCGAGGCTACGACGGGACACAGACATAATGAGCTCAACTAGCTTGCGGTACGAAATCTGGATTATTTTCGGGCAACATACGATGTAGTTGCGGTGTAACAAGACCATTTGCTCCCAAACTTGGACCACCAGCCCTTAATGCCGACATAGTCCATTCATAAATCAAATGATTTCATCATGAAATAATATTCAGTCATTAAACCAGCCATCGATAAATATCTACAAATGATACACATATTTGGGGCTCAAATTCACTTCTTGTCAATAGTTTTTGTACTCCACCTTCCAACTATTACTATTCAAATTATTGATTAGTATGTCCTTGCCACTTTGCGAAAAGTTAAAATGGTAACAATTAAAATGAAGCTCATTTGGAAGGAATAAGAACGATGGCATGGACTTTCTTCCTTTGGAAGGAAGAAGAAGCTGATTTTCGGGCGGTGGGGCCCGGGCGGTTTTTTCTTTCAATCAAATGATGCCAAGTAAGATCTCACGTAGGTTTACGTACCCTATTTACGTAGATGTTGCAAAGCCCTTTAACTAATCAACATACAAGAAAGATCCACAGAGTTGAGACTAGCAGTTTACGGCAAAGCTGAGACCAGCACGGCGCCTGACGCGGCAGGCGCGGCGGGGGCGGCGGGCGGTCGATCTTGCGGCGGATGAGCTCCGTGATGGCCGGGTGTTAGACAAAATACTTTAGGTTAAGATAACTAGGATCTGAATCTCTTGATTAGAATCCTTGAAGAAAAATAGTGGTGACAAACCCTGATTGTCTTGATCCATTAGGAGGGTAGCCCTTGGCTCGACCTTGGCGTCTCCAGCGGCGAGGAGATGGTCGGGGAAGAAGGGCAGCAGATGGGTGAGGCAACAGCTAGTCGGTGTAGACGTACAGGGTGCCGCCGGCACTATCAAGGAGGTGGCGACGGTGGTAGACGATCTTCGTCTCCGTTAGCACCTCATTAGGATTGGGAGTTAGAGAGGGACTTGGCCTTACCGTGCAGATCATTCGTTAGCACCGAAGGAGTCCTTTTTCCTTATATATGTTAGGTTCTAGGGAGGCGGGACCGAGACCAAAACAGTTGCTTTGGTCCCCCAATCAGGGCACATATGTGGGAGCGATAAGGATGACATCACCATAAACTTCACACTCAAATAAAATATTTAGAAAATTAAATGAGCAATAGAATAATGTGCTCGGTATTAGTATCATTCCATAACATCAAATATTTTGACCTTAAAACAATGTTACAAAATGAGTATCACTTTGAAAATGCCATAAACATTAAACCACACTAAGATTTTCTAAAAAGAAGTTATCGCTAGTTCCATTTTATTCATAAAATTACAAATGGCCCTTTTCTAAACGTTAACTTGAGGAAAATGTTAAACTTATTAGTAGTGCGCAAATATTATATAAATAACATCATAAAGAATCCACCATCATTCCTCTTTTTGTAACAAAAACAAAAACATAATATGGCCCATGATAAACCACGGCTTCCCATTCATGAAACTTTATCATTGTTCACATTACGTTACCTTATTTTGGGCACATAAAATTTTCAAGCACATAAACATGAACTTTAGCATAATTTTTTAGGAAATTTTAAACACATTTCAGTGCCTATCGGAATCCTGGGATGAATTCGGTCCAAAGTACCAACGGTAGCCCGTTTCAAACATGCCCATCAGATTATTTAGCAAATTTAGCTAAAAAGGAAGAAAACTTCTCTCTGTGCGAACATAACGTGGGCTCCAGCCCACAGCCGAATTCGCCTCTTCAACGCCCGAAGGCTGATACGTCCATTTTGCATCATGCTTTTATATCGATATTTGTTGCATTATGGGCTGTTATTACACATTATGTTACAATGCTTTGCCTATTCTTTCTTATTTTACAAGGTTTACATAAAGAGGGAGAATGCCGGCAGCTGGAATTCTGGGCTGGAAAAGGAGCAAATATTAGAGACCTATTCTGCAAAACTCCAAAAGTCCTGAAACTCCACGGAAGTTATTTTTGGAAATAATAAAAAATATTGAGCGGGAGAAATACCAGAGGGGACCCACACCCTGGGCACAAGGGTGGGGGCGCGCCCCCGCCTCGTGGGCCACCTGGTGGCCCTCTGGTGGCCATCTTCTACTATATGAAGTCTTCCGTCCGAAGAAAAATCATAAGCAAGCTTTCGGGACGAGACTCCGCCGCCACGAGGCGGAACCTTGGCGGAACCAATCTAGGGCTCTGGCGGAGCTGTTCTGCCGGGGACACTTCCTTCCGGGAGGGGGAAATCATCGCCACGTCATCATCACCAACGCTCCTCTCATCGGGAGGGGCCAATCTCCATCAACATCTTCACCAGCACCATCTCCTCTCAAACCCTAGTTCCTCTCTTGTATCCAATTCTTGTCTCTAAGTCTGGGATTGGTACCTGTAGGTTGCTAGTAGTGTTGATTACTCCTTGTAGTTGATGCTAGTTTGTTTCTTTGGTGGAAGATCATATGTTGAGATCCTATATGCATATTAATACCTCTTTGATTATGAACATGAAAATGCTTTGTGAGTAGTTACGTTTGTTCCTGAGGACGTGGGAGAAATCTTGTTATTAGTAGTCATGTGAATTTGGTATTCGTTCGATATTTTGATGAGATGTATGTTGTCTCTCCTCTAGTGGTGTTATGTGAACGTCGACTACATGACACTTCACCATTATTTGGGCCTAGAGGAAGGCATTGGAAAGTAATAAGTAGATGATGGGTTGCTAGAGTGACAGAAGCTTAAACCCTAGTTTATGCGTTGCTTCGTAAGGGGCTGATTTGGATCCATATGTTTCATGCTATGGTTAGGTTTACCTTAATACTTCTTTTGTAGTTGCGGATGCTTGCAATAGGAATTAATCATAAGTGGGATGCTTGTCCAAGTAAGGACATCACCCAAGCACCGGTCCACCCACATATCAAATTATCAAAGTACCGAACGTGAATCATATGAACGTGATGAAAACTAGCTTGACGATAATTCCCATGTGTCCTCGGGAGTGCTTTTCTCTATATAGGAGTTTTTCTAGGCTTGTCCTTTGCTGCAAAAAGGATTGGGACACCTTGTTGCACTTTATTTACTTTTGTTACTTGTTGCTCGTTATAAATTATCTTATCACAAAACTACCTGTTACCTATAATTTCAGTGATTGCAGAGAATACCTTGCTAAAAATCGCTTATCATTTCCTTCTGCTCCTTGTTGGGTTCGACACTCGTACTTATCGAAAGGACTACGATAGATCCCCTATACTTGTGGGTCATCAAGACTCTTTTCTCGCGCCGTTGCCGGGGAGTGAAGCGTCTTTTGTAGGTGGAATTTGGTAAGGAAAAATTTAAATAGTGTGCTGGAATTTACTCTCACTTGTTACTATGGAAAGTAATCCTCTGAGGGGCTTGCTCGCGGTATCTTCACCCCGACCAGTAGAGCAAAGAGTTGCTCCTCAACCTACTGAACCTACTGAAAATGAATATATCTACTTTGAAATTCCTTCCGGTATGATAGAAAAACTGCTAGTTAATCCTTTTGCAGGAGACGGAACATTACATCCTGATGAGCACCTAATCTGTGTGGATGAAGTTTGTGCATTATTTAAGCTTGTAGGTATGCCCGATGATGTTAGCAAGAAGAAGGTCTTCCCTTTATCTTTGAAGGGAGATGCATTGACATGGTATAGGCTATGGGATGATATGGGATCATGGAACTACAAACGATTGAAATTGGAATTTCATCAGAAGTTTTATATTATGCATCTTGTTCATCGTGATCGTAATTATATATATAATTTCTGGCCTCGCGAAGGAGAAAGCATCTCTCAAGCTTGGGGGAGGCTTAAGTCAATGTTATATTCATGCCCCAACCATGAGCTCTCAAGAGAAATGATTATTCAAAATTTTAATGCTCGGCTTTCTGACAACAATCGCACCATGCTCGATACTTCTTGTGCTGGGTCTTTTATGATGAAGACTATTGAATTCAAATGGGATTTATTGGAAAGAATTAAAAGCAACTCTGAAGATTGGGACCTTGACGAAGGTAAGGAGTCAGGTATAACCCCTAAGTTTGATTGTGTTAAATCTTTTATGGATATCGATGTTTTCCGTAAATCTAGCACTAAATAAGGACTTAACTCTGAGATAGTAGCTTATTTTTGTGAATATTTTGCTGCTCACATTGATCTCCCTAAGGAGAAGTGGTTTAAATATCATCCTCCCATAAAAGTAAAAGTAGTTGCACCTATTAAAGTTGAAGAAAAGACTATCACTTATAATGATCCTATTGTTCCTACTGCTTATGTTGAGAAACCACCTTTCCCTGTTAGAATAAAGGATCATGCTAAAGCTTCAACTGTGGTTCGTAAGAGCAATATTAGAACTTATACACCTCTTGAGCAAGTTAAAGTTGAACCTAATATTGCTATTGTTAAAGATCTCTTGGCTGATAATATTGACGGGCATGTTATTTATTTCTGTGATGAGACTGCTAGAATTGCTAAACCTTGTGCTAAAGATAAACATAGACCTGTGGTAGGCATGCCTGTTATTTCTGTTAAAATAGGAGATCATTGTTATCTTGGCTTGTGTGATATGGGTTCTAGTGCTAGTGCAATACCTATTGATTTATACAAAGAAATTATGCATGATATTGCACCCGCTGAGTTAGAGGAAATTGATGTTACCATTAAGCTTGCTAATAGAGATACTATATCACCAATTGTAATTGTTAGATATGTTGAAGTCTTGTGTGGGAAAACTAAATATCCTGCTGATTTCCTCGTTCTTGGTTCCCCTCAAGATATCTTTTATTCCATTATATTTGGTAGACCCTTCTTAAACACTGTTAATGCTAAGATAGACTGCGAAAAGGATGTTGTTACTATTGGTTTAGGTGATATGTCTCATGAGTTTAACTTTTCTAAATTTCATAGACAACACCGTGAAGAGGAATTGCCTAGTAAAGATGAAATTATTGGTCTTGCTTCTATTGCCGTGCCTCCTAGTGATCCTTTAGAACAATATTTGCTAGACCATGGAAATGATATGTTTATGAATGAAAGAAGGGAAATAGATGAAGTGTTCTTTAAACAGGGACCTATTCTGAAACACAAATTGCGTGTTGAAATCTTAGGGGATCCTCCGCCACCCAAGGGTGATCCCGTGTTTGAGCTTAAACCATTACCTCATACTCTTAAATATGCTTATCTTGATGAAAAGAAGATATATCCTGTTATTATTAGTGCTAACCTTTCAGAGAAGGAGGAAGAAAAATTATTGAAAACTCTGAAGAAGCACCGTGCTGCTATTGGATATACTCTGGATGATCTTAAGGGAATTAGTCCCACTCTATGTGAACATAAAATAAATTTGGAGAAAGATGCCAAACCAGTTATTGATCATCAACGACGGCTGAATCCTAAGATGAAAGAAGTGGTAAGAAAGGAAATATTAAACCTCCTTGAGGCGGGTATAATTTATGCCGTTGCTGATAGTCAGTGGGTAAGTCCTGTCCATTGTGTCCCTAAGAAGGGAGGTATTACTGTCGTTCCTAATGATAAAGATGAATTGATTCCTCAAAAATTATTACAGGTTATAGGATAGTAATTGATTTCCGCAAACTAAATAAAGCTACTAAAAAAGATCATTACCCCTTGCCATTCATTGATCAAATGCTAGAAAGATTATCCAAACACACACATTTTTGCTTTCTAGATGGTTATTCTGGTTTCTCTCAAATACCAGTGTCAGCTGATGATCAAGCTAAGACCACTTTTACTTGCCCTTTCGGTACTTTTTCTTATAGACTTATGCCTTTTGGTTTATGTAATGCACCTGCTACCTTTCAAAGATGCATGATGGCTATATTCTCTGACTTTTGTGAAAAGATTTGTGAGGTTTTCATGGACGATTTCTCCGTTTATGGATCCTATTTTGATGATTGCTTGAGAGATCTTGATAGAGTTTTGCAGAGATGTGAAGAAACTAATCTTGTCTTGAATTGGGAGAAGTGCCACTTTATGGTTAATGAAGGTATTGTCTTGGGGCATAAAATTTCTGAAAGAGGTATTCAATTTGATAAAGCCAAGGTTGATGCTATTGAAAAGATGCCATGTCCCAAGGACGTCAAAGGTATAAGAAGTCTCCTTGGTCATGTCAGGTTTTATAGGAGGTTCATTAAGGACTTCTCAAAAATCTCTCGGGCTCTGACTAATCTGTTGCAAAAAGATATACCATTTGTCTTTGATGATGATTGTGTAGAAGCATTTGAAATACTTAAGAAAGCATTGATTTCTGCACCTATTGTTATGCTAGCTGATTGGAATTTACCCTTCGAAATTATGTGTGATGCTAGTGATTATGCTGTAGGTGCTATTCTAGGACAAAGAGTTGATAAGAAATTAAATGTTATTCAATATGCTAGTAAGACTCTAGACAGTGCTCAGAGAAATTATGCTACTACTGAAAAAGAATTCTTAGCAGTTGTATTTGCTTGTGATAAGTTCAGACCTTATATTGTTGATTCTAAAGTAACTATTCACATGGATCATGCTGCTATTAAATACCTTATGGAAAAGAAAGATGCTAAACCTAGACTTATTAGATGGGTTCTCTTGCTACAAGAATTTGATTTGCATATTATTGATAGAGAGGGAGCTGAGAACCCCGTTGCAGACAACATGTCTAGGTTAGAAAATGTTCTTGATGACCCACTACCTATTGATGATAGCTTGCCCGATGAACAATTAAATGTCATAAATGCTTCTCGTACTGCTCCATGGTATGCTGATTATACTAATTACATTGTTGCTAAATTTATACCACCTAGTTTCACATACCAGCAAAAGAAAAAGTTTTTCTATGATTCGAGACATTACTTTTGGGATGACCCACATCTTTATACATAAGGAGTAGATGGTGTTATTAGGCGTTGTGTACCTGAGCATGAACATGAACAGATCCTACGCAAGTGTCACTCCGAGGCTTATGGAGGACACCACGCTGGAGATAGAACTCCGCATAAGGTATTGCAATCCGGTTTTTATTGGCCTACTCTCTTCAACGATGCTCGTAGGTTTGTCTTATCTTGTGATGAATGTCAAAGAATTGTAATATTAGTAGACGTCAAGAAATGCCTATGAATTATTCACTTGTTATTGAACCATTTGATGTTTGGGGCTTTGATTATATGGGACCGTTTCCTGCCTCTAATGGATATACACATATTTTAGTTGATGTTGATTACGTTACTAAGTGGGTAGAAGCTATTCCAACTAGTAGTGCTGATCATAACACCTCTGTTAAGATGCTTAAAGAAGTTATTTTTCCGAGGTTTGGAGTCCCTAGATATTTAATGACTGATGGTGCTTCACATTTTATTCATGGTGTCTTCCGTAAAATGCTTGCCAAGTATGATGTTAATCATAGAATTGCATCTCCTTATCACCCACAGTCTAGTGGTCAAGTAGAATTGAGTAAGAGAGAACTCAAATTAAATTTGCAAAAGACTGTTAATAGATCTAGAAAGAATTGGTCAAAGAAACTTGATGATGCATTATGGGCCTATAGAACTGCATATAAAAATCCTATGGGTATGTCTCCGTATAAAATGGTTTATGGAGAAGCATGTCACTTACCTCTCGAACTAGAAGATAAGGCATATTGGGCCATTAAAGAGCTCAACTATGATTTCAAACTTGCCGGTGAGAAGAGGTTATTTGACATTAGCTCACTTGATGAATGGAGAACCCAAGCCTATGAGAATGCCAAACTATTTAAAGAAAAAGTTAAAAGATGGCATGACAAAAGAATACAAAAGCATGAGTTTAATGTAGGTGATTATGTATTATTATACAACTCTCGTTTAAGATTTTTTGCAGGAAAACTTCTCTCTAAATAGGAGGGCCCTTACGTTATCGAGGAGGTCTATCGTTCCGGTGCCATAAAAATTAACAACTTCGAAGGCACAAATCCGAAGGTGGTGAACGGTCGAAGAATCAAACATTATATTTCAGGTAATCCTATAAATGTTGAAACCAATGTTATTGAAACCGTAACCCCGGAGGAATACATAAAGGACACTTTCCAGAACGTTTCAGACTCCGAAAAGGAATAGGTATGTGGTACGGTAAGTGAACCGACTCCAAAACAGTTCTAATGGCAATTTTTCTCTGTTTTGGAATATTTAGAAAAATAGAAAAATAAGAAGCAGTCCGGGAAGGACACGAAGTCTCCACGAGGGTGGAGGGCGCGCCCTACCCCCTTGGGCGCGCCCCCTGCCTCGTGGGCACCTCGTGTGCCCTCCGGACTCCGTTTTCTTGCACGATGCGTATTTTGGTCGGTAAAAATTCATTATATAATCTCCCGAAGGTTTTGACTCCTTTATCACGCAATTATCCTCTGTTTTTATTTCGAGCTGTTTCTGTAGCAGATTTGGAGCAAGATGTCATCTCCGGATTCCGACGGAGAGAGCTATGTCTCACACCTCATTGCTGACCCAAAGACCTATGGGGATCTATATCCTTGTGGTCGAACTACGGATGAGGAGTGTCGGTGTACAAAAGAAGGGGCGCACCTTTGTACCCCTTTACCTGTGCACGGGCAGTCGGAGCCGCGCCCACGGTCACACCAAGCAGAACAGGGGAGGTGAGCCAAGGTAAGACCGAAGCCCAAGACAGCCAGAGCAACGCCAAGGCCAAGACCACAAAGAGCAGAGGGACGAAGAAGGTTCCCCCGGCAAGGCCCTTGCCGGGGCAGCACGCCCCGCACCAACAGAGCGAGCCACTCTTGAGCCCACGGTCCCCAACACCATTATCCACGTGGGGCCAGGGCTCGGGAAGGCATCTCTGTGGTGGCATGCAGATCTTTGTGAAGACATATTCAAGATCAAATGAGGATTAGAAGACGACGATCCTCAGCAAGATCCTTGCCGAGAAAGGCCACCAGACCCCCGGCAAGGTCCTTGCCGGGGACGACAACGCGCTGTGGCAAGACCCTTGCCGGGCCACCCAGCAAGGCCCTCACCAAGGACGCCAGCAGAGCCACCGCCAGGCCCACGCCAACCAAGTTTCCGCCGTCGTTCGCATGCAGCTGCCAGCTCAACCAGCTGAGCAGGCACCTGCGTGGCAACATGCAGCTCCCGGGCCAACTTGTCAAGCGCCTGCGTGGCGGCATGCAGATCTTCGTGAAGGCTCCACCACCGCGCCACCCCAGCTGCCTGCCTGCCTACATGGCACCGCATGCCTCACTGGCCAGGGCGCGTGTCGAAGTGAGAAGGAGCGGCGAAGGACGGGACAGGCCTCGCCCCTGTCCCCAATAAAGCAAGGGGACACCTAAGCTACGCATTAAATGCGTCTTGTCCTGTAATACGAGCGATAAGCTCATAGCACTGTGTGCCTTTCCACCTCCTGTGTGCCACTCTGGCAGCCCCTTTCGACTATAAAAGGAGGCCCAAGGCATACTGGAGAAGGATTCGGCTCTTTCGAACCACGCACTCACCACAGATAGTTCGAGAGCTCGAGAACTCTCTGAAATACACCCACCAAAGCAAGACTAGGGTTTTACGCATCCTCGCGGCCCGAACATGGGTAAACGATCCTTGTGTTGGTTACTAATCCTGCTCTTCTCACAACCCCGCGCCCCGGCAACCGTAGTAGGGATTCTTGTGATCCCATAGGTGTCGTTTCCCCGACATCTTTGGCACGCCAGGTAGGGGGCGCAATTGTGAGAATCTGGTCTAGTAGTTAGCCTAGCAGTTCTTCGTCGCCATGGCTCCTAAGAAGAAGACGGCCACGGCGATCGGCTCGTTGGTAGCCGAACGGCCCGTGCCAGTGCGGACGAGCAGTGGACCGGTCGCGGACAGGACCCGGTCCGCGGTCCACGAGCACCAGCATCGCCTTGGCAGTCAGAGCCTGGCGAGCGGCGTCGATCGCGCGCCAGACGACCGGCCGCACGTCGCCAGATCCAAAGACGGAGCTGGGCCCCCTGCAGGCGGCGCGGGGCCCTCCGAGGGTGTCGTTGTGCCACCTCCGGGTGGCACATTGACCTCCAAGACACCCACACCGGCGACCACTGCGCGCTCTTCCCATGGCGTGCGCGCCGAGCAGCGTCACCATGTTGGTGACCCTAGGCACCGCCGTGGGAAGAGCCCTGTGCGTCATCCGCAAGATGAAGGGGTTCAGCACGCCCGCCGAAGTGCTGGCAAAAATGGCATGCAGCCGCTGGGACGTAACGGAGCTCCTTCTAACGTAGTTCAAAGTCGAAGTGTGTCGCGATCCACGCAGCTGTCGCCGCCGCCCACGCCAGCAGAAGCTTTGGCGCGCGCACAGCTGCTCCTCGACTTCCCTCCTGCTGTGAAGAAGCTCAACGAGTGGAGGGCCACCATCCGGGGCCTCGTCGCCGTCGCCAACAAAGACGATCCACGACCGGCGGGGCCCTCGGGTCGGCGCTCCACCGAGCCACCACATGCTGGAGCTGGGAGGACCGGGGGAGCTGCGGCCACAGTGCACTCCCTCCTCCTCGCCAGCCGGGCGTCGGCCCGTCGTGACGACGCTTGTGATAACACCTCCATAGCGTCGTCCGACCTGTGGACCCTCCGCGACCAGCGCCAGGTCCTTCAGGAACGAGCTCACGAAGACGCTCGAACCATTGTCGAGCGCCAGCGCGAAACGCGCCGCCAGTCGGACAAGCGGGCGGGACCCACTATGGACCACCCGGCACCGGGGGGCTCCGGCGGCCTACCTTACGAGGTGGGTTGCCCGGCCTTTACCCGTGAGCTGCGGCAGTTCCATTGGCCGTCCCACCGTACGTTCAAGTCCGACGTCGGCGAGAAGTACACTGGCAAGACCCATCCGTCCGAGTTCCTCAGCATCTACACCATCGCGATGCAGGCTGCTGGAGCTTGCGACGACACGGTGCTTGCCAACTATTTCCCACTGGTGCTGGAGCCCAATGTGATGTCTTGGTTGATGCACTTGCCGGTGGATTCCATTTCTTCTTGGTCGGATATGTGCCATGAGTTTGTTGTCGCCTTCACAGGAGGCCACCAAGCTCATGGCCAGGCCAGTGATCTGCATATCATTCCCCAGAAGGAGGGGGAAACCCTGCGCAAGTACATCCCGAGATTCAGCCGGGTGCAGTACAACATCCTCGACGTTCATCTCGCCGCTGTGATCAGCGCATTCCACTAGAACATGCGCAACCGCAAGATGCGCGAAGAGCTGGCGATGACCAAGGTTAAGGATGTGGCCGAGCTCTACATTCTGGCCGATAGGTGCGCCCGGGCTGAAGAGGGAAGGAAGTACCCCGGCGAAGACGCCGGCGCGGAAACTGACTCTACCGATGAAGACACCGCCACCCTGACGAAGAAGGGCCGGCGTCGCAACAGGAAACGCAAAGGCAAGGCCGTGCTTGCCGTTGAGGGATCTGACCACACAGGTGCGGCAAGAAGGTCAAGGCAGACGCCCCGGGCAAGGAGATTGCCGGGTGCGCCGCCTGCCGGGCCTTGGCGGCTACCAACAAGTCAGGAAGCTCCGGCAAGCAATACTGCAAGATCCACCGCACCAAGGGCCACAACCTCCAGAACTGCCAACAAGTCGAGCTGCTTGCTGAGAAGCGAAAAGCTGAGTACGAGAGGTGGGACAAGGAGAAGGACTAGGACGGTGCTGAGGGATCCGGCAAGAAGCGTGACGGCCAAGGAAGCCGCCCCGGCAAGGACAACTAGCAAGAGAGGCCCGCCCGGGGCCGTGACAAGAAACAAGAAGACGATGATCGCGACGAGGACGACGAGTCTGGTGAGCAAGGGTTCCAGAAGGCTACGGAGGCCATGTGCGTCGATGGCGACGCCTCGCTGCATACCTCTCACCACCAGCTCAAGCAGTGGGCGCGTGAGATTACAGCAGCGGAGCCGTCGTTCGATGCTCAGAAGCCACTGAAGTGGTCCAGCACGCCCCTCATATTTGACGCTGAGGACCACCCTGACCGCACTACCGCGGTCGGGTGTTTGCCATTGTTGGTCTCACCAACGATATGCAACCTCAGGGTGAACAAGATGTTAGTTGACGGCGGGGCCGTCCTGAACCTGATCTCGCCTGTCGTGATCAAAAGAATGCAAATCCCTGATGGAGACCTCGAGGAAACGGGCATGTTTCAAGGGGTCAATCCGGGGAGGAGCCAGCCGAAGGGGAAGGTCACACTTCACGTGACGTTTGGAGGAGAGTTGAACAACAGGACAGAGAGGATCATCTTCGACGTGGCCGAGATCCCCTTGCCCTACAACGGGATCCTCGGCCGCCCGGCATTAGCCAAGTTCATGGCGGTATCACACTACGCCTAAAACATGCTAAAGATGTCCGGGCCGTTGACCATCATCTCCGTCCCCTCCGACAAGAAGGATGCGCTGATCTGCGCCGACCAACTCTATCAGGAAGCAGTTGCAGCAGCTGCCGTCAAGGCACCTGCTCCTACCGCTGAAGGCCCAGAAGGGAAGAGGAAGCCCGGCAAGACCTCTCGCACCCACTCCGGCAAGCACGCCTCTTCAGAGTGCTACGCTACCATCAAGGACGTGCCAGAGAGCTCTACCAGCAAGAGAAAGAGATCCAGAGCCGAGCCACCACAGACCAAGAAGGTATCTGCCAGGGAGGATGGCACGGGAGGGGCCTTCACCATAGGCTCCACCCTTGGCAGCGAATAGGAAGGCGTGCTCGTCACCTTCCTGCGGGCGAATGTCGACGTGTTTGCGTGGCAAGCATCCGACATCCCCGGTGTTCCCAGGGAGGTGATTGAGCACCACCTAGATGTCTGCCCCCACACGCGGCCCGTCAAGCAGAAGGTCAGAAAGCAGGCTCTGGAGAGCCAGGAGTTCATCACAGAGGAGATCAGGAAGTTGGAAGCGGCAGGTTTGATGAGAGGAGTGATCCACCTGACGTGGTTGGCCAATCCGGTAGTAGTGCGGAAGGCAAATGGGAAGTGGAGGCTGTGTATTGATTACACATATATCAATAAGGCTTGTCCTAAGGACCCCTTCCCGTTGCCGCGCATCGACCAGATTGTTGACTCCACAGCCGGGTGTGATATGTTATCATTCCTTGACGCCTACTCGGGCTACTACCAGATCTTCATGACAAGAGAAGATGAAGAAAAGACAGCATTCATCACCCCATGTGGTACGTATTGCTTTTTACGGATGCCTTTCGGGTTGAAGAGTGTTGGCTCAATGTTTGCAAGAGCAATCCAAATTGGTTTTGAACCTCAGCTCCATAGAAATATGAAGGCATACATGGATGACATAGTGGTCAAAACCAAGGACGGGCCAACTCTTGTGCAAGATCCGAAGAGACATTTGCCAACCTCGCAAGATCAACCTCAAGCTGAACCACGAGAAGTGTGTCTTGGCGCTCCATCCGCAAGCTTCTCGGTTCTTTGTGTCGTAGCGGGATCGAGGCAAACCAGCACAAAATCAAGGCTATTGAGCAGATTGAGGCGCCCAAGCGGATCAAGGATGTGCGTCGGCTCACCGGCTGCGTTGCCGCCATGAGCCGATTCATCTCCAAGTCCGCCGAGCGCGCCCTTCCTTTCTTCAAAATCTTGAAGAAGGCAGGCCCAATGGAGTGGACCCCAGAAGCCGAGGCAGCATTGCAGGATCTGAAGAAATACCTTTCCTCCACGCCAATACTGGTTGCGCCTAAACCATAAGAGCCGTTGCTGCTGTATCTGGCGGCGACGAATCAAGTGGTCAGCGCCACGCTGGTGGCACAGAGGGAGGTCAACGAGGAGGCAGTGATGGCGGCAGAACCAGCGGATGGCAAGCCCAAGATTCCCCCGGCAGGGCCTGGTGCCGGCAAGGCGAGGCCCCCGGCAGAGTCTGATGCCACCGAGGCAGTGCCCGTGCAGTCAAGTGAGGTGGTGCAGAAGAAGAAGATGATGCAGCACCCGGTTTACTTTGTCAGCTCCCTCTTGTAGGGAGCTAGATCGAGGTACTCCGGTGTGCAGAAATTGCTCTTCGGCCTACTTATGGTCTCGAGGAAGCTGCGTCATTACTTCCAAGCCCACGAGATCACTGTCGTCACCCGCCTCCCGTTGCAACAGATACTGCATAACCCAGATGCAACCGGGAGGATTGTGGAATGAGCCTTGGAGTTATCAAGTTTCAGTTTGAAGTTTGAAAGTACCTCGACAATTCAGAGCAGAGTCCTGGCGGAGTTCATTGCAGAATGGACCTCAATGCCTGACGAAGAAATCCAGGAGACCACTCTCCCCGGCAAGGAGGCAGACCGCGACTGGATCGTGTACTTTGATGGGAATTTTTTGCTACAAGGCGCCGGTGCCGGTGTGCTGCTCGTCGCACCCACCGGAGAGCACCTCAAGTACGTGATCCAGATGCACTTTCCCCGATAGATGTCCACCAACAACATTGCTGAGTACGAGGGATTGCTTGACGGTCTCAGGATCACGGCTGACCTCAGGGTTAAGAAGCTACTCGTCAGGGGTGACTCGCAGGTCATTGTCAGGCAGGTCAACAAGGATTACCAGAACCCATTGATGGAAGCTTATGTGGATGAAGTGAGGAAGCTGGAGGAGCGCTTTGATGGTATCCAAGCAGAGCACGTCCCCCGAATGAAGAATGACACCGCCGATTACCTGTCGAAGCGTGCTGCATTCAAGCTACCTGTGGAACCAGGTACCCTTTTGCTCTGGTTAACTCAACCATCCGTCGAACCATCAACGGGGAAGAACAAGCAGAGGAAGTCAGGTCCCGGCAAGTACTTTCCTACCGAGCCCCGTGGGGCTGCCGGCAAGGGTGCTGCCGCGGATGCTGAGCCCGCCAAAGGGCAACTAGCTCCGGCAGGGCGTCAAGCCCCAGCCATGGAGACAGCCGCGCCCATGGCTGAGGAAATGCCTTTGATCCTTGCCGTCGAGCCCCAGGCTTCGGCGTGGGCATAGCATACTGTCCGATTCCTCCAAACAGGGGAACTTTCTGAGGAGCAGGAAGAAGCAGAGAAAGTAGCCCGTCGGTCCGCCCTGTACCAGTTCGTCGACGACGTCCTATACAGGAGAAGGCCGAACAGCGTGAAATTGAAGTGCATCCCCCAGGAGGAAGGACTGAAGCTGTTGGCGGAGATACATGGAGGCATATGTGGCTCCCACATAGGGTCGAGGGCCCTTGCCGGAAAGGCGTTCCAGCAAGGTTTGTTTTGGCCCACCGCCATCCAGGATGCGACGGCACTAGTAACCAAGTGTGAAGCGTGTCAGTTCCATTCAAAGAAGCTTCATCAACCATCTCAAGCCCTTCAAACAATCCCTCTCTCCTGGCCATTCTCGGTCTGGGGGCTCGATATACTGGGCCCTTTCCCCCGCGCTATCGGGGGCTTTGAGTACTTGTACGTTGCAATCGACAAGTTCACAAAGTGGCCGGAGGTGGAAGCAGTGAGAAAGGTGACTGCTCAATCAGCTGTCAAGTTTTTCAAGGGGTTGGTCTGCCGTTTTGGTGTGCCAAACAGAGTCATCACCAACAATGGCACGCAGTTCACAAGGCACACCTTCATGCAATACATCAAAGACCTCGGCGGCAAGGTCTGTTTTGCTTCCGTGGCATACCCACGGAGCAACGGCCAAGCGGAGAGGGAAAATGCTGAAGTGTTGCGAGGCCTAAGAGCAAAGACTTTTGACAAGCTGTGCAAGAGCGGAAGGCGCTGGATTGATGAATTGCCGGCGGTTCTTTGGTCGATCAGGACGACGCCAAATCGAGCCACCAGCCAGACACCTTTTGCCCTGGTCTACGGGGCACAAGCAGTTCTCCCCACGGAACTCATATACGGGTCACCTCGAGTGCTCGCTTATGATGAGCTTGAGCAAGAGCAGTTTCTCCAAGATGACGCGACGCTCCTTGAGGAAGATCGTCTTCGGGCGGCTGTGGGAGCAGCACGCTGCCAGCAAGCCTTGCGCCGCTACCATAGCCGCAAGGTTCATGCCCGAAGCTTTGAGGAAGGCGACCTTGTTCTTCGGCGCGTTCCGTCGGCCAAGAATTCCAACAAGTTGACACCGAAGTAGCAAGGCCCTTATCGGGTAATACGAGTCACCACGCCCGGCGCAGTCCGCCTGGAGACCGAAGATGTTGTCCCAGTGAGCAACTCCTGGAACATCGAGCATCTTCGCAAGTTTTACCCGTAAGGCGCGGCTTGCCGTGCCTCCCGGCAAGCCACCTTTTGTACAAGCTTTGCCGGCAAGGCATGTAACCCTTCGTACAAAGCCAGGCGTAGACCCTGAGCATAAATAAATGAAGCGCTGGCGCCCTAAGTCATAGCATGCATGCTAGGTCGAGTCTCTTCCTTGGTTCGGGTTGACAGTGCTCAGCGGCGACTAACCCCCAGCTTAGAGGTCGAGTGCGCGTCTATCTGTTTTTTTTCTGTCCTCCTTTGGTTCGCAGGGCACATGAGCACTTCTGCTGAGCTACTTGGGAAAAAGGAAACAGACCAGCGTCCCGACCCCTGCAAAACAGGGTTGCCGGGGGCTGCAAGCTCAATTATCCAACCGCGGCAAGATGAGGTTGCCGGGGGCTGCAGATCTAGATAAGTCTTTCATCCTCTGTCGTGCATTTCAGAACGGAACTGGGCATGTGAAACCTCGTTTTGTCTCCAGGATACCATGCTCCCCTTTTCCCCATACCTAAGGATTATCTCCTAGGTCTGGATTTGGTTGTAGCCGCGGTGGCAAGGAGGTAGGATGAGGAGCCTAAAGCCCACTTCATCCCTGCCTCCGCCCAAAGCGCGAGAATGGTCGAGTGAAGTGAGGGGGACGGCAAGGCCTGTTGCCGGGCGAAAAACGTTTATCTTAAATAATAACAAGGATTCGCTCCTTGTCGCGGCGTCTACCCACGAACGAAAAACCCGGCAAGCATCCTTTTTCATTAAAAACATCCCATACAGGTACAGTTCATACAGAATGAAAAACATGAGCAAGGGGATTACAAGTTCTAAATTTAACAAAGGCCCGCAGGCTTACAAACTAAAAAAGAGATAAGATGCCCGTAATCCCTTGATTGTCCCTCTCCTTAGGAGGCAGGTCAAGGAGGCGAGAGGGCAAAAGGGGCGCCTAGGCGAGCTACGAGCAGCAGAAAGCACCAAGAGAACACCTCGGTGGCCGCCCACGGGTGGGCCGGTGATGACGGTGCCGGGAAAGGAGCTGGAGACGAGGCGGCAGGATCGGCAATACGCGATGAAGGCGTCGGTGCCCGCGTACTCCGAGTACTCCAAGTTGACGGCCTTGCCGCCCGCCCTCTTCCTCTTCTGCAGCCTCCCGACGCCAGCCGCCCAAGGAGAGGGCCCCGAGAAGTTCAAGGAGCTGGCCCCACCCCCGGCAAAACTCCGCCGGAGGAGCGCCCAGGTGCAGATGCTGCTGCTGCCGCACCCGCCCAGGCGCGGGGCGTCCGACACCTAGTCGGACTCATCCCCGTCATCTGCCCCGCTGTCCTCCTCATCACTTTCGCTCGAAGAAGAGCTTCCATTGTCGGAATCTCCGTCAGAGGAGCTCTCCACGCAGCACTTCAGGCGAGTCCCGAAGTCTCCGAAGACCTTGACGGAGAGCAGGCCGTCCTCCATTAATTTGAAGTAGAGGACAAGCCCCGCCGTCAGGCTATGGATGCAGGCGACCGTCTTCCATCCGCGGCGGAGGTACATCACCCGAGGAGCCGGGAAGTCAACGTCGACCCGCGTGCCCCCATTCCCACAGCCCCTCGGGTGCAATCTGAGGGATTGGGGCGGGTCACGCTCCATCTCCCGAGCGAACATGGCGGGAAGACGAAGACGGCGACGCGGAGGCCGGCGCAGCCTAATGAATAATTCACGGGGCTGGTCTCCA
This sequence comes from Aegilops longissima, assembly GCA_021605205.1. Taxonomy (NCBI): domain Eukaryota; kingdom Viridiplantae; phylum Streptophyta; class Magnoliopsida; order Poales; family Poaceae; genus Aegilops; species Aegilops longissima. The sequence continues at coordinate 38,561,528 of CM038682.1, read as the reverse complement.
ACATGGCCTTCTATCGGAAAAGGCATCATTGGCAGGGGCGAAGCCGGCGCGCCGCCCCGTCCTCCTCTTCCCCGAGCACTACGACCTCTACCCCGGCCTCGCCCACAGCCTCGCCCCCTCCCCCTTCCCCTCGTGGCCGGCTCTACCACCGCGGGCTCAGGAGGAGGGGGGGACACACTGTCGAGCAGCGACCCTTGCCGCCACCGTCGAGGGACCAGGATTCCCTTTCTCCATGACCAGTGGAAGGAAGATGCAGAAGCGAGAGGAGATAGATGACAGGAGAGTGTGGGATGCCATCCCCCCTTCCCCCTCCTTATAAAGGGGCGGGGTCGGGGCTCAGCCGCCCTGCTCGACCAATCTAGCCATCGGAGCGCAGGGAATCGGGACCGACCCGCTGCCCCAACAAGCGACGGCCAGGTTTCCTGCCTCCACCGCTTGCCACCCCAGGCGCATGAAGGATGCGTGGCGGGCGTGCAGAACCGAGGGGACGGGTGAAGCGACCTCTCCCCACCTCGTGATCGTGGGGTGTGGACGCCTTGAAGACCGCGACCCGGCCCCATTCAGTAAATGAGCCGCGCCTCCACGCCTCCCTCTTTTACAGGGAAGGCGCGAGTCGCCTCTTTACTGCGATGTGACGCATGCGTGCAGGAACCGCCCCACGCATGCTGCCCATGTCACGCATGCTGCCCATTTCACGCACACCCCTCCACGCGCATGGGTCGTGGGAAGCACAACGCGTGAAAAGTTTTACCGCGGTGAAAACCGCCCCGCCTGCCCGCGCACCGTTTTGGGCCTGGCCCAACAACGTGTCCCGCTTACGTGTGGCCCAGGCCCAGGGGCTTCTGTCGGTGTATAAAAGAAGGGGCGCACCTTTGTACCCCTTTACCTGTGCACGGCAGTCGGAGTCGCGCCCACGGTCACACCAAGCAGAACAGGGGAGTGATGGGAACGTAGTAATTTCAAAATTTTTCCTACGATCACGCAAGACCATGGTGATGGCATAGCAACGAGAGGGGAGAGTGTCCGTCCACGTACCCTCGTAGACCGAAAGCGGAAGCGTTATAACAACGCGGTTGATGTAGTCGTACGTCTCCACGATCCGACCGATCCAAGCACCGAACGTCACGGCACCTCCGAAGTTACGCACACGCTCAGCTCGATGACGATCCCGGACCCGATCCAGCAAAGTGTCGGGATGAGTTCGTCAAGACGACGGCGTGGGACGATGTTGATGCTCCACTGACGCAGGGCTTCGCCTAAGCTCCATGACGATATGACTTCTCCGGCGCAGGGCTTCGCCTAAGCCCGCGACGATATGACCGAAGTGGAATATGGTGGAAGGGGCACCGACACGGCTAAGGAAAGATCCGAGATCAACTTGTGTGTATTGGGGTGCCCCCTGCCTCAGATATAAAGGAGACAAGGGGAGGTGGCGCCCAAGGGGAGGCGCGCACAAGGAGGAGTCCTACTCCCACCGAGTAGGACTCCCCTCTCCTAGTTGGAGTAGGATTGGGGGGGAAAGGGAAGGCGCGCCCCCTCTCCTTGTCCTATTCGGACTGGAAGGGGAGGGGGCGCAGCCCACCTGGCCGGCCCTTCTCCTTCTCCCTTGAGGCCCATGAAGGCCCATATACCCCGGGGTTCCGTAACCCCGGTGTTCCGGTAATATCCTGTTTTCACTGAACCATTCAAGTCCAAACATAGGCTTCAATATATCAATCTTTATGTCTCGACCATTTCGAGACTCCTCGTCATGTCCGTGATCACATCCGGACTCAACAACCTTCGTGCATCAATACTTATAAACTCATTATGAACTGTCATCGAAACGTTAGCGTGCGGACCCTACGGGTTCGAGAACTATGTAGACATGACCTAGAACCATTCTCGGTCAATAACCAATAGCGGAACCTGGATGCCCATATTGGTTCCTACATATTCTACGAAGATCTTTATCGGTCAAACCGCATAACGACATACGTTGTTCCCTTTGTCATCGGTATGTTACTTACCCGAGATTCGATCGTCGGTATCCAATACCTAGTTCAATCTCGTTACGGTAAGTCTCTTTACTCGTTCGTAATACATCATCTCACAACTAACTCATTAGTTGTAATGCTTGCAAGGCTTAAGTGATGTGCATTACCGAGAAGGCACTGAGATACCTCTCCGACAATCGGAGTGACAAAACCTAATCTCGAAATACGCCAACCCAACAAGTACCTTTGGAGACACCTGTAGTACTCCTTTATAATCACCCAGTTACGTTGTGACGTTTGGTAGTACCCAAAGTGTTCCTCCGGTAAACGGGAGTTGCATAATCTCATAGTTACAGGAACATGTATGGGTCATGAAGAAAGCATTAACATACTAAACGATCAAGTGTTAAGCTAACGGAATGGGTCATGTCAATCAGATCATTCAACTAATGATGTGACCTTGTTAATCAAATAACAACTCCTTGTTCATGGTTAGGAAACATAACCATCTTTGATTAACAAGCTAGTCAAGTAGAGGCATACTAGTGACATACTGTTTGTCTATATATTCACACATGTATTATGTTTCCGGTTAATACAATTCTAGCATGAATAATAAACATTTATCATGATATAAGGAAATAAATAACTTTATTATTGCCTCTAGGGCATATTTCCTTCAGGGAGGTGAGCCAAGGTAAGACCGAAGCCCAAGACAGCCAGAGCAACGCCAAGGCCAAGATCACAAAGCGTAGAGGGACGAAGAAGGTTCCCCCGGCAAGGCCCTTGCCGGGGCAGCTCGCCCCGCACCAACAGAGCGATCCACCCTTGAGACCACGATCCCCATCACCATCATCCATGTGGGGCTAGGGCTCGGGAAGGCACCTCTGTGGTGGCATGCAGATCTTTGTGAAGACATATTCAAGATCAGATGAGGATTAGAAGACGAGGATCCTCGGCAAGATCCTTGCCGAGGAAGGCCACTTGACCCCCGGCAAGGTCCTTGCCGGGGACGATAGCGCACCGCGGCAAGACCCTTGCCGGGCCACACGGCAAGACCCTTGCCGGTCCACCCGCCAGGGCCCTCACCAAGGATGCCAGCAGGGCCACCGCCAGGCCCGCGCCAACCAAGTTTCCGTCGTCGTTCGCATGCAGCTGCCAGCTCAACCAGCTGAGCAGGCACCTGCATGGCAACATGCAGCTCCCGGGCCAACTCGTCAAGCGCCTGCGTGGCAGCATGCAGATCTTCGTGGAGGCTCCACCACCGCGCCACCCCAGCTGCCTGCCTGCCTACATGGCACCGCATGCCTCACTGGCCAGGGCGCGTGTCGAAACGAGAAGGAGCGGCGACGGACGGGACGGGCCTCGCCCTCGTCCCCGATAAAGCAAGGGGACACCTAAGCTACGCATTAAATGTGTCTTGTCCTGTAATACGAGCAATAAGCTCATAGCACTGTGCGCCTTTCCACCTCCTGTGTGCCACTGTGGCGGCCCCTTTCGACTATAAAAGGAGGCCCATGGCAGAGAAGGATTCGGCTCTTTCGAACCCCACACTCACCACAGCTAGTTTGAGAGCTCAAGAACTCTCTGAAATAGACCCACCAAAGCATAACTACGGTTTTATGCATCCTCACGGCCCGAACCTGGGTAAACGATCCTTGTGCTGGTTACTAATCCTGCTCTTCTCGCAACCCCGCGCCCCGACAACCGTAGTAGGGATTCTTGTGATCCCATAGGTGTCGTTTCCCCGACAAGGAGGAGGATGCTCATTTTATGAGGATCAATGATTCAAGTTCAGAGGAGGAGGATGTCCCTCTACCTCAACCTGGGGATATGCATGTGAAGTTTAAGAAATCTAGTCTCCCCAAGAGGGCTAAACTATCTAACAACCGGTCTATTCCTTCTTGTTTTCGGCAGAAAAGCAAAGGAGATTTATGTGACAAAATTTTGAAGCTGGAATCGGAGATCGATGATTTACAGGAGGAAATTGCTCTTCTCAATTACAATATGAAAATGCTGAAGGCACAATTATCATCATCACCACCATCTTCCTCACCTCCGAAGAAAGAGACATAATCATATGGGTATGGGCACTCCCCTTGGCAACTGCCAAGCTTGGGGGAGGTGCCCCGATATCGTATCACCATCACACTCCTATGTTTACCATTTTTCTTAGTTCGATCCTTTTAGTAGTATCTTGATCTAATAGAATAAAGTTTTTAGTATGATTTAGTTTTGAGTTTTGCATTATGTAATTGAGTCCGTGAGCTATACAATAAAGACTAGTATTGAGTCAAGGGCTTGATTATTTTGCTATGATCTTGAGGGAATGAAAGAAAAAGAAAGAATAAAAAGAAATAAAGAGATCATATTGATCTTATGGAGAGTAATGACTTCACATAGAAAGAGTATGATGATTAAAAGTTGTTGAGAGTTGACAAACATAGCTTTGGTCATCGTTGCAATTAATAGGAAGTAATAAAGAAAGAGAGGTTTCACATATAAATACACTATATTGGACATCTTTTATGATTGTGAGCACTCATTAAAATATGACATGCTAAAGAGTTGATGTTGGAAAAGGAAGACAACATAATGGGTTATGTTTTCTTATATCTGAAATAAAGTATATTGTCATGGATCATCCAACATGTTGGGCTTGCCTTTCCCCTCATGCTAGCCAATTCTTTGCACCAAGTAGAGATACTACTTGTGCTTCCGAAATACCCTTAAACCCAGTTTTGCCATGAGAGTCCACCATATCTACCTATGGATTGAGTAAGATCCCTCAAGTAAGTTGTCATCGGTGCAAGCAATAAAAATTGCTCTCTAAATATGTATGACTTATTAGTGTGGGAGAAAATAAGCTTTATACGATCTTGTGATATGGAATAAATAAAAGTGACATACTGCATAATAAAGGTCCATATCACAAGTGGCAATATAAAGTGACGTTCTTTTGCATTAAGATTTCGTGCATCCAACCATGAAAGCGCATGACAACCTCTGCTTCCCTCTGCGAAAGGCCTATCTTTTGCTTTTATCCCTTACCCTTATGCAAGAGTCATGGTGATCTTCACCTTTCCTCTTTTTCATTTTATCATTTGGCAAGCATAGTGTGTTGAAAAGATCCTGACATATATATCTAATTGGATGTAAGTTAGCATGAGCTATTATCGTTAAATTACCCTTGAGGTAAAAGGTTGGGAGGCGAAATTATAAGCCCCTCTCTTTCTCTGTGTCCGATTAAAACTCCGTAACCACAAGTACTGCGTGAGTGTTAGTAATTGTAAAAGACTAAATGATAGTTGAGTATGTGAACTTGCTGAAAAGCTCTTACATAGACTCTTTCTGATGTTATGATAAATTGCAATTGCCTCAATGACTGAGACTATAGTTTGTTAGTTCTCAATAAAGTTTCTGAATCATACTTGACATTGTGAATAGATTATTACTTGAGCATAAGAAATCATATGACAATATATATATATATATATATATATATATATATATATATATATATATATATATATATAGAGAGAGAGAGAGAGAGAGAGAGAGTAGCACTATTCTGATCCTGGGATCAGAATAGTTATTCTGATCACGATCAGCCCTATAAGGGCGTGGCCGACATGTTCCCGAGATCCCGAACTCGTACCAAAGCAAAAAAGGCAGCGAAGCAAAAAAGAAAGGGTCCAAACAGAAACAAAAAATCCAACCCCGAACCCCACATTCCCCACCTACCTCGCTCTCCCCCGATTGCCAGCCGATGCCATCGCCGCCGCCGCGCGCCTCCTCCCCCACGGCCGGCGGGCCTCGCCACCACTCCCTAGCTGCAGCCGCGGCCGCCTCACCGCCCACCGTGCCAGCCCCAACCGCCCAAGTGCCTCTCCCCCACAGCGGCCGCCGCCCCTTGTCCCCGCACCACCGCCGGATCCAACCGTCATGGTAGTGCCGGGAACCTCCAAATCTTGCGGCGTCATTCCGGACCACAATCATAGGATCCCTCCACCGCCACCACCCGACCTCCTCTGCCGGTTCTCGTCCTCTCCTACCCCTTCGTCTTCTCGTCTCCGACGCATCCTGTGGCTGGAGCGCACGCAGATCGAGTGATCTCCCACGGTGCGCCGCCTCGGAGCAGCAGCGTCGCCCCGTTAGGCCTCCCAACCACCGCCGACCACCTCTCCTCCCGGAAGCTCCTCCACAACGAGCATTTGGATGGGGGTGTCCCAGATGCTTGCCGTGGATGACGAAGGCCAACAACCGACCGTGGGCGTGGTCTCCCTGCTTTGCCCCACCCGTGTCCCTCCCCTATTCTCCTCTCTCGCCATGCCCGCGCCGGCTGCCCAACCGTCCATCTCGAGCAAGCAGTCCATCGTCTCTCGCACGAGCAGTCCGTCGGCATGCCTCGGTGAATTTTTGTTCATCCATGAAAGCTGATAGAACGCACAACGCTGTTGAAAAAACGACACTGCCGATCGATGCCCCAGCACGGACCACGCGACGCGGTCCACTAGGGAGTCTCGCGCCGACGAGCCCCTGCAACCACTTTGCCATCTCTCGGCGGCGGCTCCCTTTTTCTTGCATCTGCTCGCTTTCCTCCATGGAGGTCTCTTGCTATCGCGGCCCTGCAACCCCGACCTCGGCTTCCCTGAGCCCCTGATTGCCGCAAGCTAGCCATATGGTCGCCATCCTCAGCGTGTTACTTGTTGTGGCTTCCTCTCAGTGACCTTCCCGGCGAATTTCACCGACCATCCGTAGTTCCAAAAAGTTTTTGGAAGTTCAAAAAGTATAGGCAGGGTAGACAACACACCGTCCCACCTCTCTCTCCATACTGTGCTCCAGGAGAACCAGGCCAGGACGCTAAAAAAAGCAGCAAGGTGAATTGATGCCGAGAAAAAGTTATGATTATGTGCTCTGTATATGCTTGTTGATATGCCAAATGAGAACCGATACTTTTTGTTCTTTAGGTTGTTTTGCTAATGTTTGAGAGTTAATATTGTTGCAAGTTAAGAACTCCAGGATGTGAAGTTCGATGGATGTAAGACTATGTTTGACCTTCCACTATTAAAAAAAGACCATACAAAAATTGTCCTACAGGTTAATGCATCCACGATGACATCTTCGACCTCCTTCATGTATGTTCTATTTTTAAAAATTGCTTAGCGTAAATGATGTTTACAAGAAGTTCAAATATGAAACACCCAGAAAGTTCAACTACTTCATGTACGGTGTTTTTCATATGAGAAAAAAGAAAGAATCAGAAAAAGGCATAGTCTAAAATGTTTGCCGCTAGAAGTTCAGGTACTCGGCCTGCCAAAGTTTAAAAATTATCGTGAGAGAAGTTCACTATGTATTTATATGTTCAAAAACACAAAAAAATATGATATTATTGTTGGTGTTTTGAACACATTCTCCCAAACCATTACAAATTTAAAAAAACCCTCTATATGAAATAATTTCTACTATTTAACAACTTCCCAAACATTATATCATATAATCTATTGCGATGGTTAAAAAGAATCTAGAAGTTGAAAGTAAAATAATGGAGCGGGTTGATGTTTATTAAAACATATAGGACTTTTTTCCGTTACAAATGAATAACGCCAAGAAGTCCAAATTGAAGAAACCAAGAAGTTCAATTTTAAAAAATAAAATAGTTCAATGTATATGAAGAACCCAATTTTTCTCGTGACTAAATAATAAACCAAGAAGTTCAATTTCAAAAAACAGAGCAGTTCGATATTTATTACAAAAAACTCGAATTTTTCCCGTTACTAACGAATAAACCAAGAAGTTCGGTTTGAAATAACGAAGAAGTTCGACATTTACTAAAAAACTCCAAACTTTCCCATTTCTAGAAATACACAACGAGGTTAAGAATTTTTTTGTTGCTAGAAGGTCAAGTCCTTGGCCGGAGAAAGTTCGAAAAAATTTGTGACAGAGGTTCGCCGCGTATTTACATGTTCAAAACACACACAAAAATGTCGTTTTTGATGTTTTAAAATAATTATATTAATCCATTAGAAATTTCAAATAAAAATGCTCTATGTTAAAAAAGTTTCTCGTATTCAACAACTTTCCATTGTATATTGTATTCTCAACTTTAAAATAAACGGTTAAAAAATCCATGTATGTTGTTCAAAACAAATTTGAACCATAATAGATGAAGTTCAAAAATAAAATAACAAGAAGTTCAACTTTTAAAAATAGAGCGCTTCAGAATTCATAAAAAAAGGATTAAGAAATTCAGATTAATATTCATAAAATACTCAGATATTTTCATGTAAACAAGATAAGTTTTGATTGATAACTATCGGAAGTTCATGTACTACACGGTGTGCATTTTTATGAAAAAAAAGAATGAAAGAGCAAAGGCTAATAGTTTTGTTGCTAGAAGTTCAAGTGCTCAGCCTAAGAAAAGTTCAAAAATTCTTGTGAGAGAGGTTGAACAAAAATATGTGACAGAAGTTCAAGGAGAAAACAGCGGGATGTTCAACTACTACACGGATTGTGTTTCAGATAAGAATATAAGAATAGAAAACCAAAAGCTTAAAAGTTTTGTTGCAAGAAGTTCACGTGGTCCTCCGTGCATGGTGCAAAATTAATATTGCGGGACATCCAACCTCCAATTACATGTTTGAAAATAGCAAAAAATGACGTCCAACCTTCAATTGCATGTAATTCAATGTATGCACAAAAATGTGACAGAAGTTCATAGTGAAAACAATGAGAAGTTCAAGTACCACAAGGAATGCATTTCAGGTCAGAATAAAAAGTATAGAAAAATAAGAGTTTAAACAGTTTGTTGCTAGAAGTTCAAGTGCTCTGTCAGGGGAAGTTCAAAAATTGTTGCGAGAGAGGTTCACCTTCTATTTCCATGTTCGATTTTTTCCGTATAAAAATCGAATACAATTCTTTACTCAAAATATAAAAAAGGTGAAGTTCAAATTGATATAACAGAGAAGTTCGGAGTTTATTAAAACCTAGGATTTACCTGTTGAAAAAATAAAAAACAAGGCACCAGTTTTTGCACTTTTAGAAACAACTCATAAATGAAAAGAATGGTTGATAGAAGTTCAATTGCTCAGCGAGGAAAAGTTCAAAAAATTCTGGTGAGAGAGGTTCACCATGTATTTAGATGTCCAAAATACATTAAAATATGTCTTTTTTGTGTTTAAAATTAATTTTCTCAAACCAGAGAGAAGTTCAAAAGTGATAACAACCGGAAGCTCACGTACTACATGGTGTGTATTTCATACAAGAAAAATACAAATAAAGTGAAACAAAGTGAAGTTCAAACAGACATGCCCCAGAAGTTCAACTACTTCACGCAGTGCGAGAAACAGCATGTCAAAAAATAGCACGTCAAAAACAGAGTGAAGTTCAAACAGACATGCCCGAGAAGTTCAACTACTTCACGCAGTGCATTTGCATTCGCGATGAAGGCAGAAATCATGATCTTGTAATTTTCTTATTTACTTCAAAATGACAGGAATATCATTTGTGTAAGTTCAAGTCCTCGGTCGAAGAAAGTTAAAAAAATATTGTGAGAGGGGTTTGTACAAAAAGAATATCATTTGTGTAACACTGACGAAAATGGATGGGAAAATTACAAACAAAAAATATGTCATAGAAGTCCAACGTGAAAACAGCAGGAAGTTCAACTACTACACTGAATGAATTTCACAAGAAAAACTTTTAAAACTATCGCTAGTATGAAAAAAATGATCAACACGGAAAAGTTGCGTGTTTATAGCAGCTTTCCATCGGTATATCACTTACTTAATTCCGGTGAGTGAATTAAGAGCTACGAGCAAAAAAGCACATGAAAAACAGAGTGAACTTCAGGCAGAACTGCCACAGAAGTTCAAGTACTTCACACAATGCATTTTTGACGAATCTGTTTTGTGATAAAGGCAGAACGAGTGATCTTGTCGTTTCTGAAATTACTTGAAAATGGCTGGGATTCAAAGAAAACCATCAACATGAAAAAGTTTCGCATTTTTCATAGCTTTTCAACAGTATATTATTTGCCCCGTCCCGATGAAGTTCGTAAAAATTACGGCAAAAATACGTTTTTAGCCATTTTCAAAATCAACGTAAAACCGTAATGAATTTGGAGAAACAATATATACCAAAAAGTTTCTCGCTTGTTCAGGCTTTCTAACGCCATATCATTTGCTATGTTCGGACGTATAATTAAAAAAAATATGGAAAATACAAACTTGGTAGAACTTGCACCGTTTTGTAAATTACTCTTAAACCATTCAAAATTAGAAAAAACTTTCAACATGAGAAATAAACGCATTTTCATAAGCTTTCCAACGCGATATCATCTTATATTTACTAATTGGAGGCACCGTGAGAGCCTCAACGTTAATCCACATAACAGAATTAATCTAGCCATCAGATTATAAATTTGATGGTCAAGATTTATAAAAAGAACGTTACCTCATTAAAAAAAGAAATACCACATGGACTAAGCTGACACGTACAAAAAAGGTACCCCAAACATACGTCCAATTTCTGAAAAAATATAAGCAACGTGTGCCTTCTTACTTGGGGTTGCCTCATTTAAAAAACAAACCCCACGTACATAGGTAGGATTAAGACGATACATGCAAAAAAAGGGGATACATGCAAAAAGTTAGTCCACATCAACAGAATTAATCTAGCCATCAGATTATAAATTTGATGGTCAAGATTTATAAAAAGAACGTTACCTCATTAAAAAAAGAAATACCACATGGACTAAGCTGACACGTACATAAAAAAGGTACCCTAACACACGCCCAAATTCTGAAAAATATAAGCAGCGTGTTTTCTTACTTGGGGTTGCCTCATTTAAAAAAGGAACCCCACATACATAGGTAGGATTAAGACGATACATGCAAAAAAAGACGATACATGCAAAAAGGTGTCCACAGCAACCACATGCACGTGTTCCTTCTTCCATTTAAAGGGAAAGCAAAGAAAAGAAATATGTGTACAAATAAAAAGTCCTCAATGCTCACGCCTCATATGCCTGTCAAAAAAAATCTGCATGAGGCACGCACAAGAGAAAGACTTCAAGCCTCACGTCCAGGAAAGAGGAGAGTTCTCCTTATTTTGAAAAAGCAATTTTAGTCATGGGGCTGGATGTGTTTCGGTGCCGAGAAGTCCTCTCTGAATAGTCGAAGTTGTGCCAAGGGATCATACGCATGACAGTCTTGCTGTTGTAGCCGAGCTTTGCAATGGAGTCCAAATCGCAGGGAAGGAACATGCGCGTCTTGAGTGGTGTGCACTCAATTCTCAATGGTCAGGGATCACAGTATCACACTACGCCTAGACGAGCTCGATGGTGATTACCATGGCCAATCTCGGGGATGCCGAGTAACACTTTTGAGACATGCCACAGAACGAGGTGATCCAAATGATATCCTTTCCAGTTAAGAAATTTAAGTGTACTTTTTACACAGTACAAATGCAAGCGCTCATATATACGCGCATATGCTCACCCGTATGAACGCAGACACGCACACCATACCCAAATGAGCACCTCCGAGAGACTGAGCCGGCATACCATCTTGGCATTTAAGTGTTTTTAAAGTTGTTTATTTCTTTAGTTATTAAAATAGGGCACTAAAATTTGCGCCACACAAATCCCTCTACAGTTCTAATTGTCACTAATCATGGCAAAAATTATTATAGAAACATGATACATATTAAAAAATGATTTAATCCTACAACATCATATATAGGATGGTGGGACAAGATCACCAATATTGTCGAATTTCTTGAAATTATGTTTATTCCATTTTGTTAAGTATTTTAATAAATATTAACATATGCACTAAATGAAGGTGGAGGAAATGCGGACTTATTAACATTTGTCGCCCTCCTTCTAAAAATCAATTTCATTTATACATACTATCAGCAGGGCCAATGTGAAAATTATACACAATAATGCTGAAACAAATAGTTCCTAGCACTCGTGTAGGTGCACGGGTTGAGGACTAGTTTGTCTCAATTGGATTAGGCGTTTAGAAATGGCAACGAAAATACGAACTCGGTTGTTCGGTTTGCAAATTTTTACGATTTTCCACATTACTCTTTAATCATAGGGAATTAGAAAAAACTTTCAGCATGTGAAAGGAGCGGTTTTACAGCAGCTTTCCAACGCCACATTATTTGCGTGATTCCGACAAACGGTTTAGAAATGCGATCGAAAATACGATTCACATTTTTTGTATGAAGAAAAAACTGTTTTCAAAACTGCTCTTAAACCACTTACATTTTGCCAAAATTTTAACTTGGGTCATGATACTGGTGTCCATAGCTTTTCAACGGTATATTGCAAGCCCCGTTTGGGCAATGTTGACGGAAGTTCAACCTAGCACTAGGGGAAGTTCATGTCGAACAAATCAGGCAGTAAAATTGCAAAAAACGCAATTTCATCTCGACCCGAGAGCAAAATCCGCCAGCGATCGAGATTTCTATTTAAAACCGGTATTTACTTGCTAAAAAACCTTTCTAGATTACACTAACATCATATAGAACACTACTAACTGAATAATTGCAGGGAAGCCACGGTTGCAAAGATAGCCCAAGGTCGGGTTCGTCAGAGGGAAGTTCAAAGCGTGTACAAACAAAAATATGTCACGAAGTTCAACGTGAAAATAGCATGAAGTTCAACTACTACGTTGAATGAATTTTAGATGAAAAACTTTTAAAATCGTTGTGAGTATGAAAAAATGATCAACACGAGAAAGTTGCGCGTTTACAGCAGCTTTCCATCGGTATATCACTTGCTCAATTCCGGTGAGTGGATGTAGAGCTAGGAGCAGTGGATAGAGATATACGACCAAAAAAAAGCACGTGAAAAACAGAGTGAAGTTCAAGTACACGTGCCGAGAAGTTCAGGTACTTCACGCTATGCATTTTTGGCGAATCTATTTCGCGATAAAGGCAGAACGAATGATCTCGCCGTTTTTGAAATTACTTGAAAACGGCTAGGAATCAGAGAAAACTGTCAACATAAAAAAGTTTCGCATTTTCCGTAGCTTTTCAGTGGTATATTATTTGCGCCATTCCGATAAAGTTTGTAGAAAATACTGCAAAAATACGTTTTTCACCATTTTTGAAACTGACTTAAAACCCTTAAGAATTGGGAGATATAATACATACCAAAAAGTTTCGCATTTGTTCATGCTTTCCATCGCCATACCAACAATTATCTCGAAAATACGAACTTAGTAGGACTTGTATCGTTTTCGAAATTATTTTTAAACCGTTCAAAATTACAAAAAACTTTCAAAATGAAAGAGTAGCGCATTTTCATAAGCTTTCCAACGCCATATCATATGCCTCAATTGGATTAGCCGTTTAGAAATGACGTTGAAAATACGAACTCGGCTGTTCGGTTTGTGAAATTTAACGTTTTTTCCAATTACTCTTTAACCATAGAGAATTAGAGAAAACTTTCAACATGTGGAAGTAGCGGTTTTGCAGCAGCTTTCCAATGCCATATTATATGCCTCATTCCGATAATCGGTTTAGAAATGCGATCGAAAATACGTTTCACGTTTTTTGTTGTGAAGAAAACACGATTTTCAAAACTGCTCTTAAACCGCTTACATTTTGCCAAAAATTTAAGTTGGGTCATGACACTGGTGTACATAGCTTTCCAATGCCATATTATATGCCTCATTCCGATAATCGGTTTAGAAATGCGATCGAAAATACGTTTCACGTTTTTTTATGAAGAAAACACGATTTTCAAAACTGCTCTTAAACCGCTTACATTTTGCCAAAAATTTAAGTTGGGTCATGATACTGGTGTACATAGCTTTCCAACGGTATATCGCAAGCCCAATTTGGGCAATGTTGGCGGAAGTTCAACCTAGTTCACAAGGAAGTTCAACGTACTACTAGCGGGGCAGGTCTGGTTGTGATCAGAATATTATTCTCATCCCATGATCAAAATAGTGTTTATGTGTATGTATATATATATATATATATATATATATATATATATATATATATATATATATATATATATATATATATATATATATATATATATATATATATATATATATATATATATATATACATACACACATAAACACTATTTTACTTTATGTCCGAATTTTACTTTATCGACACCTCTACCTCTAAACATGTGGACATATTTATCGCAATCGGCTTCCGCTTGAGGGCAAGCAAGGTCTAAGCTTGGGGGAGCTGATATGTCCATTTTGCATCCTGCTTTTGTATCGATATTTATTGCATTATGGGCTGTTATTACACATTATGTTACAATACTTATGCCTATTCTCTCTTATTTTACAAGGTTTACATAAAGAGGGAGAATGCCGACAGCTGGAATTCTGGGCTGAAAAAGGAGCAAATATTAAAGACCTATTCTGCACAACTCCAAAAGTCTTGAAACTCCACGGAAGTTATTTTTGGAAATAAAAAAATATTGAGCGGAAGAAATACCAGAGGGGACCCACACCCTGGGCACCAGGATGGGGGCGCGCCCTACCCCCACTGGGCGCGCCCCTGCCTCGTGGGCCCCCTAGTGGCCCTCTGGTGGCCATCTTCTGCTATATGAAGTATTTCGTCCGAAGAAAAATCATAAGCAAGCTTTCGGGACGAGACTCCGCCGCCACGAGGCGAAACCTTGGCGGAACCAATCTAGGGCTCTGGAGGAGCTGTCCTGCCGGGGACACTTCCCTCCGGGAGGGGGAAATCATCGCCATCATCATCACCAACACTCCTCTCATTGGGACGGGGCCAATCTCCATCAACATCTTCACCAGCACCATCTCCTCTCAAACCCTAGTTCCTCTCTTGTATCCAATTCTTGTCTCTAAGTCTGGGATTGGTACCTGTAGGTTGCTAGTAGTGTTGATTACTCCTTGTAGTTGATGCGAGTTGGTTTATTTGGTGGAAGATCATATGTTCAGATCTTATATGCACATTAATACACCTCTGATTGTGAACATGAATATGCTTGGTGAGTAGTTACGTTTGTTCCTGAGGACATGGGAGAAGTCTTGCTATTAGTAGACATGTGAATTTGGTATTCGTTCGATATTTTGATAAGATGTATGTTGTCCATCCTCTAGTGGTGTTATGTGAACTTCGACTACATGACACTTCACCATTATTTGGGACTAGAGGAAGGCATTGGGAAGTAATAAGTAGATGATGGGTTGCTAGAGTGACAGAAGCTTAAACCCTAGTTTATGCGTTGCTTCGTAAGGGGATGATTTGGATCCATATGTTTCATGCTATGGTTAGGTTTACCTTAATACTTCTTTTGTAGTTGCGGATGCTTGCAATAGGAGTTAATCATAAGTGGGATGCTTGTCCAAGTAAGGACAGCACCCAAGCACCGGTCCACCCACATATCAAATTATCAAAGTACCGAACGCGAATCATATGAACATGATGAAAACTAGCTTGATGATAATTCCCATGTGTCCTCGGGAGCGCTTTTCTCTATATAAGAGTTTGTCCAGGCTTGTCCTTTGCTACAAAAAGGATTGGGCCACCTTGCTGCACTTTATTTACTTTTGTTACTTGTTGCTCGTTATAAATTATCTTATCACAAACATACCCGTTACCTATAATTTCAGTGCTTGCAGAGAATACCTTGCTGAAAACCGCTTATCATTTCCTTCTGCTCCTCGTTGGATTCGACACTATTACTTATCGAAAGGACTACGATAGATCCCCTATACTTGTGGGTCATCAAAGGCCCACTATCACCTCCACGCCGCGTTTGGCAACTGGATGAAATCCAACAGTTGTCATCGTGCGGAGGAGGAACAAAACTCCCAGGACGGTTTAACCCTAACCATTTCGTCTGCCTCCATCGATTTTCTTGCAACGGCGACACAGTGGAGACCGCAGCGGTGGCCCTAGCTCGCCGGCCATGGTGGCGCGGTAGCTGCCCTCAACGGAGGTGGCGGACGGTGGTAGACGGTTTTCGTCTCCATTAGCTCCTCATTAGGATTGGTAGTTAGAGAGGGACTTGACACCATGCAAATCATTCGTTAGCACCGGAGGGGTCCTTTTTCCTTGAAAATTAAAAATGTTAGGTGCTAGGGTGGTGGGACCGAGACCAAAATAGTTGGTTTGGAGCCCCCGATCAAGGCACATACGTGGGAGTTGAGCTCCCCCTTTTTGTCTCCATTTGTTTTGACCGAGATGAATTCCAACACCGGGCTCACGGTCAGCACCGACATGATGGGGCCGGGCTTCCAGGTGGCATCCGAGAGCAGCAACGCGCGCACATAGAGCGTGTCCAACACGTCCTCTAGCTGCATCTTGTTGGCCGCTGACAACGACAGCCCCACCACCTTTGCCCTTGCCGCCGCCGCCTGTGGATCCACGGACAACACCGCCCCCTTCGCCCACGTGCCGGCACCGCCTCCGTCGTCCTCGCGCCACGCGGCCGAGCAGTAGCAGGGCTTCCACTCAGCCTCCACGGCGTAGCCACCTTGTACACCAGGCAAAGCACCATGTCCGGTACGTTGAGGAAGGAGAAGACAACGAAGCTGACCGCGCAATTGAGCGTGCACCCCGCCGCCACGAGCAGTGCGACGAGCGTCACCTGCACTAGTCAGCCTTGTCCTCGGCAGCCGCGCCCATTGCCGCCGCCTTCCCCTGCGACATGCACGTGGCAATCTGCATTGCCGCGCTCCTCAACTGCCCTCACGTCCCGGTACGTGCGTGCGTGCGCGCTCGCTGGCCGCTAGCGCTGGGCATTGGCAGGCGGGGTGGGTGCGCTGCCGAGAGTAGCTGGCTGGAGCAGAGGAGTGAGGCGAGCGACGCTTTTGTAAGAGTAAACAAGCAACGCGCCTATGGAAAAACCACCAAAACAAACCGCATTTAAGGACGGTGGGAGCGGAGGGAAGGCGGGCGGCTCTCCTCACCCTCTTCTTACCATACACTTCTTGATATGAGTGGTGCCGGTCAGCCCGAACGTTTGAGGCCGGTTTGAGTCTCCTGTATGGGTCGGAAATTTTTGACCGTTCAGTAACAGGGCCGTCCGCCCAAGTGTATGAGAGAGGTTTGAGGCGCCTGGCTGTAGATGCTCTCATATAGGGCTGGAATTTGAGCCGAGTCGACTCGCAAAAGCTTGTTTCATTAACGAGCTAGCTTGACTCGACTCGTTACTATAACGATCTCAAATCGAAGATTGGCTCGACTCGTATAACTCGCGAGTTGGCTCGTTTAGCTTGTTAAGCTTGTTAAGGATATGAACATAAAACCTTACAAATATGATAAAAATGAACATTGTTTCTGAACATTGTACATGTTTAATATGTACCCTTTACATTCGCAAGTAATAATTTTTATCATATTCTTAAGGTGCCTTGTGTTGTGTGGCTGGGCCTTGTGTTGTGCGCCTGGGACACGGGGTGCATGGCTGATCTCTTTTACCGAACCTAACGAGTTACACGAGTACTCGTGAGATCGGCTTGTTTAACTAGGTATATAAACGATCTTAAACTAAATCTCGGCTCGACTCGTTATTCTTCGAGTTCGAGTCGATTCGAGCCGAGCCACGAGCTACTCGTTTAGCTCGCGAGCTTCGAGCTTGTTTTTCGGCCCTACTCTCATAGGAGGAAATTTCTCGCGCATGTGCACTCCACCCATTTCATAATATCAGGAAGAGCTGCAGAAAACTAAGACATTGTTGTAACTAATCAATTGCTTTTAGAGTACCGTTAATTTTGTCATGTATGTTGCACTCTCTCTGTCTCGGCATCTAGTGGCGAAATTGAAAAAAGTCAAGTGAGAATGGGAGGAACTAAGGTTAATTAAAACATTGGTTTAACTAAGTAATTCATTTGATGCAAAGAAAACCTAAGTAATTGCTTTTATCACATATGATACTTTGTACTTTCTTTTCAACATGTGAAGCTCTAGATGAGCCTGCCCAAAGCTCTAAAGCCGCATGGTAGGGGATGTACCAGCAGACGGTGTTGTCGTGAAAGAGTATCATTGCTAAAAAGGTTATGATGAAGCAGCTTAACGGGTTACAACTGCGGTGTCTATTTAATTAGTTATGAATTGCATGGTGCGTGACACTTGATTTGAACTAATTTTACTTCATATCTTTGCCATAAACTTTACGCCGCTACTATTTAATTTTATTCTAACAGCTAAATCAATGGTTTTTTTTTTGGTGTGGCGGTTTGGCTTCTTTAATGGAGCGTGCCAAGTGCTAAAAAAGTGTTTTTGATTGCAAAAATTCTAAAACCGAGAGAAAAAAGGTAATGAATGTTTATATCAAATCTCATGTGTGAGTCGATCTATATTCATCATACTAATCTTTTTTACCTATCACTAAGGTATTCTTTACATATATATGTTTTCGTATTTCAAATAATATTTTCAAGTCTAACTTGTCGAATCACATACCTATGCATGTAATGTTAAGTTACATATCTGTCACTCAATTCTAGTACTAATCATTGAAAATACATTTATCTTGATCAAAGCAATAGCTATATTTCACTGGTTTTTATATTTTCAAATATTGTTTGAGATACTATTTTTGCTAAGATAAATTAACTATAAATCTAAGAAAAATAAAATTATGGCACTACTCAACAATCAACATACATCCATTAGTGTGTTCATTCTTACGGTATTTATCTGTAGTTTCTTAAATATCCAAAAAAAACTTGATAAAGTGCTTTAGAGTGTATGAATAAAATAAATAATACAGTATGCTAGACGATTCAGGGGTGTAATACTACCAACTATCAAGTACAGGAAACGGAATTGTGAATTCAAAAGTGTGCGTGGTGTCACCAAATAGTATGTTCAAACTGTAGTTCTGGTCATCAAACACGTCTGGAAGATTGCAAGATGCTTACTATATAGAGCAGAGCACATAAAGGTGGTAAATCATCAAACAGTTAAGCAAGACTAGTAGGCTGCCCGTGCGTTGCTACGGGCATTTTATATTTTTGGCTGGTATTATGTATAAACCTAATGCATGTTAAGTTTCACAATATCAGAAAATAATTGAAATCCAATTCACTTGCAATGTAAGTTAATAAGTTGATGATGTATATGAGAGAGTGATGATCCAACATATAATCCCTTATAATCCTTGCACAAGCAATATAAACTAAGATATGCTTGACGCGCCTCGTACAATATCAGAAATGTTGTTTTTAACTTCATTCGCATGATACTTGAGCAAGTATAATAAAATTTTCTTCCTCAACTCATAATCCCTGCACAAGCAATATATATAGTTAGCATAAATATTTGACATGGAAGGTGTAATAATGTGAACGAAAAAGAATACTCACCGTGCAAACCGAACGAACCAATTCTTAACCATTTCAGGAGAGCATAAAACAAAAACAAAATAGCTAGACAAATCCATGCAATTGATCAGTATATTTTTAAAATATAGTGATATCTTCAAAGTATCATACGTATCCATCAGTTTTTATCGCCGATCAACAAAAGTGAACCATATAAACATATATTAAAATAAAATATAAAATATAAATATGCTTGTATACATTACATATTCATTATGGCATAATGTTCTTGTTTTATAGATAGTGAGTCGCATCCTAATTTCTAGGAGCTATAAATTTTAGGCTCATCTATACATAATTTGTTGGTTTATTCTCTAAAAATGACTTTGACAGGCCATGTGACATTTATCTCACCGCATAAACAACTGCTACTTTATTTATTTTATTTACAAAAAATATATGAAAAAACAGCCCCTCCTCCCACTAACTTCTTGTGTAGACATCCGTCTTCTGCTCTCCCCGCACAGTTCACCATCCATCGGGTGTTCGTCACATCTTATTTCCCCGCCACAGAGTCACCACCACCATCGGGTGTTCGTCACATTGTATCTCCCAGACACATCTTGTCCCTGCCACAAAGACGCCCACTCCTCCCTCCCCCTCTCCCAATGTAGTATGCCTCCTCCACTCCCCACAAACCTCTCATGTTTGTCGCCTCAGCATTGAGCCCGCACGCCCACCAGTATGGCATCCTCGGCATCCGGATCCAACTTGGAGAGGGGATGGCGCCCTAGTCATCGGTCCCAGTCGATCTGCGCTAACCATAGTTGCGTTGTGGCATCCTCGGTCTTAATGAGGAGGCCATCCCAGGAGGATTCCGAGTTCCAACGAGTGCACACGATCATGCCAAGGGCGACCACTACGGCGACACGACCTACTGCTAACCGAAGTGTTGCCACCTTCTCCGAGTGCGGCGTCCACCGGAGGATTGACGCCACTGATTCTTAGGTTCTCCCTGCCTGTCCCATCCACCCTACACGTTTGTTGCTGCTGCCAACATAGCTACGCATCCTCTCCATTAAGCCAATGAAGAAAAGATGTCGTGATTCATGTACTCTCTACTCGTACAATAGAAGTTTTAGGTTTCTAGATGGATGTTGCTTCTATGCTATCATGAAAAAGACTACACTAAAAAAATAGGCTCTATTGGATTGATGCGATACAAACTCAGGTTTTTGTCGGACGCGGTGTTTTGGCTCCTAGGTCCATATGCACCCATTGTCTAAATACACATTTTCAAAAATTAAAAAATTCGGAACAAAAATCGCGTGGGTATATCAGGACATTCTATGTGCATGCACTAAGTTTCGGTGAAAAACGACGTTTTTTGTGGCCTTTGTAAAGAAGATAAAGAAATGCAAAATGAATAGTTGTAATGAAGCATCAGAAATTGTCTTTTTTACACAAGCCACAAAAAATCTCGTTTTCCACCGAAAACTTTGTGCACGCACATAGAATATCTCGATATACACGCAGAATTTTTGTTCAAAAAATTTCAACTTTTCAAAATTTGTATTTAGACAGTGGGTACATATGCACGTAGGAGCCATTGCCAATTTTCGGGTTTTTGTCCATATTTTTCCATTTTATCAATATGTACAAATAGATGCATAGACCCCAAAGGTTTAAATAAGCATTCTATTATGAGAAGTCTCATTTTCTGTTTGAGTTTTCCGAAGGGATTAATCTTAAGAACTTTGCATAACTTGACACCAATTAGATACATGGACTATTGCTGCAATTTATACACTGGAAGACTAAGAATGGCTAATTCTGGCCATTTTTTTTGGTTCGTTGTGGATCGTTTGATCTAGATTCCTCCAACTCTCTCACACACCCTCTCACACCGCACACGAAGAGTTTCCCTATCTAAGAAAAATTAAGGATAAGCTCTAGAATTTGTTACAATTAAAGTAGATGTTAATTACACTTGTAGAAAACAGGGTATTGGTCCAGGCCTGGCCAGCCCATTAGTCCCGGTTCAGTCACGAACCGGGACCCATGTAATCATGGTTGTCATTGCTTCATGGACCGAACCCTTCCAGGCATACCTCAACAGGCGTGAGCTCCCTGATGACCAGAATGAGGCCCGTCGCATAGTGCGACGCTCAAAAGCCTACAAGATTCATGAAGGAGAACTCTACAAGCGAAGTACTACTGGAGGTCTTCAAAGATGTATCTGCGAAGAGGAGGGACGACAGCTCTTGGCTGAAATACATGCTGGTCTCAGTGGCCATCATGTCGCAGTTTGGGCCCTTGTAAGTAAGGCCTTCCGTACAGGTTTGTTTTGGCCTACGGCCCGAGCAGATGCACATGCTCTTGTGCAGCACTGTGTCGGATGCCAGCTTTTCGCCAATCAAAGTCACATGCCGCCCACCGCCTTGAAAACAATCTCCGTTACTTGGCCTTTTGCGGTATGGGGGCTAGATATGGTCGGACCCCTTAAAGGAGGAAGCCACAAGAAGAAATATTTGCTAGTTATGGTGGACAAATTCACTAAGTGGATAGAGGCCAAACAAGTCAAAACAACCGAAGCTGGACCAGCGATCGACTTTATATCCGGCGTTGTACACCGTTATGGTGTCCCTCACAATATCATTACTGACAATGGCTCTAACTTCACAGCCGATGAGGTGAAAACTTGGTGTGCTAACTTGGGCATCAAGCTCGACTATGCCTCCATATATCACCCTCAAACAAACGGTCAGGTCGAACGGGCTAATGGCCTGATAATGAGCGGCATCAAACCCAGACTAGTGCGCTCCCTAAAGGAGTCGGATAAACACTAGGTCGAGGAACTCGATTCCGTACGGCTGCGGACCACGCCCAACCGCATGACCGGATATACACCATTCTTCATGGTGTACGGCGCAGAGGTTGTCTTGCCCTGCGACATTGTTCATGACTCACCTAGAGTGCGCATGTTGGAAGAGAGAGAAGCCGAGCTTGATCAGCAGGACGATCTAGATGGCCTGGAGGAGAAGCGCGATGTTGCGAAGGCCCGTTCCGCACTCTATCACCAACAAGCTCGCAGATACCAAAGCAAAGAAGTGCGGGCAAAGACTTATAACGTCGGTGAGCTTGTTTTATGCCTTCTAGAGAAGAAAAAGGACAAACTCAAATCAAAATGGGAGGGTCCCTTCATTATCGATGAAGTTCTCACTAGAGGAGCATACTGCCTTCGCAACGCATCGTACAATCACCTGGAGCCGAACCCTTGGAATGCGGCAAGGCTCCGAAGATTCTACGCATAAATCCGGTCATGTTTATTATTCATTCTATTTTTCTCCTTTTAATCTTTTTTCCTTTTCATATATATATATATATATATATATATATATATATATATATATATATATATATATATATATATATATTTCCCATGGTGTGTTGGATCAGCCGAACACCGAGGGGTGCACATCCTTAAAAGTACACACCCCACCATCACTGGGGCCTTCTGTAAAGCTTATTATTATACCAAGCCTAAAGGTCACAATATACGTGTCGTTTGCAGATGTACATCTTTTTTGCCATTATATGCACCTCTATGACTTAAGTTTTTGCCAAGCTGGGTTGCCTTGCTCCTGTGCTTATGCCCTACGTTCCCGATTGTTTGGCTAGGGCATAAAGGGAACACCTCTGCGATTGTTACATCCGGGTCATCCGGACATGTACCTCAGACGGGTGAAGCCGAAAGCTAGCATTCTTAAGGGAATAATTGGTCGGAACTAAAACGACATATTGTTGCCGTATTGCAACCATTTTAATAACTGCGAGACAGTTCTTCCGTATTGCGGACCACACGTCCCGGCACGTGTAAACATAATAATCCCGACCCAAGGAAAGGAACCCTTAACTGAACTATTTTCCCTGGAAGATGTTTCTTACATATGTAATATAACATATCTCCTGAACTCGAATTTTTTGTCTGTTTGAGCACGATGACTGGGTTGCCTGGTTTCTGGATATATACTTACTTCTTAAGTATCCGGATACACTCCACCATTTTGGTTTGGAGGTCAAAGCCGAAGGCCTGCGATGACAAATTCATTTCAATATTCAGATTTAAGTAAAGGTTGATCATAAATGTGCATTGATACATTAAGTCAACAACCTATTCCTCCTCTATTCCATCTATAAGGTTGTCTAATTTACAGTCTTCCTGCGAATTTTTTGCCGCGTTAATTACTTAATCATAGACTAAATTTACAGGGATTTCCTTCCCATCTGGTCCCTTTGGTCCTACAAGGGACATATGATTTGGGTGTAGTTTCGTGAAGCGTGATTTCACCATGGCCCAGGCTTCTCGTGCGCCTTCACGGCAGGCGGACGTCTTCCATAGCTCGAACCGGCACTGGGAACCTTTGAATAGGTTTGCCAGGCCCTCCATACTTTCCGGCGGGGTATCAGACGGCCATAACGCCTTCACCATACTCCTCATGGCCTTCCGGGTTCGAGCATGCATAACGGACAACTCCTTTAGCACGTCACCTTGAAATCCGGATACTTCCTCCTCTAGCCGACCAGTTAATAGGCCTGCAACAACATAGCCATGATATTCCGTATTAAAGGCTACACATGAGCACCTATGCGCAATTCGGAATAAGAGGAGAGGACATACCGAATATGCCGCTCTTCAGCTTTTCATTCTCCTTCTGAACGGCCGATAACTGAGCCTTTAAGCTCTCTATCTCTTCAGACTGCTTGTCCTTCTCCTCCTCTAGTTTTCTTTCCTAGATGCGCTCGTTGCGGTCTCTTTCAATTCCACTAGGCATTCAGCTACGTCTGGCTTGTTCTTAACTCCTGGGCTAGCATAGTGTTCTTTTTGTAAGTGCATCTAGTGCCACCCCTAGTTGGTTTTGGAGTATTGACGACAAATGTGGTTGAGGGACTAATGCATTTGTGAGAATTGCAGGATAACGCAGGTAGTGTCCCTCATTGATTCGTTTTACCTACCGGAGATGACCCCTAAAAATGTATGAAGACATTGAAGACAATGGTGGTATGTGAAGATATTCACATTGAAGACTATGACATGAGAAGACATTGAGTGAAGATTATGGAGCGCGAAGACCGAGTTGTTTCGTTGTTTCCTTTTCTTCCTTGTTGAGTCGTAGGAACCACCGCATCGTTAAGTGGGGTCCAAGTGATCATAGTCGTAATGATCAAGTGATGCTCAACCTAAATCCTATGTCTTGAACGAAGACAATGAGAGCAAAACTTATCCAGAATGGATGAGTCAGCTTTGCTTGTAGCCCAAGTAAAGTTGTTGTGTGTGTTTGAAATCGACCGTTGGAACACGTGTCGGCCTTTGTGACCCAGGTCATTTCGGACATAACAGGTCGGGTTGCCTAGTGGCTATAAATAGCCCACCCCTACACCATAAATTGGTGGCTGCTCGAGTTAGTGCACGGCTTTTGTCGCTTGAGAGCAACCCACCTCAAGCCTTTGAGAGAGAAATCCTTGCGAGGACAAAGCCCAAAACACCCAGAGCCAAAGAGTGTTAGGCATCATGAAGTTTTCCTGTCTGTGTGACTGAAGACATATTACACTTGAGGACTGTGAATCCTCCGGCCGGTTAGGCGTCGCGTGCTCGAGCATCCAAGAGTCATTGTGGATTGCGGTGAACGTCGCTCAGGAAGGTTCGGAAGTCTACCTTGAAGACTTACCAGAGTGATTGGGCGAGGACTGTGTGTCCTTAGCTCAAGGGGAATAAGGTGAAGACGCGGTCTTCTGAGTTGAATCTCAGCCTCCCTAACCAGATGTACAGTTGTCACAGCAACTGGAACTGGTCCAACAAATCCTATGTCTTCAACAACTAACAGGTTCTATCCCTTCCCTCCTTTTACCCTAAGTTTGTCTTCGTGAAGTCATTGCTTATATGTCTTATCTGTTTGACTTCATTGCTTGACTACTATCGTGGTTTGGCTTCATACTATCTTCCATCCTGATCCTTACTACATAGTTGTTATTAGTCTTGTTTCTTCACATTATCGCATACTTGACTATGGCTTGCTTGTTGTAGTTTATCTTCCGCTGCATATCAATTAGGTCATTTATGTTGTTTGTCTTCGAAACATCCGTGTTTTGAAGACTTTCATAAAAATCGCCTATTCACCCCCCCTCTAGTCGATAACTAGCACTTTCACTTTTCTTTCAGAACTTGCATAAGTTATTGATCCTTAAATCGATCTGCTTTACCGCTTTAAGTCTCGGGGGCTACTGGCACATAACTAGGCAAATTGCGTCAAAATTTTACCTGTATGTCCTTCGAGAACAGCTGAATGACTCCGACAAATCCGTCTCAATCGGCCCGGAAATATGCATCCACCAAACTTAGTGCGGCAAACTCCTCTCCGGAAAAAGCCGGAGCCCGCATACCCTCTTGTAATCGGTGGTGATTCATCACGCTCTCCACTTCGGAACTTGTGAATGATACGTCATCTGAATCCTCTTGGGGAGGCGGAACGGGTGTTGCGTTGGCTCGCGTCCTAGTTGACGAATCCTGCATCGAATTAGGGGACATTTGGCTAATCGGGCGTTTTCCCACTGTCTGCCGCGTACTTCTCCTAATACCAAGGATAAAAAGGGAGACTTTCAATAATACGGACTCATGCTTAGGCATGTATCAAGGCATACGTACCGCTTGAAATCCTGTTAGTTCTCTGTAGCGCTCCCGATCCCTTTTCGTTTCAAACGACGACCTTGTGTAGAGGCCACCCTTGTGGAGGTACGGTCCCGAGAGCGCCGATCCTGTTAAAATCCAGGTCAGTACATTGGATAAGAATGCATATAAGGATCTTCTTTTAAGAAGCCGCCGGATACACACTATGCAGAAGGGATAAAGGCAAGGGTAGTCGGCGGTCAGAGCCACTTCCGAACTGTCAAGGCTTGCATGGTAGAATACCCCCTCATCAAACTCTATATATAAGTACGGATTCTCGCAAAAGCCGGGATCCTCCTCACGATTGTGATCCTCTGGCTGGGGTGCGGGACAGTGGACGTCTTCGGTCATCTTCCTCCATGACTGTTGAGATCGATAAAGGGCAAATTGGATTCGTGTCTGTAAACGCAATAAAATGAGCGCGGACGATTGAAATCTTACCCATTCGACAGGAGTGTTGATGGAATAACCCTCCCGGCAGTTCAAACGGAGAAAATCTTCTTTCTCACCCTTATACAGCTCGGCCAACATTGTGGCCAGTTCAGTTGGGGTATCCGGACCCTTCCTCCCGCACCAAGTCGCGTCATCTTCTCCGTTGTAACACCATAAGGGAGTTACCCTGGATTGGAGAGGCTGAACACACCTCTTTATTGCAGTCGCCATAACTTCGACTATCGAGAGTTCGGAATGAGCGAACAACCTGACCTTGCTGACCAACCTCTTTATCTCCGCATTTTCCTCTTCTTTAGGACTCCTGGGACGTCAGTTGAGGCGCTTCTTTAAAGGGGCATTGTAAAATTCAGGAAGGCCGTGTTGAACTGGGTCCGATAGTGGGACGTCCTCCATGTAGAACCGTTCCAAAGACCACTGCGGGTATACCTCCTTGGGAGTCCCGATGAGGTATCCGGATCCGGCTATATGCTATACTTCGGCGCCACCCACTTAAAATATGGAACCTCCTTGATGACGAGCAACAAGGCAGAAGAATTTCCTCCATAGCTCAAAATGAGCCTCGATGCCTAAGAATAGCTCGCAGAGGGCAACAAAACTTGAGATGTGCGGGATCAAAACTGGGATGAGGTTTTGCAGTTGGATGCCGTAAAATTCCAACAGACCCCGGAGGAAGGGGTGGATTGGAAATCCCAGACCTCACATAAGAAATGGGACGAAGCACACCCTCTCCTCCTTGTTGGGGTTGGGGAAGTTCTCAGCCATCGCATCGTGGCCGTGAGTACAAGCCCGCCCGAACGAGGACTAGATCCGCGGGGGGCAGATAGCCTTGCGTCTGAAGTCGACTCAGTTAAAGAAGGGGCATGGAGCAGCTTTGCCAATCACCCTCCTGAGGGCCGTGGGGACATGAAGAGGAGCCTGGAGCGCCGTCCATGTCTGGAGATTTTGTTAGTGGCTAACTTTGGTGGTTTTTCCTCTGCGTGACGTGAGACGACATTTGGGATCTTAGTCCCCTTAAATAGATGTCGTTCGAGCGTAATGAGGGGCCTATTTGCAAAAAGGCCGCAGACCGTTCGCATTCGCTTGGTGCGCGGGAATCAAGGCATCCACGAAAGGGAATCATAAAGGTAGTGCATCGAGGTCAGAGCCAGACTGTTGTCAATCCGAAGTGCAATAAAGAACCCGCCTTGCAAAGCCGAAGATACAAGCCGGACACTACGTCGTCATTGAAGGCATGTTCGGGGGCTACTGAGATAGTCCTAGATTATGGTGTCCTCGGGTGTCTGGGCTATGCGATATGGGCCGGACTGATGGGCCGTGAAGATACAAGGTAGAAGGCCTTCCCCCGTGTCTGGATGGGACTCTCCTTTGCGTGAATGACAAGCTTGGCGTCCGGATGTGTAGTTTCATTTCTCTTTAAACCGACTCTATACAACCCTAGGTCCCTCCCGTGTCTATATATACCAGAGGGTTTAGTCCGTAGAGGTTATCACAAAATCATACAGGCTGGACATCTAGGGTTTAGCCATTACGATCTCGGGGGTAGATCAACTCTTGTAACCCCTATACTCATTCAAGTCAATCAAGCAGGAAGTAGGGTATTACGACCTCTAGAATTCAAATCAGTCGTGGTCCTGCGGTGATCACGTTGTTCACTGTGGTCGAGCCTCCACCGAGGTCAGCTCCTCGACGGTATATTTGCAGCCTGGACGTACATCCACTCTATTTGAAGTCTGGACGACCAGTGTCGAGGGGCGGCGGGTGTACGTCTGATGCTTCTTCAGCTGTTCCCACGCCGTCCTCCCTGGCCGGCCGCCTCAGCAGCTTCCTATTGCTGGTAGCTGCCCTAAACTTGCGCTCTCTGGACGTGTACGTGATGGCCACGAACATCATGCTCGCTGATGCCCTGTGTACCGGTGTGGACTAAGCAGCCTGCTTATTTACCGTCGAGGCGCTCGTGGAGGCAGAGCAGCACGGTGGAGTAGAAGAAGGCATGCTTCTGTGTGGCCTTGCAGTTGTACGGAAAAGGGAAGTCGAAGAGGAAGCGGCGTCCATGGATGCTCGAGATGGCAGCAAGAAGTGTGAAATATCAGGAACTGCAGCTTGAGAAACTCCGTCAGTGCTCAATCTGGGTAAAAGTTCATATGGTTGTAGTTCACAAGAGAATAAAGTTGAATCATTGTACAAGCAGGAAACAAGACGTACTAGTTTCATCGTTTTCTAACCCAAACAAGATTTTTTATAAACTGATTTTTCACAAAACAGTTGGTAAAACGGGTTTTGCTAAAAATCTGCTAAAAACCTGTTTTATATAAATCCATCGCTACTATTCCTTATCCAAACAACCCCGTAGCCGACGTCATCAGATTCCTCTTTATATTCCCGAAGTTGTAACAAGGGATCATATGCTTGACATTCTGGGTGGCGTAGCCGACTTTGACAATGGAGTCGAAGTCGCTGGGCTGGGATGCGCAAATCTTGTGTTGTGTGCGCCTGATTCTCATGTGCCAAGGTTAACATGGCACCTAGATGAGCCCACTAGTGCTGTCCATGACCAGTTTTGGGGAGGTTGAGTGGGTACTTGCCATCTGAGATATCGAGGGTAAAGGCTCCAAAACAGTTAGTCTCCGTGCTACCCATCTATCAGTCAAAGAGCCATGTTTGCCCGAGAGCTTTTTGACCATGAATTTCCGATCTTGGGATTCCGCCGGATGATCGCTAAGGAGACACGCGCCGGAGATAAAGGAAGAAGGAGAAGAAGTGAAGACGCCATTACAACCATCACTACAACAACCATATGTTTCATTTTCCTCTCCTATGAAAGCAACACGGCTCCAGGGTGGCCCTCACATCCTGTTCCATCTTCCAATGGTCTGCCATGCATGCTACCTACTAAAATAAAGCACTTTGTTTATCAGGTTAGCCCTCACGTTCAGTTAATGTACTAAAGCAATTTCTTTACGAGCTAAAGGCACCAGAGATTTCTATATTTATTTCTTATAATACTGCATAGTTGTCATAAAATAAATCTGACACCTTTTTCAGTATTGTGATTTGTTGTACAACATATGTTAGTCTACAAAAATAATGGTCCATTGATGTAAATCCGAAAATTACAAGTGGCAATTTAGAGGTGTCTTCACAGCAATTATTTCTTAGTTTAACGCAACTATGTTTGGTTGCTATTCATTGTAGAGAGAGTGTATCACTAGTAGAAAAGGGGGCAATGGTCCAGGCCGGGTCAGCCTATTAGTCCCGGTTCAGTCCAGAAGCGGGACACATGGGGGCATTGGACCCGGTTCGTGAGCCCCGGGGGCCGGCCGGGCCACGTGGGCCATTGGTCCCGGTTCGTCTGGACCTTTTGGTCCCGGTTGGTGGGACGAACCGGGACCAACGGGCCTCGCTCCTGGCCCACCACCATTGGTCCCGGTTGATGGCTTGAACCGGGACCAAAGGCTGCCCTTCAGTCCCGGTTCATGCCACCGACCGGGACCAATGAGGTGCCTATATATACCCCTCAGCGTAAGAGCAGAGCACACTGCTCTGTTTTTTCCGCCGCCGAGGGGAGAGGGCTTGGTGGTGCTCTAGCTCACCTCCTATGCACACAAGGTGTTCGATGGAACGTCTGAGCCACACTACTTAAGCTTTCTCCTCTCCAAGCTCGACCTCCAAGCTCCATTTTCCTCAATATTTGTCTAGGTTTAGCGGTCCGTCACGCCCGCCCCGCCTTCACCATTGCCGATCACCCAGGCCGATCTCATCGCCGGCACCATCGTGGTGAGCCTCTTGTTCTTATCTTCTTTCTGAAGGAAAACTATTCTTACTTCTATGTTTAGATAGATACTTGTATTATTTTCTTACTTTTATTATTGCATCTTATATAGTGCGATGGTTTTGGTATCTGCCCCCATCGGCCCTCGTCCTGTCTATGATTCGGATGTGGTATATATTATCTTTTCATAACTATTGGTTCATTTATTGTTTATGACAATTATGCCGACCAACGTGACATAGATTTTATTTATCTAGGAGGTTGTTGAACCGGAAATTCCAACCGACCCTATTGTCGAGAGGTTAAATTTAGTTGAAGAAGAAAACAATTTCTTGAAGGAAAAAATAAAAAAATTGAGGAGGAGAAGATGATATTGGAGTTGCATGTTGCGGATGTCGTCGATGATCACAAGATCAAGATGGATGCAATGCGCTTGAAGACTAGAAAGATTAGAAAATATGCCATTCATGCCGAGGCTTGGAATCATTATGCAGTTGGATCAGTTGTTACCTTGATTACGATTATGATCGCATTTGTTTTCGCATTGAAATGTTTTACATAGTTTCAATGTATGGTTTAATTAATTAGATGCTCTGGAGAGCTATATGTTGTTAGATGAGAACTATGTATGTGCTTTGGTTTTAATGTGATGATGAACTTCTATTAATTTGGTCACTTATTTATCTATTCATGATGTTCTGTAATGGTTTTTTACACACTTAATTATATATATAATGCACGCAGATGAACCGACAATGGATGTACGGTGACAGACACACCTCGGAGTACATTAAGGGCGTGCATGAGTTTCTTGAAGCGGCTGAGGCAAACAAGCAAAATGGTTTTATGTGTTGTCCATGCATTAAATGTGGGAATACGATGTCTTACTCTGACCGGAAAATCCTTCACACCCACCTGCTTTACAAGGGTTTCATGCCACACTATAATGTTTGAACGAGGCACGGAGAAATAGGGGTTATGATGGAAGACGGCGAAGAAGAAGAGTACGATGACAACTATGTGCCCCCTGAATACGGTGATGCTACTGAACATCAAGAGGAACCAGACGATGTGCACGATGATGCTGCAACGGGCGAAGCTGCTGAAGATCAAGAGGAACCAGACGATGTGCCCGATGATGTTGATCTCCGCCGGGTCATTGTCGATGCAAGGACGCAATGCGAAAGTCAAAAGGAGAAGCTGAAGTTCGATCGCATGTTAGAGGATAAAAAAAAGGGTTGTACCCCTATTGCGAAGATGGCAACACAAAGCTCGGTACTGTACTAGAATTGCTGTAGTGGAAGGCAGAGAATGCTGTGCCCGACAAAGGATTTGAGAAGCTACTGAAAATATTGAAGA
Source organism: Aegilops longissima (assembly GCA_021605205.1). NCBI lineage: Eukaryota > Viridiplantae > Streptophyta > Magnoliopsida > Poales > Poaceae > Aegilops > Aegilops longissima. The sequence continues at coordinate 38,529,956 of CM038682.1, read as the reverse complement.
AGAAGCTTCCAAAGGATAACGAATTGCCCGACAGTACATACGCAGCAAAGAAGGTCGTATGCCCTCTAGGATTGGAGGTGCAGAAGATACATGCATGCCCTAATGACTGCATCCTCTACTGCGGTGCTACAAGGATCTGAACGTATGCCCGGTATGCGGTGCATTACGGTATAAGATCAGACGAGATGACCGTGGTGATGTTGACGGCGAGCCCCCCAGGAAGAGGGTTCCTGCGAAGGTGATGTGGTATGCTCCTATAATACCAAGGTTGAAACGTCTGTTCAGAAACGGAGAGCATGCCAAGTTGATGCGATGGCACAGTGAGGACCGTAAGAAAGACGGGAAGTTGAGAGCACCAGCTGACGGGTCGTAGTGGAGAAAAATCGAGAGAAAGTACTGGGATGAGTTTGCAAGTGACCCAAGGAACGTATGGTTTGCTTTAAGCGCGGATGGCATTAATCCTTTCGGGGAGTAGAGCAGCAATCACAGCACCTGGCCCGTGACTCTATGTATGTATAACCTTCCTCCTTGGATGTGCATGAAGCGGAAGTTCATTATGATGCCAGTTCTCATCCAAGGCCCTAAGCAACCCTGTAACGACATTGATGTGTACCTAAGGCCATTAGTTGAAGAACTTTTACAGCTATGGAATGGAAACGTTGTACGTACGTGGGATGAGCACAAACAGGAGGAATTTGACCTAAAGGCGTTGCTGTTCGTGACCATCAACGATTGGCCCGCTCTCAGTAACCTTTCCGGACAGACAAACAAGGGATACCACGCATGCATGCACTGTTTACTTGACACTGATAGTATATACCTGGGAAGCTGCAGGAAGAATGTGTACCTGGGCCATCGTCGATTTCTTCCCACCAACCATCAATGTCGAAAGAAAGTCAAGCATTTCAAAGGCGAGGAAGATCACGTACTTGCTATGGTCAATGATTTGCACGTAATCTTTGGAAAGGGTCTCGGCAGACTAGCTGTTCCGAATAACGCTCAGAAACACGCACCCATGTGGAAGAAGAAATCTATATTTTGGGACCTACCCTACTGGAAAGACCTAGAGGTCCGCTCTTCGATTGACGTGATGCACGTGACGAAGAACCTTTGCGTGAACCTGCTAGGCTTCTTCAGCGTGTATGGGAAGACAAAAGATACACCTGAGGCATGGGAGGACCTGCAACGCTTGCACGAAAAAGACGGCATGCCTCCGAAGCACTATGAAGGTCCTGCCAGCTACGCTCTTACGAAAGAAGAGAAAGAAATGTTCTTTGAATGCCTGCTCAGTATGAAGGTCCCGACTGGCTTCTCGTCGAATATAAAGGGAATAATAAATATGCTAGAGAAAAGTTCCGAACCTAAAGTCTCATGACTGCCACGTGATTATGACGCAACTGCTTCGGTTGCATTGAGGGGCTTCACCGAAAAACGTCCGATTATCCATTGTGAAGCTATGTGCATTCCTCAATGCAATATCTCGAAGGTGATCGATCCAGAAATCGTACCAACGCTAAGGAGTGATGTGACGCAATGTCTTGTCAGTTTCGAGCTGGTGTTCCCACCATCCTTCTTCAATATCATGACGCATGTCCTAGTTCATCTAGTCGACGAGATTGTCATTCTGGGGCCCATATTTCTACACAATATGTTCCCCTTTGAGAGGTTCATGGAGTCCTAAAGAAATATGTCCGAATCGCGCTTAGGCCGAAGGAAGCATCTCCATGGGCCATCAAACAGAGGATGTCATCGGGTTTTGTGTTGACTTCATTCCTGGCCTTAAGAAGATAGGTCTCCCTAAATCGCGGTATGAGGGGAGACTGACTGGAAAAAGGCATGCTTTGAAGGGACTCAATAATATGCAGAGACGGATATTCTTGGTCTCAAGCACACTACACAGTTCTACAAAACTCTACCTTGGTGACCCCGTATGTCGATGAACACAAGAACAATCTGCGCTCCAAACACCCAGAGCAGTGCGACGACTAGATTACATGTGAACACATCAGGACTTTCAGCAGTTGGTTGGAAACACGTCTCAGAGGTGACAGCACTGTTTGTGATGAGTTGTACTTGTTGTCCAGGGGACCATCTTCGACTGTAATGATTTGGAAAGGATACGAGATAAATGGGAATACATTTTACACGATCGCCCAAGATCAAAAGAGCACCAACCAAAACAGCGGTGTCCGCTTTGATGCAGCCACCGAGAGGGGAAATGACACATATTATGGTTACATAGTGGACATATGGAAACTTGACTACACAGTAGATTTTAAGGTCCCTTTGTTTAAATGCAACTGGGTCAATCTGTCAGGAGGCAGGGTACAGGTAGACCCACAGTACAGAATGACAACAGTGGATCTGAAAAATCTTGGGTACACTGACGAACCGTTCGTCCTAGCCAATGATGTGGCACGGGTTATCTATGTGAAGGACATGTCTACCAGACCAAGAAAAAGAAAAGATAAGGAAGCGAATACATCATACGATGAGCCAAAGCGCCACATAGTTGTTTCAGGAAAAAGGGGCATCGTGGGAGTCGAGGGCAAGACAGACATGTCTGAAGATTATGAAAAGTTTCATGAAATTCCTCCGTTCAAAGTCAAGGCTGACCCAAGCATCCTGATAAACGATGAAGATTATCCATGGTTACGGCGCAATAAGCAAATGACACAAGCGAAGAAAAAGTGAAGACTTTCTTCCGCAACTATTATGATGATACCATGCCAACTTTATAACAGACGAGTATGATACCATTGTCCGTTTTGTACATGCACATGCTATGTGGGTGAAATTATGATACCATGCCAACTTTCAAATTTTTCAGAGTTCATTTGAAATGCTTTAACGTCTTATGGTTCGGCCCTCGTAATACGATTAATCCCGGTTCGCTCCTTGTCAACTACGTTCTCACCAAGAACACTCTCAAGAGGGCAGCCACGTGGGCCATTGGTCCCGGTTCGTCTGGACCTTTTGGTCCCGGTTTCACGCACGAACCGGGACCACGCGCTCGCCCCTGCCCATGACCATTAGTCCCGGTTTGTGCCATAAACCGGGACTAAAGGTTGGTCCTCGTTGCGCCGAGTTTAGTCCCACTCGCCAACCAAGGGCGCCACACCGTTTATAAGCCCGTCCCTCTCGCCTTGTTGAGCTCCTCTCAAAGTGAAAATAGATGCCCCTATATGAGAATTTGACCTAAATTCATAGTGAATTTCTCTGAAATTCATAGAAATTTATTATGAATTTAGGTTGAATTTTCTCTATAGGCGCATCTATGTTCATTTTTAGTAAAGTTAATCACAAACTTGTGATTCACACAAATTTCAAAGAATTCAAATTTTCACTATTCAAATTTGAAAACTAATGGCACTAACAGAAAGTTTATAATTTTCTAAAACTAATGGCACTAACAGAAAGTTTATAATTTTGCTGACCTAAAAGAAAAAAGATTTAAAAAATAAAGAAAAAACAAAAGAAAATAAATAATGCAGAAAACAAAACAAAAAACTGGAAACAAAATAAAATAGCGACAATAAGTATTTTGTTGTAAGTAGAAACAAAATAAAATAAATAAAGCAACAAAGAAAACAAAAACAAAAAAAGTGTTTTAAAATTTGAAAACTAATGGCACTAATAGAAAGTTTATAATTTTTCTAAAACTAAAAGCAAAAAAGAATTAAAAATAAAGCAAAAGCAAAAGAAAATAAATAATGCAGAAAACAAAACAAAAAACTGGAAAAAAATAAAATAGCAACAATAAGTATTTTGTTGTAAGTAGAAACAAAATAAAATAAATAAAGCAACAAAGAAAACAAAAAACAAAAAATTGTTTTCAAATTTGAAAACTAATGGCACTAACAGAAAATTTATAATTTTTCTAAAACTAAAAGCAAAAAGAATTAAAAAATAAAGCAAAAAACAAAAGAAAATAAATAATGCAGAAAACAAAACAAAAAAACTGGAAAAAATAAAAATAGCAACAATAAGTAAAGAAAACAAAAAACAAAAAAGTGCCTCCTACTGGGCCCCCACAGCCTGAATACGACTAGAAAACCTACCATGGGCCAGGATTCAGGCCCGCAGAAGGCCCAGCAGGCCCACAGGCAAAGCAGTGTCAGATTAGGCCCATAGGCCTGCAGTTCAGAGGAGTTCGAGAGAGAGGAGGCATCAATGCTTATAAGCAGGTGGTCGACGCTCTCAACTAGCGAGGTGGGACTAAACTCCCACCACCACGCCGCTGTGCAAGGCCATTGGTCCCGGTTGGTGGCACGAACCGGGACCATTGCCACCCTTTGGTCCCGGTTCGTGGCACCAACCGGGACCAATGCCCCTTCCCTTTAGTCTCGGTTCATGCCACCAACCGGGACCAAAGGCGTCGCTTCCCGCCCTTTGGGCTGCTGAAAAGAGGCCTTTGGTCCCGGTTGGTGGCACCAACCGACTAGCAGTGCATTAGTCCCGGTTGGTGCCATGAACCGACTAAAGGCTTTGCTATATAAGTTCACACTTGGGAAATTTTCTCTCATCTCGCATTGCCGCCCCGACGACGTTGACGCCGCCAGTTGCCCTGACGCCGCCCGCCGCCCGTCGTCGCCATCGCCGCGCCCTCACCGTCGCCGCGCCCTGCCCGTCGCGCGCTGCCCTGCCCGCCCGCCTGCCGCTCGCCCGCGCCCTGCCCCCGCCGCCCGCCCGCCCGTCGCCGTCACCCAGCCGCCCTGCCCGCCAAGCGCTGCCACGCCCGCCTCACCATCACCGCGCCTGCCCCGACGTGCCCGCCTGCCCGCCCTCGACGCGCCGTCGCCGTCGCCCTGCCTCACCCTACATCGACGCCGCCCTACCTCCCGCCGCGCCCACTGCCCTGTCGCCATCCTCTCGCCGACCCTGCTGTCCTCCCGACATTGGTCCGGCCGGCGCCCTCCCAAGCATTTTTTCATATATATGCTTGTTTATATATATATATATATATATATATATATATATATATATATATATATATATATATATATATATATATATATATATATATATATATATATATATATATGATGATATATATGCTTGTTATCATAATTGTTTTTGTTCATATATATATGTAATGATTTTTTATAGAATATGATGTTTTTTCATAGATGATCACATATATGATGTATGCAGGATGTGGATGAAATATGATGTTTTTTTTTGTTCATAGAACATGATGTTTTTTCATTCGCAGAATTTTTTTGTTTATGAGAGAGGCGGGGACGTCGAGGGATCATAGATGTGTTTTTTCAGAATTTGCTATCGTGCATAGATGGATTTTAGACCACGGGAGCACCCCCTCCCTATCGTTGCAAAAGTTGCTTAGTGATATTAAGAAGGACGTGGGGGGGGGGGTCGATATACCCCCTCCCCGATAATATTATTTTCATGCACGTATGTCGTGTCGATATAAACTCCCAATAACTTCAACACGTGGGGGGGGGGGGTCGATATACCCCCTCCCGATAACTTCAACACGAGGGGGTCGATATACCCCTCCCAATAACTTCAACACATGGGGGGGTCGATATACCCCTTCCCGATAACTTCAACACGAGGGGGCCGGGGTCGATATACCCCCTCCCGATAACTTCAACACGTGGGGGGGGGTCGATATACCCCCTCCCCGATAATATTATTTTCCCATGTACGTATGTCATCGTTGTCGATATAAACCCCTCCCGGTAACTTCAACACGTGGGGGCGGGGTCGATATACCCCCTCCCCGATAACATTATTTTCCCGTGTATCTATCTCGTCGTTGTCGATATTACCCCCTCCTTGAAGCGTTCTCGAGGCCACCCCAAACCCTTTAAGCGTTGTCGAGGTCACCCCAAACCCTAGAGAAGCAGCGTCGAGGCCACTAATATATTACTTATTGTGATTAGCTAGCTAGTTCTACGTTTGCCACTAATATGTCCATCTGTCATGTTTGAATAATAATTGCCATATTGTACATATTTGTAGAAACTATGGACACCCCCCGAGATGAAGCACAAGAAGCGTTGTTGGGGGACATAATCGCACAAGGAAGTGATGTCGTCTGCTCATTGTTTCTCAACGACACCGATGGTCTGGAAGGACAGGGTGAGGAAGCAGCTGGATATGATTATGATGGCTCCGGTGACCCAATGCCGATGCAAGGAGACCGTGAGGACGGCTTCGGTGACCCAATGACGGTGCAAGAAGGAGACCGTGATGACGGCTCCGGTGACCGAACCGAGTCCTGCCAGGTATATATATTAGTTAAGCCTGTGCTGACTAGCTAATTGTTGCATTCATTGTTTTGGTATGTACACATAATTAATTAACTCGTCTTTGTTCTTTTTCTAGCCCTCCGGATCGAGCACAACTTCGTAAAGAGACGAGGCCCAAGAAAAGTTGAGCTCGGATTAAAGGTTTGAGATCATAGCAATCGCATGACGGCCAAAGAACGCATTTGTTGCTCGGTCTGGGGGTTACGGTTAGGGACAAGATCCCGATCAGCATCCACCAATGGTATAAGCCTAAGAACGAAGACCCTGAGGTGTCTTATGTCAATGATATGCATAAAAATGATCTTTGGACTGAGCTGAAGTCAAATTTCACTCTACCGACAGAGGATGATCCGGAGAAGCCAGTTAAAGAGCAATTAATCAAGTCTTTTGCTCTTAAGAAGATGGCAGGCATATTCAGGAGGTGGAAGAAAGACCTGAATACGTTTGTCGACAAAAAAGAGACACGAGAATTAAAGGGCAAATATGAGAAGATCAGAGATCACTGGCCCGCATTTGTGGCCCACAAGACATCGGAAAAGAGTAAGAAGATGTCGGCGACAAACAAGCAAAATGCTGCGAAGAAGAAGCTTCACCATCGCACGGGTCGTGGTTACCTCAAAGCCCGCCTAAGTGGGCCAAGGCTGAGAATGATCTGCTTGATAAAGGGATCGAACCAGAGACAATGAACTGGCCAGACTGCTGCGGACTTGGTTCTTCGGGCTGGCGGAACCTTGGACCCTGTATCGTGGAAGTGCATTTAGACGGACGAGCAATTGGAAATACCACCAAGAGGCTTCGCACTATATCGATGCAGCGCAGCAAGGGACGTTCCTTCAGACAGAGAGAACGACGAGCTCACAATGGCCCTCGGGAATCCTTAGCACCGGATGGACACGAGGCACGCCAGCTCCGTTCCGTGGAATGCTGGTTTTTCGACGCAGCGGTTACAAATGCCGGAGAGGAGGAAAAAGTGTAGCAGACCTAATCGCAGGCGCTGCACGCAAGGGTGCAAGCGATAGAGGAACGAGAAGCAAATCGCAGCAAACGAACTGCCGAAGCTTCCCGGTTACCCCGCCATCTCGGTGGAGAAGCAGCGTGGCTTCCACCGAATCGCTTCAGCCGGAGCATGTCTTGACGGCTCCTGCCAGCTATCCCGTGGATGCTATCACGGAGTCTCAAAATTGCCACATTATGACGCAATGGATGAATTTGAATGTCAAGACGGCTGTTGGCTCTGTTTATCCTACTGAACCCGGCGCAACTTTTCACTGTCGGCCGATTCCAGAAGGATATGCTAGGCTGATGGTGGATGAAATAACGGAGGGATTTGAGGACCTCCAGCTTGACCACCCTACCGGTGAAGGGGAGACTAGGCTGGGTTCTACTCTGAAGACTCCATGCCTATGGCGGAAGGAGCTCATCAACCTTCCGAACTGGACGCCTCCGCCTCTTCCTCCTCCTCCGGCTAGTCATGGCACTCCGCCTCCTCCACCGCCTCCTCCTCCAGTGAGTGACGATCAGGGCACTCGGCCTCCTTCTCCGGCGCGTGGCGGCACTCCGCCTCCTTCTCCGCCTGCGCCGGCGCGCTCGAGTAGCCAGCAGCCGCCTCTTCTCCGCCTCGCCAGCAAGGGCGGAAGAGATCCGCCGCCGCCCCGACTTCTCCGGCGCGTCGTAGTCCTTCTCCTCCGCCTCGTAAGCAAGCACGAAAGAAGACAGCCGCGGCCGCTCCATCTGCTCCGGCGTCTAGAAGTACAGGCAGAGGCGGGAGGCAATACAGATACGGTCCACCTCTCAAGCCTCTAGAGAAGTTACCGTACGAGATGACCGTGGAGGGAAACAAGAAGATCGTGCGGACCGAAGTGAAGGACTTCTTTGAAGGGTTGAAAGCGCAGAGACATCCACCTCCGGAGGAGAAGGTAGATCCGGTGAAAGCAAAGCGCACTATCAATGCCCTGAGGAAACCACCAAAGTCTCCGCCGAAAACCAACTATGAGCGCATTACTCAAAAGGCATATCAAGAAGCATCACGGTCGGGAACTACTGTTAGTGATCAACGGTTAAAAGAACGACGAGCAGCTGGGAAAAAAATTGCCCAGCTCGGCGAACAAGCGAACCAATCGTTCCCCCGCTCAATGTGTCTAGCGACATCGTCGCTAATGCTCTGGGGACGGTGCCCGGTTATGGCAATCTTGCAGATTACCTGCCTGACGATGTACATTTTGATTTCATGGAGGTGGACGAACACAGATACGAGTACGGGAAGCCTCACGTCAAAGATGAAAAATCTCTAACAACGATGATGCGAAGATTCCATAATTGGTACATGAAAACCTGCAGAGAGTCTGGGGGGACGAATACTTTGTATCTGAGAATTAAAGAGGAGCACGACCTCGTTGGAACTGATTTGTTGACTGTTCCACTTGAGGAGTTCTTCGAATTCTTCAATCAAAAGGCCGTCGATAAATTAACGGTATTTTGCTACTGTCTGTAAGTACTATTTCTGTCATTAAGTCTCTATATATAGCTCAGCTCTTTCATTGCATGTATTTATAATTAATTATCCTCACTATATTATCTAGATTGAAGATCGTCGAGTGCATAAAACAAGAAATGTATGATATTGGGTTCATTAACAAAAATATCATAGATGAAATTCAGGTTAAAAAGCACGCCGAAGAGGCCGAGGCCAACTTGCTACAATCGTTGATCAAAAATCAAAACAAAGATACCATACTCTTTCCTTACAACTTCAAGTGAGTGTTACTGTCGTGTGCATATTCGGTTTCCCTTATTACTCGAGCGAGGTTATAGTAATGTAATTGATGAGTTATGCATGCGTGCGCAGCTTCCACTATGTTCTTCTGGAGATTAAGCTTGAGCGGGGACTAGTAACCGTCTTAGACTCGAGTGTATGTATTATTACACCATCATTTCTGTAAGCGGGGCTACTCTAAAAGACAATATGAAGTGCGTAAGCAATAATATCCACAATTTCATTTTATTACACCATCATTTCTGTTGAGTTTCATTCATATATATGTATTAACTCCCTTTTTCAAATTAGACGTGGCAGATGCGGAATGAACTCCTACCACAAGATCGCATGAAAGCAATTCAATAGGAATTGGCGGGATTCTTTCTTGACCACGTCATCAATAAAGCCGGAGAATACCATGTGGAAGTTGATTTCAAATGCTAGGGGAATTGTAAGAGATCTTACATATTGTATATGTATGTAGCCAGTAGCGTCGGATAGATAATACGAAAACTTGTTTTCGACCAATCTCTCGGAGAAGGAGAGGTCGATCGATCACTTCTCTCGGTATGCATGACGAACTTTTGTACTTAATGGTTTCCTTCATTTTCTTACTAGCTAGCGTGTCGAGGGCCTCTATGTATATAGTACGAAGCGCCAACCAAGCACGGACATAAGAGAGGACACTTTCTCTATTAATTAGCTAGCTAACACAATATATGAAACACCTAAATTAACCCCCAAAACCCCCAACCCCACCCCCCTTTCAAAAAAACAAAAACTCAAGCCATCGAATATCGACGCGTGGAGGCCTATTGGTCCCAGTTGGTGCCACCAACCGGAACCAAAGGCCCCCTTGCCTGGGCTGCCCGCAGTGGCCACGTGGAGGCCCATCTGTCCCGGTTCGTGGAAGAACCGGGACTAAAGGTCTAGGGCATTAGTAACGACCCTTTAGTCCCGGTTCAGGAACCGGGACAAAAGGCCCTCACCAACCGGGACAGATGGGGGTTTTTCTACTAGTTTATGATATACAATAGTATATGTGTACAACAGTTGAAACACTTTTGAGATATGTCATAGGTCGAGTTGATCTGAATGATTTTGTCATAGTTAAAGAATTTAAGTGTTATTAAAGTTGTTTATTTCTTTAGTTATTTGGATAGGGCACTATAATTTGCACTACACAAATCTCTCTGCAGTTGCATTTGTCAATGATCATGGCATGACTTATTTCAGAAACTTAATACATAGTAAAAAAAAATGTTTTACGCTATGAGGGACATGAATATCACCAATATTGTCTAATATCTTGATATTATGTATTTTATTTAATTTTTTAGTTGTTTTTATAAATAATAACACATGGATTAAATGAAAGCAAAGATAACCTGGAACCATACAAACAAAAAATTTCACTATCATACTCTTAAAGTATGGAGAACTAATGTCTTAGATATACAGAATAATGCTGAAACAAGTAGTTCCAAGCCCGTGCAGGTGCACGGGTTGAGGACTAGTGATGTAAAGTGGGTTTGTGTGCATTTCGTTATCCATTTGATATTGATTTCCTTGTCCGTTGTTTGATCACGTAGGGTAGTTCATTACGTTGCATGTGTAATATGAATGTTGGATGCCGGATATGACGTGCCCGGCTGCGGGCGAAAATTTGAGAACTGATAGGACGCGCCCGTCGACGTATAAGAGGCCTGATTTGATCACGGCTGCAGATGCTATGAGCTTGTTCATGCGGTGGTGCCGGTGCCATCCTTGTAATCGCAAGTAAATGAACCAGTAAACTTCAAGAAAGCAAAAGAAGCCGCTAACATAGACGCGGTGATCCGAAAGCTACGGTGGATCAACGTCATACGGAGAGCATGGCGCCGCCGGCCTCCAACAAAAATTTGGATGTCTACGCCTTCCAAGTAGCTCTCATGCGTGCCCATCAACAAGGGACACGTCCGTGCACAGGCCGAGCCGGGATAGTCAGGAATCTAAGCCCTTCGAGATAGTTAGGAATCTAATCTACATCGACCGGTAGGAGAGAAATGGAAGAGCCACGTACCACGGAGACGCGGTCCGATGAAAGCTACGGCGCGTGCTTGTGCTCCTACGGCGACTGTAGCGGCGGCGCCGGGAGGCGGACAGCTGATGGACGCCGGCATGGGCGGAGGTCGATGGACGCCGCCGTCAAGCTTTCTCGATCCATCGATCGATCGCGCATCAAAAACCACGTACGTACGCAAGCAACTTCGAGATTTTTCGACGGAATGGTACGTTGACAGGGAAAGATGTGCGTATTCCAGTTCAACGTCGCTGTACATAATTATGGGCTGGACTTGGATGATGCGAGCTTTGCCACTGTTCGAGAGTTTGCTAACTTTGCTTAGCTGTCAGTGTTGAGCTAAGCGATGATGTTAATCAGCAGCGGGTGATAAATTAGCGTATCGATGGGCGATGGCAACATCCACCGTCCATTGGACGACTGGCACTGCTGAGCAAATAGAAATAGTAGTGCTTTGTACTATATATGCACAGCACGAGAGAAAATAGTACTAGTGCTTATTCACAGCACTGTGTTGCTAATCATTTTGTATAGGGATTGTAATGGCGCCGCTAATCCAACACTGTTGTTAATCTGGATGTTTGATCAAGATTATTCAAGACGATTCATTGCCGGAACTGTTGCTAGCTTGCGGCCGGGTCCTCCATCGATCGCTACGGTGCTGACGCTTAAGGCTACATGATACATCGATCCGATACGGACAGATCGGATACTGGATATGTGTATGCACTTGGCGAGATGCGTTGAGACCAATCTGGAAAAAAAGATGGACAAAACGCGAGCAGATTGAACCGGGAAACAGGCATGTCTTAACCGATTCTTGCTTGTTGGTGCCGCATTTAAGTCCGGTGACGTCGACTGCTCCCTGCTGATCGTGAGAGATCACCTTTTTTTTGTCCGAAAGAAAAAAGGAAATGCACGTAGTACTTATATATTGTCCACTACTCGCTGTAACTTAATGCAAGACTTTTTTGCAGTTGGTAAGTTACTAGTAGTACAAAGGTAGTAGTAAATACGCACACCGTCGTACCTGCACGTCACGGTTAGCAAAAATAAAAGGAAAAAGTCTAAAATAAACCTTGAACTCGTAGATGAAAGCTAAATTAAACCTTGAACTTTCAATCCCTGAAATCAGCACACCAAACTCTTCGATCCCGGTCTATTTTGAACCTTAAGGGTGTTTCACTCGTATTCGCTTACGTGGCAAATCAAATCAGGCCGGCCCATTAAAGCAGCCACTCGCGCGCTCGCTGTACTCTCGTCTTTATTGATTATTTCTGTTTCTTTGTACACATCTGTAATTTTTCACAGTACACAAAGTACATTTTTAAGACACACATACATTTTTGTGGTAAACTTCCAACATTTTTCAAATACATTATGTAAAAAAGTCCTAAATACATGTATTCAATTTTTTTAAAAGTGTTGGCTGTTTTCAACATTTTTTAAAAAGTGTTCGCTTTTCAAATTGATTCTGTTCTCAAACGTTATTCATTTTTAAAATTATTCAGCATTTTCTCACACATTTGTTCCGGTTTCAAAAGTTGCTCCCATTTTTTAAAAAATTCAAAAAGTGTTCGCACTTAAAAAGGGATATTGGTAAAATTGTTCTGCACGTTTTCAATATTTGTGTGCCCTTCAAAAAATGAGTCAAATCTCGGTGCTGCTCTATGTGGTTTAATCTTTCGGGGCTCACATCATAGCAGCAACGGCTAATGATTTTAGTGGCTAGTGGGAGGAAGTCAGCAGCGGTAGGTCGCAAGGTTTGAGTCCTTTGCCTCAGTTTTGTATTTTTACTCTGGGTGTTTTACTGAAATAAAACAAAACCCGCCTCAAGTTGTTCGATTATTAAAACTCACTTCCCATGTGGTCGACTGGCCCAGTCGCGTCCGAATCAGTTGTCTATTTTTCTGTATTTTACGTCAAATATTATGAAAATAAAAAACAGGCTAAAAAAGAACGAAAAAAAAAAAACACGCTTACGCTTGTTGGGCCGGCCCAGTCACGTCCTCAGTCAATAGTACCGGGATTCAGCTAATCCCTGTTTGGGAAAGCTCTCAAGGTTTAAATTAGACCGGGATCAAAGTGTTTGGTGTGCTGATTTCAGGGATTCAGAGTTCAGGATTCAGTTTAGCTTTCATCTATAAGTTCAAGGTTTATTTTAGACTTTTTCCAAAATAAAATGAAGAAGCATTAGGTGCATTCCCCTCGTCCCTACGACATCTCCAACACGAACTCTAAAACATCCGCAAACGTTCAGGCCGAGTTGTTCGGGCGCTGCAAGCCATCCCGTATTTGTTTGCAGACGCGTCCACATGACGGTTTCCGGCAAACCGGAAGCAAGCTATGCAGGCTTTGCGGGGGAGTACGAACCTTGGCCACGTTGAACTCTGACACCCCCGCCCATCCAAAAGCTAGGCGCAGCCTGCGCATTAGAGCGGTCCGCATTGTTTTCGCAACAAAACCCTCTTTTCCCCACCCTCTTCGCTCTGATCATCGCCACACTCTTCACTTCCACCGCCACCGTTTGATGATCCAACCGATCCAAAAAAAAAGCCACCCAAGAAAGTTATAACGGTGTTCCGGGAAAAGAAGTGGGGGAGAAGGAAAAGCGAGAAGGGTGGCGGCCAAGGTGGCGGAGAGGTTCAAGTGCATTTTGGCAAAGAAGGATGAGGCATGTGTTAAGCGCTCCAGCATGAAGGAGCAAAAGAAGGCGGAGAGGTTTAACATCTTGATGTCTGTCACCTAGAAAAAGATAAATCTCAAAAAAGAAGAAGACCAAACTCAAAGAGAGGAGGGTTGAGCTCGTGGCTGCTTCGGAGGATACCAAAATGTTGGCCATGAAGATGGACGAGTTGGATGACATGAGTCGATGATCGTGCGCCCCATCATTGTCAAGATGCTGAAACGCTCGGCGGCCGAGAAGAAGGGGGATGGTGAGGAGGAGCCGGCTATAGAGTGAATGAGAAGGAACGGACAACCGGTCTGGCAAGGGAAAATGACTTTTTTTTTGCACGGGTTTCCGGACTGAAACTGTTGTGATTGAGTGCATGCAAAAACTATGAGCATCCGTCTCTTTATTTTTGTTATAACCTATGCATTTGAAATTAAATTGACTAGACCCGGATGGACATTTTGGGGATGCGTTTGGATGGTCGGCTTTCATATTCGTGTCCACAGACTAATGGATTGATCTGAATCCGTTCATAAATAAATAGTGCGTCTGTTTTAGGAGACGGCATTGGAGATGCCCTATGTGCCTGAATCCGCCCAGTCTCGACAGCACAGGGTGCCAGAAGCAGTGTAATTGCAAATTTCACAGTAACCTACCGATGTAGCGCCATCTCCCTAGTCCCTACCTGTCATGCCCAGTTTGTCTTTGAGAGCTATCGACAGCAGTTGAGCCAGAAAGTTTAAGACGGTGGACACATGTACAGAATATAGTATTATTTCAAGCAACGGGAACAAAGAACATGGGCAAATGGCGATTAAGCAGATAGGACTAGTACATGATGTCATGATAGCTAGGTCCATGTGGTATGTAGACTCATGATGGATCACTGGCCAAAGAAAGAAGAAGGGGTCGCCGCACCGCCAGGGCCGGCCGGAGCTGTTGCGTCGTGTGCGCGGCGCGTGCATCGGCCATCGGTACTTGGGTAGGGCACACACGGACAGATAGATTGACACGGAGTGCACCGCCGAAAGCCTTGATTTGCTACGGAGAGCCCCACCCACACCTTTGTCGTCTCAAGCCGACTGGATTGACCCTTTCTTCTCTGCCTTCCCCTCAACTTCTCGTCCCTGATCATGGCGTCCTTCCATTTAAGAGCATTACTAGTAGAGCCCTCAAACCCTCAAACCCCTGAAAATAACCGCTTTTTTACAGTTTTCATAAAAAAACGCCGTAGACTAGAACCTCTAAACCCTCAAACCCGTAAAAAAAATTTAGAGGTCCAACCCTCAAACGACTTTGCAATCTGCAGAAGTAGGGGTTGAGGGGAAAATCTCTCCCCAACCCGCACTCCTCCTCGTCGCACTCCTCCTCATCGCGCGGGAGCCAACCGCTCCTTCTCCGCTCCCGCCGCCTCCAGCCGCCTCCCGCCGCGCCGGCCATGGAAGGCCCCGCCGCCGCTTCGCTTCGCCGCGCCGCCGCTCCCGCCCGCCCGCCACAGCGCCCGCGCCCCCGCCCCGCCCGCCGACCGTCGCCGGACGTGGTGGCGGCGACCACGTCGGCGCGGCGGCGGCGGGCGGCCTCGCGGGCGCCTCCTCCCGCCTCCCAGCCTCCCCCCTGCCCCTGTCTCCGCCCGGCGCGCTGCCCCGCCACGCCCCGCGCCGCCCCAAGAAGAGCCGGCCGAAGGCGGCCGGCCGTGGGCCTCGAGGGGCCGCCAAGGTCGTCGGCTCGTCCCCGGCCGTGAAGAAGCCGCGGAAGAAGCCCGCCGCCGCTGCCCCGCCCCGCCACCGTCGCCGAACCTCCTCCCGCCCGCAAGACGAGGTGCTCGAGAAATGGCAACCCCATCCTCGTTCATGGACCTCCTCCAAAACGCTGGGTGGACCTCGAGCTCCGCCTCTAGACCCCTTTAGGGTTGGCGGCGACTTGGAGGAAAAGGAGGAAGATGAGGAGGATGAAGGGGATGACGAGGAGGAGGTGGCCGAGATAGGGGTGGAGGCATTCACCGCCGCTTCCCGCCCACACGCTCGGTCGACAAACTACACCGAGGCGGAAGATGTCCTCTTGGTTCGTGCTTGGGCAGCTGTGGGAATGGATGCTACCACCGGCACCGATCAAACCAGTAAACTCTATTGGCAAAGGATTGAGGACGTCTATTGTAGGATCAAGCCGAAGACTAGTGGGTTCATCCATCGCACTTACCGGTCGCTTCAAGGCCGGTGGGAGTTGATCAAGCCCGCTTGTTCTCGTTGGAGTGCGGCCATGGACCAAGTGAGGGATGCACCACCTAGTGGAACCGTGGAGAGTGACTATGTGAATACATATTTCTTCACTATTTTGATTATGTGTGTGCGCTATACTATTTTGATTATGTGTGTGCACTAGTGAAACCCTCAAATCCAACCCTTAAAGCAGTTTACGGGTTGGGTTTGAGGGTTCTAGTATTTGCCCCTGTTTTTCAACCTTTAAAAGTGTCAAAAAATGGCACTTCTCAACCCTTAAAAGTGCTTTAAGGATTTAAGGGTTTGAGGGTTCTACTAGTAATGGTCTAAGGAGGAAGCCAATGGTCAAGCCGTGCTGGCTTTTCATTGAACAACCTCATCGCTCGATGGTTCAACCGCTGCTACTTGGGTGGGGATTCGTCGTTTGGGGCCGGCTGTGGTCTCGGCGGGACAATTTGTCGGTCCGCCAACAATCACAAACGCATGATGGTGAAATAAAATGACAAGCCACCTTCTCTCACGCGCTCCAGTAAGGGCATCTCCAACATTGCTCGATTCTGACCTCTAGCACGAACAAGCAGCTGCGGGGAGAAGCTGGATACAAGTAACTTCTAAAAGTTATAGCTGACTCTAAAAAAAGATATACTTTTATCCCTCAACTGTCTCGATACAGTTATTATAACTTCTATAAAAGTTAATAATTGGTTCCAATAACATATGAGGTTTTGACCTTTAAGTTTGAATTGCGCACAAACTTTATCTCTAACTCCAATCAAAAGTAGTACTACATATGGCATGACCGTTGTTTGCACATGTAAGAGCATCTACAGTCGGGCGCCCCAAACCGGTCTCAAACACCTGGGCTGGCCACCCGGTCATTGACCGGTCACGAAACTTTGAGTGAGACGGGCGCCTCGTATGGGTCTCAAACGTCCGGGCTGACCGGTACCCTCATATCCAGCCCAAATATAGGGCGGATATGGGCGCGCCCGCCATGTCGGACCCGACAGCCCGACCCCATCGCAAATTGCACCAAATCCACCCCCAGAACTGTCGGATCCATTTGCTCTCCCCTCTCGTCTTCCTCATCCACGTCGTTCGTCTCGCAGCTCCACCACCGCGCGCGCTCCACAACCGTTCCTAGCCTCTGTGCCGTCAACTCCGGCAGAGCAGACCTCTCTCCCCTCCTCGCCGCGGGGGACGTCATCGCCAGCCCGAACGCCACCGCCGTACGGACGGCAACTCTCTGGCTCCGCCTTGCGCTTGATATGATTGACACATTGTCTGACCGGTTTTTTTTTGTGATTTTATTTGGGAAAATGATGGATTCCAATGCTTAGTCGGACGAGGAGTATGGACCTATTGAGCTTGATAAAAATGACTCAAGATGAGTTCTTCGATTCCTCGGATTCGGACGAAGAAGTGGACACGGTCATGCTCATGAGCATGCAAGAGGAAAGGGACCGGCAAGTGGAGCATATGCTCAACTTCAAGGGCTCAATCAAAGGGGGAATAGTGATCAATCGGGATAGGGTGTCCCGAGCTCGGCTACTGCAGAGGGACTATTTTGCTCTGAAGCCTACTTTGCCGGATGATCCATGGTTTTGTCGCCGTTTTCGCATGCGGAAACCATTGTTTTTACGCATTGTGGAGGGAGTGGAGGCACACGATGACTACTTCAGGCTGACAAGGGATTGCGGCAATCAACTCTCTTTCTCTGCTGAGCAGAAGTGCACGGCTGCTCTGAGGATGCTTGCACTTGGTACTGCTACAGATGCCGTTGGTGAGATGATCAGGATAGGGGAGATCACATGCCCGAAGACTACTGTCAAGTTTGTCCGTGACGTGGTGGAGGTTTTTGGACCTAAGTATCTCAAAGAACCAAATGCGCGGGACAAGGAGAAGTTCTTGGCTATTGAAGAGGCTAGGGGGTTTCAGGAATACTTGGATCAATTGATTGCATGCATTGGCAATGGAAGAACTGCCACAAAGGTATGCGGGAAACGTATCAAGGTCACACCAAAGAGGCCACCATCATACTAGAAGCGATGACATCACATGGCTTATGGATTTAGCATGCATTCTTTGGAATGCCGGGATCTCACAATGACATCAACATGCTTCAACGATCTCCGGTATTCAGAAGGCTTTGCAATGGGGAATCACCACCGTGCAACTACACCTTCAACGGCCGAGACTACAACATGTGATACTATCTTGCCGATGGCATCTATCCTCAGTCGGCGGCGTTTATGAAGACCATATCCGAACCGCATGGCAATAAATAGATCTACTTTGCAACAATGCAGGAAGTGGCTAGGAATGATGTGGAGAGGGCTTCAAGCTCGTTGGGGAATTGTTCATGCGGATGCAATGATGTAGGAATCAGAAACTTTGTGGCAGCTCATGACATGTTGTGTTTTTTTTTCACAGTGTGATTGTCGAGGATGAGGGTGATGGTGTAGCCCAAACAAATGATTTTGAGGCACTTGGAGAACAAGTTGAAATCCCGGAAGATAAAGATGCAACTCGGCTTATGAACTTTCTGCAGATGCATCAAAATCTTTGAAATCATCATGTGCACGCAGCTACTCAATGATCTTGTGGAGCATATGTGGACCCACAATGGAAACCAAAGAGTTGATGTTTGAGTTGTGCACTTAAAATAAATCTTATGTAAACACCATTTATGTTTGCTACCAATATTTGCTTTTTACGTGCTACAATGGCTTGTATGACCGATGTGCATGAATTTGCATGGATTTGAGATATGTGAATTGCGGGAGTAAAATATGAGGGCACGTCCCGATGGTCCACGGATGTGCCCGGACGCGTCCGTGGACGTATATAGGCGGCCGGATTTGCCATGTTCGGCTGTAGATGCTCTAAGAAGATCCAAAAGAATACAAACTAACAATTATTGGGAAACTAGAAATAGAAGCAAATATTTCGAAGGAAAATAAGAACTAAAAATATCAAAAGAAAAGCATAATTTTAGCGAACAAATTGTTGATCAATTAGAAATGGAATCTGATCTTAAAGGAAAATATGGAATATATCAAGAAAAACATAAGTTTTTAGCTAAAAATTTATTGTGCAATTAAATTTGTAACCAGGTATTTTTAAGAAGAAAAAATCAGGAAAATGTATCAAAATAAGAACATAACTTTAGCTATGAAATTACCGAGTAATTAGAAATGGAGCCAACACTTTGAATGCAAATATCAAAAGAAAACATAAGCTTTTAGCTTTCTTTTTCGAAAAGAAGGATACCCGGCCTCTGCATCAGAACGATGCATGCGGCCAACATAAGCTTTTAGCTAACAGATCATTTTTTGTTTTTGCGGTGTTAGCTAACAGATAATTGAGCAACTAGAAATGGAGCTAGACACTCTGCAGCAGTTTTCCTTTTCGAATTCAAAGATCGATGGTGTCCATGCAGGACTAAAAAACGGCAGTACTCCCTTTGTTCATAATGGTTGGTATTCTAGATATTTATGAATCTATAAAATTGGTCGAAATTTGCTAAGTTTGACTTTGGAATGGAGAGAGTATTAACAGCCAGGTGTATATTGAGCTGGAAAAAATGGAGTAGAAAAACATGCACTAGTACAGAATCTGCGTTGTTTCACACCATGCACATATGATAAGCAATTCAAACTATTTAAAAAAGATTCTGTTGTTTCATCCACCCACAACCCTGGACGAGACCAAAAAGGATAGGCCTCGCATACCAAAAGCGGTGGCCAGCTGCTATCTTTGAGGCGCGCCATTACTGCTGGATCAGCGGCGCTGCGCCTCTGGGTGCTAATTAAGCACGGTACTGTTAGCACCATTATTGAGGGCAATGAAGGAGGCTAACTACAGTGACCTTTACGCCAAAAATGGAGGAGCAAGTGAGGAATCAATGGCCGGGCCGTGCTTCATCGTTGTAACTAGACTGGGCGCAATGTTCGGCCACTCATTTGCCGAAACAGAATTGTGGGTGAGCGATGGCGATGGCTCCATAGATACTACGTACTACTACATCCAATGCAACACATGGCTCGACGCCCACCGACGTCCAACCAACCTGTCCGTCCGTCTCCGTGAGCAAAAGATGATGGATCGATCGATCAGCGTACGTCGGGCAGCAATCGGTGAATTGCATGCGAGCAAAGATAGACACATACTCCCTCCGCAGATCGGTGCTGAGCTTGGTGGAAGAGCGTACAAAGGGCTTTGCGGTCATCCCACTTTCAAAATTATTGCATAAACTCGGTCCGAACACCACAACGACTGTAGAAATCGAGCACGTGATGCCACTCTGTCCAAAGCCGAAAGCGTTGGCTAAAGCACTTGTACTAACTTGGACCGCAGCACCTAGTACCGTAGTACTACCTTGGAAGTGGCTTTGCCTGGCGTTGGCGTGGTCGGTCGTGGGTGCACTAGTTAATGGCACCCGAATAGGTTGGTTAACTACTAGGGTTTGGTGGCCTGGGTCCGGCCGGTCCGACTCTGACCTTACTAACAATCAAGCAATTAACAAGTCGTCTGGAAGTAGACTGTGCTCCAAGTAGGTACCTAGCTTTGCCCTACACAGCACGACGTGTCAATCACTTGTACCCTTACACAGCTCGACGTGTCATCACTTGTACTAGCAAACTGCACGTGAAGGTGACCTCACTCACTGCCCCACTGCATTGCATTGCATTGCATGAACCGCACGAGCCCACGAGCACGTAGGCCTGAAGCTTCCTTCGTCACCAAAATGAATGAACACCGGTTGTCCTTAAAAAATTTGGGTGGGCATTGAGTTCTGGATGTAGACCTCACCGCTTGAAAGCGGTGGATCTTGCATCTTCAGTTCATGCAGGAAGCACACAAATTTTCTGTACTCCAAACGGTGCTGCTTTTCAAGTTTGTTTCTACTCCGATCATTGATGCGTTTCACCGACAAAAAGAAAGTACCACGATGCTCTCTCCGAGTAGCATACTAAAGTTTAGTTCGCGATTACTGAACTACCAAATCTGATAATCCTCCGATCCATATTACTCGTCGCTGAACCCTCCGTTTCAAGCAACAAGTAAGATGGATAGGAGGGAGTAGGTTTGTTTTCATTAGAGAAAATGGAATCCAGTTAGTTACTCCGGAGGAGAGTGCTTCACAAGTACTGGTAATATTTTGTTGTTTGGAGAGATGAAAGTACCTTTTAAAGCTACTGCCCCGATGCCAAAAACAGCCCAAAATGTTGCCTCGCCGGAGTAGATTCTTTCCCCTTACCCTCACATCGCAACGGTGGGTATAATCGGATGGTTAGTTGAGGACGTGGTTAACAGACGAAGGTTGTTGTGGTAATCATGACAGGTTAACGGCAGGCCGTGCTTGTCTTCACCTATGAGACGACGACTACTGGTTTCTGGTCTAAATACAGGAGCCCACCGGAACCTAACTGTGTGGTCACTGAAACTAGATATTTATAGGGCGACAGTGACCTACTGTCTCCTAGTTTATACTCCATATAGCATATGCTCAGGACCTAGACCCCTTTAGTTAGCAACACACATATTTTTCTTTTAGAAAAAATACTCTTCAGTTAGAACCACGCATACTAATTACTCCTCCGATCTATAACAAGTATCGTTATTTAGTTCAGAGTAGTATTTTTCTCCTAAAGGGCAATGACAAATGGTATCCATCTCTTCACCCAACTCTGTGTTCCTCCTGTCATGTTTCTTTCTAAAGAAGCTGGCAGGTAAAAGGGAAGTTTGACAACAGAGCATTGTACTATATGCTCAAGTCCTACCAAATGCAGATTTTGCTCTCACCACTACTTATTATACACTAGGATGGCCTGTGGTGGAGCACTAAACAAGAAGTTTTCAATGGAAAGGGCACACTTTGATTCTAAAATTATACAAAGGGAACCAACCGGCGGTTCATATTAGTACGGTGTTCACCGTCATGTCTCGTTAATTGTGGTTTAAAAAAGAGCCACATCACCTTCATTGCATAAAATAGGGGCTGCTTACCGCACCGAATATGCATGCGCCTCCCTCGAGGGTGGATATCTTGTAGACATCGAACCGCGATTTGGCAGTCACGAGAATGGGCAGCAGAGGACATTAGGTACATTAAGACGCAATTTCGCAGTCATAAGTATGGGCAAACGGCATTAGGTACAGCAAACACAATGTTCAATGGAATATATATCTCGGTACAGGCCCTTCCGAATCATCTCGCGGGTCACTCCATGAGCAATGTCACATTCAAGTAAGCACGAAAGCACAACCTCTAGTGCTTTCAACAATCTAATAGCCAATCATCTCTTTGCTTAGCTAGCATAGCAATTTTTTATGCCAAGTAGACTTTACCTTCCATCAAGAGAATAGCTTACTAAAATAATGGAGATTTGGTAAGGTCCTTTCACTGACAAGGTAAAGTAGAACCAAGGCTTACATGCTTTCGCCATCGATTCATTTTTATTCCTGCGAGGGCCCCGGTTCTTCTTTGTTGCTAAGTTAAGGTCTCGAATGGACACAAATTTCCTATAATTGGCCAGAAAGAAACATAGTTCCAACAGGATGCGGTCTTTTCCCCTGTACTTTTTACTTGTTGAAGGTTCGTTGGTGATAAATGAATGCAACCAAGATAGATCTCTTCTGCCCTCACCGTTGCAGATAAAAGAACTTCTCTTAGCTGGCATTCCTCTCACAGTTAATGTATAGCCAATCCACACGTTTCGTCTATTTAAGCGTTTGTCGTGGTAAGCAGTTGGTGTGATGTGCAAGTTTATCAACTTCGGCAAGCACATTATGTACAGGGTACAGAATAAACAGGAGCAGCAACAGCAAAGGGATCGAAAACGGACCGTACGCATGCCTCGCTTGGGAACGGCTAGCAATTGAACCAATGGGCCACTCAATAGTGGCCTAGTTATTTGCAGCACTAAGCTAGATTAATTGGGGGCCTGTTGAGAGCAGTGCGAGGCTACGACGAGACAGAGACATAATGAGCTCAACTAGCTTGCGGTACGAACACTGGATTATTTTCGGGCAACATACGATGTAGTTGCGGTGTAACAAGACCATTTGCTCCCAAACTTGGACCACCAGTCGTCCTTAATGCCCACATAGTCCATTGATAAGTCAAATGATTTCATGAAATACTATTAAGTCATTAAACTAGCCATGGATAAATATCTAGAAAAGATTCACATATTTGGGGCTCAAATTCAGTTCGAGTCAATAGTTTTTGTACTCCACCTTCCAACTATTACTATCCTAATCATTGCTTTGTGTGTCCTAGCACCTTTGCAAAAAGTTAAAATAGTAACAATTTAAATGAAGCTCATTTGGAAGGAAGAAGAACAATGGCATGGACTTTCTTCATTTCCATATAATTTAACTAATCAGCATAAAAGAAAGATCCACAGAGCTGAGACTAGTAGTTTACTAGGTAAGTAAGTAGACAGAAAAAGAATGCCATCACCTTCAGTTTCACAACTACTGAAGAAAAAGCTAGACCTCATAGATGACACAGGCCTAACAAAATAACCTATATACAACACATGCTAAGGGGTCATTTGTCCTTTAATCATCCTCCTCCGGCTTCACAAAGAATTCGATAAAAGCGATCCGGCTTGGCTGTTGAGCCCCTCCAGCAAAATTATGGTAGGATTGCGTACCTAGCCTTGCAACTGAAACCAGGTGCTGGATTTTGAGCATCCCTCCCCTCCCAATAGTCACTTTACTCCCACGATTCTCCTTCAAGACGCTACTTGGAACATTCGAGGTAGTGGCACGAAGAAACTTGTACTTATACCTTGCAGAGAACCGTAAGGTCAGCACAAAGAAGCATGCTGCAGATTTTAGGCGCAAGAGTTTTACCTGTAGGACAGTTCTTGGTCACACTGGAATGCAATTAGAAGATCGGTATTTGCATAGTAGGAGAATTCAATCTGCCAAACAGATTAAGTAGCATTTAGATATGGACACCAACGGAAGCTATCTGAATGACAGAAAGCAATTGATGACACACCTCCAAGTCACCATGCCCTTCGCCTTTAAATATCACTGAAGGGGGGTCTGAATGAAAATGAATCTGAATGCTGGAGCCTGGCCACTCAAGGTCATCAATTGATTCTTTCAGGATGGCAGACTGGCATTGTAAAAGGTGAAAGATTAGTTCTGAGGCATTAAACGTTACAACTCGCAGCGACGAATGCAACGAGAAAAGAATGGAGGAAGTATTGCAGGTACCTTAACAGTAAAAGTGACTGGAGTATTCCCTGCATGCTCAAAATGGTAATCCCAGGCGACAGTATCAGGAATTCTGGTTCTGATTTCTGCATGTATACATGCATCTGGAGAGCCCACTGACCTGCACTTGTGTTACCAGAATAACAAACATGAGCAAAATGATTGACTTGCTTTCGTTGAAGTTCAGAAGAGGGATACATATAGCTCTGCTTGTAGCAGTTACAGAACCAGACGTGTACTGAATCGTGCATCGGGGCTGGTATAGGCTAGGAAAGTCACAGAATAACTGAACGTGACAAGCTAGTATAGCACTGAATCAATGTATACACTTAACACAAAAAGTCTGACGAGAACCGCCTGGCAGTTAACCTTTTTATTTGTTTCACATTACTAAGTTACATCCATCTCCAGAATTAACTTAAATTTTGAGCTGAACACGAAGCTCGAATGTTTATTTGCTTTTGGCAAGGGTGGGAATGTAGTAAAGTGAACTTTAGGAGCACGATCTATTGATCTCATCAAGGTTTAGTATAAAGATGAACAAATAGCTATTTATATTTTATCCAGCACAGTCACAGTATCCAAACGCCTAGTGATTCACTAGATCAACTATATAAAGATCGCAATTCACAAATGCAACTTATCTGCCACGATTATGCAAATGTCTAATGGGTTACAATATCAACTGACAGCATTACGAAGCAAGAACGAACAAAGAGATCCGTGTAGACAGAGAAGATGCATACCTGAGGAGAAGCTGCATGTCGGGGCCAGGGTACCGGATCTCGACAGGGGAGGCGAAGCCGGGGACGGTAAACATGTTGAGGCAGTCGACGAGGAGCCCCAGGCTGAGGCCGAACCGTGGACGCCCCTCCGCCCCGTAGTCGTACTCGGCAAACAGCTGCAACGGTCAATCCCCACTGAAAATTCAACGGCCGGGCTCGGGGAGGAAAAAACGCAAACACCTGGCGGGCGCGCGGCACGAACCTCGGTCTTGAGGTAGACCTTGGCCTGGAGGCAGCCGCTCTCCTCGACGGTGACCACGATACCATGCTCCGACAGCTCCACCACCGCGCCCTGCGCGACGAGACCTTAGATGGAGCGTATGCGGCCAGCGTGGGGAGGAGAGGAGAGGAAAGGGGGGCGGCTGCTGCTCACCTGATGCTTGTTCCAGCGGACGCAGGAGAGGGCGTCGACCATGCCATGCACGCAGTCCACCACGCACACCAGGTCCGGCGCCTCGTCGCCCTCGCCCTGCCCCTGCCCGGACGTCGTCGACGAGCTCATCCCCGCACCTCCGCTCCCTCCTCCCTGGATTCTCTTCTCCCGCCCTCTTTTTTCCCGCGACGGCGCGAAGCCTGCTGCCCCTTCAGCTGGCCCATTCCTAGCGCTTCAAGCACCGGATACTTAAAGGGCCCTTCAATGGGCCTATCCATAAGCATTACCCTTAGCAACTTTGCGGGAGCGACAATATGTTCATTGTGTATTTCAAAAATGCAAATGCAGTGTACAAAAATGCTCGCTCTACTTTTAAGATGTTCAAATGTTGCAAAAATATGTAAGGGATATATACAAAAAGTAGACACACATGAAAACATATATTTAAAAAAATATTAATCATGTACTTGAAAATGTTAAAGAGTGCAACAAAATGTTCCTGTTGTATACAGAAATTGTATAATATGTATAAAAATGCAGACATGTGTTGCAGTGAAATGAAGAAAGAAACAAAGAAAATCAAAAAAAAATTGGACAAGTATATAAAATTAAAATAAAGAGAAGAAAACGTGTGGAACAAACAAAGAAGAAAAAGACATGCTACAAATACTGGGCCGGTCCACAACCCCAGCCGCAAGAGGCTCGCTGTAAGGGTTTACTGCAACCTCGCCTCAAGCAACGCCGAGAATGGCCCGACCCAATGGGACTGCAGTCCTTGAGTGTATATTTGTTTTTCTTTTGGTTTTTCTGTTTTTTTGTTTCCTTTTTTGCTTTCTTCTTTTGCTTTGGCTTAGTCTTCCAAATATTCTAAATCTATATATTATGAAGAAAACTTTACATTTTTTTTCTGATATAGTATTTGAAAAATGACAAATGTGTATAGAAAAAATGTTTCTCATTTATATAAAAAATATAAAATGTCTATGAAAAATTAGTTCATGCAGTGAAAAATTTTAATCAACCATTTACTTATTTTAATGAAGTATTTGAAAATATTAGTTAAGAATTTGGAAAATATATAATATGTAATGAAGAAATGCTTCTCATGTATATGAAAAATTTGTACAAAACATATACAAGGTGTCTAAAAATGTTGATCATATATTTAATAAATGTTAAACAAGTATAAGAAAATATTTCTAATGTATAGGAAAAATTTACAGCATACATTGAATAAAGTAGACATAAAAATATACTCCCTCCGTCCCATAATATATGACATTTTTGACCCTATATATAATAGTGCCAAAGGAAGGTCTTATATGATGGGATGGAGGAGTATATTTTAAATTTAGTTCTATGTTTAAAAATGTTAAACTTGCATATAAAAATGTTACTGGTGTTTAAAAAATGCACATTGTCTGCTAAAACATTTATTACCACTAGAAAATATCTGTCACGCATTTGTAAAATGTTGATCATGTATTCAAAAAAGTGTTCAATGTATGTATTTAAGAAAACTATACATCACCTACTTAGACAATGTCCAACATGTACCAAAACAATGTTTCACGTGTACACCAAGATAAGGTGACAAGTCCTAGAAAAACCCTGACGAAAACCGACAAAGATACAAACGCGAAGAAAACCAAATTGTGCAAACCAAAGAAAAAAAATGCAAAAAGACTGCAAACAACGAAAACCGAAGTAAAATGTAGAAACTCATTATAAACCAAAATGAAAAAATAAAAAAAAGATATAAAACAGTTGAAAACGAAGCAAAATGATGGAAAACTGTGGGAAAGCTGCTGAAAATGGGTCAGCCTAAGGAAACTAGAAACAAAAAGACAGAAAAGAAAAAGAAAAAATATGAAGAAACATGCAGCGAACATTGTCAACCACCGAGCGCGGATGAAAAAATTGCTAACAAATGATCAGCCTATTACTGTACGACCACAAAAA
Organism: Aegilops longissima; assembly: GCA_021605205.1. Classification (NCBI taxonomy): domain Eukaryota; kingdom Viridiplantae; phylum Streptophyta; class Magnoliopsida; order Poales; family Poaceae; genus Aegilops; species Aegilops longissima. The sequence goes on along the minus strand of CM038682.1, from coordinate 38,502,610 downwards.
AAGTTCAGGCGGGACGAGAGCTAATCTCACTATAAGAGAGAGATATAGCTCTCGTGCGCTGTAAGCGAGATATAAATCTTGCTCAATTTGGCAGCCAGGGCAATTTCCTGGATGCTCAAACGACGCGAGAACTATATATCGCTTATAGCGAGAGCGGCGTACGTTGCAGCAGGGTTTTCCCACACACCGGGCTGACCCACTTAACTTGTTTTATTTCTTTCACTATGTTTCGTTCGAAAACTATTGTTGCTCGCGGGAGGATCCGATTATTGTATTGGTTTAGGCCCGGTTTTCTTCAGCAAATTCCCTTGTCTATTTAATAATTTTTGTTTTCTTTTCTATTTTGTTTAGCTTCTTGATTCGTTTTCTCTTCTTTTCTTTGTTTTTATTTGTTTCTTTTTCGGTGTTGATGGTTTTTTTCTCTCCTCTTCGTTTTTATTTTGGTTTTGTTGGTTTCATTCTAGGTTTTACTGGTTTTTTTCTTTTCTTTCTTATAATATTTTTTGGTCAGTTTTATTTATTTATTTACTTTTATCGTATTTCTTTGATTCTTTCTCAGTTTTTACTTTTTTTTATTCTTCTACAGTGGTTTATTCAAGTTTTTTTCATTTGGTTTGCGTATTATCTTTTTGGTTTTCTTTATTTATGTCCGCTAGATTTCTTCGGTTTCTTCCCTCGCAAAAAAAGTTTTCTTCGGTATCTTAATTCATTTTTGGTTTTCATTGGATTTTTCTTTTCAACTATTTGTCGATTTTTCTGTATTTTCTTCTTCATTTTTTGGGGTTTTTACTATTTTTGTTCTTTTGCATTCGTTTTGAACCGTTTTATGTTTTTGTTTTATTTTTTTTCGGCTTTCTTTGGTTTTCTTTATTTCCTTGGCAATTTTCATCAGTTACTCTTGTGTTCAATACATTTCTATTTATCTAGTACATGATGTTCATGTTTAGTGTACACGTGAAGTATTTTGTTGACACACGTGGAACATGTAGATACACAATGTATAGTTTTCCTTAAACACTTTTTTGAATACATAGACGGCATTTTCAAATACATAGTGAACATATTTTTAATGGCAGTAAATATTTATTTCACACAGAATGTACATAATTCAATTAATCAGGAATATTTTATAGACATGATCTCTTCTTTTATTTAATGTATCTTGTACAATTGTTGTGTACACCTAGAATAATTCTTTATACACATGATCAATTCGTATACATGAGAATATTTTTTCCTATTCACATTTAACATTTTAAAAATTCAAGAAACAAGATTTTGAAATGCTTGATTAACATTTTTAGATGCTTGATAAATTCACGATAAAACATTTTCACACAAATTGTATGTATACATTTTTCATTTACGTGTGTGTCATATAAAATGATAAAAAAAATTGATGCAATGCATGTGTTTCATATAAAATAAAAAAAAATTGTGTAAAATGTGGTTCCCGCGTTCTGACAAGAAAAAGGGTCCCAATTCCCGCTGTGTTTCCGTACTCCTGCCCTTTTCTCCACCAGGTGTCCCAAATGGGCTAACTTAACTGGCCGCACGGCAACCAAACCCGTTGCGCGTACTGCGTACACATACATGCACAAACACACTGCACGGAATGCACACGAGCAGCTAGCCGCGCGATAGCCCTAAGTCGATCGTACACGCACATGGTCGCCGCATGCCGTCACGGGGACCGGACGGCCGTGCATGCACGAGCGAGCGAGCGTCGGCACGCACGTACGATCCGTCCCGGGGCGACTGTCGGGCGCGCGGCCTCGGTGGCCAACACGTACGTACTCGGGCGCTGTACTGCATGCCTTGACGGCACGGTGGGCGGCCGAGCACGGTGGGCGGCTTCCGCGGCAAGTTCGTCGTAGGTCTTTTTTCCGTGCGCAAGCCCCTTCGCTTTCAATTGCCAAAAACGAAAGGATGGACGACGACGCTGTTTGGTTGGAGAGTGGAGACTTGCTTGGAGGAACGTGGTTGTGGCGACTCCTGTGTCTCTCCCTACCTCCCCGGTGGTCTCGGTCTCTCGTCACCTTTGCCGACCCGATCGATCACGCGCGCCCACGTACGGCCGGGTTGACAATGGGCCAATGACACGCAAAAAAAAAAAAAAATTGGGCCAATGGGGTAGCCGATCGACCGAGCTCCACCATGAACCAAAAAGAATTACTGCGTGGTTCCCCTGAAACAACAGGTACGGCGGTTGTTACAGTGGCGGAGTAATTAACCTGCGTGTTCTTCAAACTTTCACTAGACCAGTGCGTACCGGCAGAGCATTTATATGCACTAGTAAACGTGTTGCATGCGCTCGAGCCGCCAGTCTCTCCTTAGAGCATCTCCAGCCGTGTTGGCCTCCCAGGGGCGCCTAAATTCGCCATCTGGGACGAGCCGGCGCAAAAAAAAAAACCTAAGGGCGAGTTGGTCCCTAGTCGCCGGCCCCAGGGCCGCTTCCAGACGCGTCTACATTTTTTTTAAAACAAAACTTTCGGCAAAGTTCGGTTAAACACGTCTATATTTCGTCAAACTTTGGCATATATTAGACATGTTCGCGGTACATAGCATAAAGAAATCTAAAATAAAAACTGGCTGAACGCGGAGTAGTCGCCGTCATCGCCGCCATCCTCGCCGCCGTCGTCGTCGTCGGCCTTCTCCTCCTTGATGCGGCCGTCCCTAGTGGACCCCTGCCGGCGTCGCCAAGGCGGACTGGCGGCGGCGGCGGCGCGTTGTCGTCGTCGCTGTCTTTGATGACGACGACTCCTCCTTTGTCGCGGCCCCGGCGGCGCTGCTCGAACCGCCGCAGGGCGGCGCGCCGGCGCTCCCTCGCCATCTTCAAGGAGTCCTTGCGCGCCCATTCCAGGGCCGTGTCGTCGTCGAGCTCCACGTCACCGTGCTCCGTCTTCACGGCGGGGAGACACGGCTCCGTTTTCACCGGCGCGAGCCCCGGCTCCGTCTTTGGCTTGACGAAGTGCAGAGGAGCCGACGAGGAGGCACGCCGGCCGCCCTCGTTGATGATGATGCAGACGCTGCGGGTGCGCCGGCCGAGCGGCGTCTCCGTCGCGGGCTCGGCCTTAACGCCGAGCAGCTCCGGAGAGCCGGAGGAGTGGGACGAGGAGGAAGACGAGGAGGAGTCGAACCTCCTCGGCATCCATTGCCCGGCGCGTCGGCGGTGGGCTGGGGCGGCCGCCCTCGCCGGGGAAGGGTATGCCAGCGGCGGGTTGTTGCCGCCCTCAAGGTAAGTCAGCACGCCCTCGAGCGTGCAACCGGGGACGACCCACCATAGGTGGCGCCCTCGCTGTTCTTCATGCCGCCCACCACACCGGTGCCCCGTTGGTGGACGTCAGCCTCTGCTGCTGACGGCGCTCGAAGTACGCCGTTCACGCCGCGTGGTTGTCGAGGGTGTACTGGGCAGGGCGAGCTGCTCGTCGGTGAGGGAGGAGCGCACGATCTCTACCTCGTCGGCGAAGTAGGATGGGGGCGCGCCACGGTGTCGGGCAACGGGGGAATGGGCACTCCCCCGTTGCTGAGCCTCCACCCCGTCGGCCCGGCGCGCATGTCAGCGGCTCGGGATGTTCGCCTTGAACAGGAGCTGTCGTGGAATTGTCACGGCAGATGTCCTCGTGAAAGGACTTAGTCGCAGGGCCATCGTACGGGTTAACTTAGAGGGGTTAAAGCGGACACAAAGACACGGGAGTTTATACTAGTTCGGCCCCTTCGATGAAGGAAAAGCCTACGTCTGATTGTGATGGGATTGATGTGATTTCGACGACTATGGAGCAATAGCCGCTTAAGCCTCAATTGTTCTGTCCCTAATCCGCCGCCGGTCGCCCCTTATATACACGGGTTGACGCCCGGCGGTCTCTGAGTCCCGATCCGCTCATACAAGTGTCCGCTCGGTCTCTTTCTCTTATCTTACAGCTCAAGTTACAAGATTAAGGCGGTTTACATGATCGACCCTAATCCGTCTCGGGCTTTGGGCCTCCTCCGTGGGCCTCGATCATGGATTTAGGGTAACCCGCCCCTTCAGGCGGTTTACACTCGGTAGTTATATCCCCAACATTAGGCCCCAGATTGACTTGAACCGTTCATGTTAATCTTCAACATCTTCGTGAAACTCTTGATCTCCTTCATATTTCAGAAACCGCCATCTGCTTGAACCGCCGTGACGTCATCCTCCGATCTCCGTGTCAGGGCGCCTTGACGTCATCTTTAATAAAGAAATCCAAAAGATTCCCTTTCATTTAATGCCATCCCGGAAATCGAGGCGACCGCTGCGCCGTCCGCCGCTTTTGACTCCTTGATTCTCGTGCCTGTTAATTGCTTCGGTTCCTTATAAATAGACCGGCAGGCTCCTTTCTCTTCTTCTTCTTCCGCTCTTCTCCTTCCTCGCGACGCTCCCGCTCTTGAAGCTCCACCGTCGCCGCCGACCTTCGACCTCCGCGTCAGCACCAGGCCGCTGCATCAACCTGACCGGACCAGAAGCTCTTTAGCGCTCCTCCGCTTTCGGCGATCGTAAGGCTCTTCTTCGAGCCCTAGATCCACATCTCAAGGTCCCTGTTCCTCTTGTAGTTCACGGGTGTTCATCGAGTGTCCTCATACCTGCCCCGCCATGGCCGTATGATTCGGCCGTATTACACATCCTCAGGGCGACCGCTCCGCCATCGGTTTTACCCTTGTTTCATCTTTCATTTTGTTTAGATCTTCTTGTTTAGGACGCACGAATCTTCCTGCCTCTATGAGGCTTGCATAGGTCGCAGAAATTTTCTCACCGAACCTTCGGTAGATCTAAATTACTTCCATTCGCATGTGAAAACTGTTTCTGCCCACACTTAGTAGATTTTTCAGTTCTGTCTCTTTTGGCGGTTTGACTTTTGATAGCTAATCCGTCACTCCATTAGTCCTCAGTTAAACCGGAATTGGAAGCTAGCTGCCGAATGGCCGGTTTAACATTGTATAATGTGCCTGAACCCTTTAACGGTGAACCGTTTTTCCTTTTCTTTCGCAGTTTAGTCTTCCGGAATGGCCCCTCAATTCTCAGCTTGCAATTGGGTCCGGTCCAAGATCACTGAAACGCAACTCAACGGATACGTCACCACTGGCGCTTTGGCTTCAAAAAATGTCCTCCACTGGCGTATTCCGGATGGCGAATTCCCTCCCGAGCCGCAAGAAGGAGAAGTAATTGTGTTTATGCAGCACTTAGACCGGGGATTCTGCCCGCCCGGTTCAAAATTCTTCCAGGACGTCCTTGCAAGTTTTCAACTCCATCCGCAGGATATTGGCCCGAACTCGGTGTCAAACATATGCAATTTTCAAGTCTTCAGTGAAGTCTATCTTCAAGAAGAACCATCTGTGGAGCTGTTCCGGGATTTTTTCCACTTGAACCGTCGTACAGAATTTTCTGATGGTCCCAACACAGAGCTGGGTGGCGTTTCAATCCAGAAGAGGAAGGAAGTGGACTTTCCTCATGCCAAACACCACACCCTTCCAAAAGATTGGAACCAAACCTGGTTCTACTGCCGGAACACTGCTCCTGCCAACAAGAAGCCTTTGCCGGGTTACCGTCCTCACCGGCTCAGCAACCATCATCCGCTGCCTTTACGCTTAACCGCCACGGAACGGAAGAACTTCGCGCCTCAAATTATCAAGCTCCGGGCTCTAATGGCCAATGGCTTAACTGGTGTGGATCTTGTGCGGTGTTGGGTTTCTTGGGGCGTCCTGCCACTAAGCCGCCGGCCCGGATTGATGCACGAGTATACTGGCAGCCTCAAAGACCCTCAAAGACGTCACGAGCTACCCATAACTGAACTTGAGGTCACAGAGACTGTAAAGAAGATGCTTGATGAACCGATATCCGTCTGCAGCCTAACCGGGTTGGCTCCATTCTGTGTTGCCAACAAACCGCCTGCGGTAAGGTTCTACACACCGCTTTTCGGGCCTTTTAATACTTTGTTGATATACATTAATCCTTGTTACTTCTCAGGCTGACAGCTCCTTCTGGAAGCGTACCAAACCGGCTCGGGCGCCGCGTGTAAAGTCCAAGGCCACCAAGAAGGTAGGCAAGAAGAAAACCGCCGAGTCTTCTGATCCGCCGGAGGACGAAGAATCAGAAGCTGAGGTAAAACTTGATATTCTTACGAGGGAGTCGCTGTAAACCGGCTTTCCTCTTTGTGTTTCTTCTTTGCTGTGATTTGTCCCTTTGTATTCCTTTTACTGACAAATTTACCTCCCAGGATGATGCTGAAGCCAGTCATGCCGACCCTGTTGAGGTAATCTTTCTTTCTTCCGAATCCGACCTCGTGCCGGTTAAAAGAATTCGTCGCGCCGTCCGGAAAGTGAAAAAATATCATTCCTGTGCTTACTTGAATCCAAACCTTTCCTTGAAGACACAGCAGGCTGAAGAGCGCCAGACGACCCGCACACAATGGTCAACGGATTACCTCATCCGGTTTACGGACACACCAACCCGAAGCGTCGCCCGAGGTGACTTGTTCTCTGAAAAGCGTTATCCCTTAAAAGGTTTCTTCCGATGTCCTCTCAATCCGTCTGACCCGAATTATCAGGCCTCTTCCAACTCTTCTGGCGGTTCATCAACCACGCAACTGCCTCCGCTTAAAGTTGCCGCAGGGTACGCAACTGCTGTCCGGCAATTCGGTTTACAATTGCCTTGGTCGATTTGTCTTAATCCAATTCTGAATATTGCAGCACCAAGGCTCGCTTGAGTAAGAAAGCGAAAACCCTTGATCCTACTGCGGATGTTGATCCGGAAAAGACCCCAGAGCATGAAGGAAATATGCCCTAGAGGCAATAATAAAGTTATTATTTATTTCCTTATTTCATGATAAATGTTTATTATTCATGCTAGAATTGTATTAACCGGAAACATAATACATGTGTGAATACATAGACAAACATAGTGTCACTAGTATGCCTCTACTTGACTAGCTCGTTGAATCAAAGATGGTTAAGTTTCCTAGCCATAGACATGAGTTGTCATTTGATTAACGGGATCACATCATTAGGAGAATGATGTGATTGACATGACCTATTCCGTTAGCCTAGCACATGATCGTTTAGTATGTTGCTATTGCTTTCTTCATGACTTATACATGTTCCTGTAACTATGAGATTATGCAACTCCCGTTTACCGGAGGAACACTTTGGGTGCTACCAAACGTCACAACGAATGGGTGATTATAAAGGAGTACTACAGGTGTCTCCAAAGGTACATGTTGGGTTGGCGATTTGAGATTAGGTTTTGTCACTCCGATTGTCGGAGAGGTATCTCTGGGCCTTCTCGGTAATACTCATCACCTAAGCCTTGCAAGCATTGTAACTAATGAGTTAGTTATGAGATGATGTATTACGGAACGAGTAAAGAGACTTGCCGGTAACGAGATTGAACTAGGTATTGGATACCGACGATCGAATCTCGGGCAAGTAACATACCGATGACAAAGGGAACAAAGTATGTTGTTATGCGGTTTGACCGATAAAGAATTCTCTAGTCACCATCACTAAGTTACTAGAACTTCGTGATGAACTATAGTATGCAAGGGATGACGAAAACGATTCCCGAGCTCTTCGTGATGTTGAAATCGACGAAGGTAGAAATCGAGAAAGAGCATCAAGTGTTGATGATTGACAAGACCACTAGTTTCAAGAAAAGGGCAAAGGGAAAGAAAGGGGAATTTCAAGTAGAATGACAAACAAGTTGTCAATCCCATGAATAAACCCAAAGCTGAACCAAAGCCTGAAACTGAGTGCTTACACTGCATAGGAAATGGTCACTGGAAACGGAAATACCCCAAATATTTGGTGGATAAGAAGGATGGCAAAGTGAACAAGAGTATATTTGATATACAGGTTATTGATGTGTGCCTTACTAGTGTTTATAGTATCCCCGAGTATTTGATACTTGTTGGTTACTAAGATTAGTAACTCAAACAGGAGTTCTGAGAATAAACAGAGACTAGTTGAAGGGAAGTGAAGATGAGTGTTGGAAGTAGTTCCAAGATTGATATGATCATCATCGCACACTCCCTATACTTTCGGGATTAGTGTTAAACCTAAATAAATGTTATTTGGTGTTTGCGTTGAGCATGAATATGATTTGATCATGTTTATTGCAAAACGGTTATTCATTTAAAGTCAAAGAATAATTGTTGTTCTGTTTAAATGAATAAAACCTTCGATGGTCATACACCCAATGAAAATAGTTTTCAAAACGGTTATTCATTTAAAGTCAAAGAATAATTGTTGTTCTGTTTAAATGAATAAAACCTTCAATGGTCATACACCCAATAAAAATAGTTTGTTGGATCTCGATCGTAGTGATACACATATTCATAATATTGATGCCAAAAGATGCAAAGTTAATAATGATAGTGCAACTTATTTGTGGCACTGCCGCTTGGGTCATATCGTGTAAACGATAAAGAAACTCCATCTTGATGGACTTTTGGAATCACTTGATTATGAATCACTTGGTACTTGCGAACCGTGCCGTTTGGGCAAGATGACTAAAACTCCGTTCTCCGGAACAATGGAACAAGCTACTGACTTATTGGAAATAATACATACCGATGTATGCGATCCAATGAGTGTTGATGCTCGTGGCAAGTATCGTTATTTTCTGACCTTCACAAGATGATTTGAGCAGATATGGGTATATCTACTTGATGAAACATAAGTCTGAAATAGTTGAAAGGTTCAAAGAATTTCAGAGTGAAGTGGAAAATCATCGTAACAAGAAAATAAAATTCTGCGATCTGATCGTGGAGATGAATATTTGAGTTACGAGTTTGGTCTTCAATTAAAACAAAGTGGAATAGTTTCACAGCTCACGCCACATGGAACACCACAACATAATGGTGTGTCCAAACGTCGTAACCGCACTTTATTGGATATGGTGCGATCTATGATGTATCTTACCGATTTACCACTATCGTTTTGGGTTATGCATTAGAGACAGCTGCATTCACGTTTAATAGGGCACCATCTAAATCCGTTGAGATGACACCGTATGAACTATGGTTTAGCAGTAAACCTAAGCTGTCGTTTCTTAAAGTTTGAGTTGTGATGCTTATGTGAAAAGTTTTCACCGATAAGCTCGAACCCAAATCGAGAAGTGCGTCTTCATAGAATACCCAAAGGTAACTATTGGGTACACCTTCTATCACAGATCCGAAAGCAAGATATTTGTTGCTAAGATGGATCCTTTCTAGAGAAGAAGTTTCTCTCGAAAGAAGTGAGTGGGAGGAAAGTAGAACTTGATAAGGAAATTGTACCTTCTCCCTTATTGGAGAGTAGTTCATCACAGAAGTCAGTTCAAGTGATTCCTACAACCAATTAGTGAGGAAGTTAATGATGATGATCATAAAACTTCAGATCAAGTTGCTACCAAACCTCGTAGGTCTTCCAGAGTAAGATCCGCACCAAAGTGGTACGGTAATCCTATTCTAGAAGTCATGTTACTAGACCATGATGAACCTGCGAACTATGAGGAAGCGATGATGAGCCCAGATTCCGCTAAATGACTTGAGGCCATAAAATCTGAGATAGGATCCATGTATGAGAACAAAGTATGAACTTTGATTGACTTGCTCGATGATCAGCAAGCCATGTAGATAAATGGATCTTCAAGAGGAAGACGGACACTGATAGTGGTGTTACTATCTACAAAGCTCGACTTGTCACAAAAAGGTTTTGACAAGTTCAAGGTGTTGACTACAATGAGATTTTCTCAAGCTGTAGCGATGCTTAAGTCTGTCGAATCATGTTAGCAATTGCCACATTTTATGAAATCTGGCAAATGGATGTCAAAACTACATTCTTTAATGAATTTATTAAAGAAGAGTTGTATAGGATGCAAACAGAAGGTTTTGTCAATCCTAAAGGAGCTAACAAAATGTGCAAGCTTCAGCGATCCATCTATGGACTGGTGCAAGCATCTTGAGTTGGAATAAACGCTTTGATAGTGTGATCAAAGCATATGGTTTTATACAGACTTTTGGAGAAGCCTGTATTTACAAGAAAGTGAGTGGGAGCACTACAGCATTTCGATAAGTATATGTGAATGACATATTGTTGATCGGAAATAATGTAGAATTATTCTCAAGCATAAAGGAGTATTTGAAAGGAGTTTTTCAAAGAAAGACCTCGGTGAAGCTGCTTACATATTGAGCATCAAGATCTATAGAGATAGATCAAGACGCTTGATAAGTTTTTCTATGAATACATACCTTGACAAGATTTTGAAGTAGTTCAAAATGGAACAGTCAAAGAAAGAGTTCTTGCCTGTGTTACAAGGTGTGAGATTGAGTAAGACTCAAAACCCGACCACGGCAGAAGATAGAAAGAGAATGAAAGTCATTCCCTATGCATCAGCCATAGGTTCTATAAAGTATGTCATGTTGTGTACCAGATCTATTGCATACCCTACCACTAAGCTTGGCAAGGGAGTGCAATAGTGATCTAGGAGTAGATCAATGGACAGCGGTCAAAATTATCCTTAGTAGAATAAGGATATGTTTCTCGATTATGGAAGTGAAAAAGGTTCGTCGTAAAGGGTTACGTCGATGCAAGTTTTAACACTAATCTAGATGACTCTGAGTCTCAATCTGGATACATATTGAAAGTGGGAGCAATTAGCTAGAGTAGCTCCGTGCGAGCATTGTAGACATAGAAATTTGCAAAATACTTACGGCTCTGAATGTGACAGACCCGTTGACTAAAATTATCTCACAAGCAAAACATGATCACACCTTAGTACTCTTTGGGTGTTAATCACATAGCGATGTGAACTAGATTACTGACTCTAGTAAACCCTTTGGGTGTTGGTCACATGTCGATGTGAACTATGGGTGTTAACCACATATAGATGTGAACTATTGATGTTAAATCACATGGCGATGTGAACTAGATTATTGACTCTAGTGCAAGTGGGAGACTGAAGGAAATATGCCCTAGAGGCAATAATAAAGTTATTATTTATTTCCTTATTTCATGATAAATGTTTATTATTCATGCTAGAATTGTATTAACCAGAAACATAATACATGTGTGAATACATAGACAAACATAGTGTCACTAGTATGCCTCTACTTGACTAGCTCGTTGAATCAAAGATGGTTAAGTTTCCTAGCCATAGACATGAGTTGTCATTTGATTAACGGGATCACATCATTAGGAGAATGATGTGATTGACATGACCCATACCGTTAGCCTAGCACATGATCGTTTAGTATGTTGCTATTGCTTTCTTCATGACTTATACATGTTCCTGTAACTATGAGATTATGCAACTCCTGTTTACGGAGGAACACTTTGGTGCTACCAAACGCCACAACGTAACTGGGTGATTATAAAGGAGTACTACAGGTGTCTCCAAAGGTACATGTTGGGTTGGCGATTTGAGATTAGGTTTTGTCACTCCGATTGTCGGAGAGGTATCTCTGGTCCTTCTCGGTAATACTCATCACCTAAGCCTTGCAAGCATTGTAACTAATGAGTTAGTTATGAGATGATGTATTACGGAACGAGTAAAGAGACTTGCCGTAACGAGATTGAACTAGGTATTGGATACCGACGATCGAATCTCGGGCAAGTAACATACCGATGACAAAGGGAACAAAGTATGTTGTTATGCGGTTTGACCGATAAAGATCTTCAGAGAATATGTAGGAGCCAATATGGGCATCCAGGTTCCGCTATTGGTTATTGACCAAGAATAGTTCTAGGTCATGTCTACATAGTTCTCGAACCCGTAGGGTCCGCACGCGTAAGGTTTCGATGATGTTATATTATGAGTTTATGAGTTTTGATGTACCGAAGGAGTTCGGAGTCCCGGATGAGATCGGGGACATGACGAGGAGTCTCGAAATGGTCGAGACGTAAAGATCGATATATTGGACGACTATATTCGGAGTTCGGAAAGGTTCGAATGATTCGGTATTTTTCGAGTACCGGAGAGTTACGGGAATACGGGGAAGAGTATTGGGCCTTAATGGGCCTTAGTGGGAAGGAGCCAGGAGGTGGCGCCCCTCCCAAGCCCAGTCCGAATTGGACAAGGGGTTTGGGCGCAGCCCCTCTCCTTCCTTCTCCACTTCCCCTTCCCCCCTTCTCCTAGTTGGACTAGGAAGAAGGAGTCCTACTCGGTGGGAGTAGGACTCCCCTTGGCGCCCTCCTCCTAGGGCGGCCTCCTCCTCCCTCCCTCCTTTATATACGGGGCAGAGGGCACCCCATGACACACAAGTTGATCTACGGATCGTTCCTTAGCCGTGTGCGGTGCCCCCTCCACCATATTCCACTTCGGTCATATCGTCGCGGAGCTTAGGCGAAGCCCCGCGCCGAAAAGTCATATCGTCGCGGAGCTTAGGCGAAGCCCTGCGTCGGTGGAGCATCATCATCGCCACCACGCCGTCGGCCGACGGAACTCATCCCGACACTTTGCTGGATCGAGTCCGGGATCGCCATCGAGCTGAACGTGTGCGAGAACTCGGAGGTGCCGTCGCTCGGTGCTTGGATCGGTCGGATCGTGAAGACGTCGACTACATCAACCGCGTTGTTATAACGCTTCGCTTTCGGTCTCACGAGGGTACGTGGACGACACTCTCCCTCTCGTTGCTATGCCATCACCATGGTCTTGCGTGTGCGTAGGAAAATTTTTGAAATTACTACGTTCCCCAACAGTGGTATCAGAGCCTGGTTTTATGCGTTGATGTCATATGCACGAGTAGAACACAAGTGAGTTGTGGGCGATATAAGTCATACTGCTTACCAGCATGTCATACTTTGGTTCAGCGGTATTGTGAGATGAAGCGGCCCGGACCGACATTACGCGTACGCTTACGCGAGACTGGTTTCACCGCTTCGAGCACTCATTGCTTAAAGGTGACCGGCGGGTGTCTGTCTCTCTCACTTTAGTTGAACCGAGTGTGGCTACGCCCGGTCCTTGCGAAGGTTAAAACAGCACCAACTTGACAAACTATCGTTGTGGTTTTGATGCGTAGGTAAGAACGGTTCTTGCTCAGCCCGTAGCAGCCACATAAAACTTGCAACAACAAAGTAGAGGACGTCCAACTTGTTTTTGCAGGGCATGTTGTGATATGATGTGGTCAAGCCGTGATGCTATATTTTATTGTATGAGATGATCATGTTTTGTAACCGAGTTATCGGCAACTGGCAGGAGCCATATGGTTGTCGCTTTATTGTATGAAATGCAAACGCCATGTAATTGCTTTACTTTATCAGTAAGCGTAGCGATAGTCGAGAAGAAATAGTTGGCGAGACGACAACGATGCTACGATGGAGATCAAGGTGTCGCTACCGGTGACGATGGTGATCACGACGGTGCTTGGAGATGGAGATCACAAGCACAAGATGATGATGGCCATATCATATCACTTATATTGATTGCATGTGATGTTTATCCTTTATGCATCTTATCTTGCTTAGATTGACGGTAGCATTATAAGATGATCTCTCACTAAAATTATCAAGACGTGTTCTCCTCGAGTATGCACCGTTGCCAAAGTTCGTAGTACCTGACACCACGTGATGATCGGGTGTGATAAGTTCTACGTCCATCTACAACGGGTGCAAAACAGTTGCGCACGCGCGAATACTCAGAGTTAAACTTGACGAGCCTAGCATATAACAGATATGGCCTCGAACACGGAGACCGAAAGGTCGGCGTGAATCATATAGTAGATATGATCAACATAGTGATATTCACCATTGAAACTACTCCATCTCACGTGATGATCGGACATGGTTTAGTTGATTTGGATCACGTAATCACTTAAGATGACTAGAGAGATGTCAGTCTAAGTGGGAGTTCTTAAATAATATGATTAATTGAACTTAAATTTATCATGAACTTAGTCCTGGTAGTATTTTGCAAATTATGTTGTAGATCAATAGCTCGCGTTGTTGCTTCCCTATGCTTTTATATGTTTGTTTTGATATGTTCCTAGAGAAAAATTGTATTAAAAAATGTTAGTAGCAATGTTGCGGATTGGATCCGTGATCTGAGGTTTATCCTCATTGCTGCATAGAAGAATTATGTCCTTGATGCACCGCTAGGTGACAGACCTATTGCAAGAGCAAGATGCAGACGTTATGAATGTTTGGCTAGCTCAATATGATGACTACTTGGTAGTTTAGTGCACCATGCTTAAACGGCTTAGAATCGGGACTTCAAAGACGTTTTGAACGTCATGGACCATATGAGATGTTCCAGGAGTTGAAGTTAATATTTCAAGCAAATACCCGAGTTGCGAGATATGAAGTTTCCAACAAGTTCTATAGCTAAAAGATGGAGGAGAATCGCTCAACTAGTGAGCATGTGCTCAGATTGTCTGGGTACTTCAATCGCTTGAATCAAGTGGGAGTTAATCTCCCAAATAAGATAGTGATTGACAGAATTCTCTAGTCACCATCACTAAGTTACTAGAACTTCGTGATGAACTATAGTATGCAAGGGATGACGAAAACGATTCCCGAGCTCTTCGTGATGTTGAAATCGACGAAGGTAGAAATCGAGAAAGAGCATCAAGTGTTGATGATTGACAAGACCACTAGTTTCAAGAAAAGGGCAAAGGGAAAGAAAGGGGAATTTCAAGTAGAATGACAAACAAGTTGTCACTCCCATGAATAAACCCAAAGCTGAACCAAAGCCTGAAACTGAGTGCTTACACTGCATAGGAAATGGTCACTGGAAACGGAAATACCCCAAATATTTGGTGGATAAGAAGGATGGCAAAGTGAACAAGAGTATATTTGATATACAGGTTATTGATGTGTGCCTTACTAGTGTTTATAGTATCCCCTGAGTATTTGATACTTGTTCGGTTACTAAGATTAGTAACTCGAAACAGGAGTTACAGAATAAACAGAGACTAGTTGAAGGGGAAGTGAAGATGAGTGTTGGAAGTAGTTCCAAGATTGATATGATCATCATCGCACACTCCCTATACTTTTGGGATTAGTGTTAAACCTAAATAAATGTTATTTGGTGTTTGCGTTGAGCATGAATATGATTTGATCATGTTTATTGCAAAACCGTTATTCATTTAAAGTCAAAGAATAATTGTTGTTCTGTTTAAATGAATAAAACCTTCGATGGTCATACACCCAATGAAAATAGTTTTCAAAACGGTTATTCATTTAAAGTCAAAGAATAATTGTTGTTCTGTTTAAATGAATAAAACCTTCAATGGTCATACACCCAATAAAAATAGTTTGTTGGATCTCGATCGTAGTGATACACATATTCATAATATTGATGCCAAAAGATGCAAAGTTAATAATGATAGTGCAACTTATTTGTGGCACTGCCGTTTGGGTCATATCGGTGTAAAACGCATAAAGAAACTCCATACTGATGGACTTTTGGAATCACTTGATTATGAATCACTTGGTACTTGCGAACCGTGCCGTTTGGGCAAGATGACTAAAACTCCGTTCTCCGGAACAATGGAACAAGCTACTGACTTATTGGAAATAATACATACCGATGTATGCGATCCAATGAGTGTTGATGCTCGTGGCAAGTATCGTTATTCTCTGACCTTCACAAGATGATTTGAGCAGATATGGGTATATCTACTTGATGAAACATAAGTCTGAAATAGTTGAAAGGTTCAAAGAATTTCAGAGTGAAGTGGAAAATCATCGTAACAAGAAAATAAAATTCTGCGATCTGATCGTGGAGATGAATATTTGAGTTACGAGTTTGGTCTTCAATTAAAACAAAGTGGAATAGTTTCACAGCTCACGCCACATGGAACACCACAACATAATGGTGTGTCCAAACGTCAGAATCAAGACTTTATTGGATATGGTGCGATCTATGATGTATCTTACCGATTTACCACTATCGTTTTGGGTTATGCATTAGAGACAGCTGCATTCACATTTAATAGGGCACCATCTAAATCCGTTGAGATGATACCGTATGAACTATGGTTTAGCAGTAAACCTAAGCTGTCGTTTCTTAAAGTTTGGAGTTGTGATGCTTATGTGAAAAAGTTTTCACCTGATAAGCTCGAACCCAAATCGGAGAAGTGCGTCTTCATAGAATACCCAAAGGTAACTATTGGGTACACCTTCTATCACAGATCCGAAAGCAAGATATTTGTTGCTAAGATGGATCCTTTCTAGAGAAGAAGTTTCTCTCGAAAGAAGTGAGTGGGAGGAAAGTAGAACTTGATAAGGAAATTGTACCTTCTCCCTTATTGGAGAGTAGTTCATCACAGAAGTCAGCTCAAGTGATTCCTACAACCAATTAGTGAGGAAGTTAATGATGATGATCATAAAACTTCAGATCAAGTTGCTACCAAACCTCGTAGGTCTTCCAGAGTAAGATCCACACCAAAGTGGTACGGTAATCCTATTCTAGAAGTCATGTTACTAGACCATGATGAACCTGCGAACTATGAGGAAGCGATGATGAGCCCAGATTCCGCGAAATGACTTGAGGCCATAAAATCTGAGATAGGATCCATGTATGAGAACAAAGTATGGACTTTGATTGACTTGCTCGATGATCAGCAAGCCATGTAGATAAATGGATCTTCAAGAGGAAGACGGACACTGATAGTGGTGTTACTATCTACAAAGCTCGACTTGTCACAAAAAGGTTTTGACAAGTTCAAGGTGTTGACTACAATGAGATTTTCTCAACTGTAGCGATGCTTAAGTCTGTCAGAATCATGTTAGCAATTGCCACATTTTATGAAATCTGGCAAATGGATGTCAAAACTACATTCTTTAATGAATTTATTAAAGAAGAGTTGTATAGGATGCAACCAGAAGGTTTTGTCAATCCTAAAGGAGCTAACAAAATGTGCAAGCTTCAGCGATCCATCTATGGACTGGTGCAAGCATCTTGGAGTTGGAATAAACGCTTTGATAGTGTGATCAAAGCATATGGTTTTATACAGACTTTTGGAGAAGCCTGTATTTACAAGAAAGTGAGTGGGTGAAGGAAATATGCCCTAGAGGCAATAATAAAGTTATTATTTATTTCCTTATACCATGATAAATGTTTATTATTCATGCTAGAATTGTATTAACCGGAAACATAATACATGTGTGAATACATAGACAAACAGATAGTCACTAGTATGCCTCTACTGGACTAGCTCATTAATCAAAGATGGTTATGTTTCCTAACCATAGACATGTGTTGTCATTTGATTAATGGGATCACCTCATTAGGAGAATGATGTGATTGACATGACCCATTCCGTTAGCTTAGCACTTGATCGCTTAGTATGTTGCTAATGCTTTCTTCATGACTCATACATGTTCCTGTAACTATGAGATTATGCAACTCCGTTTACGGAGGAACACTTTGGTACTACCAAACGTCACAACGAATCTGGGTGATTATAAAGGAGTACTACAGGTGTCTCCAAAGGTACTTGTTGGGTTGGCGATTTGAGATTAGGTTTTGTCACTCCGATTGTCGGAGAGGTATCTCTAGGCCTTCTCGGTGATACACATCACTTAAGCCTTGCAAGCATTACAACTAATGAGTTAGTTGTGAGATGATGTATTACGGAACGAGTAAAGAGACTTACCGTAACGAGATTGAACTAGGTATTGGATACCGACGATCGAATCTCGGGTAAGTAACATACCGATGACAAAGGAACAACGATGTCGTTATGCGGTTTGACCGATAAAGATCTTGAAGAATATGTAGGAGCCAATATGGGCATCCAGGTTCCGCTATTGGTTATTGACCGAGAATAGTTCTAGGTCATGTCTACATAGTTCTCGAACCCGTAGGGTCCGCACGCTTAAGGTTTCGGATGATGGTTATATTATGAGTTTATGAGTTTTGATGTACCGAAGGAATTGAGTCCCGGATGAGATCGGGGACATGACGAGGAGTCTCGAAATGGTCGAGACGTAAAGATCGATATATTGGACGACTATATTCGGAGTTCGGAAAGGTTCGAATGATTCGGTATTTTCGAGTACCGGAGAGTTACGGAATTCGCCGGGAGAAGTATTGGGCCTTATTGGGCCTGCAGGGAAAGAGAGAGGGCTGCCTAGGGCAGGCGCGCCCCATGGCCTAGTCCGAATTGGACTAGGGGAGGCCGCACCCCTTCTCTCTTCCCCTTCCCCAAGTCCTAGTCCAACTAGAGAGGAGGAGGAGTCCTACTCCCGGTGGGAGTAGGACTCCTCCAGCGCCGCCTCTAGGGCCGGCCTCCTCCTCCCTCCCTCCTTTATATACGGGGCAGGGGGCACCCCATGACACACAAGTTGATCTACGGATCGCTTAGCCGCAGCGGTGCCCCCTCCACCATATTCCACTTGGTCATATCGTCGCGGAGCTTAGGCGAAGCCCTGCGCGGAGAAGTCATATCGTCGCGGAGCTTAGGCGAAGCCCTGCGTCGGTGGAGCATCAACATCGTCACCACGCCGTCGTCTTGTCGACGGAACTCATCCCGACACTTTGCTGGATCGGAGTCCGGGATCGCCATCGAGCTGAGCGTGTGCAGAACTCGGAGGTGCCGTCGCTCGGTGCTTGGATCGGTCGGATCGTGGAGACGTCGACTACATCAACCGCGTTGTTATAACGCTTCCGCTTTCGGTCTACGAGGGTACGTGGACAGACACTCTCCCCTCTCGTTGCTATGCCATCACCATGGTCTTGCGTGTGCGTAGGAAAATTTTGAAATTACTACGTTCCCCAACAGTGGTATCAGAGCCTGGTTTTATGCGTTGATGTCATATGCACGAGTAGAACACAAGTGAGTTGTGGGCGATATAAGTCATACTGCTTACCAGCATGTCATACTTTGGTTCAGCGGTATTGTGAGATGAAGCGGCCCGGACCGACACGCGTCGCTACTGAGACTGGTTTCACGCTCGAGACTGTCTCTCTCTCACTTTAGTGAACCGAGTGTGGCTCGCCGGTCCTTGCGAAGGTTAAAACAGCACCAACGTAGGTAAGAACGGTTCTTGCTCAGCCCGTAGCAGCCACGTAAAACTTGCAACAACCGTCTAACTTGTTTTGCAGGGCGAGCACTCATTGCTTAAAGGTGACCGCGCGGTGTCTGTGCTTGAGATGGAATCACAAGCACAAGATGATGATCTCTCACTTTAGTTGAACGGTAGCATTATAAGATGATCTCTCACTAAAATTATGAGTATGCGTTGCCAAAGTTAAGTAGTACGACACCCCGGGTGTGATAAGTTCTCGTCCTTGAATACTCGAGTTAAACTTGGCGAGCCTAGCATAAGGTTCGGAACAAACAGCACCAACTTGACAAACTATCGATGATGTGGTTTTGATGCGTAATCACTTAGGTAAGAACGGTTCTTGCTCAGCCCGTAGCAGCCAATGTTAGTAGCAATGTTGCGGATTGGATCCGTGATCTGAGTTTATCCTCATTGCTGCATAGAAGAATTATGTCCTTGATGCACCGCTAGGTGACAGACCTATTGCAAGAGCAAGATGCGGGCGTTATGAATGTTTGGCTAGCTCAATATGATGACTACTTGATAGTTTAGTGCACCATGCTTAAGCGTCTTAGAATCGGGACTTCAAAGGCGTTTTGAGCGTCATGGACCATATGAGATGTTCCAGGAGTTGAAGTTAATATTTCAAGCAAATACCGAGTTGAGAGATATGAATCCAACAAGTTCTATAGCTAAAAGATGAGAATCAACTAGTGAGCATGTGCTCAGATGCAGGTACTTCAATCGCTTGAATCAAGTGGGAGTTAATCTTCCAAATAAGATAGTGATTGACAGAATTCTCTAGTCACCATCACTAAGTTACTAGAATCGTGATGAACTATAGTATGCAAGGGATGACGAAAACGATTCGAGCTCTTCGTGATGTTGAAATCGCGAAGGTAGAAATCGAGAAAGAGCATCAAGTGTTGATGATTGACAAGACCACTAGTTTCAAGAAAAGGGCAAAGGGAAAGAAGGGAATTTCAAGTAGAATGACAAACAAGTTGTCACTCCCATGAATAAACCCAAAGCTGAACCAAAGCCTAGTGCTTAGCATAGGAAATGGTCCTTTGAAGCGGAAATACCCCAAATATTTGGTGGATAAGAAGGATGGCAAAGTGAACAAGAGTATATTTGATATCAGGTTATTGATGTGTGCCTTACTAGTGTTTATAGTATAGTATTTGATACTTGTTCGGTTACTAAGATTAGTAACTCGAAACAGGAGTTCTGAGAATAAGCAGAGACTAGTTGAAGGGAAGTGAAGATGAGTGTTGGAAGTAGTTCCAAGATTGATATGATCATCATCGCACACTCCCTATACTTTCGGGATTAGTGTTAAACCTAAATAAATGTTATTTGGTGTTTGCGTTGAGCATGAATATGATTTGATCATGTTTATTGCAAAGCGGTTATTCATTTAAAGTCAAAGAATAATTGTTGTTCTGTTTAAATGAATAAAACCTTGATAGTCATACACCCAATGAAAATAGTTTTCAAAGCGGTTATTCATTTAAAGTCAAAGAATAATTGTTGTTCTGTTTAAATGAATAAAACCTTCAATGGTCATACACCCAATAAAAATAGTTTGTTGGATCTCGATCGTAGTGATACACATATTCATAATATTGATGCCAAAAGATGCAAAGTTAATAATGATAGTGCAACTTATTTGTGGCACTTGCCGTTTGGAGTCATATCGGTGTAAAGCGCATGAAGAAACTCCATCTTGATGGACTTTTGGAATCACTTGATTATGAATCACTTGGTACTTGCGAACCGTGCCGTTTGGGCAAGATGACTAAAACTCCGTTCTCGGAACAATGGAACAAGCTCTTGACTTATTGGAAATAATACATACCGATGTATGCGATCCAATGAGTGTTGATGCTCGTGGCAAGTATCGTTATTTTCTGACCTTCACAAGATGATTTGAGCAGATATGGGTATATCTACTTGATGAAACATAAGTCTGAAATAGTTGAAAGGTTCAAAGAATTTCAGAGTGAAGTGGAAAATCATCGTAACAAGAAAATAAAATTCTGCGATCTGATCGTGGAGATGAATATTTGAGTTCTGAGTTTGGTCTTCAATTAAAACAAAGTGGAATAGTTTCACAGCTCACGCCACATGGAACACCACAACATAATGGTGTGTCCAAACGTCGTAACCGCACTTTATTGGATATGGTGCGATCTATGATGTATCTTACCGATTTACCACTATCGTTTTGGGTTATGCATTAGAGACAGCTGCATTCACGTTTAATAGGGCACCATCTAAATCCGTTGAGATGACACCGTATGAACTATGGTTTAGCAGTAAACCTAAGCTGTCGTTTCTTAAAGTTTGGAGTTGTGATGCTTATGTGAAAAAGTTTTCACCGATAAGCTCGAACCCAAATCGGAGAATGCGTCTTCATAGAATACCCAAAGGTAACTATTGGGTACACCTTCTATCACAGATCCGAAAGCAAGATATTTGTTGCTAAGATGGATCCTTTCTAGAGAAGAAGTTTCTCTCGAAAGAAGTGAGTGGGAGGAAAGTAGAACTTGATAAGGAAATTGTACCTTCTCCCTTATTGGAAAGTAGTTCATCACGAAATCAGTTCAAGTGATTCCTACACCAATTAGTGAGGAAGTTAATGATGATGATCATGAAACTTCAGATCAAGTTGCTACCAAACCTCGTAGGTCTTCGAGTAAGATCCGCACCAAAGTGGTGCGGTAATCCTATTCTAGAAGTCATGTTACTAGACCATGATGAACCTGCGAACTATGAGGAAGCGATGATGAGCCCAAATTCCGCTAAATGACTTGAGGCCATAAAATCTGAGATAGGATCCATGTATGAGAACAAAGTATGGACTTTTATTGACTTGCTCGATGATCAGCAAGCCATGTAGATAAATGGATCTTCAAGAGGAAGACGGACACTGATAGTGGTGTTACTATCTACAAAGCTCGACTTGTCACAAAAGGTTTTGACAAGTTCAAGGTGTTGACTACAATGAGATTTTCTCAAGCGTAGCGATGCTTAAGTCTGTCGAATCATGTTAGCAATTGCCACATTTTATGAAATCTGGCAAATGGATGTCAAAACTACATTCTTTAATGAATTTATTAAAGAAGAGTTGTATAGGATGCAACCAGAAGGTTTTGTCAATCCTAAAGGAGCTAACAAAATGTGCAAGCTTCAGCGATCCATCTATGGACTGGTGCAAGCATCTTGGAGTTGGAATAAGCGCTTTGATAGTGTGATCAAAGCATATGGTTTTATCTGAGACTTTTGGAGAAGCTGTATTTACAAGAAAGTGAGTGGGAGCACTACAGCATTTCTGATAAGTATATGTGAATGACATATTGTTGATCGGAAATAATGTAGAATTATTCTGCAAAGCATAAAGGAGTATTTGAAAGGAGTTTTTCAAAGAAAGACCTCGGTGAAGCTGCTTACATATTGAGCATCAAGATCTATAGAGATAGATCAAGGCGGCTTGATAAGTTTTTCAATGAATACATACCTTGACAAGATTTTGAAGTAGTTCAAAATGGAGCAGTCAAAGAAAGAGTTCTTGCCTGTGTTACAAGGTGTGAGATTGAGTAAGACTCAAAACCCGACCACGGCAGAAGATAGAAAGAGAATGAAAGTCATTCCCTATGCATCAGCCATAGGTTCTATAAAGTACGTCATGCTGTGTACCAGATCTATTGCATACCCTACCACTAAGCTTGGCAAAGGAGTGCAATAGTGATCTATGAGTAGATCAATGGACAGCGGTCAAAATTATCCTTAGTAGAATAAGGATATGTTTCTCGATTATGGAAGTGAAAAAAGGTTCGCCGTAAAGGGTTACGTCGATGCAAGTTTTAACACTAATCTAGATGACTCTGAGTCTCAATCTGGATACATATTGAAAGTGGGAGCAATTAGCTAGAGTAGCTCCGTGCAGAGCATTGTAGACATAGAAATTTGCAAAATACTTACGGCTCTGAATGTGACAGACCCGTTGACTAAAATTATCTCACAAGCAAAACATGATCACACCTTAGTACTCTTTTGGTGTTAATCACATAGCGATGTGAACTAGATTACTGACTCTAGTAAACCCTTTGGGTGTTGGTCACATGTCGATGTGAACTATGGGTGTTAACCACATATAGATGTGAACTATTGATGTTAAATCACATGGCGATGTGAACTAGATTATTGACTCTAGTGCAAGTGGGAGACTGAAGGAAATATGCCCTAGAGGCAATAATAAAGTTATTATTTATTTCCTTATTTCATGATAAATGTTTATTATTCATGCTAGAATTGTATTAACCGGAAACATAATACATGTGTGAATACATAGACAAACATAGTGTCACTAGTATGCCTCTACTTGACTAGCTCGTTAATCAAAGATGGTTATGTTTCCTAACCATAGACATGAGTTGTCATTTGATTAACGGGATCACATCATTAGGAGAATGATGTGATTGACATGACCCATTCCGTTAGCCTAGCACTTGATCGTTTAGTATGTTGCTATTGCTTTCTTCATGACTTATACATGTTCCTGTAACTATGAGATTATGCAACTCCGTTTACGGAGGAACACTTTGGTGCTACCAAGCGTCTGGCGTAACTGGGTGATTATAAAGGAGTACTACAGGTGTCTCCAAAGGTACATGTTGGGTTGGCGTATTTGAGATTAGGTTTTGTCACTCCGATTGTCGGAGAGGTATCTCTGGGCCTTCTCGGTAATACTCATCACCTAAGCCTTGCAAGCATTGTAACTAATGAGTTAGTTATGAGATGATGTATTACGGAGCGAGTAAAGAGACTTGCGATAGCGAGATTGAACTAGGTATTGGATACCGACGATCGAATCTCGGGCAAGTAACATACCGATGACAAAGGGAACAAAGTATGTTGTTATGCGGTTTGACCGATAAAGATCTTCGTAGAATATGTAGGAGCCAATATGGGCATCCAGGTTCCGCTATTGGTTATTGACCAAGAATAGTTCTAGGTCATGTCTACATAGTTCTCGAACCCGTAGGGTCCGCACGCAACAAGGTTTCGATGGCGGTTATATTATGAGTTTATGAGTTTTGATGTACGAAGGAGTTGAGTCCCGGATGAGATCGGGGACATGACGAGGAGTCTCGAAATGGTCGAGGCGTAAAGATCGATATATTGGACGACTATATTCGGAGTTCGGAAAGGTTCGAATGATTGGGTATTTTTGAGTCCGGAGAGTTACGGGAATACGGGGAAGAGTATTGGGCCTTAATGGGCCTTAGTGGGAAGGAGCAGGGAGGTGGCGCGCCCTCCCAAGCCCAGTCCAAATTGGACAAGGGGAGGGCGCAGCCCCCTCTCCCTTCCTTCTCCCTTCCCCTTTCCCCTTCTCCTAGTTGGACTAGGAAGAAGAAGTCCTACTCGGTGGGAGTAGGACTCCCCTGGCGCGCCTCCTCCTAGGGCGGCCTCCTCCTCCCTCCCTCCTTTATATCTGGGGCAGGGGCACCCCATGACACACAAGTTGATCTACGGATCGTTCCTTAGCCGTGTCGGTGCCCCCTCCACCATATTCCACTTCGGTCATATATCGTCAGCGGAGCTTAGGCGAAGCCCTGCGTCGGTGGAGCATCATCATCGTCACCACGCCGTCGTCTTGTGGAACTCATCCCGACACTTTGCTGGATCGGAGTCGGGGATCGTCATCGAGCTGAGCATGTGCAGAACTCGGAGGTGCCGTCGTTCGGTGCTTGGATCGGTCGGATCGTGAAGGCGTCGACTACATCAACAGCGTTGTTATAACGCTTCGCTTTCGGTCTCACGAGTGCGTGGACGGACACTCTCCCCTCTCGTTGCTATGCCATCACCATGGTCTTGCGTGTGCGTAGGAAATTTTTGAAATTACTCGTTCCCCAACAGTGGTATCGAGCCTGGTTTTATGCGTTGATGTCATATGCAGAGTAGAACACAAGTGAGTTGTGGGCGATATAAGTCATACTGCTTACCAGCATGTCATACTTTGGTTCAGCGGTATTGTGAGATGAAGCGGCCCGGACCGACATTCAGCGTCACGCTTACGCGAGACTGGTTTCACCGCTTGAGCACTCATTGCTTAAAGGTGACCGGGGTGTCTGTCTCTCTCACTTTAGTTGAACCGAGTGTGGCTCGCCCGGTCCTTGCGAAGGTTAAAACAGCACCAACTTGACAAACTATCGTTGTGGTTTTGATGCGTAGGTAAACGGTTCTTGCTCAGCCCGTAGCAGCCACGTAAAACTTGCAACAACAAAGTAGAGGGCGTCTAACTTGTTTTTGCAGGGCATGTTGTGATGTGATGTGGTCAAGGCGTGATGCTATATTTTATTGTATGAGATGATCATGTTTTGTAACGAGTTATCGCATGGCTGGCGGAGCCATATGGTTGTCGCTTTATTGTATGAAATGCAAGCGCCATGTAATTGCTTTACTTTATCACTAAGCAGTAGCGATAGTCGTAGAAGCAATAGTTGGCGAGGCGACAACGATGCTACGATGGAGATCAAGGTGTCGCGCGGTGGCGATGGTGATCATGACGGTGCTTGAGATGGAGATCACAAGCACAAGATGATGATGGCCATATCATATCACTTATATTGATTGCATGTGATGTTTATCCTTTATGCATCTTATCTTGCTTTGATTGGCGGTAGCATTATAAGATGATCTCTCACTAAAATTATCAAGACGTGTTCTCCTGAGTATGCACTTTGCTGCCAAAGTTAAGTAGTACCCGGACACCACGTGATGATCGGGTGTGATAAGTTCTCGTCCATCTACAACGGGTGCAAAACAGTTGCACGCGAATACTCAGGTTAAACTTGACGAGCCTAGCATATAACAGATATGGCCTCGGAACACGGAGACCGAAAGGTCGGCGTGAATCATATAGTAGATATGATCAACATAGTGATATTCACCATTGAAACTACTCCATCTCACGTGATGATCGGACATGGTTTAGTTGATTTGGATCACGTAATCACTTAGATGACTAGAGATGTCTATCTAAGTGGGAGTTCTTAAATAATATGATTAATTGAACTTAAATTTATCATGAACTTAGTCCTGGTAGTATTTTGCAAATTATGTTGTAGATCAATAGCTCGCGTTGTTGCTTCCTATGCTTTTATATGTTTGTTTTGATATGTTCCTAGAGAAAATTGTATTAAAAATGTTAGTAGCAATGATGCGGATTGGATCCGTGATCTGAGGTTTATCCTCATTGCTGCATAGAAGAATTATGTCCTTGATGCACGCTAGGTGACAGACCTATTGCAAGAGCAAGATGCAAGCGTTATGAGCGTTTGGCTAGCTCAATATGATGACTACTTGATAGTTTAGTGCACCATGCTTAAGCGGCTTAGAATCGGGACTTCAAAGGCGTTTTGAGCGTCATGGACCATATGAGATGTTCAGGAGTTGAAGTTAATATTTCAAGCAAATACCGAGTTGAGAGATATGAAGTTTCCAACAAGTTCTATAGCTAAAAGATGGAGGAGAATCGCTCAACTAGTGAGCATGTGCTCAGATTATGCAGGTACTTCAATCGCTTGAATCAAGTGGGAGTTAATCTTCCGGATAAGATAGTGATTGACAGAATTCTCTAGTCACCATCACTAAGTTACTAGAACTTCGTGATGAACTATAGTATGCAAGGGATGATGAAAAGCGATTCCCGAGCTCTTCGTGATGTTGAAATCGCGAAGGTAGAAATCGAGAAAGAGCATCAAGTGTTGATGATTGACAAGACCACTAGTTTCAAGAAAAGGGCAAAGGAAAGAAAGGGAATTTCAAGTAGAATGACAAACAAGTTGTCAATCCATGAAGAAACCCAAAGCTGAACCAAAGCCTGAAACTGAGTGCTTACACTGCATAGGAAATGGTCCTTTGAAGCGGAAATACCCCAAATATTTGGTGGATAAGAAGGATGGCAAAGTGAACAAGAGTATATTTGATATACAGGTTATTGATGTGTGCCTTACTAGTGTTTATAGTATCCCCCTGAGTATTTGATACTTGTTCGGTTACTAAGATTAGTAACTTCAAACAGGAGTTCTGAGAATAAGCAGAGACTAGTTGAAGGGAAGTGAAGATGAGTGTTGGAAGTAGTTCCAAGATTGATATGATCATCATCGCACACTCCTATACTTTCGGGATTAGTGTTAAACCTAAATAAATGTTATTTGGTGTTTGCGTTGAGCATGAATATGATTTGATCATGTTTATTGCAAAGCGGTTATTCATTTAAAGTCAAAGAATAATTGTTGTTCTGTTTAAATGAATAAAACCTTCGATGGTCATACACCCAATGAAAATAGTTTTCAAAAGCGGTTATTCATTTAAAGTCAAAGAATAATTGTTGTTACATTTAAATGAATAAAACCTTCAATGGTCATACACCCAATAAAAATAGTTTGTTGGATCTCGATCGTAGTGATACACATATTCATAATATTGATGCCAAAAGATGCAAAGTTAATAATGATAGTGCAACTTATTTGTGTACTTGCCGTTTGGGTCATATCGGTGTAAAACGCATGAAGAAACTCCATCTTGATGGACTTTTGGAATCACTTGATTATGAATCACTTGATACTTGCGAACCGTGCCGTTTGGGCAAGATGACTAAAACTCCGTTCTCGGAACAATGGAACAAACTCTTGACTTATTGGAAATAATACATACCGATGTATGCGATCCAATGAGTGTTGATGCTCGTGGCAAGTATCGTTATTTTCTGACCTTCACAAGATGATTTGAGCAGATATGGGTATATCTACTTGATGAAACATAAGTCTGAAATAGTTGAAAGGTTCAAAGAATTTCAGAGTGAAGTGGAAAATCATCGTAACAAGAAAATAAAATTCTGCGATCTGATCGTGGAGATGAATATTTGAGTTCTGAGTTTGGTCTTCAATTAAAACAAAGTGGAATAGTTTCACAGCTCACGCCACATGGAACACCACAACATAATGGTGTGTCCAAACGTCGTAACCGCACTTTATTGGATATGGTGCGATCTATGATGTATCTTACCGATTTACCACTATCGTTTTGGGTTATGCATTAGAGACAGCTGCATTCACGTTTAATAGGGCACCATCTAAATCCGTTGAGATGACACCGTATGAACTATGGTTTAGCGATAAACCTAAGCTATCGTTTCTTAAAGTTTGGAGTTGTGATGCTTATGTGAAAAAGTTTTCACCGATAAGCTCGAACCCAAATCGGAGAATGCGTCTTCATAGAATACCCAAAGGTAACTATTGGGTACACCTTCTATCACAGATCCGAAAGCAAGATATTTGTTGCTAAGATGGATCCTTTCTAGAGAAGAAGTTTCTCTCGAAAGAAGTGAGTGGGAGGAAAGTAGAACTTGATGAGGAAATTGTACCTTCTCCCTTATTGGAAAGTAGTTCATCACGAAATCAGTTCAAGTGATTCCTACACCAATTAGTGAGGAAGTTAATGATGATGATCATGAAACTTCAGATCAAGTTGCTACCAAACCTCGTAGGTCTTCGAGTAAGATCCGCACCAAAGTGGTACGGTAATCCTATTCTAGAAGTCATGTTACTAGACCATGATGAACCTACGAACTATGAGGAAGCGATGATGAGCCCAAATTCGCTAAATGGCTTGAGGCCATAAAATCTGAGATAGGATCCATGTATGAGAACAAAGTATGGACTTTGATTGACTTGCTCGATGATCAGCAAGCCATGTAGATAAATGGATCTTCAAGAGGAAGGCGGACAGCGATAGTGGTGTTACTATCTACAAAGCTCGACTTGTCACAAAAGGTTTTGACAAGTTCAAGGTGTTGACTACAATGAGATTTTCTCAACTGTAGCGATGCTTAAGTCTGTCGAATCATGTTAGCAATTGCCACATTTTATGAAATCTGGCAAATGGATGTCAAAACTACATTCTTTAATGAATTTATTAAAGAAGAGTTGTATATGATGCAACCAGAAGGTTTTGTCAATCCTAAAGGAGCTAACAAAATGTGCAAGCTTCAGCGATCCATCTATGGACTGGTGCAAGCATCTTGGAGTTGGAATAAACGCTTTGATAGTGTGATCAAAGCATATGGTTTTATCAGACTTTTGGAGAAGCCTGTATTTACAAGAAAGTGAGTGGGAGCACTACAGCATTTCTGATAAGTATATGTGAATGACATATTGTTGATCGGAAATAATGTAGAATTATTCTGCAAAGCATAAAGGAGTATTTGAAAGGAGTTTTTCAAAGAAAGACCTCGGTGAAGCTGCTTACATATTGAGCATCAAGATCTATAGAGATAGATCAAGACGCTTGATAAGTTTTTCAATGAATACATACCTTGACAAGATTTTGAAGTAGTTCAAAATGGAACAGTCAAAGAAAGAGTTCTTGCCTGTGTTACAAGGTGTGAGATTGAGTAAGACTCAAAACCCGACCACGACAGAAGATAGAAAGAGAATGAAAGTCATTCCCTATGCATCAGCCATAGGTTCTATAAAGTATGTCATCTTGTGTACGGATCTATTGCATACCCTACCACTAAGCTTGGCAAGGAGTGCAATAGTGATCTAGGAGTAGATCAATGGACAGCGGTCAAAATTATCCTTAGTAGAATAAGGATATGTTTCTCGATTATGGAAGTGAAAAAAGGTTCGTAAGTAAAGGGTTACGTCGATGCAAGTTTTAACACTAATCTAGATGACTCGAGTCTCAATCTGGATACATATTGAAAGTGGGAGCAATTAGCTAGAGTAGATCCGTGCGAGCATTGTAGACATAGAAATTTGCAAAATACTTACGGCTCTGAATGTGACAGACCGTTGACTAAAATTATCTCACAAGCAAAACATGATCACACCTTAGTACTCTTTGGGTGTTAATCACATAGCGATGTGAACTAGATTACTGACTCTAGTAAACCCTTTGGGTGTTGGTCACATGTCGATGTGAACTATGGGTGTTAACCACATATAGATGTGAACTATTGATGTTAAATCACATGGCGATGTGAACTAGATTATTGACTCTAGTGCAAGTGGGAGACTGAAGGAAATATGCTCTAGAGGCAATAATAAAGTTATTATTTATTTCCTTATTTCATGATAAATGTTTATTATTCATGCTAGAATTGTATTAACGGAAACATAATACATGTGTGAATACATAGACAAACATAGTGTCACTAGTATGCCTCTACTTGACTAGCTCGTTGAATCAAAGATGGTTAAGTTTCCTAACCATAGACATGAGTTGTCATTTGATTAACGGGATCACATCATTAGGAGAATGATGTGATTGACATGACCCATTCCGTTAGCCTAGCACTTGATCGTTTAGTATGTTGCTATTGCTTTCTTCATGACTTATACATGTTCCTGTAACTATGAGATTATGCAACTCCGTTTACGGAGGAACACTTTGGTGCTACCAAGCGTCACAGCGTAACTGGGTGATTATAAAGGAGTACTACAGGTGTCTCCAAAGGTACATGTTGGGTTGGCGTATTTGAGATTAGGTTTTGTCACTCCGATTGTCGGAGAGGTATCTCTGGGCCTTCTCGGTAATACTCATCACCTAAGCCTTGCAAGCATTGTAACTAATGAGTTAGTTATGAGATGATGTATTACGGAGCGAGTAAAGAGACTTGCGGTAGCGAGATTGAACTAGGTATTGGATACCGACGATCGAATCTCGGGCAAGTAACATACCGATGACAAAGGGAACAAAGTATGTTGTTATGCGGTTTGACCGATAAAGATCTTCGTAGAATATGTAGGAGCCAATATGGGCATCCAGGTTCCGCTATTGGTTATTGACCAAGAATAGTTCTAGGTCATGTCTACATAGTTCTCGAACCCGTAGGGTCCGCACGCTTAAGGTTTCGATGGCGGTTATATTATGAGTTTATGAGTTTTGATGTACCGAAGGAGTTGAGTCCCGGATGAGATCGGGGACATGACGAGAGTCTCGAAATGGTCGAGGCGTAAAGATCGATATATTGGACGACTATATTCGGAGTTCGGAAAGGTTCGAATGATTGGGTATTTTCGATACGGAGAGTTACGGGAATACGGGAAGAGTATTGGGCCTTAATGGGCCTTAATGGGAAGGAGCCAGGA
Organism: Aegilops longissima; assembly: GCA_021605205.1. Taxonomy (NCBI): domain Eukaryota; kingdom Viridiplantae; phylum Streptophyta; class Magnoliopsida; order Poales; family Poaceae; genus Aegilops; species Aegilops longissima. The sequence continues at coordinate 38,471,459 of CM038682.1, read as the reverse complement.
GGTGGCGTGCGCCTCCCAAGCCCAGTCCGAGGTGGACAAGGGGTTTGGGCGCAGCCCCCCTCTCCTTCCTTCTCCACTTCCCCTTTCCCCCTTCTCCTAGTTGGACTAGGAAAGAAGGAGTCCTACTCGGTGGGAGTAGGACTCCCCTTGCGCCCTCCTCCTAGGGGCGGCCTCCTCCTCCCTCCCTCCTTTATATCTGGGGCAGAGGGCACCCCATGACACACAAGTTTATCTACGGATCGTTCCTTAGCCGTGTGCGGTGCCCCCTCCACCATATTCCACTTGGTCATATCGTCGCGGAGCTTAAGCGAAGCCTGCGCCGGAAAAGTCATATCGTCGCGGAGCTTAAGCGAAGCCCTGCGTCGGTGGAGCATCATCATCGCCACCACGCCGTCGTCTTGTGGAACTCATCCCGACACTTTGCTGGATCGGAGTCCGGGATCGTCATCGAGCTGAGCGTGTGCAGAACTTCGGAGGTGCCGACGTTCGGTGCTTGGATCGGTCGGATCGTGAAGGCGTCGACTACATCAACAGCGTTGTTATAACGCTTCCGCTTTCGGTCTCACAGTGCGTGGACGGACACTCTCCCTCTCGTTGCTATGCCATCACCATGGTCTTGCGTGTGCGTAGGAAATTTTTTGAAATTACTACGTTCCCTAACAGAGCAAACCCATGAAAATCCTGAAGTCGCCAAAAATAGCTCTGGCGAGTTGTACCGAGACGACATTGCTGATCCGCCAGAAACTGAACCGGAGGCCCAAGTGGAAACCTCGCATCCTGCTCCACCGAGTCTGGCCACAGAGCGGGTCGTAACTGTTGAACCGCCGAGCCAGAGTATGAAGGCACCAAGCCCAAAGAAGACCGCCAATCCGGCCAGCCCAGTCAAAAATGATGATGTTATTGTGACGGGCACTGGCTACACCACTCCTGGCCAACCGGTCGCTTTAGCAAAACACAGCGCCAAAGACGAGTCTGCCACTATGAGTAAAGATAAGGGGAAAACTGCTGTCAGCTTATGACAACTTTTCTCCGCCAAGAACTTCACTCCGGGTTTCTGAACCGGCTCTATACCAGCCGTGACTTTGAAGCTGGTCTGGTAAACCGTATGAAGGACCGCTATGAGGTAATGAGTTATGCCTTTCTTGTACTTTGGCTGTATAGTAGCCCCCAAGGGTCGGTTCAACTTAGCATAGTTAAACCGGGACTTAACCTTGCATAAAAAACATACGCTTTAAACTGCAGTATTGTAGCCCCCAAGGGTCGGTTCAACTTAGCATAGTTAAACCGGGACTTAATTTCTGTATCCTCATAGCAAACTGAGATAAGTGCCAAGTTGAATATTTATATTGAGCTTGGGACTTTATAATGAAACAACTAACGTGCTCCCTTTGTTATCGAATGAAATATACCAGCAAACCGTGCAACTCAAGGACCTTGAGCCAATCTGGAAACTCAACAAGCGAAACCACCAAGGCCAAGGATGAATTGAAAACTGCCTTGGCCACTATGGAACAACTGAAGGAGTGGTATAAACCGAGCAGGCCAACTGGGACACCGAGAAGGCGGTTTGAAAAAACAGGCGGAAGAAGCTGAAGCAGCTCTTAAACCGGTGACTGAAGAGCTTACCGGACTCAAGCGCCAAGTGCATGCCATGACCTCTGCCATCTTTGGTAAGAAAATTTGCACTGATTATCTCAATTTTGATATTTCCGCCGGTTTAACCTGAGCTGTCTGAAACCGGTGCAGGCAAGCGTATTGCGCATATGGGCTCTGATGTGCGGAAGAAGCTCAAGGCCGCTTATACGCTGATTGAGCAGCTGTATACCGGCGCCCAGCGAGTCATATGTGCCACATCATACGACAACACGGCGCCGTCCCTGATCAGAGATACACTGGACCGGCTGTCCATGGTTCCGGGGCAGCTTGAAGAGTTGAAGCGATCCGCGGCCCGGGCTGGCACCCTACTGGCTCTGACTCGTGCCAAGGCGTGGATAGCAGATCTTGATCCGGCTGACATAGCCAAGGGTTTCCCCAGCGCTCAAGAGAACGGTGAAGCCTTTGACAACGACGCCCTGAAACGGATAACAAAGGAGATGCGTCCGCTGGCGAGTCAACTGGCAGCAGAAGCCAACCTGGCGGTTCACCGCTCTTTTTATGACGTAAACAACAAGCGGGTGGAATTTGTCATTCCTGAAGTGCAGAGCCTTGTTCCTCCAATCCGTAAGCACACTTATGCCCCTGACGTTGATCCGGCTGAGCTTATAAGTGAAGAGGCTGTCTTTCAGGCCTTAACCCGGATTGACTGGTCTACCAATGACTTCGGGCTTTGGGTGATGAAGAGGAAGAAGTTGAACCGGCGCCAGCGCCCCTCTACCTCACGTCAACTGGCGAAGAAGCGTAATCCGTCAAGCGGGTGGCGCCCCGAACTGCTAGTCATAACGCCGCGCGAAACACCAGGCCTTGGAAGGCTTTGTAATAGGATAGTCAGCACTTTGTTGTGAACAATGCCTTTATGACCTCAGTCTGTATCCTTTGCATGGTGATACTGATACTGTGGATTGATGAACCGTCAACTTAGTTCGCCTGCAATCACAAATTCTTTAAACCGCCACGGCGGCTTGTGTCGCCAGCCGGCTTGTGACGCTTATATATTTATATAAGAAAATATGGATGTATATGACCAAACTTTATGATACAAAAAATACCTGCCAGCATCGGGCACGCAGTTTGGCTTAGCCAATCTTGAGGCGGAGGTTGTATAAACCATGACCGTCAAAGGAGAAAACAACTCCTGTGCTTAGAATGCCGGTTTACCGTGTAAACCGTGTCGGGCATAACAAGCCCCCTGTTACCCCATAATGGGATGTTAACAGAAAAAATCAAACCGAAACAAAATCGCCGGATTAAAAAATGGACTGAATTCCGTTAACTGACAACTTGAATCCGGTTTAAAAAAGGTTGTCGGTTTAAGAAGGCAAATAAAACTCAAATAACTGGTACGAAAACCACATGGAAGCAAAGGCAATGATAAAAACCATTTGCAAGAAGAGGCTGTACTGAGCCTGATCAGATGGTGTTACCATGGTCGGACAGGACCAAGCTCCCCATAAGGTGTAGCGATGGTTCAAGGCAGCCAGGTCCCCAACTGAAATCGTGGCATTATGCCGATCAAGTGGCATGGCAATGGTTCGGGTTCGACCAAGCCCCCAAGTGATTCTATGGCCTTAGGCCGACCAAGAGGCGTGACTGGTTCAGACGTGACCATGTCCCCAAGTGATCTGGTGGCTTTCGCCCATCAAAAGGTGTAGCATTGGTTCGGACACGACCAAGCCCCCAAGTGACAAAACTTCTGAAAAGCAAGACCAAGGGTTAAACCGGAGGCCGCTTTGCAACAACATCTCCATGTACCCAAACCGGACTTTTTACAGAACGGATACCCCGCTTTAGCCGAGGATCCGGTTTATTGCTTTTATTCATAATATATACATTGTCTTAATATGTACATAAGTGGAGCCGATGGCTCAGGTATAATAAGGCCGAAGATGAGCTATGTTCCACGGCCTGTTGGTCTCCTCTTCTGACGTGCGTGAGTCTTTTCGCTCTCGAACATCGATCAGATAGTATGACCCGTTGTACAGATTCTTGCTGACCACAAAGGGCCCTTCCCAAGGTGGGGATAGCTTGTGCATATCTGTCTGGTCTTGAATGAGCCGAAGCACCAAGTCTCCCTCCTGAAAGGTTCTTGTTCTAACCCGTCGACTGTGATACCGACGAAGATCCTGCTGGTAAATCGCCGAACGAGCAGCCGCCATATCTCGCTCTTCATCCAGTCGATCCAAATCGTCCTGCTGTGCTGCCTCACTATCGGCCTCAACATAAGCCGCCACGCGGGGCGAGTCATGACGTATATCGCAGGGAAGGACCGCCTCCGCTCCATAGACCATAAAGAACGGTGTGTATCCAGTGGATCTGTTAGGGGTAGTATTGATACTCCATATCACAGACGGTAGCTCTTCTACCCAACAACCCGGCGTCCTCTCCAAAGGGACCATAAGCCGGGGTTTAATACCTCTCAAGATCTCCTGATTAGCTCGTTCCGCTTGACCATTGGACTGCGGGTGGGCCATTGAAGAAACTTCAAGCCGGATGTGCTCTCGTTCACAAAACTCCTTCATGGCTCCCTTGGACAAATTAGTGCCATTGTCCGTGATGATCTTTGTGTGGAAACCCAAACCGGAAAATCACCTTTTGATGAACTGAACATGCCGTGGCGCATCACACTTGCTAACAGGTTCTGCCTCTACCCACTTTGTAAATTTATCAACCGCCACCAACAGGTGGGTCTTTTTAATCCTTGGACCTTTTGAAAGGTCCAACCATATCCAACCCCAAATGCAAACGGCCAAGTAATTGGAATCATCCTCAATTCTTGGGCCGGTACATGAGCACGTCTGGAAAACTTTTGGCAACCATCACATCGCCTGACCAGCTCTTCTGCATCAGCATGGGCAGTCAACCAATAGAAACCGTGGCGGAACGCTTTGGTCACCAAGGACTTTGAACCGGCGTGGTGACCACAATCCCCTTCATGGATCTCACGCAATATGTCACGGCCTTCTTCAGGGGACACACAACGCTGAAATGCCCCAGACACGCTGCAATGATGCAACTCGCCCTTATATATGGTCATAGACTTAGACCGCCGAACTATCTGTCGGGCCAGCGTCTCATCTTCTGGTAACTCGCCCCGGTTCATATATGCCAAATAAGGGAGCGTCCAATCCGGAATGACATGCAAGGCTGCCACCAAGTGAGCCTCCGGATCAGGAATAGCCAAATCAACTTCATCAGGAAGCTTAAGCGGCGGATTATGCAAATTACATCAAGGAAAACATTGGGCGGGACCGGTTTACGTTGAGAACCCAGCCGGCTTAGAGCATCCGCCGCTTCGTTCTTCCGACGATCCACATGGTCCACCTGATATCCTTTAAAGTGTCCTGCAACAATATCCACCTCCCGACGGTACGCAGCCATGAGTGGATCTTTGGAATCCCAAGTACCTGATACTTGCTGGGCTACCAAGTCCGAGTCACCAAAACACTTAACCCGGCTTAAATTCATCTCCTTAGCCATCCGGAGACCATGTAGCAAAGCCTCATACTCAGCTGCATTGTTTGTACAGGGGAACATTAAGCGAAGAACGTAACAGAACTTGTCACCTCGTGGGGAAGTTAATACGACTCCAGCCCCCGAGCCCTCAATTGCCTGGACCCATCAAAGTGGATGGTCCAATAGGTATGATCCGGCTTTTCCTCAGGCGCTTGCAACTCTGTCCAATCGTTAATGAAATCCACAAGTGCTCGAGACTTTCTTGCCGTCCGAGGCACATACCTTAAACCGTGTGGCCCAAGTTCTATAGCCCACTTAGCAATCCGCCCGATCGCTTCCGGTTCGTATGATGTCGCCCAAAGGAGCTGAACCGACCATCGTGATGGGGTGCCCTTGGAAATATTGCTTCAGCTTCCGGCTTGCCATAAAAACTCCATATACCAGCTTTCGCCAATGCGGATATCTTTGTTTAGACTCAATGAGGACCTCGCTGATGTAATAAACCGGCCGTTGAACGGATACTCCTTCCCTGCCTCCTTCGTTTCCACCACAATGGCTACGCTGACTGCCCGGCATTAGCAGCAACATATAACAGGCGGCTCCTTGTCAATGGGAGCGGCGAGAACAAAGCGGTTGGCTAAGCTGCCGCTTTAAGTCCTCAATGCTTCATCAGTGGCGGAACTCGATTTAACTGATCCGTCTTCTTTGACATCTGGTACAAGGAATGGCCTTCTCTCCTAGGCGGTGATAAACCAGCTTAGCGCAGCAATCCGACCCGCCAAGCGTTGGACATCATTGATACACTTTGGCTTAGCCAGGAGGTGATAGCTGTAATCTTCTCCGGATTAGCTTTGATCCCCCTGTTGGACACAAGGAAACCCAATAACTTGCCTGCGGAACACCAAAAACACACTTGGCCGGGTTAAGCATCATCTTGTACACCCGCAAGTTGTCAAAAGGTTTCTCTCAAATCCTCAATCGGTGTTTCCTTCTCCTTGACTTAACCACAATATCATCCACATAAGCATGCACATTACGGCCGATCTGTTTATGTAAGCAATTACATGCATAGCGTTGATAAGTTGCTTGGGCTCTTGAGCCCAAAAGGCATAGATACATAGCAGAAAGCTCCAAAAGGGGTGATAAACGCCGTCTTCTCCTGGTCCTTAACCGCCATCTTAATCTGATGATATCCGGAATATGCATCCAAAAAACTCAAACGCTCACAACCCGCCGTAGCATCAATAATCTGGTCAATACGGGGGAGGGCGAAAGGATCTGCTGGACAAGCCTTGTTAAGATCTGTATAATCCACACACATGCGCCAAGTGCCATTTTCTTAGGACCAACACCAGATTAGCAAGCCACTCTGGATGGAAAACTTCAACGATAAACCCTGCCGCTAAGAGCCTGGCAACCTCCTCTCCAATGGCCTTGCGCCTTTCCTCGTTAAACCGGCGAAGAAACTGCTTTACCGGTCTGTACTTGGGATCGACATTAAGAGTGTGCTCAGCGAGTTCCCTCGGTACACCTGGCATGTCAGAAGGCTTCCATGCAAAAATGTCCCGATTCTCACGGATGAACTCGATGAGCGCGCTTTCCTATTTAGGATCCAAGTTAGCACTGATGGTGAACTGCTTGGACGAATCGCCGGGCACAAAATCAACAAGTTTAGTCTCAGCCGCCGACTTAAACTTCAAATCCGGATCGTGCTCTGTAGTTGGCTTCTTCAACGGGGTCATATCCGCCGGATCAACATTGTCTTTATAATACTTTAACTCTTCGGTGGCACAAACCGACTCGGCATAAGCCGCATCACCTTCCTCGCACTCCAACGCAATCCGGCGGCTCCCATGAACCGTTATCGTCCCTTTGTGACCCGGCATTTTCAACTGTAAATAAACATAACAGGGCCGTGCCATAAACTTAGCATAAGCCGGCCGCCCAAACAGGGCGTGGTAAGGGCTTTGTATTTTCACCACCTCAAACGTCAATGTCTCCGATCTGGAGTCATGTTCATCTCCAAAGGCTACCTCCAGAGCTATCTTACCGACCGGGTACACTGACTTGCCAGGCACCACACCGTGAAGCACTGTGCTGGACGGCCTGAGATGCCTATCCATCAACCCCATACGTCGGAAGGTCTCGTAGTACAGGATGTTGATGCTGCTTCCTCCATCCATAAGCACTTTGGTAAACTTGTATCCTCCCACCTGAGGTGCCACCACTAGGGCTAGCTGACCCGGATTGTAAACCCGGGGAGGATGATCCTCTCTGCTCCATACAATAGGCTGCTCCGACCAGCGCAGGTAATGCGGTGCGGCCGGTTCAACAACACTGACCGCCCGCTTCTGAAGTTTCCGGTCTCGTCTGTCCAAGCTGGTGGTAAAAACATGGTACTGTCCGCCGTTCAACTGCTTTGGATTACTTTGGTAACCCGACTGCTGCTGTTGTTGATTGTAACCCCCTTGGTTCTGATTATTCTGATTGTTTTGATTGTTCTGATTGCCTTGCCCGCCGGATTACCACGGACCACGGGCCGAATTTCCTCCACCGTAACCGGGCGGACCACGAACCGCCATGGGCCCTTGATCATACCGGAAAGCATTAGAATTTTGAACTCCTGCATAATATAACAATCTTTCCAGAGGTGGTTCGCCGGTGTCTCCTTCGTCCCATGCTTCGGACAAGGTTGATTCAATAGGTAATTCAAACGCTCCGGATTGTGACCTTGTGCACCGCCCCGGTTTGACTGCCTACCTTTGCGCCGCTGACCCTTGTCCTGCTGCGTTGGTGTTGGCTATGAAGCCCATGTTACCGTTAGCCTTACGCTTGTTTCCCCCATTGCCTGCCGAATGATCTGCTGGCCTCGAGTTGCTATTCTGCTTTCCCTTCCCTACTTCGTCATTCTCAGACTCGGGATCCTTGGTACTATCAGAATCAGCATACTTTACCAAAACGCCCATGAGCGTGCCCATGTCATTGCAAAACGCTTCATGCGACCAGCTTCAACTTCAACGGTTCAACCGCAGTTGGCTTCTAGGGTTAAGATAGCGAGAATCAGGTTGATCCGGTCGATGAATGTAAAACCAAACGCGCGCACCCAATGTGTTGTAGATTCTCCTCTGCTCGACACAAGCCGCCAAATCCACCACAGACATGGGATGCTTACAGGTGTCTTTGAAATTTGAATGAACCGGTCCGAATCGGGTCCACGAACAACCGAGTTGGGTGGCAAATTTTTCAACCAAATGCAGACGCGACAAGGTTATCCATCGGGTTGGAGTAGTGACCCGAGGTATGCACACGATGCCTGGGGCGCGCGGTGTGATGGCGAGGCAGATCTATCACACGGGGTGAACGGTGGCGGCCGCCCCAGTGCTTCGGCGGTTTACGCCGGTGGCGGATTATCGTCCCTGCCCCGGGTATTGAAGAGCTCTCTTCCTCGAAAACCGAAGGCAAACGGGATCTGTACTTCCTTTTCATGACTTCATGTGATGCACTCGATCCAAAGATGAGCCTATAAGCACTGTGCATCCAAAGCGCCCGTTCGCCGCCATCCTCACGTCCGCTGCTGCAGATCCGCTTTAGCTTTAGCGATCTGTTCCTTCACCCTTGCAATCTCTGCGTTGTGCAGGTCCTGATCCGCGGGTTAGCCTCCGCCATGAGCGCAGCCAATGCGTCAAATAACTCTGATAGAACTTGAGCGGCGAGCGACAGGGCCTCCTTCCCGGCTGCCACCATCGCTGCTGAACCGCGGCGATGGGGCGCCATGATCAAGAGTGAAGTGTCGCTTGTGTACCGGCCATGAAAATTCCAACCCGGCTGGGCAGATCAAAGGAGTCCGGAATACTCTCTCCGTCGGAATAGCCCCCGATCTGGCCATCTTGCAGCTAGTACAAAGACTCGGTTTCTCCGGCGGATGACTCGTCGCCAGAGTAGACAACTGTTTCGCCGCCAGATGCTGATCCGCCCTCATAGTCTCCGTGGGCGACTCCCACGAAAAGCACGCTTGACAGCCGGTTTGGCTGGGCAGGACTCTTCTTCGTCCGCTGAGCCGTCTCAACGAGGTCGGTGCAGATGTCCGCCCAGCCCTGGCTCGCCGATCTTGCCGATGAACACGTGTATGCCACCAAAGGGACCCGTACCCGTACTCAATCGAGCCGGCCTCGGGGCCCGATCCGCATCGTCGATGTAGAGTTTGCCGCGACGACTCTTAGTCATCCGTCCCACAAGATAGCCTTGAGTACTTGAACTTGCCCTCTAAGATCATCAAACCATCGTGCGATAGCCCACGGTGGCGCCAACTGTCGTGGAATTGTCACGGCAGATGTCCTCGTGAAAGGACTTAGTCGCAGGCCATCGTGCGGGTTAACTTAGAGGGTTAAAGGACACAAAGACACGGAGTTTATACTAGTTCGCCCTTCGATGAAGGAAAAGCCTACGTCTGGTTGTGATGGGATTGATGTGATTTGACGACTATGGAGCAATAGCTTCGCCTAAGCCTCAATTGTTCGTCCCTAATCCGCGCCGGTCGCCCCTTATATACACGGGTTGACGCCCGGCGGTCTCTGAGTCCCGATCCGCTCATACAAGTGTCCGGCCGGTCTCTTCTCTCTTATCTTACAGCTCAAGTTACAAGATTAAGGCGGTTTACATGGCTGGACCCTAATCCGTCTTCGGGCTTTGGGCCTCCTCCGGCCTCGATCATGGGCGAGGTAACCCGGCCCTTCAGGCGGTTTACACTCGGTAGTTATATCCCCAACAGGAGCCACGACTCCTGTTCGCGGAGCGAGCGGCGACCGAAGCCGTTGGCCGCCGCCTCGTCGCCGGGGAAACGTTCGGCCATCGGGAGAGGGAGAGGGAGGGCTCGGTGGCGGCGCACGGGAGAGGGACAGGGATCGGCGACGGCGCATGGGAGCTCGGTGGCTAGGGCTAGTGTGGCCAGAGGCGAGGGAGGCTACCGTTTATATAGCCGCGTCCGTGCCCGTGTGTACGCGTGCGCGGGAGGGGAGGCGTCGCCGCGCCGCCCCGTGACGCGCCACCCGTGAGGAATCAATGGCAAGGCTGACCGGCGGCGGCAACGTGGCAGCCTTGGCATTGATTCCCGCGGGAACCAAGGCGATGAGGTCGACGAAGCGCCCTTCTCGCTGACTAGGCGGGCCCGCGGCTGCTTCGCGCAAAAATCGATTCACCGGCGCCCTAGGCACCCCAGTAGCGCCGGTTCGGCTGGTCAGCGGTGCTGATTCGGTCCAGCCGCGAAAATCGGGCTCTGAGGCGCTCTTGGGCGTTTTTGGCGCCGCGCGAAAAAATCGCCTGGGGAGGCCTTTCTGGGGCGCGGCTGGAGATGCTCTTACCCACGTACTGAAGCGGCTTGCTATCATGGCTTGTGGCTTTTCACATAACCCTTTTTTGCCTGCTGGTATGCCTGACCCAAGACTAGCTATTTAATCAGGCTGTCATGGACTCCTCATGGCCGTACGACCGAGGGTAATCATGTGCCAGCTATGTCGACCCGTTACTGGCCAGTCCTGTCTTGATGTGTCCCACCGCTGTCCTCCAAACGGCCCTACAGCATCTTTAATGTCGACCCTCAAACCTCTTGCATATGTTGGACTATACTGTTCGGATCGCGGAAGTCATTCAAGACGGGCCTGTATCGATTCGCATGACGGTTCGGACAAGTTTTCTCCCGTAAGCCGGAGACAAATGTGCAGGGCTTTGCGGCGTCCAGACCACTCCACGCCTGCGTCTAACGCCCTGGCCCATCCAAAACCATCCACCCGCCCCTCCCGCGCTTTCGTTTCAATGCATACGCTGCATCCATACCGCCCCAGAGCATGCCACAGCTGACATTGGTGCCACGCGATGTGACCGAAGGAAGGGCAACGCTGACGGACGCGACCTCTCGGCAGCCGCTGCTTCAATGCGGACGCAGTTTCCTGAAGAACCAATTTCGGCCGCTGCGCTGCATTAAGCAGGCTGACCGCCCCTTTGCTTGGCCTGGCCGTGGTTACATAAGACGTGCTCCGACGAAGCACAGAGCCGCAATCCCCCTCCTCGAGCACCGCCACACTCCGCTTCCTCGTCACCCACCTCGCCGAGACCTTCCTCCTCTCTGATCCCAGAGGCGATGCCGAAGTCATGGTGCTCCGCGGCAGCAGGAGGCGTCGGCGGAAGCTCTTCCTCTGGTATTTCTTGGCGCCACCGCTATCGCTCTCCGGTCCCTTCGGCATCCACGGCTACCGTCTCCTCCGCCAAGGAGGAGATCGTCATCTCCTCCGGCAAGGAGGAGGACCAGCCGCCGCAGCTGCTGCCCCGCCTACTCTCGGAGACCGCGGTAACGGACAAATTCTTCATTCTTCAGATTGAGCTACTGATGGAGCGTTTGCTCCGTCAAATGGGGCCATCGCCACCATCGCTGGTGCACGTGAAGGTGGAGTCGCCGTTCCTGCCGCACCACTGCGTGAAGCGCGAGCCGGCGTCCCCACTCCGTCCGGTCAAGGACGGGCCCATCTCACCGTAGCGCAACTATGGCGTCCATATGTCAACGACCTCCGTGTCTGCAGTGCTGGATGGTCGTGCTTCCTGGTGGATGGCCGCCTGCCACAGCTCCGGCTCCTTGTCGAACTCAATCCCGACGAATATTTCGCTGGTCTCCGTTTTCCGCGGCGATTGGCCTCCACGTCGGCCTCTGACTGGATGGAGTCGAGGGTGGCCTGCTGCTCCGCCACCTGCTTCACTTGGGCCACATCGAACTCCACCATGGCAAAGCCTGCACCCGAAGGCGTTGTATCCGCCTCATCGGCGTCGCCATCCCCCTTCTCCCGCTCTGCGTTCTCCATGGCCGTGTCCTGCTCCACCCCGCCTCCTCCTAATTCTCTGGCTTCGGCCAGTCCGGAGGCAGGCCGACTGTGATCCAAGCTTCACGGCTAGGTCGGATCTCCTGAAGCAACTATAGGCACTACTCCGGCATGAGCATGTCATAGATCGTCACCTTCTGCAGGGCCATTCTTAGCAGCGGATGGGTGGGTGGCTGCGCGGAAGGTGGGGAAGAGGGAGAGGGAAATGGGATGCGACTAGGGTTGGGGGTCGACGTCCAGGTAAAATAGCTGGTCTTGGTTCATCATGTGGCGCCATGCGGTGACATAATTGCGTCCTCCGCGTGACCGCGCTCTCATCGAAATCAAAGGAGATGCTCGTCGGACCAATAGTTTATGTCTGCTTCCATTTGGGTACATGCGGTCAGTCCGACATGGCGGACGCGTCCGGACCTCCCATATCCGCCTCAGATTATGGCTAGATATGAAGGGTGCCGGACAATCCGGACGTTTGGTTGGTTTTTTTTAATTGCTCAGTGAGCGGACAGTCTGACTGGGCTTCTAGGGGGGGGGGGGGGTTCATGGCTCCCGCTGTAGATACTTTAATGTTTGATGAAAGAAGGTACGAGGAAAAGGAAATGATGTTAAAACTAGCGTCCAGAAAACAAAGTAAAGTGAAGCCGCCGCTGGTGAGTCCAGCGAGGATGAGGGTGACACTCCGGTTTACCGACTGTAGCACCGGACGGGCGTACAACGCATGCTAGCTCGAACCCAGACACAGCGTGGCTCCCGCTGTAGATACTTTAATGTTTGATGAAAGAAGGTACGAGGAAAAGGAAATGATGTCAAAACTAGCGTCCGGAAAACAAAGTAAAGTGAAGCCGCCGCTGGTGAGTCCAGCGAGGATGAGGGTGACACTCCGGTTTACCGACTGTAGCACCGGACGGGCGTACAACGCATGCTAGCTCGAACCCAGACGCAGCATGGCTCCCGCTGTAGATACTTTAATGTTTGATGAAAGAAGGTACGAGGAAAAGGAAATGATGTCAAAACTAGCGTCCAAATACAAAGTAAAGTGAAGCCGCCGCTGGTGAGTCCAGCGAGGATGAGGGTGACACTCGGTTTATTGTAGCACGGACGGGCGTACAACGCATGCTAGCTCGAACCCAGACGCAGCATGGCTCCCGCTGTAGATACTTTAATGTTTGATGAAAGAAGGTACGAGGAAAAGGAAATGATGTCAAAACTAGCGTCCGGAAAACAAAGTAAAGTGAAGCCGCCGCTGGTGAGTCCAGCGAGGATGAGGTGACACTCCGGTTTACCGATTGTAGCAGCCGGACGGGCGTACAACGCATGCTAGCTCGAACCAGACGCGCAGCGTGGCTCCGCTGTAGATACTTTAATGTTTGATGAAAGAAGGTACGAGGAAAAGGAAATGATGTCAAAACTAGCGTCCGGAAAACAAAGTAAAGTGAAGCCGCCCGCTGGTGAGTCTAGCGAGGATGAGGGTGACACTCTGGTTTACCGATCAGAAACCGGACGGGCGTACAACGCATGCTAGCTCGAACCCAGACGCAGCGTGGCTCCCGCTGTAGATACTTTAATGTTTGCTGAAAGAAGGTACGAGGAAAAGGAAATGATGTCAAAACTAGCGTCCGGAAAACAAAGTAAAGTGAAGCCGCCGCTGGTGAGTCCAGCGAGGATGAGGGTGACACCGGTTTACCGATTGTAGCACCGGACGGGCGTACAACGCATGCTAGCTCAAACCAGACATGGCGTGGCTCCGCTGTAGATACTTTAATGTTTGATGAAAGAAGGTACGAGGAAAAGGAAATGATGTCAAAACTAGCGTCCGGAAAACAAAGTAAAGTGAAGCCGCCGTTGGTGAGTCCAGCGAGGATGAGGTGACACTCGGTTTACCGATCAGTAGCACCGGACGGGCGTACAACGATGCTAGCTCGAACCAGACGCAGCGTGGCTCCGCTGTAGATACTTTAATGTTTGATGAAAGAAGGTACGAGGAAAAGGAAATGATGTCAAAACTAGCGTCCGGAAAACAAAGTAAAGTGAAGCCCTTGTTGGTGAGTCCAGCGAGGATGAGGTGACACTCGGTTTACCGATCAGTAGCACCGGACGGGCGTACAACGCATGCTAGCTCGAACCAGACGCAGCGTGGCTCCGCTGTAGATACTTTAATGTTTGATGAAAGAAGGTACGAGGAAAAGGAAATGATGTCAAAACTAGCGTCCGGAAAACAAAGTAAAGTGAAGCTGCGCTGGTGAGTCCAGCGAGGATGAGGGTGACACTCGGTTTACCGATTGTAGCACCGGACGGGCGTCAACGCATGCTAGCTCGAACCAGACATGGCGTGGCTCCGCTGTAGATACTTTAATGTTTGATGAAAGAAGGTACGAGGAAAAGGAAATGATGTCAAAACTAGCGTCCGGAAAACAAAGTAAAGTGAAGCCGCCTTGTTGGTGAGTCCAAGCAAGGATGAGGTGACACTCCGGTTTACCGATCAGTAGCACCGGACGGGCGTACAACGATGCTAGCTCGAACCAGACGCAGCGTGGCTCCGCTGTAGATACTTTAATGTTTGATGAAAGAAGGTACGAGGAAAAGGAAATGATGTCAAAACTAGCGTCCGGAAAACAAAGTAAAGTGAAGCCGCCGTTGGTGAGTCCAGCGAGGATGAGGTGACACTCGGTTTACCGATTGTAGCACCGGACGGGCGTACAACGCATGCTAGCTCGAACCAGACGCAGCGTGGCTCCGCTGTAGATACTTTAATGTTTGATGAAAGAAGGTACGAGGAAAAGGAAATGATGTCAAAACTAGCGTCCGGAAAACAAAGTAAAGTGAAGCCGCCCATTGGTGAGTCCAGCGAGGATGAGGGTGACACTCGGTTTACCGATCAGTAGCACCGGACGGGCGTACAACGCATGCTAGCTCGAACCAGACGCAGGCGTGGCTCCGCTGTAGCTACTTTAATGTTTGATGAAAGAAGGTACGAGGAAAAGGAAATGATGTCAAAACTAGCGTCCGGAAAACAAAGTAAAGTGAAGCCGCCGCTGGTGAGTCCAGCGAGGATGAGGTGACACTCTGGTTTACCGATCAGTAGCACGGACGGGCGTACAACGCATGCTAGCTCGAACCAGACGCAGCATGGCTCCGCTGTAGAGACTTTAATGTTTGATGAAAGAAGGTACGAGGAAAAGGAAATGATGTCAAAACTAGCGTCCGAAAAACAAAGTAAAGTGAAGCCGCCATTGGTGAGTCCAGCGAGGATGAGGGTGACACTCAGTTTACCGATCAGTAGCACCGGACGGGCATACAATGCATGCTAGCTCGAACCAGACGCAGCGTGGCTCCGCTGTAGATACTTTAATGTTTGATGAAAGAAGGTACGAGGAAAAGGAAATGATGTCAAAACTAGCGTCCGGAAAACAAAGTAAAGTGAAGCCGCCACTGGTGAGTCCAGCGAGGATGAGGGTGACACTCCGGTTTACCGATCAGTAGCACGGACGGGCGTACAACGCATGCTAGCTCGAACCAGACGCAGCGTGGGCTCCGCTGTAGATACTTTAATGTTTGATGAAAGAAGGTACGAGGAAAAGGAAATGATGTCAAAACTAGCGTCCGGAAAACAAAGTAAAGTGAAGCCGCCGCTGGTGAGTCCAGCGAGGATGAGGGTGACACTCCGGTTTACCGACTGTAGCACCGGACGGGCGTACAACACATGCTAGCTCGAACCCAGACGCAGCGTGGCTCCCGCTGTAGATACTTTAATGTTTGATGAAAGAAGGTACGAGGAAAAGGAAATGATGTCAAAACTAGCGTCCGGAAAACAAAGTAAAGTGAAGCCGCCGCTGGTGAGTCCAGCGAGGATGAGGTGACACTCGGTTTACCGATCAGTAGCACCGGACGGGCGTACAACGCATGCTAGCTCGAACCAGACGCAAATGGCGTGGCTCCGCTGTAGATACTTTAATGTTTGATGAAAGAAGGTACGAGGAAAAGGAAATGATGTCAAAACTAGCGTCCGGAAAACAAAGTAAAGTGAAGCCGCCACTGGTGAGTCCAGCGAGGATGAGGTGACACTCGGTTTCGATCAGTAGCACCGGACGGGCGTACAACACATGCTAGCTCGAACCCAGACGCAGCGTGGCTCCCGCTGTAGATACTTTAATGTTTGATGAAAGAAGGTACGAGGAAAAGGAAATGATGTCAAAACTAGCGTCCGAAAAACAAAGTAAAGTGAAGCCGCCGCTGGTGAGTCCAGCGAGGATGAGGGTGACACTCCGGTTTACCGACTGTAGCACCGGACGGGCATACAATGCATGCTAGCTCGAACCCAGACGCAGCGTGGCTCCCGCTGTAGATACTTTAATGTTTGATGAAAGAAGGCACGAGGAAAAGGAAATGATGTCAAAACTAGCGTCCGGAAAACAAAGTAAAGTGAAGCCGCCGTTGGTGAGTCCAGCGAGGATGAGGTGACACTCGGTTTACCGATTGTAGCACCGGACGGGCGTACAACGCATGCTAGCTCGAACCAGACGCAGCGTGGCTCCGCTGTAGATACTTTAATGTTTGATGAAAGAAGGTACGAGGAAAAGGAAATGATGTCAAAACTAGCGTCCGGAAAACAAAGTAAAGTGAAGCCGTATTTGGTGAGTCCAATGAGGATGAGGTGACACTCGGTTTACCATTGTAGCACCGGACGCGGCGACAACGCATGCTAGCTCGAACCAGACGCATGGCGTGGCTCCGCTGTAGATACTTTAATGTTTGATGAAAGAAGGTACGAGGAAAAGGAAATGATGTCAAAACTAGCGTCCAGGAAAACAAAGTAAAGTGAAGCCGCCGCTGGTGAGTCCAGCGAGGATGAGGGTGACACTCGGTTTACCGATCAGTAGCATCGGACGGGGTACAACATAAGCTAGCTCGAACCAGACGCAGCGTGGCTCCGCTGTAGATACTTTAATGTTTGATGAAAGAAGGTACGAGGAAAAGGAAATGATGTCAAAACTAGTGTCCGGAAAACAAAGTAAAGTGAAGCCGCCACTGGTGAGACCAGCGAGGATGAGGGTGACACTCGGTTTACCGATCAGTAGCACCGGACGGGCGTACAACGCATGCTAGCTCGAACCAGACGCAGCGTGGCTCCGCTGTAGATACTTTAATGTTTGATGAAAGAAGGTACGAGGAAAAGGAAATGATGTCAAAACTAGCGTCCGGAAAACAAAGTAAAGTGAAGTGCTTGTTGGTGAGTCCAGCGAGGATGAGGGTGACACTCGGTTTACCGATCGTAGCACCGGACGGGTGTACAACGATGCTAGCTCGAACCAGACGCAGCGTGGCTCCGCTGTAGATACTTTAATGTTTGATGAAAGAAGGTACGAGGAAAAGGAAATGATGTCAAAACTAGCGTCCAGGAAAACAAAGTAAAGTGAAGCCGCCACTGGTGAGTCCAGCGAGGATGAGGTGACACTCGGTTTACCATTGTAGCACCGGACGGGCGTACAACGCATGCTAGCTCGAACCCAGACGCAGCGTGGCTCCCGCTGTAGATACTTTAATGTTTGATGAAAGAAGGTACGAGGAAAAGGAAATGATGTCAAAACTAGCGTCCGGAAAACAAAGTAAAGTGAAGCCGCCGCTGGTGAGTCCAGCGAGGATGAGGGTGACACTCGGTTTACCGATCAGTAGCACCGGACGGGCGTACAACGATGCTAGCTCGAACCAGACGCAGCGTGGCTCCGCTGTAGATACTTTAATGTTTGATGAAAGAAGGTACGAGGAAAAGGAAATGATGTCAAAACTAGCGTCCGGAAAACAAAGTGAAGTGAAGCCGCCACTGGTGAGTCCAGCGAGGATGAGGGTGACACTCGGTTTACCGATCAGTAGCACCGGACGGGCGTACAACGATGCTAGCTCGAACCAGACGCAGCGTGGCTCCGCTGTAGATACTTTAATGTTTGATGAAAGAAGGTACGAGGAAAAGGAAATGATGTCAAAACTAGCGTCCGGAAAACAAAGTAAAGTGAAGCCGCCACTGGTGAGTCCAGCGAGGATGAGGGTGACACTCGGTTTACCGATCAGTAGCACCGGACGGGCGTACAACGCATGCTAGCTCGAACCAGACGCATGGCGTGGCTCCGCTGTAGATACTTTAATGTTTGATGAAAGAAGGTACGAGGAAAAGGAAATGATATCAAAACTAGCGTCCGGAAAACAAAGTAAAGTGAAGCCGCCGCTGGTGAGTCCAGCGAGGATGAGGGTGACACTCCGGTTTACCGACTGTAGCACCGGATGGGCGTACAACGCATGCAAGCTCGAACCCAGACGCAGCGTGGCTCCCGCTGTAGATACTTTAATGTTTGATGAAAGAAGGTACGAGGAAAAGGAAATGATGTCAAAACTAGCGTCCGGAAAACAAAGTAAAGTGAAGCCGCCTGGTGAGTCCAGCGAGGATGAGGGTGACACTCGGTTTACCGATCGTAGCACCGGACGGGCGTACAACGATGCTAGCTCGAACCAGACGCAGCGTGGCTCCGCTGTATATACTTTAATGTTTGATGAAAGAAGGTACGAGGAAAAGGAAATGATGTCAAAACTAGCGTCCGGAAAACAAAGTAAAGTGAAGCCGCCATTGGTGAGTCCAGCGAGGATGAGGTGACACTCGGTTTACCGATTGTAGCACCGGACGGGCGTACAACGATGCTAGCTCGAACCAGATGCAGCGTGGCTCCGCTGTAGATACTTTAATGTTTGATGAAAGAAGGTACGAGGAAAAGGAAATGATGTCAAAACTAGCGTCCGAAAAACAAAGTAAAGTGAAGCCGCCGCTGGTGAGTCCAGCGAGGATGAGGGTGACACTCCGGTTTACCGACTGTAGCACCGGACGGGCGTAGAACGCATGCTAGCTCGAACCCAGACGCAGCATGGCTCCCGCTGTAGATACTTTAATGTTTGATGAAAGAAGGTACGAGGAAAAGGAAATGATGTCAAAACTAGCGTCCGGAAAACAAAGTAAAGTGAAGCCGCCGCTGGTGAGTCCAGCGAGGATGAGGGTGACACTCCGGTTTACCGACTGTAGCATCGGACGGGCGTAACGCATGCTAGCTCGAACCCAGACACAGCGTGGCTCCCGCTGTAGATACTTTAATGTTTGATGAAAGAAGGTACGAGGAAAAGGAAATGATGTCAAAACTAGCGTCCGGAAAACAAAGTAAAGTGAAGCCGCCGCTGGTGAGTCCAGCGAGGATGAGGGTGACACTCGGTTTACCGATCAGTAGCACCGGACGGGCGTACAACGATGCTAGCTCGAACCAGACGCAGCGTGGCTCCGCTGTAGATACTTTAATGTTTGATGAAAGAAGGTACGAGGAAAAGGAAATGATGTCAAAACTAGCGTCCGGAAAACAAAGTAAAGTGAAGCCGCCGTTGGTGAGTCCAGCGAGGATGAGGTGACACTCGGTTTACCGATTGTAGCACCGGACGGGCGTACAACGATGCTAGCTCGAACCAGACGCAGCGTGGCTCCGCTGTAGATACTTTAATGTTTGATGAAAGAAGGTACGAGGAAAAGGAAATGATGTCAAAACTAGCGTCCGGAAAACAAAGTAAAGTGAAGCCCGCTTTTGGTGAGTCCAGCGAGGATGAGGGTGACACTCCGTTTACCGATTGTAGCACCGGACGGGCGACAACGCATGCTAGCTCGAACCAGACGCAGCGTGGCTCCGCTGTAGATACTTTAATGTTTGATGAAAGAAGGTACGAGGAAAAGGAAATGATGTCAAAACTAGCGTCCGGAAAACAAAGTAAAGTGAAGCCGCGCTGGTGAGTCCAGCGAGGATGAGGTGACACTCGGTTTACCGATCAGTAGCACGGACAGGCGTACAACGCATGCTAGCTCGAACCAGACGCATGGCGTGGCTCCGCTGTAGATACTTTAATGTTTGATGAAAGAAGGTACGAGGAAAAGGAAATGATGTCAAAACTAGCGTCCGGAAAACAAAGTAAAGTGAAGCCTTGTTGGTGAGTCCAATGAGGATGAGGGTGACACTCCTGTTTACCGACTGTAGCACCGGACGGGCGTACAACGCATGCTAGCTCGAACCAGACGCAGCGTGGCTCCCGCTGTAGATACTTTAATGTTTGATGAAAGAAGGTACGAGGAAAAGGAAATGATGTCAAAACTAGCGTCCGGAAAACAAAGTGAAGTGAAGCCGCCACTGGTGAGTCCAGCGAGGATGAGGTGACACTCGGTTTACCGATTGTAGCACCGGACGGGCGTACAACGCATGCTAGCTCGAACCAGACGCAGCGTGGCTCCGCTGTAGATACTTTAATGTTTGATGAAAGAAGGTACGAGGAAAAGGAAATGATGTCAAAACTAGCGTCCGGAAAACAAAGTAAAGTGAAGCCGCCGCTGGTGAGTCCAGCGAGGATGAGGTGACACTCGGTTTACCGATCGTAGCACCGGACGGGCGTACAACGCATGCTAGCTCGAACCAGACGCAGCGTGGCTCCGCTGTAGATACTTTAATGTTTGATGAAAGAAGGTACGAGGAAAAGGAAATGATGTCAAAACTAGCGTCCGGAAAACAAAGTAAAGTGAAGCCGCGCTGGTGAGTCCAGCGAGGATGAGGGTGACACTCGGTTTACCGATTGTAGCACCGGACGGGCGTACAACGCATGCTAGCTCGAACCAGACGCAGCGTGGCTCCGCTGTAGATACTTTAATGTTTGATGAAAGAAGGTACGAGGAAAAGGAAATGATGTCAAAACTAGCGTCCGGAAAACAAAGTAAAGTGAAGCCGCCGCTAGTGAGTCCAGCGAGGATGAGGGTGACACTCCGGTTTACCGACTGTAGCACCGGACGGGCGTACAACGCATGCTAGCTCGAACCCAGACACAGCGTGGCTCCCGCTGTATATACTTTAATGTTTGATGAAAGAAGGTACGAGGAAAAGGAAATGATGTCAAAACTAGCGTCCGGAAAACAAAGTAAAGTGAAGCCGCCGCTGGTGAGTCCAGCGAGGATGAGGGTGACACTCCAGTTTACCGACTGTAGCACCGGACGGGCGTACAACGCATGCTAGCTCGAACCCAGATGCAGCGTGGCTCCCGCTGTAGATACTTTAATGTTTGATGAAAGAAGGTACGAGGAAAAGGAAATGATGTCAAAACTAGCGTCCGAAAAACAAAGTAAAGTGAAGCCGCCGCTGGTGAGTCCAGCGAGGATGAGGGTGACACTCCGGTTTACCGACTGTAGCACCGGACGGGCGTACAACGCATGCTAGCTCGAACCCAGACGCAGCATGGCTCCGCTGTAGATACTTTAATGTTTGATGAAAGAAGGTACGAGGAAAAGGAAATGATGTCAAAACTAGCGTCCGGAAAACAAAGTAAAGTGAAGCCGCCGCTGGTGAGTCCAGCGAGGATGAGGGTGACACTCCGGTTTACCGACTGTAGCACCGGACGGGCGTAACGCATGCTAGCTCGAACCCAGACACAGCGTGGCTCCCGCTGTAGATACTTTAATGTTTGATGAAAGAAGGTACGAGGAAAAGGAAATGATGTCAAAACTAGCGTCCGGAAAACAAAGTAAAGTGAAGCCGCCGTTGGTGAGTCCAGCGAGGATGAGGGTGACACTCGGTTTACCGACAACGATGTAGCACCGGACGGGCGTACAACGATGCTAGCTCGAACCAGACGCAGCGTGGCTCCGCTGTAGATACTTTAATGTTTGATGAAAGAAGGTACGAGGAAAAGGAAATGATGTCAAAACTAGCGTCCGGAAAACAAAGTAAAGTGAAGCCGCACTGGTGAGTCCAGCGAGGATGAGGGTGACACTCCGGTTTACCATCAGTAGCACCGGACGGGCGTACAACGCATGCTAGCTCGAACCAGACGCAGCGTGGCTCCGCTGTAGATACTTTAATGTTTGATGAAAGAAGGTACGAGGAAAAGGAAATGATGTCAAAACTAGCGTCCGGAAAACAAAGTAAAGTGAAGCCGCTTGTTGGTGAGTCCAGCGAGGATGAGGGTGACACTCGGTTTACCGATTGTAGCACCGGACGGGTGTACAACGATGCTAGCTCGAACCAGACGCGCAGCGTGGCTCCGCTGTAGATACTTTAATGTTTGATGAAAGAAGGTACGAGGAAAAGGAAATGATGTCAAAACTAGCGTCCGGAAAACAAAGTAAAGTGAAGCCGCCGCTGGTGAGTCCAGCGAGGATGAGGGTGACACTCGGTTTACCGATCAGTAGCACCGGACGGGCGTACAACGATGCTAGCTCGAACCAGACGCAGCGTGGCTCCGCTGTAGATACTTTAATGTTTGATGAAAGAAGGTACGAGGAAAAGGAAATGATGTCAAAACTAGCGTCCGGAAAACAAAGTAAAGTGAAGCCGCCACTTGTTGGTGAGTCCAGCGAGGATGAGGGTGACACTCGGTTTACCGATCAGTAGCACCGGACGGGCGTACAACGCATGCTAGCTCGAACCAGACGCATGGCGTGGCTCCGCTGTAGATACTTTAATGTTTGATGAAAGAAGGTACGAGGAAAAGGAAATGATGTCAAAACTAGCGTCCGGAAAACAAAGTAAAGTGAAGCCGCCATTGGTGAGTCCAGCGAGGATGAGGTGACACTCGGTTTACCGATCAGTAGCACAGACGGGCGTACAACGCATGCTAGCTCGAACCCAGACGCAGCGTGGCTCCCGCTGTAGATACTTTAATGTTTGATGAAAGAAGGTACGAGGAAAAGGAAATGATGTCAAAACTAGCGTCCGGAAAACAAAGTAAAGTGAAGCCGCCGCTGGTGAGTCCAGCGAGGATGAGGGTGACACTCCGGTTTACCGACAGTAGCACCGGACGGGCGACAACGCATGCTAGCTCGAACCAGACGCAGCGTGGCTCCGCTGTAGATACTTTAATGTTTGATGAAAGAAGGTACGAGGAAAAGGAAATGATGTCAAAACTAGCGTCCGGAAAAAAAAGTAAAGTGAAGCCGCCACTGGTGAGTCCAGCGAGGATGAGGTGACACTCGGTTTACCGATCAGTAGCACCGGACGGGCGACAACGCATGCTAGCTCGAACCAGACGCAGCGTGGCTCCGCTGTAGATACTTTAATGTTTGATGAAAGAAGGTACGAGGAAAAGGAAATGATGTCAAAACTAGCGTCCGGAAAACAAAGTAAAGTGAAGCCGCCATTTGGTGAGTCCAGCGAGGATGAGGTGACACTCGGTTTACCGATCAGTAGCACCGGACGGGCGTACAACGCATGCTAGCTCGAACCCAGACGCAGCGTGGCTCCCGCTGTAGATACTTTAATGTTTGATGAAAGAAGGTACGAGGAAAAGGAAATGATGTCAAAACTAGCGTCCGGAAAACAAAGTAAAGTGAAGCCGCCGCTGGTGAGTCCAGCGAGGATGAGGGTGACACTCCGGTTTACCGACTGTAGCACCGGACGGGCGTACAACGCATGCTAGCTCGAACCCAGATGCAGCGTGGCTCCCGCTGTAGATACTTTAATGTTTGATGAAAGAAGGTACGAGGAAAAGGAAATGATGTCAAAACTAGCGTCCGAAAAACAAAGTAAAGTGAAGCCGCTTGGTGAGTCCAATGAGGATGAGGGTGACACTCGGTTTACATCGATGTAGCACCGGACGGGCGTACAACGCATGCTAGCTCGAACCCAGACGCAGCATGGCTCCCGCTGTAGATACTTTAATGTTTGATGAAAGAAGGTACGAGGAAAAGGAAATGATGTCAAAACTAGCGTCCGGAAAACAAAGTAAAGTGAAGCCGCCGCTGGTGAGTCCAGCGAGGATGAGGTGACACTCCGGTTTACCGATCAGTAGCACCGGACGGGCGTACAACGATGCTAGCTCGAACCCAGACGCAGCGTGGCTCCCGCTGTAGATACTTTAATGTTTGATGAAAGAAGGTACGAGGAAAAGGAAATGATGTCAAAACTAGCGTCCGGAAAACAAAGTAAAGTGAAGCCGCCGCTGGTGAGTCCAGCGAGGATGAGGGTGACACTCCGGTTTACCGACTGTAGCACCGGACGGGCGTACAACGCATGCTAGCTCGAACCAGACGCAGCGTGGCTCCGCTGTAGATACTTTAATGTTTGATGAAAGAAGGTACGAGGAAAAGGAAATGATGTCAAAACTAGCGTCCGGAAAACAAAGTAAAGTGAAGCCGCTTGTTGGTGAGTCCAGCGAGGATGAGGTGACACTCGGTTTACCGATTGTAGCACCGGACGGGCGACAACGCATGCTAGCTCGAACCAGACGCAGCGTGGCTCCGCTGTAGATACTTTAATGTTTGATGAAAGAAGGTACGAGGAAAAGGAAATGATGTCAAAACTAGCGTCCGGAAAACAAAGTAAAGTGAAGCCGCCATTTGGTGAGTCCAGCGAGGATGAGGGTGACACTCGGTTTACCGACTGTAGCACCGGACGGGCGTACAACGCATGCTAGCTCGAACCCAGACGCAGCGTGGCTCCCGCTGTAGATACTTTAATGTTTGATGAAAGAAGGTACGAGGAAAAGGAAATGATGTCAAAACTAGCGTCCGGAAAACAAAGTAAAGTGAAGCCGCCATTTGGTGAGTCCAGCGAGGATGAGGTGACACTCGGTTTACCGATTGTAGCACCGGACGGGCGTACAACGCATGCTAGCTCGAACCAGACGCAGCGTGGCTCCGCTGTAGATACTTTAATGTTTGATGAAAGAAGGTACGAGGAAAAGGAAATGATGTCAAAACTAGCGTCCGGAAAACAAAGTAAAGTGAAGCCGCCCATTTGGTGAGTCCAGCGAGGATGAGGGTGACACTCGGTTTACCGATCAGTAGCACCGGACGGGCGTACAACGCATGCTAGCTCGAACCAGACGCAGCGTGGCTCCGCTGTAGATACTTTAATGTTTGATGAAAGAAGGTACGAGGAAAAGGAAATGATGTCAAAACTAGCGTCCGGAAAACAAAGTAAAGTGAAGCCGCCTTGTAGATACTTTTGGTGAGTCCAGCGAGGATGAGGGTGACACTCCGGTTTACCATTGTAGCACCGGACGGGCGTACAACGATGCTAGCTCGAACCAGACGCAGCGTGGCTCCGCTGTAGATACTTTAATGTTTGATGAAAGAAGGTACGAGGAAAAGGAAATGATGTCAAAACTAGCGTCCGGAAAACAAAGTAAAGTGAAGCCGCCACTGGTGAGTCCAGCGAGGATGAGGGTGACACTCGGTTTACCGATCAGTAGCACCGGACGGGCGACAACGATGCTAGCTCGAACCAGACGCATGGCGTGGCTCCGCTGTAGATACTTTAATGTTTGATGAAAGAAGGTACGAGGAAAAGGAAATGATGTCAAAACTAGCGTCCGGAAAACAAAGTAAAGTGAAGCCGCCATTTGGTGAGTCCAGCGAGGATGAGGGTGACACTCGGTTTACCGATCAGTAGCACCGGACGGGCGACAACGCATGCTAGCTCGAACCAGACGCAGCGTGGCTCCGCTGTAGATACTTTAATGTTTGATGAAAGAAGGTACGAGGAAAAGGAAATGATGTCAAAACTAGCGTCCGGAAAACAAAGTAAAGTGAAGCCGCTTGTTGGTGAGTCCAGCGAGGATGAGGTGACACTCGGTTTACCGATCAGTAGCACCGGACGGGCGTACAACGCATGCTAGCTCGAACCAGACGCAGCGTGGCTCCGCTGTAGATACTTTAATGTTTGATGAAAGAAGGTACGAGGAAAAGGAAATGATGTCAAAACTAGCGTCCGGAAAACAAAGTAAAGTGAAGCCGCCTTTGGTGAGTCCAGCGAGGATGAGGGTGACACTCGGTTTACCGATCAGTAGCACCGGACGGGCGTACAACGCATGCTAGCTCGAACCAGACGCAGCGTGGCTCCGCTGTAGATACTTTAATGTTTGATGAAAGAAGGTACGAGGAAAAGGAAATGATGTCAAAACTAGCGTCCGGAAAACAAAGTAAAGTGAAGCCCTTGTTGGTGAGTCCAGCGAGGATGAGGTGACACTCCGGTTTACCGATCAGTAGCACCAGACGGGCGTACAACGCATGCTAGCTCGAACCAGACGCAGCGTGGCTCCGCTGTAGATACTTTAATGTTTGATGAAAGAAGGTACGAGGAAAAGGAAATGATGTCAAAACTAGCGTCCGGAAAACAAAGTAAAGTGAAGCCGCCATTGGTGAGTCCAGCGAGGATGAGGTGACACTCGGTTTACCGATCAGTAGCACCGGACGGGCGTACAACGCATGCTAGCTCGAACCAGACGCAGCGTGGCTCCGCTGTAGATACTTTAATGTTTGATGAAAGAAGGTACGAGGAAAAGGAAATGATGTCAAAACTAGCGTCCGGAAAACAAAGTAAAGTGAAGCCGCGAGGATGAGGTGCTGGTGAGTCCAGCGAGGATGAGGGTGACACTCCTGTTTACCGATCGTAGCACCGGACGGGCGACAACGATGCTAGCTCGAACCAGACGCAGCGTGGCTCCGCTGTAGATACTTTAATGTTTGATGAAAGAAGGTACGAGGAAAAGGAAATGATGTCAAAACTAGCGTCCGGAAAACAAAGTAAAGTGAAGCCGCCGTTGGTGAGTCCAGCGAGGATGAGGGTGACACTCGGTTTACCGTAGCAGCCGGACGGGCGTACAACGCATGCTAGCTCGAACCCAGACGCAGCGTGGCTCCCGCTGTAGATACTTTAATGTTTGATGAAAGAAGGTACGAGGAAAAGGAAATGATGTCAAAACTAGCGTCCGGAAAACAAAGTAAAGTGAAGCCGCCGCTGGTGAGTCCAGCGAGGATGAGGGTGACACTCGGTTTACCGATCGTAGCACCGGACGGGCGACAACGCATGCTAGCTCGAACCAGACGCAGCGTGGCTCCGCTGTAGATACTTTAATGTTTGATGAAAGAAGGTACGAGGAAAAGGAAATGATGTCAAAACTAGCGTCCGGAAAACAAAGTAAAGTGAAGCCGCCCATTTGGTGAGTCCAGCGAGGATGAGGGTGACACTCCGGTTTACCGACTGTAGCACCGGACGGGCGTACAACGCATGCTAGCTCGAACCCAGACGCAGCGTGGCTCCCGCTGTAGATACTTTAATGTTTGATGAAAGAAGGTACGAGGAAAAGGAAATGATGTCAAAACTAGCGTCCGGAAAACAAAGTAAAGTGAAGCCGCCATTGGTGAGTCCAGCGAGGATGAGGGTGACACTCGGTTTACCGATCGTAGCACCGGACGGGCGTACAACGATGCTAGCTCGAACCAGACGCAGCGTGGCTCCGCTGTAGATACTTTAATGTTTGATGAAAGAAGGTACGAGGAAAAGGAAATGATGTCAAAACTAGCGTCCGGAAAACAAAGTAAAGTGAAGCCGCCCTGTTGGTGAGTCCAGCGAGGATGAGGGTGACACTCGGTTTACCGATTGTAGCACCGGACGGGCGACAACGATGCTAGCTCGAACCAGACGCAGCGTGGCTCCCGCTGTAGATACTTTAATGTTTGATGAAAGAAGGTACGAGGAAAAGGAAATGATGTCAAAACTAGCGTCCGGAAAACAAAGTAAAGTGAAGCCGCCGCTGGTGAGTCCAGCGAGGATGAGGGTGACACTCCGGTTTACCGATCAGTAGCACCGGACGGGCGACAACGATGCTAGCTCGAACCAGACGCAGCGTGGCTCCGCTGTAGATACTTTAATGTTTGATGAAAGAAGGTACGAGGAAAAGGAAATGATGTCAAAACTAGCGTCCGGAAAACAAAGTAAAGTGAAGCCGCCACTGGTGAGTCCAGCGAGGATGAGGGTGACACTCGGTTTACCGATTGTAGCACCGGACGGGCGACAACGATGCTAGCTCGAACCAGACGCAGCGTGGCTCCGCTGTAGATACTTTAATGTTTGATGAAAGAAGGTACGAGGAAAAGGAAATGATGTCAAAACTAGCGTCCGGAAAACAAAGTAAAGTGAAGCCGCCATTGGTGAGTCCAGCGAGGATGAGGGTGACACTCGGTTTACCGATTGTAGCACCGGACGGGCGACAACGATGCTAGCTCGAACCAGACGCAGCGTGGCTCCGCTGTAGATACTTTAATGTTTGAGATTGGCTCGTGTCTGCTCTCATGTGCGCTTCCGACTCGACTTGCGCGCAATGCGACTCGTCCAGGCTGTCCGTCTGCGATCCAGCTCAGCTGGCGCTTCGCGATGCCGTGCCCGATCCTCATCGGCTCTGCCAGGTCCTGTGTCTCGATCCGATGGCCAGCTCGAGCTCTGCCACCGATTCGACCGCACGGCATGCTCTGCGCACTGCCGCTCTGCCTCTGCACGCTCATGCGCCTCGCAAGCCTCCGTCGTCGTTCCTGGCCTGTCGTCGTGAACTGTGCTACGGCGTAGCGCAGGTATCGCTGGCCTTGATAAGCTCTACGATGTAAGCTCGTAGTAGTGACTCAGTGCATCGCGACTAGTGAACGATGACTGCAGGGTACGCATGAGGGCATGTGGTGACAGCGAATTGGTGAGAGTCGATGTGATCGAGGAGGAGTCGCAGTTGTACATGGACATGAGGCGCTGGATATGACGTCTGGTACTAGCTGGACATCGATGCGGAACTGCTCGCGTAGCAGTGTGAGTCATGAGGTACTCGTGAATGCATCAGGTAAGAGTCACGAACGTGACATCGATCTGAGATTGATGGCAATGAGCGGCTGGATCCGAAGTAGACAGTAATCGAAGTGAATTAGGCAGGGATCTAAGGTACAGTGCGTAATGTAAGCGAGGTGAACAGGATGATGGCTAATAAGTCATAAAGACAGTGAGAGTACAATTGATGAAAAAGTCAGAAACAAGAACATGGTAACGAATAGTGAACGGGATAGGTGCAGCGAGAGAGTGACAGGTAAAACTGGTAGGACAAGCAGCGTAGCGTCAAAAACTAGAGTAGGAAAACGCTAAAGATGAACAGCGAAATGAAAGGTACCCGAGTAAAGTAACGGAACGGGACAGGAGTGAACGTACGCAACAGTAAGCCGGAGTCCGTGGATTTAGCAAATAAGTGAAGAAGGTACGACTAATCGAGAAGACGAGACAGATGTAGAAACAGGCGTAATGTAGTGAACTAGCCGAAAAGTCGGAGACAGTGCACGCGTGTAACAGACGCGGATGAACGAGTACTTAACAGAGAGCACGTGAGTAGAATAGAATGGACCAGTAGGATCAGATCGGGTAAGATACTAGTCGAAACAAGAGAGGGTCAGCAGCTGTGAACAGAAGGTGACCGTAAACGTGTGTAACAGGAATCAAGACAAGTGAAGCAGAACAGAAGCGAACAGTACAGGTGGACCGCTGAATGAGCTTATGTATGAGCACGGGCAAGAGTAAGTACGGAAACATGTAGTCGAAAGCAGTGTAGTAAACTGTAAGGTGCGCAGTAGATACTAACTGAGGAAAGAAGGTCAAGTAGCAACCGCTGAGGAACTAATGGAAAGAAGTAGGCAACATGATGTACAGCTAGGTACAGTAAGTGAACCGGAGCTGTAGATAGGTGACAAGTCTCGCTGAGAAAGAAGTGGCTAAGTGAGCCAAAGAGGAACGTGATCGCTGTACCGCTGTAGATACTTTAATGTTTGATGAAAGAAGGTACGAGGAAAAGGAAATGATGTCAAAACTAGCGTCCAGGAAAACAAAGTAAAGTGAAGCCACCGCTGGTGAGTCCAGCGAGGATGAGGTGACACTCCGGTTTACCGGTAGTAGCACCGGACGGGCGTACAACGCATGCTAGCTCAAACCAGGCAGCGTGGCTCCGCTGTAGATACTATAATGTTTGATGAAAGAAGGTACGAGGATAAGGAAATGATGTCAAAAATAGCGTCCGGAAAACAAAGTAAAGTGAAGCCGCCGCTGGTGAGTCCAGCGAGGATGAGGGTGACTCTCCGGTTTACCGACTGTAGCACCGGACGGGCGTACAACGCATGCTAGCTCGAACCCAGACGCAGCGTGGCTCCCGCTGTAGATACTTTAATGTTTGATGAAAGAAGTGAAGGAAATATGCCCTAGAGGCAATAATAAAGTTATTATTTATTTCCTTATATCATGATAAATGTTTATTATTCATGCTAGAATTGTGTTAACTGGAAACATAATACATGTGTGAATACATAGACAAACAGAGTGTCACTAGTATGCCTCTACTTGACTAGCTCGTTAATCGAAGATGGTTATGTTTCCTAACCATAGACATGAGTTGTCATTTGATTAACGGGATCACATCATTGGTTGAATGATCTGATTGACATGACCCATTCCATTAGCATAGCACCTGATCGTATAGTTTGTTGCTAGTGCTTTTCTTCATGACTTATACATGTTCCTATGACTATGAGATTATGCAACTCCGTTTGCCCAAGGAACACTTTGGGTGCTACCAAAGCGTCTGGCATAATCGGGTGATTATAAAGGTACATTACAGGTGTCTCAGAAGGTACATGTTGGGTTGGCATATTTGAGATTAGGATTTGTCCTCCGATTATCGGAGAGGTATCTCTGGGCCCTCTCGGTAATGCACATCACATAAGCCTTGCAAGCATTGCAACTAAATGTGTTAGTTGTGAGATGATGTATTACGGAGCGAGAAAAGAGACTTGCGATGTGAGATTGAACTAGGTATTGGATACCAAGCGATCGAATCTCGGGCAAGTAACATACCGATGACAAAGGAACAACGTATGTTGTTATGCGGTCGACCGATAAAGATCTTCGTAGAATATGTAGGAACCAATATGGGCATCCAGGTCCCGCTATTGGTTATTGACCGAGAGGTGTCTCGGTCATGTCTACATAGTTCTCGAACCCGTAGGGTCCGTGACGCAACAACGTTTCGATGGCAGTTATTATGAGTTTATATGATATTGATGTACGAAGGTTGTTGAGTCCCGGATGAGATCACGGACATGACGAGGAGTCTCGAAATGGTCGAGACATAAAGATTGATATATTGAAGTCTATGTTTGGACTCGGAATCACTCGGGTGAAATTGGGAATTTTACCGAGATGCTGGGGGTTACCGGAACCTCCCGGGGTCAATGGGCCTTGATGGGCCTTAGTGGAAAGGAGGAAAGGGGCCCAAGTGCTGGGCACCTTCCCCTTCCTAGTCCTATTAGGACTAGGAGAAGGGGTGGCGCCTCTCTCCCTTCCCACTTGGCCAATCCTAGTTGGACTAGGATTGGGGAGAATCCTACTCCGGTGGGAGTAGGACTCCCAGCGCAGCCCTTGGTGGCCGGCCAGCCCCTCCCTTCCCTCCTTTATATACTGGGGCAGAGGGCACCCCATGACACACAAGTTGATCATTGAGATCGTTCCTTAGCCGTGTCGGTGCCCCTTCCACCAAACTACACCTCGAATATACCGTTGCGGAGCTTAAGTGAAGCCCTGCGCCGGTGGAACATCATCATCGTCCTGCGCCGTCGTCTTGACGAAACTCTTCCTCAACACTCGGCTGGATCGGAGTTCGAGGGGCGTCATCGAGCTGAGCGTGTGCAGAACTCGGAGGTGCCGTGACGTTCGGTACTTGGATCGGTTGGATCGGGAAGAAATGCGACTACTTCCTCTCGTTGCGTCAACGCTTCCGTTTGCTGGTCTCGAGGGTGCGTAGACAACACTCTCATCTCGTTGCTATGCATCACCATGGTCTTGCGTGATCGTAGGAAAATTTTTGAAATTACTACGTTCCCCAACAAGAAGGTACGAGGAAAAGGAAATGATGTCAAAACTAGCGTCCGGAAAACAAAGTGAAGTGAAGCCGCCGCTGGTGAGTCAGCGAGGATGAGGGTGACACTCCGGTTTACCGACTGTAGCACCGGACGGGCGTACAACGCATGCTAGCTCGAACCAGACGCAGCGTGGCTCCGCTGTAGATACTTTAATGTTTGATGAAAGAAGGTGCGAGGAAAAGGAAATGATGTCAAAACTAGCGTCCAGGAAAACAAAGTAAAGTGAAGCCGCCTTTGGTGAGTCCAGCGAGGATGAGGGTGACACTCCGGTTTACCGACTGTAGCACCGGACGGGCGTACAACGCATGCTAGCTCGAACCCAGACGCAGCGTGGCTCCCGCTGTAGATACTTTAATGTTTGATGAAAGAAGGTACGAGGAAAAGGAAATGATGTCAAAACTAGCGTCCGGAAAACAAAGTAAAGTGAAGTCGCCGCTGGTGAGTCCAGCGAGGATGAGGGTGACACTCCGGTTTACCATTGTAGCTCGGACGGGCGTACAACGCATGCTAGCTCGAACCGGATGCAGCGTGGCTCCGCTGTAGATACTTTAATGTTTGATGAAAGAAGGTACGAGGAAAAGGAAATGATGTCAAAACTAGCGTCCAGGAAAACAAAGTAAAGTGAAGCCGCCGTTGGTGAGTCCAGCGAGGATGAGGTGACACTCGGTTTACCGATCAGTAGCACCGGACGGGCGTACAACGCATGCTAGCTCGAACCAGACGCAGCGTGGCTCCGCTGTAGATACTTTAATGTTTGATGAAAGAAGGTACGAGGAAAAGGAAATGATGTCAAAACTAGCGTCCGGAAAACAAAGTAAAGTGAAGCCGCATTTGGTGAGTCCAGCGAGGATGAGGTGACACTCCGGTTTACCGATCAGTAGCACCGGACGGGCGTACAACGCATGCTAGCTCGAACCAGACGCAGCGTGGCTCCGCTGTAGATACTTTAATGTTTGATGAAAGAAGGTACGAGGAAAAGGAAATGATGTCAAAACTAGCGTCCGGAAAACAAAGTAAAGTGAAGCCGCCATTGGTGAGTCCAGCGAGGATGAGGTGACACTCGGTTTACCGATCAGTAGCACCGGACGGGCGTACAACGCATGCTAGCTCGAACCCAGACGCAGCGTGGCTCCCGCTGTAGATACTTTAATGTTTGATGAAAGAAGGTACGAGGAAAAGGAAATGATGTCAAAACTAGCGTCCGGAAAACAAAGTAAAGTGAAGCCGCCGCTGGTGAGTCCAGCGAGGATGAGGTGACACTCGGTTTACCGATCGTAGCACCGGACGGGCGTACAACACATGCTAGCTCGAACCCAGACGCATGGCGTGGCTCCGCTGTAGATACTTTAATGTTTGATGAAAGAAGGTACGAGGAAAAGGAAATGATGTCAAAACTAGCGTCCGGAAAACAAAGTAAAGTGAAGCCGCCATTGGTGAGTCCAGCGAGGATGAGGTGACACTCGGTTTACCGATCAGTAGCACCGGACGGGCGTACAACGCATGCTAGCTCGAACCAGACGCAGCGTGGCTCCGCTGTAGATACTTTAATGTTTGATGAAAGAAGGTAAGAGGAAAAGGAAATGATGTCAAAACTAGCGTCCGGAAAACAAAGTGAAGTGAAGCCGCCGCTGGTGAGTCCAGCGAGGATGAGGTGACACTCGGTTTACCGATCGTAGCACCGGACGGGCGTACAACGCATGCTAGCTCGAACCAGACGCATGGCGTGGCTCCGCTGTAGATACTTTAATGTTTGATGAAAGAAGGTACGAGGAAAAGGAAATGATGTCAAAACTAGCGTCCGGAAAACAAAGTGAAGTGAAGCCGCCGTTGGTGAGTCCAGCGAGGATGAGGTGACACTCGGTTTACCGATCAGTAGCACCGGACGGGCGTACAACGCATGCTAGCTCGAACCAGACGTGGCGTGGCTCCGCTGTAGATACTTTAATGTTTGATGAAATAAGGTACGAGGAAAAGGAAATGATGTCAAAACTAGCGTCCGGAAAACAAAGTAAAGCTGAAGCCGCTTGTTGGTGAGTCCAGCGAGGATGAGGTGACACTCCGGTTTACCGATTGTAGCACCGGACGGGCGTACAACGCATGCTAGCTCGAACCAGACGCATGGCGTGGCTCCGCTGTAGATACTTTAATGTTTGATGAAAGAAGGTACGAGGAAAAGGAAATGATGTCAAAACTAGCGTCCGGAAAACAAAGTAAAGTGAAGCCGCTTGTTGGTGAGTCCAGCGAGGATGAGGTGACACTCCGGTTTACCGACTGTAGCACCGGACGGGCGTACAACGCATGCTAGCTCGAACCAGACGCATGGCGTGGCTCCGCTATAGATACTTTAATATTTGATGAAAGAAGGTAAGAGGAAAAGGAAATGATGTCAAAACTAGCGTCCGGAAAACAAAGTGAAGTGAAGCCCCGTTGGTGAGTCCAGCGAGGATGAGGTGACACTCGGTTTACCATTGTAGCACCAGACGGGCGTACAACGCATGCTAGCTCGAACCAGACGCATGGCGTGGCTCCGCTGTAGATACTTTAATGTTTGATGAAATAAGGTACGAGGAAAAGGAAATGATGTCAAAACTAGCGTCCGGAAAACAAAGTAAAGTGAAGCCCTTGTTGGTGAGTCCAGCGAGGATGAGGTGACACTCGGTCTACCGGTAGTAGCACCGGACGGGCGACTAACGCATGCTAGCTCGAACCAGACGCAGCGTGGCTCCGCTGTAGATACTTTAATGTTTGATGAAAGAAGGTACGAGGAAAAGGAAATGATGTCAAAACTAGCGTCCGAAAAACAAAGTAAAGTGAAGCCGCTTGTTGGTGAGTCCAGCGAGGATGAGGTGACACTCGGTCTACCGATTGTAGCACCGGACGGGCGATAACGCATGCTAGCTCGAACCAGACGCAGCGTGGCTCCGTTGTAGATACTTTAATGTTTGATGAAAGAAGGTACGAGGAAAAGGAAATGATGTCAAAACTAGCGTCCGGAAAACAAAGTAAAGTGAAGCCGCCGTTGGTGAGTCCAGCGAGGATGAGGTGACACTCCTGTTTACCGATTGTAGCACAGACGGGCGTACAACGCATGCTAGCTCGAACCAGACATGGCGTGGCTCCGCTGTAGATACTTTAATGTTTGATGAAAGAAGGTACGAGGAAAAGGAAATGATGTCAAAACTAGCGTCCGGAAAACAAAGTAAAGTGAAGCCGCCATTTGGTGAGTCCAGCGAGGATGAGGTGACACTCCGGTTTACCGATCGTAGCACCGGACGGGCGTACAACGCATGCTAGCTCGAACCAGACGCATGGCGTGGCTACCGCTGTAGATACTTTAATGTTTGATGAAAGAAGGTACGAGGAAAAGGAAATGATGTCAAAACTAGCGTCAGGAAAACAAAGTAAAGTGAAGCCGCCGCTGGTGAGTCCAGAGAGGATGAGGTGACACTCCGGTTTACGATCGTAGCACCGGACGGGCGTACAACGCATGCTAGCTCGAACCAGACGCAGCGTGGCTCCGCTGTAGATACTTTAATGTTTGATGAAAGAAGGTACGAGGAAAAGGAAATGATGTCAAAACTAGCGTCCGGAAAACAAAGTAAAGTGAAGCCGCTTGTTGGTGAGTCCAGCGAGGATGAGGTGACACTCCGGTTTACCGATCAGTAGCACCGGACGGGCGTACAACGCATGCTAGCTCGAACCAGACGCATGGCGTGGCTCGCGCTGTAGATACTTTAATGTTTGATGAAAGAAGGTACGAGGAAAAGGAAATGATGTCAAAACTAGCGTCCGAGAAAACAAAGTAAAGTGAAGACGCCGCTGGTGAGTCCAGCGAAGATGAGGTGACACTCCGGTTTACCATTGTAGCACCGGACGGGCGTACAACGCATGCTAGCTCGAACCAGACGCAGCGTGGCTCCGCTGTAGATACTTTAATGTTTGATGAAAGAAGGTACGAGGAAAAGGAAATGATGTCAAAATTAGCGTCCGGAAAACAAAGTAAAGTGAAGCCGCCGTTGGTGAGTCCAGCGAGGATGAGGTGACACTCGGTTTACCATTGTAGCACCGGACGGGCGTACAACGCATGCTAGCTCGAACCCAGACGCAGCGTGGCTCCCGCTGTAGATACTTTAATGTTTGATGAAAGAAGGTACGAGGAAAAGGAAATGATGTCAAAACTAGCGTCCGGAAAACAAAGTAAAGTGAAGCCGCCGCTGGTGAGTCCAGCGAGGATGAGGGTGACACTCCGGTTTACCGACTGTAGCACCGGACGGGCGTACAACGCATGCTAGCTCGAACCCAGACGCAGCGTGGCTCCCGCTGTAGATACTTTAATGTTTGATGAAAGAAGGTACGAGGAAAAGGAAATGATGTCAAAACTAGCGTCCGGAAAACAAAGTAAAGTGAAGCCGCCGCTGGTGAGTCCAGCGAGGATGAGGTGACACTCCTGTTTACCATCAGTAGCACCGGACGGGCGTACAACGCATGCTAGCTCGAACCAGACGCAGCGTGGCTCCCGCTGTAGATACTTTAATGTTTGATGAAAGAAGGTACGAGGAAAAGGAAATGATGTCAAAACTAGCGTCCGGAAAACAAAGTAAAGTGAAGCCGCTGCTTTGGTGAGTCCAGCGAGGATGAGGTGACACTCGGTTTACCATTGTAGCACCGGACGGGCGTACAACGCATGCTAGCTCGAACCAGACGCAGCGTGGCTCCGCTGTAGATACTTTAATGTTTGATGAAAGAAGGTACGAGGAAAAGGAAATGATGTCAAAACTAGCGTCCGGAAAACAAAGTAAAGTGAAGCCGCTTGTTGGTGAGTCCGAGAGGATGAGGTGACACTCCGGTTTACCGATTGTAGCACCGGACGGGCGTACAACGCATGCTAGCTCGAACCAGACGCAGCGTGGCTCCGCTGTAGATACTTTAATGTTTGATGAAAGAAGGTACGAGGAAAAGGAAATGATGTCAAAACTAGCGTCCGGAAAACAAAGTAAAGTGAAGCCGCCATTGGTGAGTCCAGCGAGGATGAGGTGACACTCCGGTTTACCGATTGTAGCACGGACGGGCGTACAACGCATGCTAGCTCGAACCAGACGCAGTGTGGCTCCGCTGTAGATACTTTAATGTATGATGAAAGAAGAGTACGAGGAAAAGGAAATGATGTCAAAACTAGCGTCCGGAAAACAAAGTAAAGTGAAGCCGCCGTTGGTGAGTCCAGCGAGGATGAGGTGACACTCGGTTTACCATTTGTAGCACCGGACGGGCGTACAACGCATGCTAGCTCGAACCAGACGCAGCGTGGCTCCGCTGTAGATACTTTAATGTTTGATGAAAGAAGGTACGAGGAAAAGGAAATGATGTCAAAACTAGCGTCCGGAAAACAAAGTAAAAGTGAAGCCGCCATTGGTGAGTCCAGCGAGGATGAGGTGACACTCGGTTTACCATGTAGCACCGGACGGGCGTACAACGCATGCTAGCTCGAACCAGATGCAGCGTGGCTCCGCTGTAGATAGTTTAATGTTTGATGAAAGAAGGTACGAGGAAAAGGAAATGATGTCAAAACTAGCGTCCGGAAAACAAAGTAAAGTGAAGCCGCGTTGGTGAGTCCAGCGAGGATGAGGGTGACACTCCGGTTTACCGGTAGTAGCACCGGACGGGCGTACAACGCATGCTAGCTCGAACCAGGCACGCAGCGTGGCTCCTGCTGTAGATACTTTAATGTTTGATGAAAGAAGGTGCGAGGAAAAGGAAATGATGTCAAAACTAGCGTCCGGAAAACAAAGTAAAGTGAAGCCGCCGTTGGTGAGTCCAGCAAGGATGAGGTGACACTCGGTTTACCGATTGTAGCACCGGACGGGCGTACAACGCATGCTAGCTCGAACCAGACGCATGGCGTGGCTCCGCTGTAGATACTTTAATGTTTGATGAAAGAAGGTACGAGGAAAAGGAAATGATGTCAAAACTAGCGTCCGGAAAACAAAGTAAAGTGAAGCCGCCGTTGGTGAGTCCAGCGAGGATGAGGTGACACTCGGTTTACCGATAGTAGCACCGGACGGGCGTACAACGCATGCTAGCTCGAACCAGACGCAGCGTGGCTCCGCTGTAGATACTTTAATGTTTGATGAAAGAAGGTACGAGGAAAAGGAAATGATGTCAAAACTAGCGTCCGGAAAACAAAGTAAAGTGAAGCCGCCATGTTGGTGAGTCCAGCGAGGATGAGGTGACACTCGGTTTACCCATTGTAGCACCGGACGGGCGTACAACGCATGCTAGCTCGAACCAGACGCAGCGTGGCTCCCGCTGTAGATACTTTAATGTTTGATGAAAGAAGGTACGAGGAAAAGGAAATGATGTCAAAACTAGCGTCCGGAAAACAAAGTAAAGTGAAGCCGCCGCTGGTGAGTCCAGCGAGGATGAGGGTGACACTCGGTTTACCGATCAGTAGCACCGGACGGGCGTACAACGCATGCTAGCTCGAACCAGACGCAGCGTGGCTCCGCTGTAGATACTTTAATGTTTGATGAAAGAAGGTACGAGGAAAAGGAAATGATGTCAAAACTAGCGTCCGGAAAACAAAGTAAAGTGAAGCCGCCATTGGTGAGTCCAGCAAGGATGAGGTGACACTCGGTTTACCGATCAGTAGCACCGGACGGGCGTACAACGCATGCTAGCTCGAACCAGACATGGCGTGGCTCCGCTGTAGATACTTTAATGTTTGATGAAAGAAGGTACGAGGAAAAGGAAATGATGTCAAAACTAGCGTCCGGAAAACAAAGTAAAGTGAAGCCGCCGTTGGTGAGTCCAGCGAGGATGAGGTGACACTCGGTTTACCGATTGTAGCACCGGACGGGCGTACAAGCGCATGCTAGCTCGAACCAGACGCAGCGTGGCTCCGCTGTAGATACTTTAATGTTTGATGAAAGAAGGTACGAGGAAAAGGAAATGATGTCAAAACTAGCGTCCGGAAAACAAAGTAAAGTGAAGCCGCTTGTTGGTGAGTCCAGCGAGGATGAGGTGACACTCGGTTTACCGATTAGTAGCACCAGACGGGCGTACAACGCATGCTAGCTCGAACCAGACGCAGAGTGGCTCCGCTGTAGATACTTTAATGTTTGATGAAAGAAGGTACGAGGAAAAGGAAATGATGTCAAAACTAGCGTCAGGAAAACAAAGTAAAGTGAAGCCGCCGCTGGTGAGTCCAATGAGGATGAGGTGACACTCGGTTTACCGATCAGTAGCACCGGACGGGCGTACAACGCATGCTAGCTCGAACCAGACGCAGCGTGGCTCCGCTGTAGATACTTTAATGTTTGATGAAAGAAGGTACGAGGAAAAGGAAATGATGTCAAAACTAGCGTCCGGAAAACAAAGTAAAGTGAAGCCGCCATTGGTGAGTCCAGCGAGGATGAGGTGACACTCCGGTTTACCGATCGTAGCACCGGACGGGCGTACAACGCATGCTAGCTCGAACCAGACGCAGCGTGGCTCCGCTGTAGATACTTTAATGTTTGATGAAAGAAGGTACGAGGAAAAGGAAATGATGTCAAAACTAGCGTCCGGAAAACAAAGTAAAGTGAAGCCGCCATTGGTGAGTCCAGCAAGGATGAGGTGACACTCGGTTTACCGGTGTAGCACCGGACGGGCGTACAACGCATGCTAGCTCGAACCAGACGCAGCGTGGCTCCGCTGTAGATACTTTAATGTTTGATGAAAGAAGGTACGAGGAAAAGGAAATGATGTCAAAACTAGCGTCCGGAAAACAAAGTAAAGTGAAGCCGCCATTGGTGAGTCCAGCGAGGATGAGGTGACACTCGGTTTACCGATTGTAGCACCGGACGGGCGTACAACGCATGCTAGCTCGAACCAGACGCATGGCGTGGCTCCGCTGTAGATACTTTAATGTTTGATGAAAGAAGGTACGAGGAAAAGGAAATGATGTCAAAACTAGCGTCCGGAAAACAAAGTAAAGTGAAGCCGCCGCTGGTGAGTCGAAAGCAAGGATGAGGGTGACACTCCGGTTTACCGATTGTAGCACCGGACGGGCGTACAACATGCTAGCTCGAACCAGACGCAGGCGTGGCTCCGCTGTAGATACTTTAATGTTTGATGAAAGAAGGTACGAGGAAAAGGAAATGATGTCAAAACTAGCGTCCGGAAAACAAAGTAAAGTGAAGCCGCCGCTGGTGAGTCCAGCGAGGATGAGGGTGACACTCCTGTTTACCACTGTAGCACCGGACGGGCGTACAACGCATGCTAGCTCGAACCCAGACGCAGCGTGGCTCCCGCTGTAGATACTTTAATGTTTGATGAAAGAAGGTACGAGGAAAAGGAAATGATGTCAAAACTAGCGTCCGGAAAACAAAGTAAAGTGAAGCCGTCGCTGGTGAGTCCAGCGAGGATGAGGGTGACACTCTGGTTTACCGACTGTAGCACCGGACGGGCTTACAACGCATACTAGCTCGAACCCAGACGCATCTGTCACCCGACAGCGCCTCCACGGCCCCACCCGGCCGGCCGACCGAGTGTACGGGGTATCTATCCTTTCAAGGCACCGAAAGCTAGCTGCGTCCTGCAGATTCCTCACTACTACTAGCTGCTCGGTCACTGCAGCATGCAGCGCGCAGCGACCCTGCTTGCGACCAAACGTGCGCTTTGTCTCGACCACCGGACGTCGGGTCAGCACGCCCTGCCCACGGGAGGAATATTTGTTGCTCGTCGCCGTCCCGGCCGTGGTGCGTGTCGAGTCTTCATGGGCACACGTACACTTCGACCTTCTAGACGCCAGCGCCAACAACAATTTGCCCATTTTTCCTGTTTGTTGTTGTTTGTTTGTTTTGTTGTTTGTTCCTGCGCTTGAATTGGCTAGCTAGCTGGATAGCTTCCTGTAGAATGTTCACTTACTCAGAGTGAGGGAGCTTGCATTGGCTTTGCTAGTGCGGGCACCGTTAAAACTGAATTGTCAGGCATGATCATCTCTCGCTCTCCGCCTGATTAGTGGAGGCTGTGCACACTTCTTCTAGAGCGTAATTATAACCCAGAATCTCGCTCCTCTAATGGAGGTATATATGCTAACTTTATTTACCTCTCTAACTAATGAACTTCTTTACGTACGGGGTTATCATGCATGGGAATACCACTGCCACTAACTAACTGATCGGTCGATGGACGTAGCAACGACAAGATCACCTATTAAAGCTGGCCAAGTGATGGATGTGGATACGTACGCACGTAGTAGTAGTGTAGTGTACTGATTTGGTGGGGAGAAAAATATTGAGATAATCGAGCATGTGCGGTACCTACGTGCATGGTGTCAGCGCGTGTGCGGATTTGGGGCCATGCAAACATGATGACCGAATCAGCGGGGAGTTGTCGTCGCCTCGTCGGCCAGTGCGGGTGAGTGGGTGTGGGTGGGCCGGCTCGCCCATCGTCGATCTTCATGGCTTTCCGACGCCAGCTACCACCACCGGACATTCGTCGTGTCCTCCCTTTTCCCGGGTATTTCTTGCTTGATCGGGTAGAAGAACTGCCGTCGGCGACGATCACAGGCGGCGACGTAAGTACGCTTGTCACCACATCACAGACGATCGGGTAGAAGAACTGCCATCCTTTAATTCATTCTGCTTTCTTTCTTTCTAGCTGGTCCCTCCGGAAAGAGGAAAGAAGATAGAAAACAATACCCACATCTTTTTCGGCGATGATGGATAGCTAGAATATCTGGTTTCCCTTTAATTTTGTGCCTTATGTGTAGGCCATGTATTGATCGGGTTATGCAAATGGGGAGCTGATTTGGACTTGACACGAGCTAACACTGAGTCAGCTATGGATATATAATAAAGTGGTGTTATGGATGGGTGCTTTGATTGGTTCTTAATTAACTTTGCATGCATGGAGCCGGCCTTGGGTGGCTGCTCCAAAGCCGTAGGGATTTGCTTTTGTATATTCATTCATTCATAACTTCGAGCAGCACAAAGATCTGGTCCACTTCAAGATATCATGCAACAAGTCCGTGTATATGTAGTTGAAGACCCTAGCATACCTATCTTTTCAAATTTTCCAACGCACGAGAATTTGTAGCTAATGGGTGGCTAGCATTTTGCAGAGATGCATGAGTGGCGCGCAAAACCATCCCAATGTTGTGGCAAATAGCCACCTGGTCCATACCTAGTAAATAGGAAACCATGGCGGCCCATATTCTCTTGGAATATCAACATTCAAAGAGCACGTGAGAAGCAATCTCGGAAACGGCTTTACAGAGCTAGCTTATAGGTTGGTGAGGCTATCCTCTTGTCACGAGTCGGTCCGACGTCCAAACATGATTCCAAAGGGTGAACCATGTGAATATCCTATGTTTAGGAGGCTCTCAATCCTCTGGGGTTACTTCATTCGCGTAGCTTGAC
Organism: Aegilops longissima; assembly: GCA_021605205.1. NCBI lineage: Eukaryota > Viridiplantae > Streptophyta > Magnoliopsida > Poales > Poaceae > Aegilops > Aegilops longissima. Next base: position 38,429,325 of record CM038682.1, on the reverse strand, counting down.
CTGAGATGATGTGTACTTTTCCCATATATCGAGCATGTAAATAGAAGTGGCTGGCCTCTAAAACAACAAAATAGCTTAACATGCGAATATTCCTATCCGATCTTGGTACGATGGTTACATGCTACAATATGATGGTATTTGGTACCAAATTAGGGAGGCAATCGATGGTTGCTATCACACATCGTACGTGAATTGGACGTAATTCATCATTCGTATAGCAGCTCTCCTAAAACAGTTCCATTCCATGTGTTGATTTTCATCAACGACATATAGTAGTACTTATTAACTAAATGAAATTTCATGAGCACACAACTCTGTTTCTTGTCCCTCGCAAAAAAAAAAACTCTGTTTCTTGACCTCTTAAACTATTCCATGGGCCGGGCATGTTAATTCTTTTAATTGAAATAGGGAAGGACCTCTGCCTTTTCATTGATTAAGGAGAAGGAAACAAGTTGGCAGAGACCCAAAGTAAAAGGAGCTCAAATCACAAAAGGACTGGTTACAACCTAATTTGCGCAAAATGCGTTGCTTCCCAATGAGCCAAGGTCGACCTTCCTCCTTGATGTTTGCACTTGCACAGAGGACACTAGTGATTTGTAGTTGAAGATCTCAGTATTCCCTTCTTTCGAGATTTTCCAATACATGAGAATCCACGTCCAGGTAGTGGCCTTTAATTTTGCGCGAAAGCCTCGGTGGCACCAAAAAATGACTTATCCATACCTGCAAATAGGTTAGCATCACACTCGGATCCATACCTGCCAATAGGTTAGCATCGCCACCTGATCCATACTAGCCTATATCCTCTTGGAATATCTGTAATTCAAATATGCATGTGAGAAGCAATCTCGGAGGCCTCCTAGTAGGGATGGAATAAAAGATTGGTTAGGCCATCCTCTTGTCACAAGTCTGTCCCGCCGTCCAAAGACGATTCTAAAGAACAAAGCCATGGGAATATCCACATACCTCCAGGGTGTATTTCATTTGAGTAGTTTGACATGATCAGTGCTACTTTATAGCTATATTGGACATAAACTATTTCATGGCAAAGTGAGATGTTTGGCTCCTCAAATAGTTCCATTCCATGTGATGGTCTCCTTCCCTTGTATGACTTATTTGCTCGTCGTACTTGCCATTTGACTCCTACTTCTCGCTCAAATGAAAAGGATTAAATCATGGGTCCACGTTTTGCCTACCCAAATTAATCAGTCACATTAGCACAAGCAGTACTACTCACGACTCATGAGTATTATATATACAACAATAGCATCAACAACACCAACAAGCAAAAGAATCAAATGCACATGCATGATGGAGTTTACTTTAAACTATCAAGTCTAGTTTAATTTGATCGTGTGACGGAGTTATGACAAAGTTTTGGCATCAGTATAGCATCATGCATATGCACACGATACATGGACCGGCCGGACCGGGCGTGGCCTACAGGGCATCATCATGCATGCGCTAATGACCTGAGGGCATATCCAACGTGGTGCCTCAAAACACCCGTAAATTTCCGGCCAAGCGGTCCGGGCACTTTTCGTTATACCCCGGGTTACCTCAAATACCTGCTGACCAATCTGCTTGCCTGAATTTCACTAAACCGGAAGAAAACTTGGGAGAGCTTTGCGGGAGTACAGACATCATATGAGGCTCCACTTCGCTCATTGTCAATTGGATCACATGTCCTCACAACCCCTGTGTTTTGTCCTCTTAGTCCGTATGGCACATCCTTGTTGTCCTAATTTGATGCACATTGTTGGACGACCGGCTCCTGTATCTATGTCCACGGACACGTCCGAACGCGTTCGCGGACAGATAATGATTTTAATTTTAAGATACGTTGGTTGGAGATGCCCAAACTCTTGCATGGCAAAGCCACACGCACAAATAAAAGGCCGGTGCCAAGGATTCTCCCTCCACTATGATCCCCTGGCCTGCAGCAGCTTTGCTGTGTGATCTCCTCCAAGAGGTCGGCTCCCTAATCATCACGTCGGCCAGCACCCGGCGACTGTGCACGTAACTGCTCCCGCATGCACCGTCGGCCGCCACTACATTGCCGTCCGGGATCGGGCGTCCAATGATGTTTATTAGCAGCACCTAACACCCCACCACACTCCTATATGGACAGAAGAATAGTACGTACTAGGAATCCTAGGTAGCTGCAGCTAGTGGGTGAATGATTGAGCTATGCTTGAGTTGGGTAGATAATCAGATCCTTCTTCAGCACTGGCACAGACCAAATCTGCACTGTTTTTATTTCTTTGATAGAACCTGCACTATTAAAAAAGGACAAATTGCAAGAAAAAGTTCAGGTTTTTTTTTAATGTTTTGCTTGTGTGTATACTACTATTACATGTGTTGCACAGGCCACCAGGTTACCTGCACGACACTCTACATGATTTGTTAGGCTGCGTCGACGCCTTGTACTGAATAGAGGAAGCAATTCCGCCAAAAAAGAAAGAATATCAGAAGAAAAAATGCAAAGAACAACTGGTTGAACCATTCTACCATTCTGGACTCACCCGCACCAAACGACATGTAGGTACCACCATACCAAACCAAAGCAACGACCGGTCGAAAACAAAATGTATGAGCAAGAAGATTGCGAGCCATATGGCGGCGGTCTCCATCTGATGCATACAGGACATATAGGTGGTCGCCCCTGATCTAGGAAACATTCTTCCTAGCCTGGAGGACGCTTCAGTTCCAGAATTGGGTGTAGGTCAGGTGTAGCGTCAGTTCAACTGTATGGTAAGCTTTTGGCGTGCAGACAACCAGACAAGAGACTAGTGCATTTGACAAAGGAAAGCTAACTAACTATTGAAAAATATATTTATCTATGTTTAATGATGTGCTACCTGATGTGGTGTGTAGAAAACCTCTCTGCAATTAGCATCTGGCTTCAGAAACAAGCGAAGATAGAGCTCATGAGTAAAATAATTACAATTTAATCTCGGAAGAACTCGCGTCTCGCCAAGAGAACAGAACTCCCCTGCATTCTAGCCGGCAAATTAACTCTACAACAAAAAGCTTATAAGCCGAGTGTGCAAACCACTAGTCAAATACTAATTTCACCACGGCGAAAGCTACGCCGGGCGTCTATGGCACTCCGCGTATACCATGGTATTACAGTTGCGTATTGGTTAAATTGCAGTTTTTTAATATTTAATTTTGATCATACATGTCAGCATATAAACATTCCGTCCTTAACTCCTTATATCCGTAGATTGATATTCAACTGCATCTATCGCTAATACTCCACTTCAAGACCAAAATTCATTATACATATCAAATCATTAAGTAATAAAACAAAGCACTGCATCAAGCAAGGTGACATAATGTTGATAGTATATTCTCTTTACCTTCGTCCATCAACGAGACAACTAGGCAACTATATTGTTTATCTTTAGTGACAATAACACTCTACAAGCCTTTCTGGTCTTTCTGCCACTCAGATAGATTACTGGAAGGTTAAACCCAACAAACATACAAAAATCTATCTTAGAGATCAATCATACAAATGTGACTAGTGCAAGACTAATAGATCATAGAGCATGTACATATACAAATTATGCAACAAAGAACCAAAACAAACTAATAAATAAACAATATATATATTCTGGTCTTAAAGTGATAATTCATTACACCAAAAAATACATCTTATTGAACACAATCATGTTAGACAGCTCATGAGATATTTGCGCCGAAGAACGGGGGAGAGATGCCACAAAGCCATTGCTTTGGACCCATTGTCCAAGGCACGCTACCCGCACATGGTCATCGGTGCAACAAAGTTGATGAGGCAGCGGTGCAAAAGTTCTCGCATATTCATGGTTGGGTTGGGGAGGGGGTATATAAAGGGGTCAGGACCAAGAGGCGCTAGCGGGAGGTGTTCTCCAATCATGGATGTTTGTGTAGTGTCTGGATATATAGGGCCTCCATGATCTTAGGTTATCTATCTACATCTACTTTTCTGTATGACATGTAATATTGCCTTTGGATAGGACCTCCTCTATCTTAGTTTATTTATGGGTACATTACAAAAAGGGTTAATTATCCTTTTGCCCTCAGTGGTGTCCATGTGCTCAGTTTTGCCCTCAGATGCGAATTGTCATCAGTTTTGCCCCTAGTCCGGGCACAACAACTACGACGAGGCCAAACGGCCATATTTGAGTCCATTTCGTCCGCCGGCGTTAGTAGTTGTGGGTCCGGAGCTTACACGTGGGACCGCGTGGGCGTGGGTCCGAGCTGACATGTAGGCCCGTGCAACTAAATCCCCAAATCATTCTAGCTCACACCCATCCGCCTGCCGGCTGTCTGCGCGCCGCCGCCGCCACCACGCGCGCATGCCAAGACACCTGCCCGCCACCAGCTGCACGGCCTGCTCCGCCGCTACCTCCTCGCGCCTCGCTCCACGGCTACTGTGGACGCCCACCACCTTCTGCGACGCCACGGGTGGGCGCCCGCCACCTGCTCGATTCATGGCGCGGCCTCCTTCCGTCGCCCGGCGGGCGCTCAAGGTGGGGGCTCTGGAGCTATTTGAACTAGGAGGAAGAACCCTAGGGCGAAATGGTGAGCAGCGGCGACTCGAGTATTTGGCGAGGCAGGCATCGGGCGGAGATCCGCCGCGTCCACGCCCGGGTTCCCGAGGGTAAGTCTCGCCTCTTGTTTAGATTGAGCTTAGTTGTGCATTTGAACACTCGATTCGAGTAGGTTTTGCCCAATTAGTGTGCTGATTGCGTCTCTGTTTTTCGCGGTTAGGATGGAGTTGCGGTTTGCTTTCATGGTGCACATTAGAAGGACGGTACATGTTCGATGCAAAGGATAAGAAGAAATACCAAGGAGGTTTTGATTATCGGTTGCCAATGGCTAGTAATTGGAGTTTCAGACAATTTGGGGAGGTAATTTGTAGCCAATATCCTTGGGGTTTGCTTGATGAAGTGGTATACAAATACTATGATGGGGAAAAGAATTGGGTGACAGTTAGTAATGATGAAGAGCTAGCTACCATGTTTGTTAGGCATAAAGAGAAAGATAATTTTCATGTGAGGCTGCAAGTTGATGTGCTTGAGCAGGCATTTGGACCTAGGATGGCGGGTGCAACATCTCGGGGAGAATCAAGTCGTCGTAATGGCATCTCTAGCCAGAACAGTTCAGTTGGTGCACCTTGAAGTGGAGCCTGATGGCTACAATTCTGGGGTTGATGAAGAGAAGTTATATTCTAATGTTATTAGGAATTTACGACGGGCACCTCGGACTGAAAACCAAGATGAGGCTCACAATGCAGTCCGTGTGGATGATGACGCGATGGGTGAGGAACGAAGACCTTGCAGCTGTTGAATGGGACCCTTTGAACCCTCAAATGGAAGAAGGTACAATTTTTGCATCGATGAATGAGTGTAGAAATGCACTTGTGACATACTGCATCAAGGTAGAACGTACTTTCAAAGTTGACAAGAGCGATCAAGCACGTTCTGAGTGCACTGTCCGTGAGGGTTGTCCATGGAGGCTGCTTGCATCTAAAATGCGGAATAGCACTAATGTTCAGGTCAAAGTGAACCCTTTTAAGCACACATGCCAGGAATCAACCCTTAGGAAGGATACAATCAGTGAGAGCCAAGTCAAGATGGGTGGCGGAAGAAGTAAAAAAGTGGGTGAAAGAAAACCAGCAAGTGGGTCCAAAGGAATTGCAGAAGAACATCAAAGATAAGTTCAAGATAGATTTACCATACATGAGGTTGTTCAATGGTAAACAACATGCTATGGATTCTATTTATGGTAGCTGGAAGGAAAGTTTTCAATTGTTGTATTCATTCAAAGGTGAAGTGGAGAGGACAAGCCAGGTAGTATTGTAGATATTGATCACCACACCGTGGAGTACACATTCGGGGAGTGACAAAGACCAATGAATGCTTTAGAAGGGTTTTATCTGCTTTGAGGCTTGTCGCGGGGTTTTTGGCAGGCTGCAGGCCTTATTTGGCTATTGATGCCACTTTTCTCACGAGGAGGTTTAAAGGACAGTTGGTAGCAGCTTGTGCAGTTGATGCACATAGTTTTGTATTTCCGATTGCCTATGGTGTCTTGGAGACAGAGTCCGAGGAGAGCTGGACTTGGTTTTTGCATAATCTCCATGGCTATTGCACATCCCGATGGGTTGGTCATTCATACAGATGCTGCAAAGGTTTAGAAGTGGCCGTGGACAATGTGTTCCTGGAGTAGAGCATAGGGAATGCATCGTCACCTTGCTGCAAAATTCATGAAGAAATTCAAAGGAAAGGTGTATACCGACAATTTATGGCCAGCATCTTTGACATGCAGTGTGAAGAAGCACAACTACCACTTGAGGCAGTTATACATGAATCCCAAAGTGAAAGAATACTTGAAACACACCACTCCAAGTTATGGGCCAGAAGCCAATTCAGTGAAGTGAGCAAAGTTGACTATGTGCACAATAATCTAGCAGAGTCTTTCAACTCAACGATTCGGAAACTAAAGGGTCATTATCTAGTGGATTTGCTTGACAGGATAAGGATAGAATACATGCAGAAATTTCATTATCGTGCAGGAATAGCGAGGCAAAATTCATGGGCCACATTATCATCCTGCCGTGATGAATGAACTGAAGCGAAGACAACATGCTTGAAATGAACATGACGCTTTGCTCGGGTACCACAGCAGAGATATCATATTTGGATAAAGAGAAGAGGGAATGGAGATATCCAGTGGATTTAGAAGCTAGAACTTGCGTTGTAGGCAATGGCAGATAACTGGGTTGCCATGCATTCATGCCTTGTTTTCATCACTTTTCTCCCAGGTCCAGCAGGAACATACAGCGATATGTGCATGATTACTACTCTGTTGCAAGGTTCAAAGCCACATATGCTTATGCCTTGCCTGCTATGGAGGAAAACAACAATGGGACATGGTGGACCCTGGATTCAAGCTTTGCGCTCGATTCGAAGAGAGCAGCAGGTAGACCAAGGAAGAGTCGAATCAGACCTCGCAGCGAAGGAGCTAGACTTGGAGCGAGGAAGCGAGGTGCACAAGGTGTGGTGGGTCTGGTCATTTTGATAAGTATTGTGATAACACATAGATCCAGCGTTCGGAGAGAGTTTCGATGAAGGCTTCGATGAAAATGTTGGTCAGCAGCCGGTTGCCTCAACAGATGATGAAAATGATGGTCAACAGCCGGTTGCATCAGATGAGGATTTTGACGAGGTTCCAAATGATGATGGTCAACAGCCGCATGATTTTGACGATGATTTTGACGATGATCCAAAATATCCTCCAAATAATGATTCAAGTGAGGCTCCAAATGGTGATCCAAGTGAGGCTCTAAATGGTGATCATGGTGATCCAAGTGAGGCTCCAAATGATGATCCAAGTGAGGCTCCAAATGGTGACCAACCTTCTGTTGTTGTGAGGTATGCTAGGTATGTAAATCTTGCAAGGGTCAAATACTACTGTACATCTATCACTTGACACGATCTCATTACCGTTTATGTTTGGACCCTTTATGTTTTGCACAGCTCTATGGTAGGTTTGAAGAAGACGCGCAAGGTACCGACAACCAAGAGAAGAAGAGAAGAAACAATGAGCACAAGGTGCACGAGGAGCAAAGTGATGGCAAGAAGCTCAAGGAACAGACAGAAGCCCCAACGCTATCTATGAACAACTATGAAACATTATGAATAAGGAATGATGTTGTATTATGAAACATTTATCACTTGACATGTTGTATTTCTGTTGGATGATGTTGGACCTATGTTAGAAGTATGTTTTACATGATGTTTAAATATCTGTTGGATGATGTTTGAATGAGCACATGGTTTTCCTTTTTTGATTTTTTGTATTTTGTTTTGCTCATTTAAATTCTGGTCAAACCTAACTTTGACCAAGATTTAAACAAGTCTAAAACATCAAAATGAAAAACTAAGCCTGGATACTTCTTAGTCAATCCAAAATGAAGTTGTGGTGAGGTTTTGAAATTTTCATGAAAAATGTGCTAAAAGAGGGTCCAAAGGTAGGGTAAACGGCCTCATTTCTAAGCAAGGTTTTTTGACCTTATCTAAATCAGCCAAATAACTTTCCTACACATATATTCTATATGTACAGACTATGTGCGCTGGTTTTTCCATTTTTGATTTTTTAAATTTGTTTTGCTCATTTGAATTATGGTCAAACTTAACTTTGACCAAGATTTAAACAAGTGTAAAACATCAAAATGAAAAACTAAGCCTGGATCCTTCTTAGTCACTCCAAAATGAAGCTGTGGTGAGTTTTTGAAATTTTCATGTTCATTTCCCAAAACACTTCTCTTCACTTCATACAAGAGAGTTTGAGATACTCGAGATATCATACAATACACATGAACTTATCATTTAAATGTATGTAAAGCTTGTTTATCAACTTAAATCATTAGTATATGACATAAGAAGACTATATGCAGGTTTTTCATTTTTCTGATTTTTATTTAATTTATTATGCTCATTTGAAATCTGGTCAAACATAGCTTTGACTGCTCCAAACCCTCCCAAACCCGCTAACCCTAGCGCTGAATAAGGACCGTTCATCTAACCCTAGCGGCGATCAAGGGCCGTCGATCTAACCCTTCTAGAAGGAATCTGCGAGGGGGGGGCGATTCGAGATGCAATCTGATTGGTGGGAGATTGTTTTTTAACAAATATCGGGCGCTGGATGGACCGTTGAGCCGTCTCGTTGTCTGGGCCTGAGACCGCAGTAAATAGCCCGTCTCAGCCTTTCCAGGCCTTGCATGCATGGAGGCGGCTACGTGGGTTTGCGCATGCGCGGGAGGCGGCGACGTGCATGCATGCGAGTGAGGCGAGCGAGGCGCGCTAGGCGAGCTAGGTGGTTCAGGGCAGCGATTCACATGCACTGCCCGGTCAAATATGCATCGTTTTCGTGCAAAAATTTAAGTGTGCAAAACGTAACGGATACACACACGCGTCCGGATTAACACACACGCTTCACACACGCACCGTTCTCATCCTTTCTCTCTTCCTCTCCCACCCACAGGCCTATAAATGGGGTGCCTCTCTTCCTCTCCCACCCACAAGCCAGATCCGATCCTCTCCAACTTCAAACACCCAAGCGACCGAGCCCTCCCCAAGCGAGACCAAGTGAAGAAGATGCAGTTCAACGGGCCGACCTTCACCGTCCGCTGTGGTGCGGAGCTGCGCTACCCACCGGGCGTGCTTGTGGAGAGGGAGCTCCGTGTGTGGGCTATTTCAAGGTGGAGGGTTCCGTCGAACTCATCGCGCCTTCCTCAGAGCCGGCTATGCCCACCTCCCACGGGCTCGCCGAGGATGTTCACCCTCAACGAGGTTCGTGACCTGGCGGCGTCCTCCTACTGCTCACGGTCACCTTCACCAACCCATTTGGCCTTGAGCTCCTCGGCCAAGTCTTTTGGTGCGGCTATGAGGCCATCTTCTTCACCATCTACAACATCTACACCAACTACGGCGCATCTTCCCGCTCCAGGTCAGATGCACTCCCTTCCCTCTGACGACGAGGAGGAGATGTGAAGATGAAGACGGTGTTGAAGGAGAGCGTGCCAAGGTGGAAGAAGGAGGTCAAGATGAAGATGTTCAAGCCGGAGTCAAGCTCGTCATGTTTGGTTTTTATTTTGTTGCTTTTCTATGTCGTGTAGGTGTCGTGTCATGTTTCGTCATGTGTCCGTGAACTGTCCGTGAACTTATCTAAGTTATTGTAATGGTACGGTGTGTTCCATCTTATTATGTGTGTTAAAAAATGTCCGTGCCCAAATTTATCATTTCTTCCCTAAACAAGTCATGAAGTTCGAGAACTTGTGGTTTTCGGAGGGGGTGAGAAGCCCTCTGTTTCATTCAAACAAAAAGTCATGAACTAACATGCAAATTTATTCCCTTTAAATCCTAAACCAAGTGCCACTCTAACCCTAAACCAAGTGCCACTCTGACCAAAATCATGTGGTAGTGCAACATACATTTTCAACCTTCCAACCCTCCAAAATTTAAGTGGAAAACAAAGGAAAACCACTCTCACGCGTGTGCAAACATTCACGGTCTCACTATTTTTTTTAAATTTTTTTTACAGTCTCACTATGTATACCTTCCTTCCCTACCCATGTCAAAGTCTTGCCATCTGTCCTAGCGGTTATCAGCGCAGCCCTAAACACCACAAACCCACGCGGTCCTGGGTTCGAGTCCCCAGCCGCACCAATTTTTTGTGCATTTTCCACCCTTCATTTTTTAGACATATTATGTTTTTCTCAATGTAATGCCCTTAAAAAATGTTCATTTATTTTGGCACCTGGCATAAACCTCTACCAGAGCTGAGGCACATTTTCCATGACATTTTGGTCTTTGATTTAAATCACGGTGTATTTGAATTGGATTAATTAACAGCTCCAAAAAATTTCTAACCTTAATTGTTTGGCTCCGGAATAATTCAATTAGCTTCCACAAAAAGTTTCAGCATTATGATTTACTGCCTAAATTAAACCAGAATAGAAAACAGAAAAATACGCAAGAAAACCCCTGAATGGGCCTAATTGGATGCAGTTGGCCCATTAGTCTAGCCTGCACTTGGCTCTACGCTCTGAATTTGGCCCAAGAGCAACCTTTTTTTGGACAGAAAGGCAGAGCAGAGAGCTGCATTTCATTGATCAAAAGTTTCTGAATTCCTAATTTCTTCTATTTTTTTCCAACATATTTAAATGTTGATCACTTCTTCTCTTTTTGTTTCAACATTTAAACAACTTTAACCAACATTTAAACTAGGTGAATTTCTCAAACAATTTCAAGATTACAAATTCCTTCATAATTCATGCCTTTCCATACATTTTCAACATTACAACCAGTGCGATTACCATACCTACAAATGCCCAAAAGTATTTGCAAATGGGTATTGGTAGTGCTTGATCTTCAAGCTTCCTAACCTTCTTCTTCAACATCCTAAGCTCAATAGCTAGCTCATTGTCGGTCGTGCTTCGCCATCCATCTCTTCTTCCGGAGCTCGTGGTGTGGCCACTGCCGTTCGTGGCAGCATGCGCAACCATTCTTCATGCTCTTCTTGCAGTTCATTCATCAGAGTCTTGGCCAGAGCATCGACCCAAAGAAAGAAGCATGCCACCTGCATGAACACCAAACAGATCAACCCATTGCTCAAACATCCCGACGACGAAAATCGTGCAATTGCCCCGATTCTTACCCCATTCTCGCTGCACACGTAGAACGGACGATTCTGGTTCCTCGGTGTCGAGAAACCTTCGATCAACGCCCGCCCAAAGACCGCGGACAGGGCGACGAACGAGCATGTCCACACGCGCCCGCTCTGCATCCGCGAGGTGGCGCGGGAGCTTGAGGAAGACATGGAGCTCGGAGCCGAAGGGGATCTCAACGCCGCCGCGCCCTCCACAGCTAGCTTCCCGCCGCCGTGCGCTCTCTCTCGCCGTGGTCACCGCCGTGCTCTCTGTCGCCGTGGTCACCGCCGCTGTCGCCGCTTATATAGCACACCCGCCAGCGGCTCTCGCTCAACGGCTCTTTGCTAGGTCCCACAAGCCACGCGTGCAACGGTCTGAATAAAATTGGCCGTTTACGCGCTGGTCCCACCTGTAAGGGCTGAGTCAAAAGGTTGACTGACGGAGACGGCAGAGTTCACGGAACGAGTCGGTGCGCACGGACTAGGGGCAAAACTGAGGACAATTCGCATCTGAGGGCAAAACTGAGCACATGAACACCACTGAGGGCAAAAGGATAATTAACCCTTACAAAAAACACCACAATTGTGCAGAAGTCATCGAACACCCACCAAAATGCATGTTTTCAGGTGGTTTTTGCTGCCAAGTTGTGATGTCTTTTTGCAATTTACTCGTTATTTATCTACTTTTACTTTTTTTTGTGATGACACCTTTTTTTGTAGGAACTGTATGACACATTGACACCTTTTGTTTAGACGTATTGACTCTGTGCATCTTGCTATGTACTCCCTCCATTTTATAATTCTTGTTGTGGTTTTAGTTCAGGAGTACTCGAATCTGTGCATTCAATTAGTGCGATTGTATTAGCTTGATATATGAAAATTTCCTTATAAACAAAAAAGGCAAGTTTGGGCTAGGACAGTGTTAGCATCCGACAGCATTAAACCAGGTCATCGTCAAGTCTGCGTGTAGCGATGACATGGGCCGCGCCAGGCTCCACAGGTCGCCGTCGCTGGCCCCGATGACAGAGGGAGTGTGTAGCGTGCCACCGCCGGAGTAGGAGGTGGCGCCACCGAGCTTGTCTGCGATGTAGGACATGCCGTTCGTCGTCTCGGCCAACGCAGGGTTAGAGAGGCCGCTGAGCTCGTAGGCAGCGAGCCGGTCGAGAGCGTCCCAGTCGCCGCCGTACTCGGTCGGCGACGGGAGGAGGTCACCTGGGACCACGTGCTCGAGTGGCGGGAGCTTCATGAACTTGTCGTACAGGGTGCTGGTGCCGTTGTGGCACGCGCTGTTGATCAGGTGGTCCAACGCTGATGATGACGGGTTGGTGGGCTTGGTCTCCTCCCTGCACGATGCCGTGGATGAGCGGCCCATGTAGTTGAGGATGTGGTCGATCGCGTCGTTGCTGTGCGGCAGGTGCTGCTGCCGCTGCTGCTGCATCTGCGCCTTGCCATTGTCGCTGACCGCGGTCACCATCGACAAGCAGTTGCTCTGGCTGAGCTTCATGGCACCGGCGCTGACCAGCTTGTTGGACGCTGCGCCACGACCGCCACCGCTCTGGCCAGCTTGGTGCTGCAGGGCGATGTTCTTCTTCTTGAACACCCTACAGATGACCCACCCGTCCTCCTGTGCCGACGACGACTGGTAATCGGCCACGCCGCGGACCTGCGCATATCATATGGATAACACCGTCAATTAATTTACTATCAGATCGATCGGTCGAGAAATGGATTAGTTGCCCAACTTTACTTCTAACTTTGATCATTCCCCTCGATCGGTCACTACAGAGAGCGAAGTTAATCGACTAGGCAAGTGCACCGCAACGTGCTTAATTACATGCGATTATTTTTTTATAATATTTTACTAAGTCTCAGTCAACTAAGACTTGGTTATGTCTCAGTCGATGCTATATTCGTTAGATCTTGTGTGAAGATTCGTACAAAATTTTATTTCTAACTTTTTTTTATATACTATGTTCTTTGACTAAGACTTAGTTAAATCTTAGTCGACTGAGACCTAACCACGCTCAATTTTTTTATCATAATTAGAGTAGCTAGGATAATTATGCATGGTGTTGAATTTGCGATGGAAGGTACTCCTGCTACCGAAGCCAGCTCAAAAGGTTTTTGTCGATGGATCTCAAATATACACATGCATGCATGTACGTCCTTTATCGAGAAAAAAAAATGGATGCATGTATGCACGTAAGGTTTGTTAGCAGTTTGTCTTATGCTAGTGTCTCAGCGTGCAAAGGTCCACTACTCGGCCAGTAGCAAACTAAATTGTGAAGTAGCATCAGGAGAGCCCTCCCCTAAAGCTAAAGCTATGCACTTTAAATGCTAAACAGAAAATAATGTTAATAGCTCAGTAAATCCAGCTATCGCGTTAAATTTGAAGTCATTCAGTTAGCGACACTAAGCCACTGCAACAAGAGGAAGGATGCAAGCTAATTCTACAAATTCATCCATCTACATTATTCTACCTTCTTGTGATACATCCCTTTTTATCGATTTTGATGACGAGTATTTTCGGACGGAGGGAGTATGATCTATTGATGTAATGCTTGGTTAATGAGTTAGGATACTTTATCAGTGCTCCATATTTTTATGTCGGAAAAAATTGTGTATGTCAAGTATATGTGATATTCATATATGATATCTGATTGTGTTCTTATTTTTAAAATTTTCATGATTAAAAGGAAGATTAAATCGGACTTATCTCTATAATTTTTCACTGCTATTTAAATTTTAATTTAACAAATACTGAGCCCACTACCCAGTGGCCAGTGCATGCAGTCGCAACGTACAAATATTGATCGCACACATGCACCACTCGCGAGCTATTTCCATCCCTGTCTGCCACCGTGCATGCAGTCGCAACGTACTATAGTATAGTGTGAACTGGAAGTACTTGGTACAGTAGACGTACCGGGGATGAGATGCCGGAGTAGTAGGAACTTGCGTCGCCGGCAGCAAAGACGGGGCTAGTCGCAGCGGCGACGGCGTCGTCAAGGCGGTACTCGTGCATGATCCAATCAGACTTGTGGCCATGTGGGGCACGGCCCTTGTAGAAGACGAGCGTCTTGCGCATGCCGATGCGGCCGGAGCCGGCGGCGGAGTAGATGGCCTTGTCCCGGCCTGTGGCCTTCCAGAACCCGGCTGCGGTGGCGCGGTTGGTGCGCGTCCCCGTTGGGTACTTCTTGTCCTTGTGGCTGAAGAGGTACCAATCGTTCTGCGGGCCGGTTCCGATCCGGCAGCGCTCTGCATGCGTTTTCCATGGCCAATATAGTTCACCAATGAACCCATGAGTACGTACTTGCAAGCTAGCATTGTGCAACGGGAGTGTAGGATCGAGCATCGAAGCAAGGAACTCATGCACTTACCTTGGATGTCCCATGGCTCGAGCTTGTTGAGGTCGACGTCTGGGATGACATCGAGGTCGATGCGCTGCGAGGCCACCTTCTTGGCGAGGTAGTAGGTGAGCAGCTCCTCCTCCGTGGGGTGGAACCGGAACCCCGGCGGCACCACCGACTGCCCATTCACAGAGATGCTCATGGTCGACGGGTGAATCTCTCTCTCTCTCTCACACACAGCGATCACTAGTGGATAGATAAAGAAGACACTACTGTAGCTGGAGTGAAATGATCCACCTAACTACACCCTGCAGCTAGCAACAATTGAGGGTAGGGAAGACGATGAGTGTCGACTCGAGGGGAATGAAGTTGTTGCCGGTGATGGGGTGCAAGGAAACAATAGCAACGAATGGGGGGTGGTTATATATAGCTGCTGCCAAGCTAGCTAGCCTTGTAATGGGATTTGTTACGTTCGTTCGAGAGGACAAGTGCCACCAACCTTGAGAAAGGACACGTGACCTTAAAAATCTCCACGAAAACCACACCCCAAACCGAACTGATCCCCTCCATCGCCGGGAGGAAGAAGTGTCACCGCCATCGCCGGGTAAATCATGAGGCACCACAGCATGGCCAGCATAACCACCACGCCAACAGAACAGCACCAGCAGCACCGTCGATCAGCAAGACAGCAACAGCAACGGTCGATCAATGTGTCTATGCCAGCCGTTTCTCTCTTTTCGTTCATGTTCACGGTTGACGCTGTCATAAATTAAGAGGAAATTAAGCAGCAGAAAGTAGAAGATGTGCGTGTACCAGCCGTTTCTCTCTTTTATTTCATGTTCACGCGTGACGTTGTCATAAATTACAAGAGGAAATCAAGTTCCACAAGGTAGTAAAAGTTGCATTGCTCAATTTTAGTTGGAGGATAGGAGCAGTACTAGATCGCGAACTTTGCCAGCCGAAGATCCATCGAGGTTAGCTATTGGAGGGGAGAAAGCCCAAGCAATTAATGGAACAGCTTTCTTGACTTCTCTGGTAAACCGATAAAGAAAGGAGTGCATATGCTTGGATGTTGATTCTGCAGCTGAGTTGTAGGGTTCGGCCCTGCTGTGCATATCTGTCACCTGCTTTTCCCCCTACAGGAGCTAAAAGCCAGGATGGAGACTAGAAATTGATAGAAATAATTGCCTTTGAAAATTATGGATAGCATAAGTCGACACAGGAGAACAATGGATGTGGACTTCGATATTTCAAGATATACTACAATTGTGCTAGGAGTACCTACTTCACTGACCAAAGTAAATTCAAACATATGTTTAAAAAAATCTGAAAAAAATTGTAGATGTTTGTGTTAGTGTCACAAGCATGATTGACAAAATTTCATGCGAAACGGAGCAGCAGTGTTTCGTCGGTGAGAAAACCAAAATTGGGGTGACAATTGGTTTTCATTTTTATTTTATTTTTGCACAGGCCAAAATGCTTAACATTTTTGTCTCAAAATTTCCAGGTATCATTTGGATTGGACTAAGATCGCATAAAAAAATCTTGATTTCTTTGACATTTGCAAAATTATTTTTGGGAGCTAAATTTAATTTCCGGTTTTGTACCATATATATATTCCACTTGGAACCACATTTGACCAATTGATGAGGTGTCCCTAACAAAATTGCTAGCACAACTTGTCCAGGACACGACGCGCTGAACAGATGTGCAGGTGGAGGACATAGTACTCGTATGCTTTTTATATTCCTGCGCCTTTCATATCACGTGTTCCAAATAGCTGGGCTAGCTGCGCGCGCGGTGATTAACCGTTGCACGTACACACGGCATGCACATACATGAGCACCGAACAGTGCATGCACGAATGGGCGCACGTTGTTTCCGCGGCCGCATGGCGCCCGCCCCCGCCCCCGCCCCAGGGATAAGTCGTCGGCGAGGCCGGCCTATCTTCTCCGTGCTGCAAGCCCCGCGATAGCCCCAAGTGGATCGTGCACACACATGCATGGTCGCCGCATGCCCCGTCGTGGCGACCGGCCGGCCGTGCATGCATGCCCCCCGCGCTCCAGCGCGCGAGCGTCGACAGGACGCACGTACGATCCGTGCCCGCGGAGACTGCCGAGCGCCCGCGGCCACGGTGGCGAACGCGCACTGCACTGCCTTGCCGGCACGGTGGGTGGCTGACGCGGCAAGCCCGTCGTACGTAGGTCTTTTCCGTGCGAGCTACTCCTATGGGACCGGGCCTCATAGTCTCCCTCGTGGGCCCCTCTTCAGATTTTGACACGTCATCGGTGGCACACATCTTAAAGCGAGCCTAATTTACGTACATCAGATTAGGTACTGCAGTATTCGTACGGTACAGTATCAACCAGATCGATATTTTCCATCTAAGGAAACAGAACACCGCGATCATCTCGCCGGTTCTCCGCTGCACCCGACGCCGACGCCATCGCCACCTATCCCCCATGGCGACCGCTCCATGCGCCGGTGACGACGACCCTCACGGAAACGGAGGCGCCGCCGTGAGCTCTCCCTGCGCCGGTGACGCCGACGTGCTCGTCGTCCCTCGCGGAACCAACAGCAACAGCCACATGATGGTGTCCACCGTCTCCACCACAAACCTGCCAGCACGGCAACGCCGGCGTCGGCGGCAAGCCAGCCATCTCCCCGTGGCGACCTTGCAGATTCATGTCATTCTGACATTCAGAGATGTGAACATTTAGAGTTGTAAATGTTCAGAGATCGTTAGACAAAAACATTCAAAGTTCTGCGATCACAGTATCTATGTATTGTGATTATAAACATTCAGATATTTTACCACATTAAAATTGATGTTGAGCTTCTTCAAAATTCTGTCAATGATATGTGACATCTTAAGACCGAATGCTGACATTGGCCAAACAATTGGAATCCGAACGACAACTTTCTGATATTTATTTATACATGATAAACTTTGGGTTCGTTGAGAGAGTTATCTATCAGTACATGCTGTTGTAAGTTTCAGACCTTCTGTTGGTGATGGACCTTTAATAGAAACGAGATTACAGCCGACGCTGTATTGTGTAACACAGTAGCTAGAGCAGAAATGAAAGCTAATTGTGATGTCGACCAGGACCAAGAGCTGAAATGAAAAGTATAGCGGTGATTCTGATCAGGATCATCAGTCTAGATAGCTCTACTACATTCATAAGTGCATTGGGAAAGAAATGGGTGGGGAAAATAAAGACTGATGAATGAATACAAATCAAAGTCGGGCAAAAATAAATGGTATTCAATTGTGAAAAATCTGATAATTAATTGGCGAAAATAATCTCACTCATGAGAGTGCAGCATTACATTTATTATTTCTGTCTCACACGAACTCTATATATTGGTCTCTGTCGACAAGAAATAAAATATACTGCTGCTGCTGCTACCCTACTTCTTTGATGCGTAAGGAAGGGTTTACTTCATCAAAAATCTAATCTTCTTGAAGTGTGCCTCATCCTCATATTTCATAGGTATCACCATGTAAGTTTTGACTGTCCCCACGGTGGATACTAACTGACACCTGGCAGAAATTTGCTGCTTGAACTGCTCCTCAAATTCAGAATAAAGGCTTCTTGTATACGATTCGGCAGCAGTCTTCAACATAGGTAAGTTTCTAATGCAGGTGACCGGTTTAGACTGACGTGATCTATAGTCCTCGTCGAGTTCATTTTCCCGAAGGATAGCGGCACACTTATCATATTCTACCAGGAGTTCTGAAAGGCAGAGTCTCTTACGAAATCTTTTCTTAAACACATTGTTCATACCTTTGCTCCTTTGAGTTGAAGTCGTGTTGGCGCAAAAGGAATCACGGCGGTAGACAGTAGCCCACTTCTCACGCAGATCATATAGTTGTTGTAACCATGTGTTATTCTGAAGGTTGTAAGCAGTCAACAATTCTTGCCACTTCATTTCAAAGTATGCCGTTGGTTCCGCGAGGGACGATGAGCACGTTGGCGTCACCGGCGCAGGGAGAGCTCACGGCGGCGCCTCCGTTTCCTTGAGGGTCGTCGTCACCGGCGCATGGAGCGGTCGCCATGGGGGATAGGTGGCGATGGCGTCGGCGTCGGGTACAGCGGAGAACCGGCGAGATGATCGCGGTGTTATGTTTTCTTAGATGGAAAATATCGATCTGATTGATACTGTATCATACGAATACTGCAGTACCTAGTCTGATGTATGTATCAACTAATTAGGAAATTAGGCTTGTTTTAAGATGTGTGCCACCGATGACGTGTCAAAATCTGAAGAGGGCCCCAAAAGGGAGACTATGAGGCCCCGTCCCATAGGATTTTCTTCCTGCGAGCTAGCGCTTTCCCATTGGCAACCTTTGCCGACCGATCACGTGGTTCCCCTAAGACAACACGTACCCCCTAAAAAAACACAACACGTACGGTTATTACAGGGGCAGGCAGAGGAACTCTTCTGTTTTGTGTGTTCTTCACTACCCCGTTGCATGTCTCTCTCCGTTACGTACGTACTGCAGCGATTCGGCATCATGTCTTCTGGCTTCCTGGAGATGCCTTTCCTGCAGGGACATGCACGTACGCATCCTACCTCTCTCTTAGCTAGCTACTACTGGCCTCAGCTAATGTGCATGATGATGCATGCACCTAGCTAATTAATCAGGCTGTCATGGACTCATGGCTGTACGGCCGATGGTAATCGCGAGCTGTGTGTCGAGCCGTTAATGGCGAAAGTACCATTCTACACCCAGGAGCAAATGCTCCTGGTGTGAACAGCAAAATCAAAAAAATTCAAAAAAAATTCAAAAAATTCTGAATTTTTTTGGTGACATACTTTCACAAGTGTTTCTTGTGCATAAAAATTTTCATCACGAAATCATATCCGTAGAAGTCGTGCCGAAAAAAACAAAATCAGATACGCAAAATGCTTTTGTAAGTAACATTTTCAGAGCATCGATTTTGTTTTTTTTACCACACCTTTCACCAATGTGATTCCGCGACGAAATTTTACGTGCACAACAAACATTTGTATAAGTATGCCACAAAAAAAATTCAGAATTTTTTAAATTTTTTTATTTTTTTATTCTACTGTTCACACCAGGAGCATTTGCTTCTGAGTGTAGAAACTCCACGTCCCGTTGGCCACTCTCTTTCCTTTCTTTTCCTTTTATGATACTCCCTACCAGGTCAGTGTCTGTGTCTCGGTGCTGCTGCTGCTGCTGCAGCAGCAGCAGTAGTCACCGTACGTACCAAACGATGAGTTAAATTAATCAAGAATGGAAGCGAGTAGTGGCCAACGACGGCATACAGACCGATGGATGGATGGATGGATATATGGACTCGACGGACGACGTGCAGCTTGTGATATCTAATCTAAACTAATCCGACCCAACCCGAGCGTGTCGACCTGCAACACGTTCGCTCAGCCCCATGAATGAACTATATGATGGGCGTTGCGTATGGACGTGATGATGAGTTTTACCGGCAATGATCGATTGTTTTGAATGACGGGAAGTTCCTCATCTCTTTTACCAGAAAAGTGCCACATCCGCCGGGTGCATTTCTGCTCGTCTATCGTGGCGACGCGGAAAGACAAGAATTTTCGACACGGATGGGATGGGTGGCTGGACGATCATTGGCTCTATATGTAGTCGGCACGCCTCGGTGCATGGCAGGAAACTAATGGATGCTCAGTGTCAGTGGCCCATTTAAAGACGCTGATTTTCATTTTCGCACCATGCATGCATCTACTATGTAGTTGCGTTGCTTAAAATGAAAATATATACTCCATCCGTTTCAAAATAGATGATCCAAAAATTAATACAAAGTTGAATCATCTATTTTGAAACGTAAGAAGTAGCATCGAACGACTGTGTACTGTTTGCGTTACCTATTTGTCCCCTCATTCACCGAAAGTGAAAAAAAAAAGAGGCGAAAACAAAGAGGAAATGATGTCAAAATTAGCGTGGCAGATCTAGCGACGGTAGCACCGGACGGGGAGGCATACGACGCATGCGATGCTAGCTGGACCCAAAAGAAACACAGCAAGTCCATCATCCGATAGACAGATTCCGCACTACTAGCAACGCTGCTAGCGACTAAACACGCGCTTTATCTCGATCGCCGGACGCCGGCCGGCTATGTCTGTCAGCACCTAGCACGCCCTACCCACGGCGCATGGGAAGGAGAGGGAATATTTCTTTGCCCCCTTTTCTCCTTTGGCAACATCAATGACATGCGCGGGATTTAGCTTTGTCTCCTCCGTCGCCGTCGTGGCCGTGGTGCGTGTCCAAGTGTCCATGGGCACACATACACTTGGACCTTCTAGACGCCAGAGCCAACAACAGTCTAGCCATTTTTCTCTTTGTTGTTGTTTGTTTCTTTTGTTGTCGTTACTGCTACACATGAGCTAGCTAGCTAGGCAGCTGCTTGCTGTGGAATGTTCACTTGCTCAATGAGAGTGAGTGAGCTTGCGTTGGCTCTGCTAGGTAGCTAGTGCGGGCACCGTTAAAACTGAATTATCAGGTATGATGGTCTCTCGCCTTCAACGGGCTCGCTCTTTGATTAGTGGAGGGTGTGCACACTTCTTCCATGGGGCAATCATAGCTGCCCATCTCCCTCCTCTAATGGAGTGATATATGCTAACTTTGTTTATCTCGTTAATGAGTTTCTCTACTATGAGATTGTAATCCAACTGTTTTTTAATCTCACCCTCGCCCCCAACTCTCAACCTTTGTAAATGTACTCTATCTTATAATGAAATGGTTCAGGCCAGCATAAGCCCGCCATAGCACTGTCAAAAAATGAGCTTCTAACCCTGCAAAAAAAAAAAAAGCTTCTCTACGGGGTAATCACGCATGGGAATACTACTGGTCCTGACTAACTGATGGATATGGATAGTACGTAGTGGTAGTGTACTGATTTGGTAGGGAGATAAGTGATCATGTGCTACGTGCATGGTGTCAGCGCGTGTGCGGATTGTGGTCATGCAAAGCACAGGCATGATGACCGAATCAGCGGTGAGTGTTGTCGTTGGCCAGTGTGCGAGTGAGTGGGTGAGTGGGCAGGCTCAACCATCATCGATATCCATGTCAAACCAGCCACCATGGCTTTGCAGAGGTACACGATGTGTTCCTGAAAATTCTTTCGTTTCTCTCCTTCCATAGCATCTACCATATGAGGGCCATGACCGATCTCCACGACTTCGCCGTCTCCTTGTTCATACCCTGAGAAGAGCGTTGCCACTTGTCAAGCGCCGTTGCTGTCCCTTAATTCCTTCCGCTTCCTTTCTTGCTAGCTGGTCCTCTGGAAAGAGGAAAGAGAAAGAAAATTCACATCTTTTTGGGCGATGATGAACAACAAGAATGTCTGCGTATGTGGTTTCTCACTTTCTCTTTTATTTTGTTTTCCTTATTACGTGTAGGGCATGGATTGATCGTGTGATGATGTAAGTGGACACCAAGTCAGCCATGGAATATAGTAGTAGTTTGGTATTATGGATGGATGGATGCCTTGCTTGGTTTTTAATTAACTTTGCATGCATGGAGCCGGCCGTGCGTGGCGGCTCCAAAGCCGTAGGAATTTGCTTTTGTACATTCATTCATAACTTAGAGCAGAACAAATATCTAGTCCACATCAAAGATATCATGTCATTGTCATTTGTCATGCAACAAAGTCCATATATACTTTCCAGGTGGCAGATTTTCCATTCTCTAGTTGATAGTTAATTAGGTAACTGAAATCGGGTGAGCAGAAAGAAAGCATGTTAATAGTTCACCACTTACAACATTCCGTAGGGTACTTCATTTTTAAAAATTCGAATGGGGCCTTTTCATTGTTTTCTTTAACTAAAAGAGCAGCAGCAGAGCCTCCTACCCCCAATTGTTCGTGGAAAAAAAGGCATGTTGAGGCATAATTTGTGCAAAATGCTTTGCTTCCCAATGACCCAAGCCCAACCTTCTTCGGTGATTTTTCCACCAACACAGAGGCATGGGTGATTTTTAGTTGAAGGCCCTTTCTTTTCAGATTTTGCAATGCGCGAGAATCACAACTAATGGAGGCTATCATTTTGTGGCGACGCCTGGATGGCATGTAAAACCATCCCAATGGTATGCCACATAGCCAACTGATCCATGCCTAGTAAATAGGTTAGCGTCGCGGCCCATATTCTATTGAAATATCAAGATTCAAAGAGCATGTAGGAAGCAATCTCGGGAGTGTCTTTGCGGAGCTAGCATAATGATTGGTGAGGCTATCCTCTTGTCACAAGTCGGTCCGACGCCCAAAGACGATTTCAAAGGGCAAGCCATGCGAATATCTTGCATTTAGGAGGCGCCCAATCCTCTGGGGTTACTTCATTCGAGTTGCTTGGCTTGAGATGATGTGTACTTTACACCTATATCGAGCATACAAATAGAAAGTGTCTCACCCCTAAAATCGTCCGGTTCCATGTGTTGATTTCCATCCATGATAGATTGTACTCCCTCCGTTTTTATTTACTCTGCATATTAGAGTTGACCGAAGTCAAACTTCGTAAAGTTTGACCAAGTTTATAGAAAAAAATATAAACATTTACGGTAACAAATCTATATGATGTGAAAGTACATTCAATAATAAAATCTAATAGTATTGATTTGTTATTATATGTCTTAATATTTTTGTTTATAAACTTGGTCAAATTTTATAAAGCTTGACTTTGACCAAAGCTAATATGCGGACTAAATAAAAACGGAGGGAGTAGTACTCATTACGTAATTGTAAATTGATGAGCACACAACTCTGTTAGTTGACCTTTTAAACTATTATGTCGGTCATGTACTTCAATTTTTAGAATTGAAACAAGGCAGAGCTTTGCCTTTTCATTGATTAACAAGAAGGAAACATGTTGGCCAGATCTAAAGTAAAATGAGCTCAAACCACAGAAGGACAATGAGCCAAGCTCAACCTTCCTCCCTGATGTTTACGCCGGCACAGAGGGCACTAATGATTCGTAGTCGAAGGCCTTAGTGTTCATTTCTTGCGAGATTTTCCAGCGCACGAGAATTGCAACGGATCGGGGAGTGGCCTTTTGTGTGGACTCCTCGGTGGCACAAAAAACTGCCTAATGCTGCGCCACATCGGCAACTGATTCATACATGCAAATAGGTTGATATCACGGCCTACATTCTCCTGGAACATCTGACATTCGAAGAGCGTGTGAGAAGCAATTTCGAGAGCAGCTTTTGTAGAGCTGGAATAAAGGATTGGTGGGGGCTCCAGCTGACTTCGTGCTTTATGTTGGAAATACTGTAATATGTCATGTGTAACGTATGTGGTAGCCTTGAGCTTCACGTATAGGATTAGGAGAGTAGTTAGAGGATCCTTTTATCTTTCTATCCTTTCTTCTCTTTCTCTCTCGTGTAATCCTTTTCCACGGTTGGAGATCTCAACCGCACCATATACTCCTACGAGACTAATCCTCTCGTCACGATCAATATATACCTCGCGGGCTCTCTGTATGAGAGTTGAGACGCTTTACCAATTCTAACATGGTATTCAGAGCCATCTTCTTCATCCACATCTAGCTCTCCACCAGATTAAACCTAGCCGCCATCAAAAACCTCCTTCAGATCAGAACCTAGCACCATGTCTTCTTCCTCCAGTTCGGCTTCTTTCTCTAGCTCGAACAACACAATCTCCGAACCTCTTAGCCGCACCAACTACATCCTATGGCATGCCCAGGCTCGCTCTCAGATCATGGGAGCCGGTCTCTATGGGTATCTTGACCAAACAATTCCTGAACCTACCAAAACAATCTCGTGCAAAAACTCTGAAGGAAAGGAATAGATTGTTCCAAATCCCGCCTACACCCCTTGGTTAATCCAAGACCAGCAGATCGTAGCCTACCTGCCGAGAAATCTCTCCAAATAAATCCTAGTTCAGGTTGCCTCGATGGAGACATCGCATGCGATCTGGACATCCCTTGCAAACATGTTCACAGCCGAATCCGCATCCCGTGTGAATAACCTCAGAATCTCTCTGACCAATGCTCACAAAGGTTCCCAATCTGCTGCTGCTTATTTTGGTCATATGAGGTCTCTTTCGGATGAACTTGCAGCTGCAGGAAGGCCTATCGGAGAACCGGAGCTACTGTCCTTCATCATCGCGGGGCTGGACATGGATTACCATCCCATCATCTCGGCCCTGGATGTCCGCGTCGAGCCCGTCTCCATTGATGAGTTGTTCGCCATGGTGGCGAACTTTGACCAGTGGGTCGAGCTTTTCCATGGCTCAGGTGCGGGCGGCTTCAAATCCTCAGTCAACATGGCTGCGAGGAATCGCGGCGGCGGCGACAAAAACAACTACCGAGGCTCTCCCAAACCCACTAATGGTGGTGGTGGCGGGTATCGCGGTGGTGGTGGCGGCAACAACGGCGGCGGCGGCTACAACAACCCCAACTACAACAAAGGCGGCAATGGTGGTGGTCCTATCTACCACAACAACGGTGGCCGCGGTCACCACTACAACAACAACGATCAAGGGCGTCCCTTCTACAACAACAACCAGGGGCGCCAAGGTGGCTACGGCGGTGGCTACCGTGGTGGCTATGGCGGCGGCAACAACTTCCAAGGATATGATGAGTATGAGGGCAAATGTCAAATTTGTAAAAAAAAACTAATCACATAGCAAAAGATTGTCTTTGGCGCTATGAAGAAAATTCGCAGAAGAAGAAAGTTGCAGCCGCCGCAGATGTGTCCTATGGTGTGGACACGAATTGGTATGCCGATACCGGTGCTACTGAACACCTCACTCCCGACATGGAAAGGTTGACCATGCAAGAGGAGTACCACGGCCATGATCAAATCAACACTGCAGCAAACGGTCAAGGTATGATGATAACTCACGTTGGTCAACCTACTATTAAAACCCCTCATAGCGATATTCGTCTCAATGATGTCCTACTTGTTCCACATGCATCAAAAAGTCTTGCTTCTGTTCATAAAATCACTCTTGATAATGGGGTCTTCATAGAGTTTCATCCGTTTTTCTTTTTGATCAAGGATCAGGCAACACGGAAGGTTCTTTATCGCGGTAGATGCGTGGATGGTCTCTACCCGTTGATTCCTACACTTTGCAAGTTCAATAAACAAGCCTTTGGAGCCATTAGAGTTTCTTCAGAAAGGTGGCACAATCGCTTAGGCCACCCATCTTTTTCCATTGTTTATCAAATTCTTAGCAAGAATAAACTCCCATTTGTTGGTGAGCGAAATTGTGAAACTATTTGTGATTCATGTCAGCGTGCAAAAAGTCATCAATTACCATATTCTATTTCTACTAGTGTGTCTGTTAAACCCTTGCAATTGATCTTTTCTGACGTGTGGGGTCCAGCACCCTCTTCCGTTGGTAGACACACTTATTGTGTGAGCTTTATTGATGACTACAGTAAATTCACGTGGATTTATCTCCTTAAGAAACGTTCCGATGTCTTTCAAGTTCTCCATAACTTTCAAGCTCTAGTCGAGAGAAAATTTGATTGTAAAATCATTGCCATGCAATCAGACTGGGGTGGTGAGTACGAGAAACTAAACTCGTTTTTCCAAAAGATAGGCATCTCTCACCACGTCTCTTGCCCACATGCTCACCAACAAAACGGTAGTGCTGTACGCAAGCATCGCCATATTGTTGAAGTAGGTCTTGCATTACTTGCTGCTGCTTCCATGCCACTAAAGTTTTGGGATGAAGCCTTCTTGACTGTTGTTCACCTCATTAATATCTTGCCCAGTGGTGTCATTAACAATGAAACACCCACAGAACGTCTTCTTCATCTCAAACCAGACTACGCTCCTCTTCGTGTCTTCGGTTGTGCGTGTTGGCCAAATCTCCGTCCATACAACAATCAAAAACTTATGTTTCGCTCCAAGCAGTGTGTTTTTATTGGCTATAGCGCTCAACATAAAGGAGTTAAGTGTCTCGATGTAGCTACTGGCCGAGTCTACATCTCTAGAGATGTTGTTTTTGATGAGACTCTTTTTCCTTTTGAGAAACTTCATCCCAATGCCGGTGCCCTTCTTCGTCAAGAAATCCTTCTCTTACCACCATCTCTTTCTGGCCTTGATCATGAGGGTGCTAATAGTAGTTCTGACCTATTTGTGACTAATCATCATACCATGGCTGAGTCTACTGCTGCAGGAACAATTATTCCCGGTGAAAACAGAGTACAAAATGCTGAAACAGGTGGTCATTTTATGTGCCCCCCTCCAGGAGACAACGCAACCCGAGGAGGATCCGCCTCGGGATCAACTCCGCTGCAGACGGCAGCGCGCCCAGTCTTGGGATCCGCCTCTGGCGCTGATTCTGTCGGGCCCGCCTGTGGCCCCTTTGGTGTTGATTCCGCTGGGCACACGCCTCCTCCTGCCGACGCCAGCGGCGATAGCGACGTTGCCTCACCGCGCCAATCCCCGGGTGACACGGGGCGCACCTGCCACGGGCGGACGCGGTCACCTGCCTCGACCGGGCCCACCACGGTCTCCCCTGCCTCGCCTGCCTCGACCGGGCCCGCCCCAGTCTCCCCTGCGCGCTCGCCTGGTTGGGTCGCCCTGCCTGCCTCTGCCTCGGGATTGGGTGCGGCTGCTCCTGGCGCCGAATCTGCTGGGGGATCAGCATCCGCTGATACGGCTGATCTTGCTGGATCTTCTGCGTCGGATCCCTCCGTGGTCATTCCTACAGAACCACACACACGCCTACAAAAGGGAGTTTCTGCCCGAATTAATTACAAAAACTTCTCCAAAGATGGATTATCTTGCATGGCAGGTGAACCTAAAAATCTAATGGATGCACTTGGTGATGATAGGTGGAAAACAGCTATGAATGACGAATTTGTGGCTTTACAGAGGAATAAAACTTGGCACTTGGTTCCTCCTCAACAAGGCAGAAACCTCATTGACTGCAAATGGGTATATCGTATTAAAAAGAAGTCAGATGGCACCATAGATCGTTACAAGGCCAGATTTGTGGCGAAAGGTTTCAAGCAAAGGTATGGGCTAGATTATGAGGATACTTTTAGTCCTGTCGCTAAAGCTGCAACCATCCATCTTGTGCTATCAATTGCTATTTCTAGGGGGTGGATCCTCCGACAGCAAGATGTGCAGAATGCGTTTCTGCATGGCGTTCTGGAAGAAGATGTGTATATGAAACAACCTCCTGGGTTTGAGGACAAAAACAAGCCGTTCCATATATGCAAACTTGATAAAGCGTTGTATGGTCTGAAGCAATCCCCGAGAGCATGGTACTCAAGACTCAGTATGAAGCTTCAGGCACTTGGGTTTGCTCCTTCAAAATCTGACACCTCGCTATTTATCTTTACCAAGCCACAAGTATCCATGTTTGTTCTCATATACGTTGATGATATAATTGTTACTAGCTCCTCCAATGATTCCGTGGCAAAGTTGCTTAAGAGTTTGGGTTCTGAGTTTGCTCTCAAGGATTTGGGAGATTTGCATTTCTTTTTGGGTATTGAGGTCCAGAAAAATGGTGATAGCCTTCATCTATCTCAAGCTAAATATGCAACTGAGTTGTTAAGCAGAATTGGTATGCAAAACTGTAAATCATCAGCAACACCATTATCCAGTTCGGAACCTTTATCTTTGACAACAGGAGAACTTCTGGATAGGGAGGATATTACTAGTTACAGAAGCATTGTTGGTGGTCTTCAGTACTTGACTCTCACACGACCTGATATTTCCTTTGCAGTTGACAAAGTTTGTCAATTTCTTCATGCACCAACCACGGCACATTGGACAGCAGCTAAGAGAATTTTGAGGTATGTGAAGAATACAATGATTGTTGGTCTCACATTTAGAAAATCATCATCTACTCTTATAAGTGCATTTTCCGATGCGGATTGGGCTGGTTGCTTGGATGATAGGAGATCTACTGGTGGGTTTGCCATTTTCTATGGACCTAATTTAATTTCTTGTTGTGCATAGAAACAAGCAACTGTGTCTAGGTCGAGTAGTGAAGTAGAGTATAAAGCATTAGCCAATGCCACAGCAGAAGTCATTTGGGTTCAATCTATGTTGAAAGAACTTGGCATTTCAGAAGTTCATCCTCCATGTGTGTGGTGTGATAACCTTGGTGCAACATATTTATCTGCTAATCCAGTTTTCCATGCCAGGACTAAGCATATCGAGATAGATTATCACTTTGTCAGAGAACGAGTTGCAAATAACCTTGGTGCAACAGTTAGAGGTCAGATTTATTCCCTCAAAGGATCAGCTTGCAGATGGTTTTACAAAGGCGTTACCCACAAAAGGTTTTGAAGAATTTTGACGTAATCTCAACTTAGTATCGTTGTGATTAAGGGGGAGTGTTGGAAATACTGTAATATGTCATGTGTAACGTACGTGGTAGCCTTGAGCTTCATGTATAGGATTAGGAGAGTAGTTAGAGGATCCTTTTATCTTTCTATCATTTCTTCTCTTTCTCTCTCGTTTAATCCTTGTCCACGGTTGTAGATCTCAACCGCACCATGTACTCCTACGAGACTAATCCTCTCGTCACAATCAATATATACCTCGCGGGCTCTCTGTATGAGAATTGAGACGCTTTACCAATTCTAACACTTTAGAATCATCTTTGGACGGCGGACCGCCTTGTGACCCTGGAGGATATATTCATCTCAAGTCCAGTAGAGGTGTAAAGACGATTCTAAAGACCAAAGATACCCGGCATGCATGACTCTTTGGTGAAAGACGATTCTAAAGCACAAAATCAGGTGAATATCCTCCAGGGTGTACTTGATCCGATCGGTAGCATTGTAAAGAGCAGTGTCCGGCCCCGCCCCTCTCAAATAGCTCCATTCCATGTGATGATTTCCATCCTCAATATTGCTCTCGTCGTACTAGCCGTTTGACCAGCTCAGCTTGCTCCCATTTTCTTTCCCAAACAAAAAGGATTAAATCATCCATGTACTTTGCTTAACCAAATTAATCACAGCAGCATATACAATACTCATGTATATACATTACAACAGCAGCAGCAACAACGACAAGAACCGAAAGAAACAAAGCACAAGCATGATGGAGTTGGCTTTAAACTATCAGATCTATTTTACTTAGATGGCATGATCCAGTTATGACTTATGACAAAGTTTTGGCATCAGGATGGCATCATGCAGATGCATGGGCCGGCGTGGCCTAGGAGACATCATCATCATGCGCGCGCTAACGGCCGAACTCGTGCATGGCAAAGGCGCCACGCACAATCAAAAGGCAAAGGCCAAGGATTCCCCCTCCACCATGCATGACCCCCTTGGCCTGCTGCAGCTTTGCAGAGTGATTCATCTCCAAGACCACCACCACTGCGTTGATCATCACGGCGGCCAGCACCCGGCGCCTGTCCACGTACTACTACTGCTCCTCCATGCCATGCACCGTCCACAGCCGCCGTCGCCACTACGTATGGTATGTTGCCGCATTATATACGTTAGCAGCACCTAACACCCCACCACGATCGCAAGGACAGTCCTAGGAACTCTAGGTAGCGCGTGGGCGAGGCCTCGCACTAGCACTAGCTCTGTTCCTGGAATGATTGAGTTGTGTTTGAGCTGATAGTGGGAGTAGATAATCAGAGCCTTCTTCAGCACTTGCACACATCAAATCTTAACTGTAAAAGGACAAGCTGTATGAGTAAATCCACTTCTTTCTGGAAGACAAAAAATGGTCTGTTGGT
The DNA here is from genome assembly GCA_021605205.1 of Aegilops longissima. Taxonomy (NCBI): domain Eukaryota; kingdom Viridiplantae; phylum Streptophyta; class Magnoliopsida; order Poales; family Poaceae; genus Aegilops; species Aegilops longissima. Next base: position 38,399,075 of record CM038682.1, on the reverse strand, counting down.
GTACCATCCTCGACGCCTTGTCCTGATTCCTGAACAGAGGAAGCAATTTCCCAGAAAAAACAAAATCAGAAAGACAAAAAAGCAAAGAGCAACTGTTCGAACAGTCAATTCTCTGGTCCTGCCTGGCTATTTGGGAGGACCATCCTACCATTCTGGACTCACCCGCACCAAACGACCGGCGCCACTATACCAAATCAGAGCAGCGACCCGTCGAAAACAAAATGTATGAGCAGCAAGATTGCGTGCCATGTGGCGACGGTCTCCATCCGACGCAAACAAGACATATAGGCGGTCGCCCCTGAGCTAGCAAACATTTTTCATAACCTGGAAGAGGCTTCAGTTCGAGCCTTGTCTGCAGTATCCGTGTGGACCGTGCCGGGTTTAGTAGGTCAGGTGTAGCTTCAGCTCAGCTGTATGGTAATCAAGAATTGGCCTGAAGCCTCTTGCGTGCAGGCAACCTGAAAGCAGACGGGTGCATTTGACAAAGGAAAACTGACCAACAGTGAGAAAAATATGTTATCTATGTTTGGTGATGCGCTATGGCTAAACTACTTACTCGGTAACACCTGATGTGGCGTGTAGAAACCCTCTCTGCTGGTGGCTTTTTATCCATAATGGATTTACCTGGACCAATACATGAGATTCTTATGCTATTTGGGGGATTTGTTCTTCTACTAGGGGGTCTAGGAGTAGTATTACTTACCAACCCCATTTATTCTGCCTTTTCGCTGGGATTAGTTCTTGTTTGTATATCCTTATTCTATTTTTTATTAAATTCCTACTTTGTAGTTGTCGCACAACTTATTATTTATGTGGGAGCCATAAATGTCTTGATCATATTCGCTGTAAGTTCGTAAATGGCTCAGAATGGTCTAAAGATAAGAATTATTGGACTATTGGAGATGGGTTCACTTCACTCGTTTGTATAACTATTGTTTTTTCACTAATGACTACTATCCCAGATACGTCGTGGTATGGAATTCTTTGGACTACAATATCAAACCAAATAGTAGAACAGGGTCTCATAAATAATGTTCAACAAATTGGAATTCATTTAGCAACCGATTTTTATCTTCCGTTTGAACTCATTTCCATAATTCTTCTAGTTTCTTTAATAGGTGCAATTACTATGGCTCGGCAATAAGAAAACTTAGAAAAAGTACAAGTTATAAGAATTGCAAATCTAAAATAAATAACTAAAGAATCACAATTTTGATTTAGTAAAATCCATCTACTGCCAACAAATACCTCCTTTATTTTCTCTTTTGTTGTGTAATTGTTCTATTGTAATTAATTGAATCGGTTCAATTCTTGCCCTCATATTGAAATTAATCGAGATTGATAAGGAGTTAGTTAATGATGTTTGAGCACGTACCTTTTTTGAGTGTCTATTTATTTTCGATTGGTATCTATGGATTGATCACAAGCCGAAACATGGTTAGAGCTCTAATATGTCTTGAATTTATACTGAATTCAATTAATCTAAATCTCGTAACATTTTCTGATCTATTTGATAGTCGGTCCAAAGTCGGCACGGAGAACAACAACTCTGCAGTTAGCATCTGGCTTCAGAAACAAGCCAAGATGGAGCTCATGAGAAGATTATTACAGTGCAATTAAATCTCGAAAGAAGTCGCATGTCGCCGAGAGAACACAACTCACCTTCATCCTAACTGGCAAAAAGCAAGTAACGTCGTGCTACAGGTGCATCGACACCGATCCTCAAGTCATACTGACCAGGTCATAGTAACTTGCTCAGCGCACTTGCGGGGATTCTAAATTGAGATTCTGGAACCACCGTAGCGCACTCTTGATCCATCTTCTTCCATCAATCACATGGAGAAAAGGTTGCAAGCAAATAGGATTGTAGTATGCTTCACATTTTCCCATGAATCAGACAGATTGCACTACAACGACACGTCGCCCCCTGCTTTGGCTCGTGCAGTGGGCATCAGGCCTGGGAGCAAGTAAAGCAGCAGCAGCTTCCATCACCAGCGTCGCCTACGTGCAGCCTCGCGACACCGTCCAACCTGCATCCGAAGGATCGATCATCAGACCACGTCCAACCCCCAGTGCAGATGGACGGGAAACAGGCCAACAAGTGCAGACCAAGGCAAGCACCATATGGGAACTAGACAGCGACAGGCCACCAAAGTCACTCATGGAGAAGATGCATATGATCTTGCCCTGGCTAGCTAAGCAGTAGCAAAATAGCAATAACATAAAGGGTAAAAGGAGAGCCCATACCATTTGTCCATGTCCGCAGCGTGCATGACCAGGCCGGCAAGTGCTAGTGACATGAGGGAGTGCCCACACCACCACGGAGGAGTAACAAACCTGGTTTATTTATTTTAGCTGCACGATAAGGAGGCATGCAAGTTTTCAACATCAAATCAAATCAGCAGCTCCAGGCACTAACTCTGAGGGGTAAGTGCTGTCCCTAAAGATCTGATGTTAACATGAGCAAAAAGGAGAACAATTACTAGGCAAGCTGGAATCCGTGCTTTACCATGCATAGCTCCATCCACTAGATGAAAAGTTGCTCCACCTTGTTAATAATCACCGGTTCTGAAACCATCCGTTAACACGTCATAACGAACTTTTCATTTTGGTAGATTCAGTAAGGTTTACCCTAGCAAGCACGATCGGGACGTTTTCCTTCTCCCCAATCAGGGTCAAAATCAAATCCGACAAGTTCATCTCCACACTAATTATACTAGTTGTTTCATCACATAGAAACCACGGATTACTTGCCAGCTGATTTTCACCAGGGAAAGTTGCACCTTTTCAAACCATAACTACGCTTTGCAAAACTCGAGGAGTTAGTCTATGCACTAAAAGTATTTAAATGGCCTCAATGCATCTACTTCCAGTGTGGTACATACTATCTTAAGGCTGGTCATAGTGGAGAGTAACTTAGACTAGTAACATGCGTATGTTACTAGTCTATGTTACTATCTTTATAGTACATAGTGTCATAGATTAGTATCATAAGTGGTCTCATTTATTGCCATGCATGATACATAGTAGCATCACATTTATTATGTTACGGTATCTATCTATGTTACTATAATCATCTCTCTCTTCTTTAATTGCCTGTCATATAAGCATGTTTGCGAGTCCGAAGTGCATGATACTACTTATGTTACCTCCACTATGACTAGCCTAAGTCCCCATTACTTGTTTCTAGATCATCTGTCGTAGATCCCAAGCAATGTTAAGATCTTTTAGCCATCCCACAAACATATTTTATCAATAGCAGTCAAAGTTGTAGAAGTAAAAGAAAATATTAGTCATACCGACATGCAACTTCCTAGTTACTGAAAGAGGACTTCCATGCTCGTAGTCAGGTTCAGCATGAATAGATGCAAAAGACTGGAATAATACGTCTATGAATGAAACTATTATATTTTTTGCATGCAAGGAACTGCCGCTCTGGAGTGTATCTTCTCTATCATGCTTCAGGGATAGGCTAATGAAAGATCTGAAATTACAACTCCAGAAGCAAAGAAAGCTGGGCTATAGGACAATGACAGCACTGAACCACAAGCCCAAGCCTGTACTTAACTAGGCCCAAGTCCATTAAATCTTCAAAGACCAAGAAATGGAATCAGCTGCTAGTGTAGAATCCACAATCCAATGTCATTGATTGAGTCATGGGAGATGCCAAGTCTCATAAATATTAAGTAGTACCATCGAGTTCAGTTTTAATAGCAGGAATATAGTAAAATAAACAGTTAAGTCCCACAAGTGAGCAAGAAACTCTGGTCTTTTAGTTACGGAACAAAGCTGACATAATTCTAGATGCCGCAAATCATGTCCAGCGTATCAAAATTGAAAACCACACACTTATGTTCAAAGAACAAATTAGGAACATTTTGAGACATAGCAAAACAGGGTACTCCCTCCTTCCATCTATATAGGGCCTAATGCGTTTTTTAAGACCGCCTTTTACTATTGACAAGATTAATAGTACATGACATGCACAATGTGAAAATTATATCACTGAAAGCTCCTTTCGCACATGAATTTAACGGTGTGTTTTGTGTAAGTTACATGTCATATATTATTGCTCTAATATTTGATCAAAGTTAGCCTCGAAAAACGCATTAGGCCCTATATAGATGGAAGAAGGGAGTACATCTAAAGATGCAGCAGACTATGAAGAAAAGAAGACTGTAATACAAGAAGATGATTGTCGCTGAGGTAGGAGAAAATTTGCGACCAGCACTGTAAATAATAGACCGGTGTAATGCCCCCGATCTGGGAGGGGATCGGCGATCTAGAGTGGGTGAGAGGGAGCAGGTGAGAGAGGGGGATGAGCTTGGGAAAGGGGTTTGGATTTCAAAGGAAAGCTTGAGAATACAGAGTTAGTCTCATCACGCATACCCCACTCGACCAACAGGCTGGTCCTTATAACCACACGCACTCACACGCTAGCTAGCTAGGGTCCACTTGCCAGGCATGCGAGGTCACACTGTCCAGGCATGCCAGATCACATGGCCGAGGTAGTTGATGTGGTCGGTGGCGAACTCGCACTTGGAGGCCTTGACGTAGAGTTGATGTTGGCGGAGCAGCTCCAACACCATGCGCACATGTTCCAAGTGCTCTTCCATGGTCTCGCTGAAGACAAGTATATCATCAAGGAAAATGATGACCAACTTGCAAATGTACTTACTGAAGATGGCGTTCATCAAGCACTAGAACGTTGCCGGCGCGTTGGTTAGCCCGAATGGCATGACTCTGAACTGAAAATGGCCGTGGTGTGTTTTGAACGCCGTCTTGGCTTCATCTTCTTCTCGCATGCGAATTTGGTGATAGCCGGCCCATAGGTCGAGCTTGGAGAAGACTGTAGCCCCCGCCAGTTCATCGAGCAGTTCATCCACAATCGGCAAGGGGAACTTGTTCTTGATCGTTGCGTCGTTGAGCCTGCAGTAGTCAACGCAAAACCGCCAGGTGCCGTCCTTCTTGTTGACCAGCAGCTCCGGCGCCGCGAAGGAGGAGAAGCTCAAGAAGCGGTTGGCCGCCGGTGGGACTGGTGGTGGCGTTGGGCGTGAAGGCATGTAAGCCCAAGAAGTTGCATGCGGATATTTGAATGTATGTACTATATGTATGCGGCTATTTGATCGTGCGGGCTAAAAAATGAGGGAGGCCAGATGTATGCGGCTACGGTTGGATGATGGCCTTCCGCATCCGAGTCCACGGACTGGCCCTCCTTTCCGCAGGCGGACGCGGGAGAAAGTTTGCCGGCTACTGTTGGAGATACCCTTATAAAGCATTGGATACTGTAAGGCTAGATGTGTCCTCTACAACCAAGTATCCTCCTAAAATCTAGTTGTGCGCCGATTGCCAATAATAAATTTACTCCTGTTTTGACACAGACATTTGGCAAAATGCATCACTTTTTTTAATTTTAGTGCCATAATAATAATTTGTTACACGATAGCAACACACAGATACGCCACTTCCTACCAGCAGTGGCAAGGCAAACGGTAACATAACAGTACACCACCATTTGTTGGTCCATGGATAGACGACCAGTGATGCTTAATGGAAAAAGACTGCGGAAGGAAACATTGAAGAATTGGCTATGCCATCACACGTACATCGTGTTCACTGCAGGATGGTAAGAAAACTCCGAAGCAACATGAATGGCCGGTGTGCCGTCGCCGGGGCTAGGAAACGGTCAGGGAGACTGAACCGGGACGGGCGCCTCGCACGTGGCCTTACAGGCGTTGATGCAGGAGGTGGAGACATGGTTGACGCAGGCCTGGTCGACCTCCCCGAGCAGTGGCGGCGTGAGTCCGCAGAGCGACTTGCACATCTCCGGCGCAAGGGTGTCGCACGCAGACAGGCATCTTGTGGGGCAGGACAGCGCCACATTAGGGCAAGCTAGCCCGTCGACGAAGGCCATCGCTGGCTGCCCCGCGCTGGACACGAGGATGACCAGCACGGCGCAGATGGCCGCCATCTTAAGTGCGGATGCAGCCATTGATCGTACGCACCAAGGTGTGGTTTGGCTGGCTAGCTAGCAAGGAAGGTGGTGCAATCTACCTTGAAGTGACAATGTGTGGGTGGTGCCCAGATGAGAGCAGGCAACAATTTGATGTCTTTTGCGTCAAATAGAAAATACTTGCATGTTGCAATAAGAATCTTGCTAGTGGAGTAGTGATACATGTATAAGGATCACGACTGCACAAGTTAATTGTATAATTTTTTTGAACTCAACACATAACACTCAAGATGCGCAATTAGTGCAATGAGGAAGGATAGGTAGTGCACAGGAGTGCTTAGTTACCAAATGAAAAATATATCAAGGCCTAACTACCGTACATTTATTGCAACAGACGTGTGTGATAACATGCTTTTCCTCTTCATTATTGAGTAAGGCGAGAAACTTGAACAATAAGCTTGGCATAGAAACTATTGTAGCCACTTTTTTTATATATACAGGAAGTCAACACGCCAAGGCGTATGATACTGCATTTTTTTAAAGAGTATGACACTGCATTCATACTCCATGATTAAGTAACATGGCGATGCAAAAGCATCGCCTGGCATCCTGTTCCATTTGTGTACGTTGCCTATAAAAAGAACATCAATATGTAAACTTTGAGGCATGGGTCAGGTCTTTTAGATAGCTACAGTTCCAGGCTTAGTTGTTGTACATTCATTTCTTGGCTCTTGCAGTGACTGCGCCCTATGGCTCAACTGTTGGTAACTACATGACAAATCTTGTAAACTCATGATAATAATAATAATAATAATAATAATAATAATAATAATAATAATAATAATAATAATAATAATAATAATAATAATAATAATAATAATAATTATTATTATTAATAAACTCTGTAGGAATGAATTCCCATGGGTTCATCCCAAAGTAGGGGAGTGACTATATGTCGCTTATAGCGACCTGGAAGGAGGTCTCACCTCGACAGTGCTGACTTCCCGTCCCATGGCCAGCCTCAGGTTAGTTTTTTTCTCTGTCTTTTCATCCCTTCATTATATTATATTATATTATATTTTGCTCATATTTTTCAATATATATTCTTCAATACACATATTTCAGAAACCTAAATAAACTTAAGAATTTTAAAAATCCTGAATCTCAATGCAGTGTTAATTTTTTGTTAGTGTAGTTTAGAGAAATGTTTATAACATTCAAAAAAATGTTCATGTAATTCAGAAAATGTGTTTGTTTAATTTTTTAGAAAATTTAAAATTGTTTTTGTAGCTTTGAATCTTTTGTATAATATAAAAATGTTCTAAGTTTTATTTGATTTTTAAAAACATGTGTTATGAAAAATGGTTAATCATGTATTTTAAAACATTTACTATATAGAAAAGTTAGAGGTGTATAAAAATATACAATGTGTATGCAAAAATAGAGAACACAAAACGAAGTAGGAAAATGCTAATCACGTATATGAAAATATTAAATGTGTATAAACTCAGAATGTTCATATGTATTAAAAACATTATAATATGTATAAAAATAGATGTCAAAACCTATACTTGTAAAAAATAGTAATCATCTATTTGAAAAATATTACACATGCATAAGAAATGTTCCTTATGTATATGAAACAATGCAATCTGTACGAAAAAAGTACACATCAATACATATTTTATAAAAAATAGTCATGTATTTGAAAAATGTGAAACGTGTATAAAAAATGTACTTAATATATAACAAGAATGTAAAATATATGAAAAACATAGACATGTATTGACTAAAAGGAAATTGGAAAAAATAAAAGAAACCGGATGAAAACCATAAAAGAAACAAAGAAAACTGAGAAAGAAACGAAGAAAACCAAAGAAAACTTAGAAAGAAAAAAAAAGGAAGAAAGGAAGAACATGAAGAAACCCGAAGAAAAATTGGTACAAAACCGCTCAAGTGTCTCTTATTGGGCCGGCCTACAAGCACCGAGTGGTATGGGCTTAGGTCCCATGAGATTGCTCTGTCCTCATGGGGAATGTCTCGCATGTTTTTAATCATGGTGTTGCCACGGTAGATCTAAAGTTTACTTCTGTAAAGATTGTGCAAATGAAGAACGTGCATGATGTTCCCGCCATCAAGAAAAATCTCGTTAGTGGCTCCCTTCTATGTAAAGAAGGGCGTTGCATCTCCGTCGTATCTATAATTTTTGATTGTTTCATGCTAACATTCTATAACTTTCGTATACTATTCGGAATATTTTGTATTACTTTTGGGACTAACATATTGATTTAGTGCCCAGTGCCTGTTCCTGTTTATTGCATGTTTTTTGTTTCATAGAAAATCCATATCAAACTAAGTCCAAACACATTAAAAATTTACGGAGATTTATTTTGGAATATATGTGATTTGTGGGAAAAAGAATCAATGTGAGACGATGCCCGAGGGCCCCACAAGCTCAGAGGGCGCGACCCCCAACACTGGGCGCGCCCAGCAGGCTTGTGGCCACCTCATAGGTCAGTTGGTGCCCTTCTTTTGCCGCAAGAAAGATAATTTCCAGAGAAAAATCCCCTCAAAATTTCAGCCAATAGAGTTACGGATCTCCAAGAAAAAAATGACGAAGCAGTCCGAAAACAGTCGCGAAACAGAAGAGAAACAGAGATAGAGATCCAATCTCTGAGGGGCTCCTCCCCTCCGGTAGCCATCACGGCCATGGACCAGAGGGGAAACCATCCTCCCATCTAGAGGGGAGGCCAAGAAAGAAGAAGAAGAAGAAGGAGGGGATCTCTTCTCTCTCTACCGGTGGCGCCGGAATGCTGCCGGAGCAATCATGGTGTGACGGCGATCTACTTCAACAACTCTGTCATATTCATCAACACCTCCATCACCTTCCCTCATCTATTTACATCAGTCCACTCTCCCACAACCCGTAGTACCCTCTACTTGAACATGGTGTTTATGGTTCATATTATTATCCAATGATGTTTTGCCATCCTATGATGCTTGAGTAGATTTTTGTTGTCTTGTCGGTAATTGGTGAATTGCTATGATTGGTTTAAATTGCTTGTGATTATGTTGCGGTCCTTTGGTGCCCATCATATGAGCGCGCGCGTGGATCACACCATAGGGTTGGTTGTATGTTGCTAGGACTATGCATTGGAGGGCAAGCGTGACGGAAACTTCTTCGTACCATAGAAATTGATTGATACGGGATTGAAGGGGGACCAATATATCTTAATGCTATGGTTGGGTGTTAACTTAATGAACGCTAGTAGTTGCGGATGCTTGCTAATAGTTCCAGTCATAAGTGCATAGAATTCCAACTAAGGGATGACATGCTAGCAGTGGCCTCTCCCACATAAAAACTTGTTATCGATCTAGTAACGTAGTCAATTGCTTAGGGACAATAACGTAAATCCTACCATCACTTTTGCACACTCGCTATACTAACTTAATTGTACTTTTATTAAAACAACGCCTAACTTTTATTTTCATGTTCCTTATTATCTTGCAAACTTATCTCACTACACCTACAAAGAACTTCTAGTTTATTCTTGTTGTAGGTAAAGCGAATGTTAAGTGTGCGTAGAGTTTTATGGGTAGTTGATAGAACTTGAGAGAATATAAATTCTACCTTTAGCTCCTCATTGGGTTCGACACTCTTACTTATCCAAAGAGACTACAAAAGATCCCCTATACTTGTGGGTTATCAAAGGACTTAAGTTAGTATTCAATTCCAATAAAGTAGTTGTATCTTGCTATGGACTATTTGTTGGAAAAGGATATGATTGCGGTGGTTTGTTCCACCTTTCCCTAGCGGATTTCTGTATTAAAGTCATGAACCAAATTAATTCTAGCATGAATGAATCCGATGTTTGGCATTCACGTCTTTGTCACATTAATTTTGGTTGTATGACGCGGCTAGATAAGATAGATTTAATCCTGAGTGTCACTTTAGGCAAAGGCTCTGAGTGCCATGCGTGGGCGCAAGCAAAGAAACCTAATACTCACAAGCCCGCGAAGGAGATATACCTGACACCACTAGATCTCATACATTCAGATCTCTGTGAGATGAATGGTGCATTGACTAAAGGTGGAAAGAAATATTTCATGACGTTGATTGTTGATTCCACTAGATTCTACTATGTGTATTAGTTGAATACTAAGAATGACGCTCTGCACTACTTTAAAATGTATAAGGCAGAAGTTGAGAACCAACTTGAAAAGAAATAAAATGAGTTCAATTTGATCGTGGTGGAGAGCACCTTTCTACTGAGTTCGATTTATTCTGTGCAGAACATTATATTATTCATGAGAGGACGACTCCCTATTCAGCCCAATCAAATAAGGTTGCTGAATGGAAAAACCTTACTTTAACGGATTTGATTAATGCCATGTTAAATACATCGGGTTTATCCAAGGCATGGTGGGGGAGGCTGTATTGACATCATGTCATGTCCTGAATAAATTTACCATGAAGGAGAATGAGACCACTCCCTACGAGCCATGATAAAATAAAAGAACCACACTCTCTTACTTGCACACTTGGGGCTGTTTGGTGAAAGTCAACGTGTCGACAACCAAAAAGTGTAAGTTGGGACCAAAGACTGTGGAATGCATTTTTCTGGGCTGCGCCAAGCATAGTGTTCTATAGATTTCTAGTGGTGAAATCTGATGTACACGACATGAAGGTCGGTACGATCATGGAGTCTAAAGATGCTACATTCTTTGAGGATATTTCCCCACGAGAGATATGCAAAGCACATCAAGACTAGAATCCTATGAGACTCCTGAACCTGCCATTCGAGTGGAATATTATGAACAAAAAAGTGATAAAAATTACACAGAGGATGACGAGGAAGCTCCTGTTAGGAGCAAGGGAGAGGACTGCAAAGTCCTTTGGTGATTGTTTCCTCATGTACCTCGTGGATGACACTCCCCGTTCCATTTCAAAAGCTTATGCATCACCAGATGCTGACTACTAGAAGGATGCAGTCTGTAGGCGAGATGGATTCCATCTTGGCTAATGGGACATGGGAGATCACTAATCGTCCTTATGGTTGCCAACCATTGGGATGTAAGTGGGTGTTCAAAAGGAAGCTTAGACCTGATCGTACTGTTGAGAAGTACGAGGTTAGGCTTGTGGCCGGTTATACCCAGAAAGAAGAAGAAGATTTTTTTGATAGTTACTCACCTGTGGCTAAGCCGACAACCCTTCGAGTATTACTCTCATTAGCTGCCTCGCATGGTCTTTTCGTCCATCAGATCGATGCTAAGACAGTTTTCCCTAACGAAGAGCTAGACGAGGAAATTTACATGCAACAGCCAGATGGCTTTGTAGTAAATGGTTAGGAAACAAAGGTGTGCAAGCTATGGAAATCTTTGTATGGCCTGAAACTAGCGCCTAAGCAATGGCATGAGAAGTTTGATAAAACTTTGCCATCTGTTGGCTTCGTTGTTAATGAAGCGGACAAATGTGTATACTATCGCCATGGTTGGGGCGAAGGAGTTATATTGTGTCTGTATGTTGATGACATACTGATATTTGGGATCAACCTCAAAGTAATTGAGGATGTAACGCTTTTCTGTCTCATAACTTTGAGATGAAAGACCTAGGGGTGGCTGATGTTATCTTGAACATCAAGCTACTGAGAGATAAATAGGGTGGAATTACACTTCGGCAATCCCACTATGTTGATAAGATTTTGAGTCATTTTGCATATTTGTACTGCAAACCCTCTCCAACACCATATGATCGTAGCGCGCGGATTCGAAAGTTCAAAGGCATGACCATAGATCAATAGAGATACTCTCAAGTGCTTGGTTCACTCATGTACCTAGCTTGTGCTACTCGACATGACATCTCATTTGCTATGTGCAAACCGAGATGGTTTGTATCCAATCCGGGAGATGTACATTGGCATATTGTTGAGTGAGTGATGCATTATTTGCAAGGTATGATGTAACGCCCTCGATGCGGCTATATCTCCCACGTGTCGAAGCACGACTTAGAGGCATAACCGCATTGAAAGCAATGTCGCAAGTGAGGTAATCTTCACACAACCCATGTAATACATAAGGGAAAGAGATACATAGTTGGCTTACAGTCGCCACTTCACACAATACATAAATAAACATCCATCATCCAGATTACACTCAAGGTCCGACTACGGAACCAAAATAAAAGAAGACTACCCCAAATGCTACACAGATCCCCGATCGTCCCAACTGGGCTCCACTACTAATCATCAGGAAAAGACACATAGTAACGACCACGTTCCTCGTCGAACTCCCACTTGAGCTCGGTTGCGTCATCTGCACTGGCATCGTCGGCACCTGCAACTGTTTTGGTAGAATCTGTGAGTCTCGGGGACTCAACAATCTCACACCCGCGAGATCAAGACTATTTAAGCTTATAGGAAGGACAGAGTTGTAAGGTGGAGCTGCAGCAAGCGACTAGCATATATGGTGGCTACCTTCGCAAAAGAGAGCGAGAAGAGGAGCAAGGCACGGTCGTGAAGCTAGTAGCGATCAAGAAGTGATCCTGAACTACTTACGTCAAACATAACTCCAACACCGTGTTCACTTCCCAGACTCCGCTGAGAAGAGACCATCACGGTTACACACGCGGTTGATGTATTTTAATTAAGGTCAACTTCTGGTTTTCTACAACCGGACATTAACAAATTCCCATCTGCCTCATAATCGCGGGCACGGCTTTCGAAAGATAATACCCTGCAGGGGTGTCCCAACTTAGCCCATTATAAGCTCTCACGGTCAACGAAGGATATTCCTTCTACCGGAAGACCCGATCGATCTCGAATCCCGGACTACAAGACATTTCGACAGCAATAAAACAAGACCAGCAAAGCCGCCCGATTGTGCCGACAAATCCCGATAGGAGCTGCACATATCTCGTTCTCAGGGCACATCCGGATGAGACTAGCTACGAGTAAAACCAAGCCTCGAGTTTCCCCGTGGTGGCCCCGCAGGCAGCTCAGTTCGGGCCAGCACTCGAAGGAGCACTGGTCCGGGGGTTAAAATAAAGATGACCCTCGGGCTCGCGAAAACCCGGGGGAAAAAGGCTTAGGTGGCAAATGGTAAAACCAATGTTGGGCCTTGCTGGAGGAGTCTTATTCAAAGCGAACTGTCAAGGGGGTCCCATAAATCACCCGACCGTGTAAGGAACGTGAAATCAAGGAACATAACACCGGTAACGGAAACTAAGGTGGCAAGAGTGGAACAAAACACCAGGCATAAGGCCGAGCCTTCCACCCTTTACCAAGTATATAGATGCATTAATTATTGCAGATATATTGTGATATCCCCAACAAGTAAACATGTTCCAACAAGGAACAACATCTCCATGTTCCAACAAGGAACAAACTTCATCTTCACCTGCAACTAGCAACGCTATAAGAGGGGCTGAGCAAAGCGGTAACATAGCCAATCAACGGTTTGCTAGGAAAGGATGGTTAGAGGTTTGACATGGCAATATGGGATGCATGATAAGCAAGTGATAGGCATCGTATCATAGGCATAGCAAAAGAGCGAGCATCTAGCAAGCAAAGATAGAAGTGATTTCTAGGGTATGGTCATCTTGCCTGCAAAGTTCTCAGAGTTGTCGAAAGCTTGATCCTCGTACGCGTTCTCAACAGGTTCCTCGTTCACGTACTCGTCTCCCGGCTCTACCCAAAGCAAGAACACAAACAATGGAACCACAATAAATCACGGTGCAATGCACAAGCAACATGATGCAAAACATGGCATGATATGCGAGATGTGAGATGCAATGCGTATGCGTGCTCCGAAAGGAAAATGATGAACCAGGCATCAACTTGGCAAACCAAGTATGCCGCTGGAAAGGTGAGATGATTTTGGTTGAAATCGATATAAAGATCACCGGAATCGGATGCACGGTTTGCAAATGACAAGCAAAACAAGAATGGCACAAATCTGCCATTAACAGCATGATACCACTTAGCAAGCAACAAGAAATTAAGCTACTGCACTGAAACGTACCAACAAAGCATATGGCAGTGATCTACTCAAGATACTTGACAAAAGATGAACACTGAGCTATGGCTAAATCACACCATAACAGGTCCAAACAAGCATGGCAAAAGTGCAAAATATATCAGCTTCACAGACTTAGCGAAAATACTGAACATGGCAGAAACAGCATGAGGAAGCAATGTTCAGAGCAAGCAAACAACATGCTACAGGAACTTATAATAGCAAAACAAGGCATGGCATGAATCTACTCAGAGCATAGAACAAAAATCCCTTACTGACCATGAGCCAAAAGGGAACAGAAGATATGATGGCACCCACGTAAACATAGCAAGTTTCGTTAACAGATTCAGCAATAGGGCATGACAAAAACAGATAACAAGTAGGCATGTTTAAGAGCTCGATGCACTCACTACAGAGCATTTCATGATAAACTAAGCATACATCCATCAAGAAGACATTGCATAGAAGCTATACATGGCAAGAACAACATCATAGCATACACGGATCAACTACAACAACCTTGGCAAAATTGAATAACATGTAAACAATCTGCCAGGAAACATTTTATAGCAAAAGTAGAGCTCGATTGACTCAAGCTATAGCACTCCATAATTGCAAACAAGGGCATGGATGGATAGAGCATAACCATATGTTCAAAACATACTTACTGAAGTATCTTAAAATATGCATGGATCTCTCGGTAGCATCAGGTTTACATGGCATAAAAATATCAGCAAAACAGGGGCTGAAATCAGCAACATCATGAAGCCTAGTTTGCATGCTTGTGCTAGTCACCACAGAGATCACAAAAATACATGGCATACACCCCTGTAAAGATGGCATGGCATATTACAAAACACATGTAGGACTCAAGTTCATAGGATGCACACATCAATCATGGCAAAAATGACAAAAGTGCATGTTCTGATAAGAATCTGAAACTAACATCACATAGCCCTCTTCCAACAGAATTTCGGGCATCAAGATGAGATCAAATGAAAATGATGCAATGCGATGAAATTATGTACTCATCAGGACGAACATTTCGGTATGCTAGACGCCCAAAACGGAGCCACGAGTGAAAAGTTATGGCATGATGAAAATGCAACAAAATAATGACAGAATAAAAACTTACAGGAAATCGGGGGGAAGAAGTCAACCCTTGCGGATCCGATCGGATCCGGCTGCGCGCGGGTCGAGGCGGCCGGCGGCGGCTCGCCGGAGAGGAGGAAGCAGGGCCGGGACGAGGCCGGGCCGGCCGGAGGGCGGCGGCGGCTGGGCGGCGCGGGAGCCTCGATGGCGGCGGCGCAAGGGCGGCCGGCGACCACAAGGGCGGCGGCGGAGCAGCGGGTCGGGCGGCCGGAGGCGGGCGGCGGCGGAGACGGTGGGCAGCCTTCAGGCTGGGAGGCGGCGGCGCCGGATGCTGGGGCCAAGAGCGGGCGAAGCGGGCGGCGGGCGGTGGGGGCGGCGGCATGCCACGTGGGCGCCTGCGGTTGGCGAAGCGGGCGGCGACGCGTCCGCCCGTCCGGACGTGTCCGGCGGCGCGGAGAGGAGCGGGGCTAGGGTTAGGGTGGAAATGATCCGGGATTTGGAAATTGGGGGTCTTTTTATAGGTAGAAGGAGCTAGGAAACTCCAAATGGAGTGCGGTTTTCGCCCACACGATCGTGATCCGACGACGGAGAGCATGGAAGTGACTTAGATGGGTTATTGGGCTATTTTGGAGGGGTGTTGGGCTGCAACTTAAAAGAGGCATTTGCGAGAGTCACGGTTAACCGTTGGAGTACCAAACGAGCTCCAAATGACCCAAACTTGACAGTGGTCTACGGTGCTATACCAGGCCACTTGGCAAGGCTCGGTCCATTCGAGAAAGTTTAGTACCCGCTCACGGAAAAATGTAAAAGGGGACGCCGGGGGACATAGGAGTGCCGGATTGCAAAACGGAAAACGGGGAAAATGCTCGGAATCATGAGAGAACACGTATGCGAATGCGATGCACATGATGACATGATATGAAATGCATGACAAGAACAAAATGCAAAAATGAAGAAAAACCCAACCATGGAGGGAATATCATATCACAATGCCGAAAATGGCAAGAGTTGGAGTTACAAATATGGAAAGTTACATCCGGGTGTTACAACACTCCACCACTACAAGAGGATCTCGCCCGAGATCTAGGACTGAAAGAACTCCGGATATTCGAACGGAGGTGATCCTCGCGCCCCGTGTGGCTTCTCGGTCGGAATGGTGTGACCACTTCACTTTCAGGAATTTGATTGACTTGTTGCGAGTCTTGCGCCGGTTTCTTCAAGAATAGCAACAGGGTGCTCATGATAAGAGAGATCTTCTTGGAGGTCAATTTCTTGAAGTTGATAGTGCGCTCAGAGTCTTGAAGCACTTGCGAAGTTGTGACACATGAAACACATCGTGCGTTCGCGAAGTTGGACGGAAGCTCAAGTTGATAGGCGAGATCGCCTCTTTTGCCAATGATCTTGAAAGGACCCACGTATCTAGGGGCAAGCTTCCCTTTGATACCGAAGCGACGAGTGCCTTTCATTGGAGAGACGCGGAGGTAGACATGGTCTCCGATTTCAAAAGCCACATCACGGTGCTTGTCATCATAATAGCTCTTCTGGCGCGATTGCGCGGCTTTGAGATTCTCACGAATGACTTTGCACATTTCTTCGGCTTCTGTGATCAAGTCGTTGCCAAGAAGTTGGCGTTCACCTGTCTCGGACCAATTGAGAGGAGTACGTCACTTTCTGCCATAGAGAATTTCGAATGGGGCCTTGCCCGAACTCGCTTGGAAGTTGTTGTTGTAGGAGAACTCGGCATATGGAAGACAATCTTCCCACTTCATACCGAAGGAAATGACACAAGCCCTGAGCATATCTTCAAGGATTTGATTGACTCGCTCGACTTGGCCACTTGTTTGAGGATGGAAAGCTGTGCTGAAACGAATGTTGGTGCCCATGGCCTTCTGAAAAGAATCCCAAAACTTGGAGGTAAAGATGCTGCCACGGTCTGAAGAGATCAATTGTGGAATGCCGTGCAAGGAGACAATCCTGGATGTGTATAGCTCTGCCAACTGAGCTGCTGTGATAGATTCTTTGATTGGAAGAAAATGAGCCACTTTAGTAAGCTTGTCAATGACAACGAAGATATCATCATTTCCACGCTTGGACTTTAGGAAAACTAGTAACGAAGTCCATTTCGATATGATCAAACTTCCATTCTGGAATAGCAAGAGGTTGGAGGAGACCAGCTGGTCGTTGGTGTTCTGCTTTCACTCTTCTGCAGACATCACACTCATTCACGAATTGAGCAATTTCTCGCTTCATTCAGGTCCACCAATATGACTGCTTAAGGTCATGGTACATCTTCGTACTTCCAGGATGAATGGATAGAAGGGAATTGTGCGCCTCGTTCATAATGACTTTACGTAGATCACCCTTAGGAACCACAATCCGGTCCTCGAAGAAAAGAGTATCTTTGTCATCAATGTGGAAGCACTTGTATTTGGAAATGCCCTTGTCGATACCACGTTTCACCTTTTTCACCATTGTATCCAGGAGTTGAGCCTCACGAATTTGGTCTTCCAAAGTAGGAGAGACTATGAGGTTGGCAAGAAAGCCTTGAGGAACAACTTGAAGATTCAGCTTGCGGAAAACTTCACAAAGATCCGGTTGGAAGGGCTTGAGGATCAAACTGTTGCAGTAAGCCTTCCTGCTCAAAGCATCTGCAATCACATTGGCCTTGCCCGGAGTATATTCAATACTTGGGTTGTATTCTTGAATCATTTCGACCCATCGAGTTTGCCTGAGGTTGAGGTTGGGTTGAGTGAAGATATAATTGAGACTCTTGTGATCGGTGAAAATGTCCACTTTCCTTCCCAACAAGAGATGTCTCCAAGTTATTAATGCATGCACAACTGCCGCCAACTCAAGATCGTGAGTGGGGTAGTTCTTTTCGTTGGGCTTCAGCTGACGAGAGGTATAGGCCACAACTCTTTTCTCTTGCATTAACACAGCACCGAGACCTTGAAGAGAAGCATCACAGAAAACTTCGAATGGTTTGGATTCATCAGGAGGAGTCAAGACAGGAGTTGTGACGAGTTTCTCTTTGAGAGTATTGAAAGCAACGTCACACTCAGGAGACCAGACATACTTCACATGCTTCTGGAGGAGGTTGGAAAGAGGCTTTGCAATCTTGGAGAAATTCTCAACGAATCTTCGGCAATAGCTTGCAAGTCCAAGAAAATCATGGAGCTGCTTGACATTCTGAGGAGGTTCCCAATTCACAACTGCAGACACCTTCTCGGGATTAACAGCGATGCCCTTGGCGGAGATGATGTGACCAAGGTAAAGCACTTCATCAAGCCAAAATTCACATTTGGAAAACTTCGCATAGAATTGATGCTCTCTGAGCTTGCCGAGCACCAATCGCAAATGTTTGGCATGATCCTTCTTATTCTTGGAGAAGACCAAAATATCATCAAGATAGACCAAGACGAATTCATTGGTGTAGGGGTTGAAGATGAAGTTCATCATTCGAGAGAATGTTGGAGGAGCATTGACAAGGACGAAAGACATGACAGTATATTCATAAGAACCAAAGCTTGTTCTGAATGCTGTCTTGGGAATATCTTGTTCACGAATGCGAATCTGATGATAACCCATACGAAGGTCAAGCTTGGAGAACACTTTAGCACCTTTGAGTTGCTCGAAAAGCTCATTGATGTTGGGAAGTGGATACTTGTTCTTGATTGTCTTCTTATTCAATGGACGGTAATCGACGCAAAGTCGGTCCGTGCCATCCTTCTTTCGGACAAAAGAACTCCACAACCCCAAGGAGATGAACTCGGTCCGATCAAACCAGACGCTCTTGTTCATCGAGCTGCTTCTTCAATTCCTTCAGCTCATTAGGTCCAAGCTTGTATGGGCGCTTGCAAACGGGTTCGATGCGGGCTCAAGATCGATAACGAACTCAAGCGGCGGTGAAGAGGCATACCCGGAAGCTCTTCTGGAAAGACATCTTGGTACTCACAAACGACTGGAATCTGAGAGATAGCATCCAATTCGCCCTTCTCATTGAGAGAAAACAACCGAATGGTTTCATCACGAGCGGCATAGATGATCACATCATTAGAAGAGTGAGTCAATTGAATTTCCCTGGCAGCACAATCAAGCTGAGCTTTGTGCTGAGAAAGCCAGTCCATCCCGAGAATAAGATCAATATCCGAGTCACCAAGGACAATTGGTTTAGCCAGAAATCTATAGTCGCCCATCTTGATACCGACATTCGGAACCATCATGCTAGAGCTCAAACGCTTAGCCGGAGAAATAACTTGCATAGCTTTAGGTAATTCCTCTGTGTCAAAATTGTGCTTCGATGCAAAAGGATATGACATGAAAGAATGCGATGCACCGGTATCAAATAAAACTTTTGCAGGAATATCATTAACTGAGAGATTACCCATTATCACATCAGTAGATTCCTCCGCTTGAGCTGCATTCATCATATTCACCTTGGCATGCTTTGGATTATGCTTGACCACTGCATTGCTGGAAGATCTCACAGGAGGAGGAGGCTGAAGGCGCCTTTGGTTGAAGCACTTGTTCGCGTAGTGACCTTTCTGCTGACATTTGTTGCAAGTCACCTCTGAGAGCGGACGGTGATAAGGAGCATTTGATCTTGGAGCTTGAGAATTAGACTTGTTACGATAGCCTGGGTTGGGTGGGTGGGAAGATCCACGACCACCTGAGTTCTTCTGGCGATAAGGCCGACGAAACGGAGGAGGAGGAAGGTAGAACTTCTTCGCTTAGCTGCCACTTGAGAGGAAGAAGAAGACTGAACTGCATCCTGATTCTCTTCTTAGAAGCCTCACATTTGAGCTGGGCAGCTTCTTGCTTCATTCCATGTTGTAGAATTCATCATACTTTTACGGCTCAAAAGCGAGAGCTAATTGCAGATCTTCTCCGAGACCACCTCTGAATTGATAGATCATACTCTTTTCATCGTGGACGTCTTGCTTAGCGAAGCGAGCGAGTTCTCGAACTGGATATTGTATTGATACATAGACATGTTGCCTTGCTTGAGATTGCGGAACTCCTCACGCTTGCTCTCAACAACACTTTTGAATGTGGTGAGCTCAAGTCTCATGAACTCATCCCAAGTAATGACACGACCTCCTCTGGAATCTTTGTATTGCTGGTACCACTCAGCAGCTTGGTCCTTGAGTTGAAACGAAGCAAACTTGACAAAGTCCTCAGGTCTGACATTGCTACATTCAAAAAGTTTGTAGATGTCCACAAGCCAATCGTCGGCGTCTGTGGCCTCGACACAGAAGCTGAAAGACTTCGGCTGATTTGCGAGGAACTGATTGAGGGTAGCAAAGTGTGGCTGGTTGTTTCCTTGACCTTGATTTCCTTGGTTGCCTTGCCCTTGGGTACGCTCTTGCAAGAGTTGCAAAATCATCTGAGCATTGGCATTGGTGGCTGCCATGATAGCTTGCCATGCCTCCGGAGGCGGAGGTGGAGGTGGAGGGTTCGACTGACTCCCATCATTGCGTTCCGGATTCAGACGCGTTGGCGGAGCCATCCTGAAGAGGGTGACATCCGTTAGCACTTTCATAGACAGATAGACAAGTTGTATCAACGGATAGAAATTGCAACATATAGTCTTCACAATAAACATTCGAACAAGGATGAACGAATGAATTCCAAAGCTAACATCACACGTCCATTAAGGTGAGAAGCCACTTGATTAAGGGTTGATGAAAAAAATAACAAGGTATGACTGGAAAAAATAAGTGGTAAGGATTACCCAATCACAAACCAAATATCTGCGGGAAGAAATGCTAAGAGCTACTTGAATCCCACCTATAAACTCCCGAAACTTTCTGGTTATGCAATCTGGTGTTGGGGATACAGGGGACACAAAATATATCACCCAAACTAACAATACCTAGATCCACCTGTATCCATCCGTCAACACATAACCAAGAAACCTTCGGAAATCGTGTACCTCGACCTTCGAAAAGCATCCGTTATACGAGTCATGGCAATACTCCCGAGCTCGCCAAAGATCTTTGGGTTATCGGGTTATCTCACCAACAACTGTATAAAAGAGATTTTCGATGTCGGCAAATCTCAGGTATTCCAGAACTGCAACGATAAAATTGTGACGACAACACCTCGGAGCTCAACTCCCCGGGACACTGCCACAACCCCTAAATGTCAGGAGGCACCAAGAACAATGTTCTCGTCACAAAACCATCGGACGATTCCAAGATACCAGCGTGATCCTAAAATTTTTTAGTGAAATTTGAGGAGAGGAGAGTCAAAACTTCTACGTCGGAGACCTCAGCAGAGCGAGAAGGGACCGGGAGTAAAAGAATCCTACTCCGATATATATAATCCTAAGACTCAAAACATTTTGTTCTAGACTCAACAGCGCCAAACAAACAAACAAGCGAGGGCTCCTAAGTCGGGATGGCTCGATTAACAACTTTAAGCGCCCTCGATGCGGCTATATCTCCCACGTGTCAAGCACGACTTAGAGGCATAACCGCATTGAAAGCAATGTCGCAAGTGAGGTAATCTTCACACAACCCATGTAATACATAAGGAAAGAGATACATAGTTGGCTTACAATGCCACTTCACACAATACATAAATAAACATCCATCATCCATATTACACTCAAGGTCCGACTACGGAACCAAAATAAAAGAAGACTACCCCAAATGCTACACAGATCCCCGATCGTCCCAACTGGCTCCACTCTCGATCATCAGGAAAAGACACATAGTAACGACCACGTTCCTCGTCGAACTCCCACTTGAGCTCGGTTGCGTCATCTGCACTGGCATCGTCGGCACCTGCAACTGTTTTGGTAGAATCTGTGAGTCACAGGGACTCAATAATCTCACACCCGCGAGATCAAGACTATTTAAGCTTATAGGAAGGACAGAGTTGTAAGGTGGAGCTGCAGCAAGCGACTAGCATATATGGTGGCTACCTTCGCAAAAGAGAGCGAGAAGAGGAGCAAGGCACGGTCGTGAAGCTAGTAGCGATCAAGAAGTAATCCTGAACTACTTACGTCAAACATAACTCCAACACCGTGTTCACTTCCCGGACACCGCCGAGAAGAGACCATCACGGTTACACACACGGTTGATGTAATTGGTCAACTTCGGGTTTTCTACAACCGGACATTAACAAATTCCCATCTGCCTCATAACCGCGGGCACGGCTTTCGAAAGATAATACCCTGCAGGGGTGTCCCAACTTAGCCCATTATAAGCTCTCACGGTCAACGAAGGATATTCCTTCTACGGGAAGACCCGATCGATCTCGGAATCCGGACTACAAGACATTTCGACAGCAATAAAACAAGACCAGCAAAGCCGCCCGATTGTGCCGACAAATCCCGATAGGAGCTGCACATATCTCGTTCTCAGGGCACATCCGGATGAGACTAGCTACGAGTAAAACCAAGCCTTGAGTTTCCCCGTGGTGGCCCCGCAGTAGCTCAGTTCGGGCCAGCACTCAAGGAGCCTTGGTCCGGGGGTTAAAATAAAGATGACCCTCGGGCTCGCGAAAACCCGGGAAAAAGGCTTAGGTGGCAAATGGTAAAACCAATGTTGGGCCTTCTTTGGAGGAGTCTTATTCAAAGCGAACTGTCAAGGGGTCCCATAAATCACCCAACCGTAAGGAACGCGAAATCAAGGAACATAACACCGGTATGACGGAAACTAAGGTGGCAAGAGTGGAACAAAACACCAGGCATAAGGCCGAGCCTTCCACCCTTTACCATGTATATAGATGCATTAATTATAGCAGATATATTATGATATCCCCAACAAGTAAACATGTTCCAACAAGGAACAACATCTCCATGTTCCAACAAGGAACAAACTTCATCTTCACCTGCAACTAGCAACGCTATAAGAGGGGCTGAGCAAAGCGGTAACATAGACAATCAACGGTTTGCTAGGAAAGGATGGTTAGAGGTTTGACATGGCAATATGGGAGGCATGATAAGCAAGTGATAGGCATCATAGCATAGGCATAGCAAAAGAGCGAGCATCTAGCAAGCAAAGATAGAAGTGATTTCTAGGGTATGGTCATCTTGCCTGCAAAGTTCTCAGAGTTGTCGAAAGCTTGATCCTCGTAAGTGTTCTCAACAGGTTCCTCGTTCACGTACTCGTCTCCCGGCTCTACCCAAAGCAAGAACACAAACAATGGAACCACAATAAATCACGGTGCAATGCACAAGCAACATGATGCAAAACATGGAATGATATGCGAGATGTGAGATGCAATGCGTATGCGTGCTCCGGAAGGAAAATGATGAACCAGTCATCAACTTGGCAAACCAAGTATGCCGCTGGAAAGGTGAGATGATTTCGGTTGAAATCGATATAAATATCACCGGAATCGGATGCACGGTTTGCAAATGACAAGCAAAACAAGAATGGCACAAATCTGCCATTAACAGCATGATACCACTTAGCAAGCAACAAGAAATTAAGCTACTGCACCGAAACGTACCAACAAAGCATATGGCAGTGATCTACTCAAGATGCTTGACAAAAGATGAACACTGAGCTACGGCTAAATCACACCATAACAAGTCCAAACAAGCATGGCAAAAGTGCAAAATATATCAGCTTCACAGACTTAGCGAAAATACTGAACATGGCAGAAACAGCATCAGGAAGCAATGTTCAGAGCAAGCAAACAACATGCTACAGGAACTTATAATAGCAAAACAAGGCATGGCGTGAATCTACTCAAAACATAGAACAAAAGTCCCTTACTGACCATGAGCCAAAAGGGATCAGAAGATATGAGGGCACCCACGTAAACATAGCAAGTTTCGTTAACAGATTCAGCAATAGGGCATGACAAAAACAGATAACAAGTAGGCATGTTTAAGAGCTCGATGCACTCACTACAGAGCATTTCATGATAAACTAAGAATACATCCATCAATAATTCATGGCATAGAAGCTATACATGGCAAGAACAACATCATAGCATACACGGATCAACTACAACAACCTTGGCAAAATTGAATAACATGTAAACAATCTGCCAGGAAACATTTTATAGCAAAAGTAGAGCTTGATTGACTCAATCTATGGCACTCCATAATTGCAAACAAGGGCATGGATGGATAGAGCATAACCATATGTTCAAAACATACTTACTGAAGTATCTTAAAATATGCATGGATCTCTCGGTAGCATCAGGTTTACATGGCATAAAAATAACAGCAAAACAGGGGCTGAAATCAGCAACATCATGAAGCCCAGTTTGCATGCTTGTGCTAGTCACCACAGAGATCACAAAAATACATGGAATACACCCATGTAAAGATGGCATGGCATATTACAAAACACATGTAGGACTCAAGTTCATAGGATGCACACATCAATCATGGCAAAAATGACAAAAGTGCATGTTCTGATAAGAATCTGAAACTAACATCACATAGCCCTCTTCCAACAGCATTTCGGGCATCAAGATGAGCTCACATGAAAATGATGCAATGAGATGAAATGATGTACTCATCGGGATGAACATTTCGGTATGCTAGACGCCCAAAACGGAGCCACGAGTGAAAAGTTATGGCATGATGAAAATGCAAGAAAATAATGACAAAATAAAAACTTAAGAGGAAATCGGGGGGACGAAGTCAACCCTTGCGGATCCGATCGGATCCGGCTCTTGGTCGAGGCGGCGGCGGCTTCACGGAGAGGAGGAAGGAGGGCCGGGACGAGGCCGGGCCGGGCCGGGGCGGCGCGGCGTGGGAGCCTCGGGCGGCGGCGCAAGGGCGGCCGGCGCCAGCGTGGGGCGGCGGCGGCGGCAGCTGCCGCGGCGAGGCGGTGGCGGAGGCGGCGGCGGTGGTGGTGGCGCGGGCGGGAGGAGGCGGCGGCGGCGGCGGCTGGGGCCCAGGAGCGGGCGAAGCGGCGGCGGGCGGCGGCGGCGCGGCGGCGTGCTACGTGGCGGCCTATGGTTGGCGAAGGCGTCGGCGGACGCGTCCGGCTCCGTCCGGACGTGTCCGGCGGCGCGGAGAGGAGCGGGGCTAGGGTTAGGGTGGAAATGATCCGGGATTTGGAAATGGGGGGTCTTTTTATAGGTAGAAGGAGCTAGGAAGCTCCAAATGGAGTGCGGTTTTCGCCCACACGATCGTGATCCGACGACGGAGAGCATGGAAGTGACTTAGATGGGTTATTGGGCTATTTTGGAGGGGTGTTGGGCTGCAACTTAAAAGAGGCCTTTGCGAGAGTGCGGTTAACCGTTGGAGTACCAAACGAGCTCCAAATGACCCGAAACTTGACAGGTGGTCTACCGGTGCTATACCAGGGCCACTTGGCAAGGCTCGGTCCATTCCGAGAAAGTTTAGTACGCGCTCACGGAAAAATGTAAAAGGGGACGCCGGGGGACATAGGAGTGCCGGATTGCAAAACGGACAAGGGGAAAATGCTCGGAATCCTGAGACGAACACGTATGCGAATGCGATGCACATGATGACATGATATGAAATGCATGACAAGAACAAAATGCAAAAATGAAGAAAAACCCAACCACGGAGGGAATATCATATCACAATGCCGAAAATGGCAAGAGTTGGAGTTACAAATATGGAAAGTTACAACCGGGGTGTTACATATGAACTATGGAATTCACTATACTGGGTACCCGGCGGTACTTGAGGGGTATAGTGATTCGAATAGGATATCTGATGCTGATGAGATGAAAGCCGCAAGTGGATGTGTGTTCACACTTGGTGATGGTGTTGTTTCCTGGAATTCTTGCAAGCAGACGATCTTAACGAGATCGACTATGGAGGTAGAACTGATCGCATTAGACATATCATGCATTGAAGTAGAATTGCTTCAAGAGATTTTGTGGATTTTCTCGTGGTTGATAAGCTAGTCCCAGCTATCCTTATGAACTGTGACAATCAGACAGTGATTGCCAAGGAAAAGATTTCAAAGGCCAACATGCAATCCACAAAGCATATAAGATGAAGATTGAAATATGTCAGGCATTTAAGAAACTCCAAAGTAATAGAGTTTGATTCTATCTAGAAGGCTAAGAATCTGGTAGATCCCTATACAAAAGGGCTATCACGGATTGGAGATGAGCATGACACCCATGTAAGTTTCCATGGGGGTAACCCAACATATGTGATTGGACATCCCATGAATTAGGACCTGGGAAAACAATTCAGTGGTCAAGAGAGGAGGGTATCCTTACTAACCCACTCCATTGGAGGTGCAATACTCTCATAATATGTATGGCAGGATGACTTTTGTCTTAATGCGTTCCAAAGCTTATGTAAGCAAGATGCTATCCTACAAAGCATTCTTTGGAGGAACACACCTATGTGATCCTGACTGCTAGTCACAGTCTATGAGATAGGATAATCTCTAGGAAGCTCATGAATAGGCCAGGAGTGTGACTAATAAGCTCCACCCGCGGGGTCAGCCTTTAGCAGCCTAGTATCAGCTGCCAATTGGCAAAACTTCTGTACGCTAAACTGTCAATTGAAGGCATAGTCCATTGCTCAGTTTTTATGAATTCTAAACCGGTTGCTCTAGGTAAAAGTTTAACTTAACAGTCTCCACTAAAAATTCTGGTATATCAAAATATTGTTTGGAACAGATGACAAACTAATGTGCCTGAGATCTGGTGGGAGATTGTTGAATCATAGATGGGCCTTGGGCCCATAAGAACAATGATTCCTGGTTAATACTGAGGCCCATGTTGGTGTATGGCAGGTGGTTGGAAGTTTAGTACAACCTTGCTAGTTGAGGAGAGTGAGATCCCTTTATAAGGGTTGCTCTACCACTTGCCATTGGGGGCATGGGAAGAGGAGTGGTACACGCGCGCTACTCCTCCTCCGCCACCCGCCTCTCCTTGCCTCGCCTCATCATGACGGGCATGTTCCGAGGGTTGCGGGAATAAGATGAGCTGATATTACACATATGCGCTTTATTTTTGCCGGTTAGGAATGGTTGATTAATCTGGAAATAATTAACGAGTCACTAATAGATGTGCCACTATACGAGACACTAGACCATGGGCTGTTTGCATTCTTCGGACATGTCGACTCCCTTCCCGGGGGTGTGACCCTTCTTGGGGCATAACTACTCCCTTCCGAGGGTGCGTCGACTCGGTCGTGGGCCTAAGCCTAGGCTCATGATTCCTTATCCGGTGGCCTATATAATGGAGGAGTTGTCTAGTGCAGCCGACGGACACTCATTCCCTCCTTGCGCAACCCTAGTTGTCATCTACTGTTCCTCTCAGTGTGTTGCTTCAGGCGATTTCATTCCGACGACCGCATGCATGGTTGGTCGGGAGAGTAGGTGCCACCGGAACCCCGTCGTTTGCAATCCTGCCCGGGAGAACTACGATAAGGTTTTTGGGGCGCACCTCGACACGAATGCTCCCAAACGGTCCCCATCCTCCTCTGCTTCGACTACTTCCCCTGCAACAATTCCATGGCGATGAGGCCGCCAACAAGAATAAGGCTGCAAACAATGCTCAAGCTGCTGCGGCCGCCGCCGCATTGGCCTGGCCATTGGAGGGTATGATTCGTTCATCCCCTATTTACTTGTTCATGTGGTAGCCATATATGTTGTGTTCATAGATTTTTTGGTTCTATGTAGTGTACGTGCTCATATGCTTGGGTATCGGTATGAAGTGCATACTATGATTGCCATTTTTTGTATCTACTCATGGATTAGATTAATTGAAAAGTTGCTAATATTTCCAGGAGATTGTAGTAAGAGTATCTAGTTTGTGCACCGATGAAATAGCGAGTGGAAAATTCAGTATTGTCCATTGTTCATTGCATTCATGATTCCTTGAAGCACTATCTCAGTATTTTTTAGATTGGTTTCACCGTGTTGTATCAAATGTTATTCCTAGCTATTTTTCATCCTCCATCTCCTTCTCATCGGTTTCGACACTCTTAATTATCGAAATTATCTAAAAACGATCATCCACACTTGTGGGTACCAACTATCAACTGGCCGACGAGCTAGGAAAGGGGAAAACGGCTTCATTGCCCGGGTCGTGGGAGATTCGTATGCTCTTGTTATCGATCCCACACCTGGCTCTTAGGGTATTCTATTATAGAAGGAAAAGTCAACCATCCACGACATTTGCGCCAGGTGGCGCATGATAAGAGCAAATAAACCTTGTGAGCAACGTTTCTTTTTCTGGAATATGCACGAGTGTGCTTTGTTGGGGAACGTAGCAGAAATTCAAAATTTTCCTATGAGTCACCAAGATCTATCTATGGAGAGACTAGCAACGAGGGGAAGGAGAGTGCATCTACATACCCTTGTAGATCGCTAAGCGGAAGCGTTCAAGAGAACGGTGTTGAAGGAGTCGTACTCGTCGTGATCCAAATCACCGGAGATCCTAGTGCCGAACGGACGGCACCTCCGCGTTCAACACACGTACAGCCCGGTGACGTCTCCCATGCCTTGATCCAGCAAGGAGAGAGGGAGAGGTTGAGGAAGACTCCATCCAGCAGCAGCACGACGACGTGGTGGTGGTGGAGGAGCGTGGCAATCCTGCAGGGCTTCGCCAAGCACCGCGGGAGAGGAGGAAGGGCTGCGCCAGAACTTGGGTGAAGCTCCCATGCGCCTCCCCACTATATATAGGGGTAGAGGGGGCTGGTTTCTTGCCCTCCAAGTCCATTGGGGCATTGGCAAAGGTGGGAGGAAAGAAATCCCATCATTTCCTTCCCCACCGATTGTTATCCCCCCTTTTTAGGGATCTTGATCTTATCCTTTCGGGATATGATCTTATTCCTTCTAAGGGGGGATCTTGGTGCGCCTTGACCAGGGGTGTGGGGCCTTGCCCCCACTACCCACGTTCATGTGGGTCCCCCCATGCAGGTGGGCCCCACTCCGGAACCTTCTAGAACCTTCCCAGTACAATACCGAAAAATCCCGTACATTTTCTTGTGGCCAAAATAGGACTTCCCATATCTAAATCTTTACCTCCGGACCATTCCGAACTCCTCTTGACGTCCGGGATCTCATCCGGACTCGAACAACATTCGGTAACCACATACAAACTTCCTTTATAACCCTAGCGCCATCGAACCTTAGTGTGTAGACCCTACGGGTTCGGGAGACACGTAGACATGACCGAGACAACTCTCCGCCAATAACCAACAGCGGATCTGGATACCCATGTTGGCTCCTACATGTTCCACGATGATCTCATCGGATGAACCACGATGTCGAGGATTCAATCAATCCCGTATTCAATTCCCTTTGTCTAGCGGTATTGTACTTGCCCGAGATTCGATCGTCGGTATCCCGATACCTTGTTCAATCTTGTTACCGGCAAGTCTATTTACTCGTTCTGTAACACATCATCCCGTGATCAACCCCTTGGTCACATTGTGCACATTATGATGATGTCCTACCGAGTGGGCCCAGAGATACCTCTCCGTCACACGGAGTGACAAATCCCAGTCTCGATTCGTGCCAACCCAACAGACACTTTCGGAGATACCTGTAGTGCACCTTTATAGCCACCCGATTTGCGTTGTGACGTTTGGTACACCCAAAGCATTCCTACGGTATCCGGAGTTGCACAATCTCATGGTCTAAGGAAAGATACTTGACATTAGAAAAGCTTTAGCATACTGAACTACGATCTTTGTGCTAGGCTTAGGATTGGGTCTTGTCCATCACATCATTCTCCAAATGATGTGATCCCGTTATCAACGTCATCCAATGTCCATGGTCAGGAAACCGTAACCATCTGTTGATCAACGAGCTAGTCAACTAGAGGCTTACTAGGGACATGGTGTTGTCTATGTATCCACACATGTATCTGAGTTTCCTATCAATACAATTATAGCATGGATAATAAACGATTATCATGAACAAGGAAATATAATAATAATCAATTTATTATTGCCTCTAGGGCATATTTCCAACAGTCTCCCACTTGCACTAGAGTCAATAATCTAGTTCACATCGCTATGTGATCAACACTCATAGGTCACATCTCCATGTGACCAACATCCAAGAGTTTACTAGTGTCACTAAACTAGTTCACATCATCATGTGATTAAGACTCAATGAGTTCTGGGGTTTGATCATGTTTTGCTTGTGAGAGAGGTTTTAGTCAACGGGTCTGCAACATTCAGATCTGTATGTACTTCGCAAATCTCTATGTCATATTGTAAATGCTGCTTCCACGCTCCACTTGGAGCTATTCCAAATGGTTGCTCCACTATATGTATCCGGTTTGCTACTCAGAGTCACTCGGATAGGTGTTAAAGCTTGCATCGACGTAACCCTTTACGCCGAACTCTTTATCACCTCCATAATCGAGAAACATGTCCTTATTTACTCCAAGGACAATTTTGACCGCTGTCCAATGATCCATTCCTGGATCACTCTTGTACCCCCTTGCCAGACTCATGGCAAGGCACACTTCCAGTGCGGTACACAACATAGCATACTCTGAGCCTATGTTCGAAGCATAGGGACGACCTTCGTCCTTTCTCTCTCTTCTGCCGTGGTCGAGCTTTAACTCTTAACTTCATACCTTACAACTCGGGCAAGAATTCCTTCTTTGACTGATCCATCTTGAACACCTTCAAGATTATGTCAAGGTATGTAATCATTTGAAAGTATTATTAAACATTTTGATCTATCTTATAGATCTTGATGCTTATTGTTCAAGTAGCCTAATCCAGGTTTTCCATTGAAAAACACTTTTCAAACAACCCTATATGCTTTCCAGAAATTCTACATCATTTCTGATCAACAATATGTCAACAACATATACTCATCAGAAATTCTATAGTGCTCCCACTCACTTCTTTGGAAATACAAGTTTCTCATAAACTTTGTATAAACCCAAAATCTTTGATCATCTCATCAAAGCGCACATTCCAACTCCGAGATGCTTACTCCAGTCCTTAGAAGGATCGCTGGAGCCAGCATACCTTTTAGCATCCTTAAGATCGACAAAAACTTTCTGATTGTATCACATACAACCTTTCCTTACGAAGAATGGTAAGGAAACTCGTTTTTGACATCCATCTGCCAGATTTCATAAATGCAGCTAATGCTAACATGATTCCGACGGACTTAAGCATCGCTACGGATGAGAAAATCTCATCGTAGTCAACTCCTTGAACTTGTGAAAAACTCTTTGCCACAAGTCGAGCTTCATAGACGGTGACATTACCGTCCACGTCCGTCTTCTTCTTAAAGATCCATTTATCTCAATGGCTTGTCGATCATCGGGCAAGTCTAACAAAGTCCATGCTTTGTTCTGATGCATGGATCCTATTTCTAATTTCATGGCTTCTAACCATTTGTCAGAATATGAGCCCACCATCGCTTCCCCATAGCTCGTAGGTTCACTGTTGTCTAGCAACATGACCTTCAAGACAGGATTACTGTACCACTCTGAAGTAGTACGCATCCTTGTCCCCCTACGAGGTACGGTTGTGACTTGATCCAAAACTTCATGATCACTATCATAAGCTTCTACTTCAATTGGTGTAGGCGCCACAGGAACAACTTCCTGTGCCCTGCTACACACTTGTTGAAGTGACGGTTCAATAACCTCATCAAGTCTCCACCATCCTCCCACTCAATTCTTTCGAGAGAAACTTTTCCTCGAGAAAGGACCCGTTTCTAGAAACAATCAATTTTGCTTCCGGATCTGAATTAGGAGGTATACCCAACCATTTTGGGTATCCTATGAAGATGCATTTATCCGTTTTGTGTTCGAGCTTATCACGATGAAACTTTTTCACATAAGCGTCGCAGCCCCAAACTTTCAAGAAACGACAGCTTAGGTTTCTCTAAACCATAGTTCTCACGGTGTCATCTCAACGGAATTACGTGGTGCCCTATTAAAGTGAGTGCGGTTGTCTCTAATGCCTAACCCATGAACGATAGTGGTAATTCGATAAGAAACATCATGATACGCACCATACCCAATAGGGTGCAACTATGATGTTCGGACAAACCATCACACTATGGTGTTCCAGGCGATATTAATTGTGAAACAATTTCCACAATGTCTTAATTGCGTGCCAAAGCTCGTAACTCAGATACTCATCTCTATGATCATATCATAGACATTTTATCCTCTTGTCACAATGATCTTCAACTTCACTCTAAAATTACTTGAACCAATAATTCAGACTTGTGTTTCATCAAGTAAATATACTCAACATCTACTCGAATCATCTGTGAAGTAGGAACATAACGATAATCACGGCATGCCTCAGCACTCATTGGACTGCACACATCAAAATGTGTTATTTCCAACAAGTCGCTATCTTGTTCCATTTTACTGAAAACGAGGCTTTTCAGTCATCTTGCCCATGTGGTATGATTTGCATATCTCAAGTGATTCAAAATCAAGTGAGTCCAAACGATTCATCTGCATGGAGTTTCTTCATGCATACACACCAATAGACATGGCTCGCATGTCTCAAACTTTTCAAAAACGAGTGAGTCCAAAGATCCATCAACATGGAGCTTCTTCATGCGTTTTATACCAATATGACTTACATGGCAGTGCCACAAGTAAGTGGTACTATCATTACTATCTTATATCTTTTGGCATGAAAATGTGTATCACTACGATCGAGATTCAATAAACCATTCTTTTAGGTGCAAGACCATTGAAGGTATTTATTCAAATAAATAGAGTAACCATTATTCTCCTTAAGTGAATAACCGTATTGCGATAGACATAATCCAATCATGTCTATGCTCAACGCAAACACCAAATGACAATTATTCTGGTTTAATACTAATCTTGATGGTAGAGGGAGCGTGCGATGTTTGATCACATCAAACTTGGAAACACTTCCAACACATATCGTCAGCTCACCTTTAGCTAGTCTCCGTTTATTCCGTAGCCTTTTATTTCGAGTTACTAACACTTAGCAACCGAACCGGTATCTAATACCCTGGTGCTACTAGGAGTACTAGTAAAGTACACAATAACTTAATGTATATCCAATATACGTCTATCGACCTTGCCAGCCTTCTCATCTACCAAGTATCTAGGGTAATTCTGCTCCAGTAGTTGTTCCCCTTATTACAGAAGCACTTAGTCTCGGGTTTGGGTTCAACCTTGGGTTTCTTCATTAGAGAAGCAGCTGATTTGTTGTTTCATGAAGTATCTCTTCTTGCCCTTGCCCTTCTTGAAACTAGTGGTTTCACCAACCATCAACAATTGATGCTCCTTCTTGATTCCAACTTTCGCGGTGTCAAACATCGCGAATATCTCAAGGATCATCATATCTATCCCTGATTTGTTATAGTTCATCACGAAGCTCAAGCAGCTTGGTGGCAATGACTTTGGAGAAACATCACTATCTCTGGAAGATCAACTCCCACTCGATTCAAGTAATTGTTGCACTCAGACAATCTGAGCACAAGCTCAACGATTGAGCTTTTCTCCCTTACTTTGCAGACTAAGAAAATCGTCGGAGGTCTTATATCTCTTGACGTGGGCACGAGCCTGAAATCCCAATTTCAGCCCTCGAAACATCGCATATGTTTCGCGACGTTTCGAAAAACGTCTTTGGTGCCTCAACTCTAAACCGTTTAACTGAACTATCACGTAGTTATCAAAACGTGTATGTCCGATGTTCGCAACATCCACAGACGACGTTTTGGGTTCAGCACACTGAGCGGTGCATTAAGGACATAAGCTATCTTCTGTCCGCATAATCGCTACTGTCAACTTTCAACTATATTTTCTTTAGGAACATATCTAAACAGTGGAACTAAAGCGCGAGCTTACGACATAATTTGCAAAGATCTTTTGACTATGTTCAAGATAAATAAGTTCATCTCATGAACTCCCACTCAGATAGACATCCCTCTAGTCATCTAAGTGATTACATGACCCGAGTCAACTAGGCCGTGTCCGATCATCACGTGAGACGGACTAGTAATCATCGGTGAACATCTTCATGTTGATCGTATCCTCCATACGACTCATGCTCGACCTTTCGGTCTCTTGTGTTCCGAGGCCATGTCTGTACATGCTAGGCTCGTCAAGTTAACCTAAGTGTTTCGCGTGTGTAAATCTGGCTTACACCCGTTGTATGTGAACGTAAGAATCTATCACACCCGATCACCACGTGGTGCTTCGAAATGACAAACTTCCGCAACGGTGCACAGTTAGGGGGAACACTTTCTTGAAATTTTAATGAGGGATCATCTTATTTACTACCGTCGTTCTAAGCAAATAAGATGCATAAACATGATAAACATCACATGCAATCAAATAGTGACATGATATGGCCAATATCATTTTGCTCCTTTTGATCTCCATCTTCGGGGCTCCATGATCATCATCGTCACCGGCATGACACCATGATCTCCATCATGATGATCTCCATCATCATGTCTCCATGAAGATGTCTTGCCAACTTATTACTTCTACTACTATGGCTACCGGTTAGCAATAAAGTAAAGTAATTACATGGCGTTGTTCAATGACACGCAGGTCATACAATAAATTAAGACAACTCCTATGGCTCCTGCCGGTTGTCATACTCATCGACATGCAAGTCGTGATTCCTATTACAAGAACATGATCAATCTCATACATCACATATCATTCATCACATTCTTCTTGGCCATATCACATCACATAGCATACCCTGCAAAAACAAGTTAGACGTCCTCTAATTGTTGTTTGCATGTTTTACGTGGCTGCTATGGGTTTCTAGCAAGAACATTTCTTACCTACGCAAAACCACAACGTGATATGTCAATTGCTATTTACCCTTCATAAGGACCCTTTTCATCGAATCTGATCCGACTAAAGTGGGAGAGACTGGCACCCTCTAGCCACCTTATGCAACAAGTGCATGTCAGTCGGTGGAACCTGTCTCACGTAAGTGTACGTGTAAGGTCGGTCCGGGCCGCTTCATCCCACAATACCGTCAAAACAAGATTGGACTAGTAACGGTAAGCATATTGAACAAAATCAACGCCCACAACAACTTGTGTTCTACTCGTGCATAGAATCTACGCAATAGACCTAGCTCATGATGCCACTGTTGGGGAACGTAGCAGAAATTCAAAATTTTCCTACGAGTCACCAAGATCTATCTATGGAGAGACTAGCAACGAGGGGAAGAAGAGTGCATCTACATACCCGTGTAGATCGCTAAGCGGAAGCGTTCAAGAGAACGGGGTTGAAGGAGTCGTACTCGTCGTGATCCAAATCACCGGAGATCCTAGTGCCGAACGGACGGCACCTCCGCTTTCAACACACGTACAGCCCGGTGACATATCCCATGCCTTGATCCAGCAAGGAGAGAGGGAGAGGTTGAGGAAGACTCCATCCAGCAGCAGCACGACGGCGTGGTGGTGGTGGAGGAGCGTGGCAATCCTGCAGGGCTTCGCCAAGCACCGCGGGAGAGGAGGAAGGGCTGCGCCAGAACTTGGGTGAAGCTCCCATGTGCCTCCCCACTATATATAGGGGTGGAGGGGGCTGGTTTCTTGCCCTCCAAGTCCATTGGGGCGTTGGCAAAGGTGGGAGGAAAGAAATCCCATCATTTCCTTCCCCACCGATTGTTATCCCCCTTTTTAGGGATCTTGATCTTATCCCTTCGGGATATGATCTTATTCCTTCTAAGGGGGATCTTGGTGCGCCTTGACCAGGGGTGTGGGGCCTTGCCCCCACTACCCACGTTCATGTGGGTCCCCCCATGCAGGTGGGCCCCACTCCGAAACCTTCTAGAACCTTCCCGGTACAATACCGAAAAATCCCGAACATTTTCTGGTGGCCAAAATAGGACTTCTCATATCTAAATCTTTACCTCCGGATCATTCCGGAACTCCTCTTGACGTCCGGGATCTCATCCGGGACTCCGAACAACATTCGGTAACCACATACAAACTTCCTTTATAACCCTAGCGTCATCGAACCTTAAGTGTGTAGACCCTACGTGTTCGGGAGACACGTAGACATGACCGAGACAACTCTCCGGCCAATAACCAACAGCAGGATCTGGATACCCATGTTGGCTCCCACATGTTCCACGATGATCTCATCGGATGAACCACGATGTCGAGGATTCAATCAATCCCGTATTCAATTCCCTTTGTCTAGCGGTATTGTACTTGCCCGAGATTCGATCGTCGGTATCCCGATACCTTGTTCAATCTCGTTACCGGCAAGTCTCTTTACTCGTTCCGTAACACATCATCCCGTGATCAACCCCTTGGTCACATTGTGCACATTATGATGATGTCCTACCGAGTGGGCCCAGAGATACCTCTCCGTCACACGGAGTGACAAATCCCAGTCTCGATTCGTGCCAACCCAACAGACACTTTCGGAGATACCTGTAGTGCACCTTTATAGCCACCCAGTTATGTTGTGACGTTTGGTACACCCAAAGCATTCCTACGGTATCCGGGAGTTGCACAATCTCATGGTCTAAGGAAAAGATACTTGACATTAGAAAAGCTTTAGCATACGAACTACACGATCTTTGTGCTAGGCTTAGGATTGGGTCTTGTCCATCACATCATTCTCCAAATGATGTGATCCCGTTATCAACGACATCCAATGTCCATGATCAGGAAACCGCAACCATCTGTTGATCAACGAGCTAGTCAACTAGAGGCTTACTAGGGACATGGTGTTGTCTATGTATCCACACATGTATCTGAGTTTCCTATCAATACAATTATAGCATGGATAATAAACGATTATCATGAACAAGGAAATATAAGAATAACCAATTTATTATTGCCTCTAGGGCATATTTCCAACATGCTTATCATCTATTAAAGAAGGATAAGGGTGAAAGAAACCCATCCACGGTGTGGTGTTATAGATTACATCCAACACTACTCCACCCGGCCACAGATGGCCAAAAGTCCTAGCCTATACTCGCACCCACCCACCTAGCTAGCTTAGTCCAGAAGGCCTCGAGGTTGTCCTTGATGAGGCCCTACTGGTGCCAGCTCCTACTCTCTCTGTTGATATCTGTGATAACCTTCCTCAAAGATGGTGTTGCCCCATCGGGCACGATAGCATTCCGGTGCTTCCATAGTGTCCACAAGCCAAGTGTTAGTATTGTCCTGATGTCCCTGTCTGAGTGACTGCTATATATTTTGCCAGTGCAGCAATCCACAAGTATATCCTCCTACTTGGGCGCACAATCCGATGATCCCAAAGTCGTGCATACCACCGTTTATGCCTTTCTAGCAAAGACACACTGAAGGATGATGTGGTTGATTGTTTCCTCAAGTTGATCACAGAATGGGCAGTATCTTGTTGTGGTAGCCCCCTCCTAGCCAGTCGGCCGGACGTCCAATATCTGTTTTTGATCACAAGCCAAGAGAAGAACCTGCAATGAAGAGGCACTCCTGATTTCCATGTGAAGTTCGCGGTTGTGCTCACTTCCTTGCCCCAAAACTTGGCGGCGTATGCCGAACTTGTCGAGAACCAGCCACTTCTATCCTAGCTCCAAAGCATTGTGTCTGAGGTCGTGTCATCGAGCTCCACCACGGTTACTCGATCCCAGAGGGAGAAAAACTCTACGAGCTGATTGTGTGTCATCTCGAGGCCAAAATCGCACGCCCAGGCCGATGTTCGTGATGGCATCATGGACCGTTCTCGATTTCTTGAGTCTACTCGGCACACCAATCATATATCATTGGTGCGAGTTCCTGCACTTGTATCCATCCAACCATCGATCCTCCTAGAATAAAGCTGAACGGCCACTCCCAATCACAGTTCTCGTCACCGCTCGGAAGGGAGCCATATCTTCCTTCGGGTCCTTGAAATGGAACTTTCTGCATGGTCGTGTGGGGTCCGCTTGCTGTAGCCAAGGCCATCTCGCATGCATTGCACTATTCAGCCATCCAAGGTTGAGACTACAGACCTGTGAGGCTTCCCTCCATGTGGGTAGCTAGGCTGCAAGTTCATCCATCAGTCCTTGCAACTGCAATGCCGATTGCTTTCTGATTGTTAGATGTAGGCCCAAGTATTTGCAAGGGGACGAGCTTGTCGAGCAGCCCAGTGTTGCAGTGGCTGCTACCAAATTCTCACTTGGAGAACGTATGGTAATAGTTCCACTTTTGAGCAACTTGACCCTCATACCTGAAGCTTCTCCGAAAGTTCCAAAATGCCTGAGCAAGTTCTAAGCTCAATACCTTTTGGCTTGATGAAAAACATCACATCATTAGTAAACATGGACACGCTGTGCCTGATTCCTCTCTATGTCAAGGGAGAGAGAGCCCTTGTGTTGTAGCTAGCCCAAACATCCTTTGAAGGGGTTCCATGATCATTATGAATAGCATTGGTGATATGAAATCACCCTAGCGAAGCCCCTTGCAGTTGAAGATAGTCCTTCCTAGCACTCCATTAATTAAGATCCTTGTGGAGGTAGTTCCTAGAAGGCCACAAATCCATGACACCCACTTGTCGCCGAAGCCCATTTTTTGCAACATCTCGATGAGGAAAGGCCATTGCACTGAATCAAAAGCTTTCATAATGTCTAGCTTGAGCATGGTCGAAGGGTCCCTAAGAGCATGAAGTTTACATGCCGTCCCCTGGATGAGCATGAAATTTTCATGTAACGATCTCCCTCTCACAAAGGCTCTTTGGTGCATTCCCACAAGATTGGGCAGTTCTTCTGCCGACCGATCTGAAAGCACCTTGTAAAAACAAATTATTGCGCCATGCACAAGACTCGCAGGTCTCTAGTCATTTATGTCGATCGCTCCATCCATCTTGGGCGGTTGTGTGACAATTTCCTTGTTGACTGCTTGCAAACTACGCTTGTAGCCGCAGTAGAACATGTCCAGAGCTCCCAGGAAATCCCCTTTAATTATGTGCCAACACAAGGCGTAAAAACGCCCAGTGAAA
Source organism: Aegilops longissima (assembly GCA_021605205.1). Taxonomy (NCBI): domain Eukaryota; kingdom Viridiplantae; phylum Streptophyta; class Magnoliopsida; order Poales; family Poaceae; genus Aegilops; species Aegilops longissima. Next base: position 38,360,164 of record CM038682.1, on the reverse strand, counting down.
CCATCGGGACTCGACGCCTTGTCCAGGGGCATTCCCTTAATCACCTTTTCCCACTTCTTTCTCTAAGAAAGGTCTTTCCAAGTGTTCGATGTTTGTACGTTGAAAGCCAAGCTTGTCGAGGTCCAGTGTGTATGGCCTCACTGGTGCATGCCCAAGGAGCTCATCATAATTATCATCCACCACCTTCAAGATTCGGTCAGGCCCTGTTCTGATTTGGTCATTGTGCCTCAACATGAGGATGAAGTTTCTTCTTCTTTGCTGACGTGCATGCTGGTGAGAAAATGAGGTGTTTGCATCCCCCTCGTGAAGGTATGGTAACCTGGATCTCTGCCTTGCAATCGAACGCTCCAGGGAGCAATGACCCAATAGTTTTCGTTTCAAGATCCGCCGCAAGTTGAACTCTCCTTGCGACAACTGCCTTTCATCCATGGCCATGTCTAGCCGCCGGATGATCTCGAAGGCAATGGAAATCTGGAGCTTGACATTTCCAATCCATCTATCTCTCCAACTCTGTACTTTCTTTGTTGTAGCCCTCAACTTAGAATCTAGAGCAACATACGGGTTCCCATCTGACAGTACGGAGTTCACCGCTTCTGTAACTGTTTGGAAGAAGCCCTCAGGCTTCTTCGTCCGGAAAGATTCAAACCTGAATCATTTCCCATAAGTGAATTCTGCATCCAGATCCAACAACAATGGGCAATGGCCCGACACCACGGACCCCATGGCAGCCAGGAAGCTCGAAGGGTTGTTTTCTTCCCATGAGTTGGTATAGAAGACATGGTCAATCTTCTCAAGTGTTGGCCTCTCGCTCAAATTCGACAACGTGAATCTACGCCCGTTTAGGTGCACTTCCTTGAGCTCTAGAAGGTGGCCATCATGCGGAGATTGATGGCCTCATTGCTTTTGTCTCCAGGATTCACTAGGAGGCCCATGGGTCAGCCAAAATTTTCTGCACATCCACAAGCTCTTGAAGGAACTCAATCTTTTCCGCATCAAGTTGGGGGCATAGACCCCAGTGATCCACTACTTTGGTCCTTCCACCGGCTTAACCGCCACCGTTAGAGTGTTAGTCGTGGTGTGCGGGTTTGTTAATTGTACCACCAATGCATCCCAAGCCAAGAGGATACCACCTCGAGTGCCCACCATTGGCAGAAGTTCTCGAATTTATTACCAAGACATTGCCTCACAATGTCAAGTGAGTTGTTCTCCATCTTCCTCTCCTGAAAACATACAATTCTAGGACTCGCCGAGCAAACCACTTGAAATATAGAATTCCGACGTGCCGGGGAGTTGAGGCCTCGGATGTTCCACACTAAGAGTTTAATAGGTTGTACCGCCATGATAACATCCTACAAATGAACCATCCTGACTAGGCCACTGGAGGCCTGGTTCCACCTCTCCTAGCAGCTCCATAAGAGGGAGTGCCGCGGGCTCACAGCTAAAGAGAGCCAAAATCGTGCCGCTCTTCTTGTGAGCAACATTGATATCGCGTTTTCTTTGGAGGTGTCACTCTTCTTGGCTTTGCCCCTAAAAGACTTTTACATTCACGATGCCGGCCCGAGGACGAGAGGCGCGTTTCCAATCTGTCAGCATATAGCAACCACGTTCGACACACACATTTGGCGAAATGCTTCATCTTTTATATATTTATAATGCCATAATCTTTTCTTACACCGCAGCAATGAACAGATACACACGACTTCCTACCGGGAGTGGTAACGCATACGGTAGCATAACAGAACACCACCATCTGTCGATCCATGCATGGATAGACGACTAGCGCGCGACAGAAATAATTGCGCGGAAGGAAGTGTAAAAAAAAATTGAGGAAGGAAACATTAAAGAGTTGGCTATTGCCAACATACATACACCGCGTTCACCGCGCGATGGTAAGAAATCTCTGAAGTTGCATGCATACCCCAGCGCCGCCCGTGCCAGTCACCGGGCGGCAATCAGGGAGTCTAGGGCTCGCACATGTTCTTGCAGATGGCCATGCAAGCTGTGAAGAAATGGTCCACGCAGGCCTGGTCCACGACGCCGAGCCCTGAAGGCGTTAGGCCGCAGAGCTTGTTGCACACCAACGGCGCACTGTCGTTGCACACAGGAAAGCAGTCTGCGCGGCATGGCGTCGCCGCGCTAGGGCAAGCTAGCCCGTCGACGTAGGCCATCGCCGGCTGCCCCACGCCAGACAGGAGGATGACCAGCACGGCGCAGATGGCCGCCATCTTGAGCGCGGACACTGCCATTGATCCTAGGTGCCAAGGAGTGGTTTAGCTAGCTAGCTAGCAAGATGATGCAATGTACCTCGATCGGGAAGTGACAATGTGTAGGTGTAGGTGGTGCTCTGACGAGACCTGGGCATGATCTCTTTATAGGCAAGAAACGCGGGAGGAACTGGAAGCAGCTAGGGCGATGCTGTTTGCATCGCCATTATTGTCACTAATCATGGAGCATGTATGCATCATGCGCCTCTGCGTACGTGTTGACTTCGTCACTTCAAATAGGTTCTGCATTGATTCAGGGAGATGGTTTCGGTGTCTCTAGGAAACAACTGATTCTCGAATGGCAATGTTTTCTCCCAGCAGAAATACGTAATTTCAGGTGTGCAAGTTTCTGCCAGCCAACTGAGAAAGTAGCTATAACGGTTTCTGTGCCAAGCTTATCATTCAAGTTTCTCGCCTTACTCGATATTTCTATCATAAAAGTCTGTTGCAACAAACGTAATGTGGCCAGATCTCGATATTTTTCATTTTGTAATTGAGCACACTTATGCACTATCCATCCTTCCTCTGTGCACTAATCGCGCACCAGGTATATGCTCTCTGTTGACTCTTTTGAAATATGTGCATGTACAGGCTGTAGGTCTTTTTTGGCGCAACTACAGGGTGTAGACCTGCAGTATCTGTACATGCGATTCGGTAATCGGGTTTTTTTTAGAAAACTCGCTAGCTTTATTGATTTGCAACAATTCGATAATCAGATTGTTCATCACAAGAAAAAGGAAAAACGAAAAAGGTTGTTGTAGACTGCATATCAAGTTGCCAACCACTAGTGACCCACCTGTTATTGAATGATTAGAAGAACAGTGGTATCCCCAACCCATCAGGGTTCAAGTCCTAGAGTTGTCATTGGCGCTCACATTTGTATAGATTTATTTTAGGCCTTCCAATGATGAGCGTTCAGTGGGTAGGGTGTGCGCGTATGTATTCATAAGGATGAGTGTATATGCATATATATGAGCATTTGCGTCTGTACTGTGTTAAAAAAATTGACAACCGCTTTATGTTGGCCCTGAGCCTATAATAACAAGCACACGTCCCTGCTATAGGCATACACCTCGATCTATTTTATAAAATTTAGGAGGAATATACAGTTAACTCGTGAGGTCGTGATCCTTACACATGTGCCACTACTCCACTATTTCCTCCGTTTTCATTTACTTATGGAGGAAGTACAATTATTTTAGGGAACTCCACTACCAAAAGTCGTGTGGAAGCATGTCGACAGTTGGGTCAAACAGTCACCATAACATGCGCTGAGGTTTTGTGCTGTAATTATGGGTTCAGCGATGCTACACACACGATGATATTAGACCATCACCGAATGATCCTACATATCAAACCGTCCATGCGTTAGAGCAAACGTAACTAGCACCGTTCATTCTCGCATCATGCGGAGTTCGGCCGGGCAGTGTCGTCCGTGTAGTAGTTTCGTTATGGGTTTCCGCCAATTTTTTATGTTTCTATTTTTTATTCTTTCTCATTTGTATTTCTCATATATACTAGATTTTTCTCCATAATTTTCTATTTTTTGTATACATGTTTTTTCTAAACTCATGAACAATTTATTTCTAGACATGAGCTCCTTTTAACATACATTACTGTGTCAAAAATAAATTACTTTAACAAACACATGAACATTTTTTGAACATGAGGCAGTTTATGGATACATGAACATCTTGTTGAGGTATGGGTACATATATTAACTATTTAGTACTAGTCATCAACCCGTGCTTCTGCACGGGCTAGCATTAGGAAAACATGATAGTGAATCTTATTGAACAACATTTGTTGTATGAGTAACATAAGACTTTGATTGATTTTTTTAATAAAAACCTTGGCGATGCTGCAGTAACATACTAATTGTCAAGACTACACATTGGTGTAATAACTATGAAGGTGCATAAATTGTTTGTATGGAAGATTTATGCCAGCTTCTCCAAACTTCTAAGCACATAAAACATAATAACACAATGCTATAAAGGAAGTTGAAATTTATCTGAGGTACAATTTATCGGTTTCACTAATCCTTTGAAGTAGATAGAATGACAAAACTTTCCAATATTCAGATGTAACGTATCATCATATAGAAATAACAACATTTCATTGGCTGTAACTAAGCCGTGCTCTTCACAACAAATTACACTCCAAAAGAGGGAAACTTGGCAATGGTGATAGCCAGCAACAATTTGGGAGAGATTTTTGTATGTTCCTGACTGATTTATTTTACCCGCGAAAAAATTATTTATTTATGTGGGCAAGTCTTCCATTTTGCGCCACGTTTCCTTTTGTCAATCAGGCATATATGCCATTTCTTTTACGCAGTACTTAAGTATTCCTGATTTTTACGGGTCTTATTTTCTTCAATTAGACTCGCAAGTGGATTTTTGCTTCCATGATAGTTGTGATATGGGTTTTTATTACCGTCGGGCATGAATATTTTTCTTGTCCTTTTTCACTTTTGCAAGGAGAAGGCACGTGATTCTTTTGGAATGGGGACGTCGTTGTTTTTCTTTTCAGATCCTGCAATTTCAAAAAAATCAATCAGGCATATAGTCTCATTTCTTTTATGGGGCGCTTGAGGATTATGAATTTGTACGGGTGTAGTTTTTCTTCAATTAGACAGACACGTGACTTTTGCTTGAATTGTGATCTCAGATTTTTATTAGTGTTGGGCTATTTTTTTCCTTGTGTATTTCTCCCCCTCTGTAAGCAAAAGGCTTTGCTAAGAAAAACGAAAGTAGAAGACACGTGCTACTGGGACATGATTTTTTTAGATACTCGTGTTTAATTTTTTTTCAATCAGGCATATAAACTCATTTATTTTATGTGATATTTAAGTATTCCTAATTTATACGGGTCTTCTTTTCATCAAGTAGGCATGCACATGTTTTTTTCTTCTTTCCCTGAGAATTAAGATGTGTTTTCTGAGCGTGGGGTGTCAAGATTTTTTACGTGTCTTTCTTTCCCTTTTGCAAGGAGAAGACACATTCGTGGGAGTTGAGGACTCCTTTATGGATGTGGTAGTTTTTTTTTTTAGAATCAATATGGAGGTGGTAGTTTAGTCCCTTTTCTTCATGGCACCGGTTAATCCTTTATGTATGTGTGTTCAAAACAAAATCCATTGTATACGTGCCTGTTCCTTTACGCATGTGCTGTTTTTTTAGTTAGTTATTTGTCCTAATAGATCTCGACCATTAAAATTTAAATCAAATGGCTAATTTAATCTTAATGATGTGGATTAACGTGGAGCCTCGTATGGTGCCTTCAATTAGTAAATATAAGATTCTTTTCCTTTCTAAAATATATATTTAGATAAAACATTTGGATCTTTGGTTACATAGCTTATTGGGGCAGCCCATGTAGCAACCTCGTGGTCGTTATAGTGGCAAACTGGGGAGAATATCTGCATGAGAGCTGTCTCGCTTAGAGCATCTCCACTCGTTCGGCCCCCAGCGCACCCACCGGTGCTATTTTGGCCCTTCAGCCGGCGCTTTTTCGGCCCTGGGGCGATCTATTTTCAGCCACGCCCCCAAGGGTCGGCCCCAAGACGTTATAAATTCAATTTTGATATTTCCTGCTACCCAAAAAAACGCCACAAGTTCAGCGATCAGCGGCTACCATATAGTTCGGCCATCACCATGCCACGGTTCGGTGATCAATCACTCAAAAGTTCAGCGTTCCAAAGGAATGATGCGTAGGTAATGCATCAAACGGCGGCATTGTCCTCCGGCGTCGGATTGGCAGGGGTCAGCGTGCGGGGGCTGGTCGGCGTCGGTGCTAGGCGTCGTGGGCACCCCCAGGGTTGTGGCGACCCGACGCTCTCCTGGCTCCAGTCTTGCGGGCCGTGGCCGCCGGGTGGATTCATCATCCCCACGCAAGACGCCTCTGCCTGCTCCGTCGCGCAAGACACCTCTGCCTACTCCGTCGCGCGAGACACCTTGCCTGCTCCGCCGACGTGGCCGCGCCCTGGGCCTTCTTGGCGTTGGGCCTGTTCCACCGATCAGTGGTGACAGTCTCCCGACGCTGAACCTTCGCCTTCCCGTCGGCGTTCGACATGCCCGGTGGTTCTGCCGGCGGCACCCTCTGCTTCCTGTGCTTCGTCTGGGTGGCGTCGGTGCCGGCAGCGGCGCGAGGGGCCGTATACTTCTTTGGTGGTATGGCGGCCGGATGGATGGGAGATGGATGAGAATTGCGGGAGAAGAGGGGCAGAAGGGGAGAATGGAGGGAAAGGGAGGGGGAAAGTGGGGAATCGGCGGGAAAAAGGGTTGTCTCTCGCCGACAGAGCGGACCCACGCGCCTTTTCGCTTCGGCCGGCGCCCCAGCCGACTCCCGGGGGCTTGGGTTTGGCTCGGGTTTGCCGGCTGTTATTTTGGCCCAAACCAGCGATGAACAAGGCCCTGGGCCGCGGCTGCGCCGATTTTTCGGCGTCGGCGCCAAAAAAAGGGCCATGGGGGCATGTTGGGGACGCGTGTGGAGATGCTCTTATAGTGGGGACCTCCTAATTGGCGCTCTAAGTGCCAGTTGGTGTTTTTGGCGATGCTTCGCGAGCCAGCCGAGTAACCTGCACGAAAAGGAAACATGAAGAAAAAAAAGGACATCAATCGTAATAGAAATATGGGATCACTGGGAATCGAACTCGGCACCACGGCATAGGAAGCCTAACCCATTAACTACTAAACAAAATTACTTATGTTCTCTAGTTCTGGAAAATAATTCTAGTTAACATTTCGTTTAGTAAAACATTAACATATACCCAATATAAATTATCTGAAAAATACAATATAAATTTGAAAATAAAAGAACATGGATTTTGAAAAAAAATCATCAATTTTTAAGAAAGTTGATAAAATTGAAAAAAGTTCATCAATTTTTAAAAACACTTCATTGATTTTGAAAAAGTTCATCCATTTTCAAAAAATGTTCCTCAACTTTGAAAAAAAGTTCATCAATTTTGAAGAGAAATTCACAAAGGTGGAAAAAGTTCGTCAATTTTGAAAAACAATTCACGAATTTGTAGAAATGTTCATCGATTTGGAAAATTCATCAAATATGAAAATAAAAATCATCGGTTTTAAAAAGCTGATTACTTTTAAAAAGATATCATTGATTTTAGAAAACAATCGTTTATTTTGGAAAAAAAAGTCCATCAAATTTGAGATAGTTTATGAATCTGAAAAAATAGAAAATTAATAAGGGAAAAAGTAAATAAAAAGGAAAAAGATTAAAAAATAAAAACGGAAAACAAACTAAAATGGGTCAACCAGGGGCATTCCGCGTACTGAAAAACAATAAAATGAAGAAAAACAAGTGAGATGTCACAAGCGCGAAGTTACCCGAGTGGTTAGCGCAGTTTACTCTTGAGGAATAGGTCGCAGGTCCGATTCTTCACGAGCAGGTGCCTGAAGCGCCAAATAGGCCATGCCCTTATAGCGACGGTAGCTGATCACGTGAAGGACTTCTTATCTCGCATAACAACTGGGCCCGTCCATTTATCTATTTTCCGATCACTGGCACACGACACTAGAACACAATCGATCGATTCGTTGGTTCGAATCCATTTTTTTTTCTCTTTTGGTTTTTAGTTTTTTCTCCAGTTTTTCCATTTTTCCTTTATTTTTTCATTGGTTTTCTTCGTTTTTTCCCTTTATTTTTTCACCGGTTTTCATACGGTAATATAACAGTACACCACCATCTGTTGATCCATGGATAGAAGTCCAGTGATGTGTAACAGAAATAACTGCCGAATAGGTACAAAGAAAAAAGAAACCGAAATCACGGAATGAAACATTCAAGAGTTGGGTATGCCAAATACAATGTGTTCACTGCACACGATGGTAAGAAAACTCCGGCTGGCATAGCCAGCGCCACCGGGGCTGGGTGGGGATCAGGGAGTCTGAACCGGCTCGCACATGGTCTTACAGGCTACCATACAATTGGGGAAGAAATGATCCATGCAGGCCTGGTCCACCACGCCGAGCACCGGCGGCGTTTGGGTGCAGAGCATGTTGCACATCATCGGCGTAACGGTGCCGCACGCAGATATGCATTCTGCGCGGCATGGCGTCGCTGCGCTAGGGCAAGCTACCCCGTCAACATAGGCCACAGCTGTCTGACCCGCGCTACATAGGAGGATGACCAGCACGCCGCAGATGGCCGCCATCTTAAGCGCGGATGCAGCCATTGACGTACGCACCAAAGAGTGGTTTGGCTGGCTATCTAGCAAGGAAGGTGGTGCAATCTACCTTGAGAAGTGACAAATGTGTAGGTCGTTCCCAGCTGAGAGGAGGGCGATGCTCTTTTTATAGGCAGCAAATGCACATAGAACAGGAAGCAGGGCGATGCTCTTTGCATCGAATGTTACTTAATCATGGAGTATGTATGCAGTATTTGTCATTTGGAAACTGTGCACTCTGATGCACTATCTATCCTTCGTCATTACACTAATTGCACAATGTATGTCGTGTGTTGACTTCAAGAAAATTATGCAATTAACTTGTCGAGTCGTGATCCTTACACATGTACCACTACCTCCACTAGCAAGATTCTTATGGCAATATGCTGGTATTTTCTATTCTGACACAACAGGCGTCAAATAGTTAGTATCATATGTAGACTTTGAGGCCTGGGTCAGGTCTTTTAGATACCTATGGTTCCTATCCTTTTCCTAGTCTGTTGTAACAAACGTACGGTGGCTAGTTTCCGATTCCTTTTGCATTTGGTAATTGTCCACTCTTATGCATTATGTACCCTTCCTCTGTACACTAATCCCGCATCATGTACTAGCAAGATTCTTATGGCAACATGCTGGCATTTTCTATTCGACACAACATGCGTCAAATTGTTATCATATGTAGACTTTGAGGCCTGGGTTAGGTCTTTTAGATACCTATGGTTCCGCTCTTTGTCCTATCATAAAGATCTGTTGTAACAAACGTATGGTGGCTAGCTCTTGATTTCTTTTTTCATTTGGTAATTGTCCGCGTTCTTATATATGCATTATCTACCCTTCCTCTATACACTAATCCCGCATCATTTTTTTTTAAAGATCCGACATTGGCCGGCTTCATTGATTTAGCAGATACCATGTTGTGTGTTGACTTCAAGAGGATTATACTATTAACTCCTCGAGTCATGATCCATACACATGTACCACTACTACTCTGCTGCCACTCCGACATTTCCTATTTCACACCGTTGCGTCGTAAAGTCGTCATAATGTGTTATTAGAATCCATGAGAGCATCATTACTCCGTCTCAAATGTTTTTTTTTACGTAAGAATCAACATGATGTAAATTTAATGCACGCAATGCCATTTTTTTCATTCCTAGAACTTCATTTGAATATCGTGAAAAAACGAGCACCAACATCACATAAAGCATTCCATTCAAACTTCTTGATGCTAATCATTATTTTCGGTTCCCACCCTTCCTCTAATTTTCTAGGAGTCATACCCTCATGCTCAAGTTTGTCCTCTCTAGCAGAGAATGCAACTTCAACAATATATTTAGTATATTGTTTCTTGCACTCATTAGCATTAGGAGCTTTTATTATTTTTGAAACACTTTTAGTACTTTAGAAAGTTTGCAATCATCATAATCAATTGTAGCTCCATCAAAAAGAAAGAAGGATAAAAACATTGAACACTTCAAAATATCCATGCTCAACTTCAACATTGTTTCTAGCTTCTTTTTTCTAGTCTTCAATTTTCATGTCTACCTGAAACATCCAAAAACGTTTTCCATGTATATCTATAGTTGCTTGAATAGCTTTGATAAGCTGTCCATTATCAAGTTTAGATGGTGCAAATGTGAATTCAAGAACTTCTACATCATCATCAAGCATATAAACTTTACAGAAAGAGATTGCCGAATCTATTAAGTTTTCCATTGAAATACATGTTGATTTATTGCAAAGAAGTAAGAAAATCTTTAACTAAACATTCAAGATCAATAGGTAAATTACTAATTCCGTAAGCTCTTTTTGTTGATGACAAAGCCTAGCATAATTATTTCCATAGTTGTTCCTAGCGGCATTGTAACTGAAATTGTTTATATCAGTATAGTTCACATCAATTTACTCTTTATTTTATTCAACGAGTGTACCAATTGGAACATCACTAGGGCTGGGTTCCAAATCTAACAAATTTTTTTGCGGGGCCAAGCTATATTTTGGCTAAAAGTTGAAGCCTAAGCCCCACCCAATTTATATGCTTCGGGCTGCAATTCTAGGCCAAACCTGACCCGAGTGATAAGTCTGGCATGGCCGACTTGGGTTTTTTTTGCCAGGGTTGTTACGGGTGCTTTGGCCGGGTTGCCCATGCTCAGGTTTAGGTAGGATTTAATTGTGTGTTGTTACACCTCACATATCACCAATGTATTGGGGTTTAGGTTTAACGGTTTCTACCAAACCTTCTCCTTCAACTGGCAATGTTGGTCTAGTCATGAATCTCCTCCAAATAAATAATGTGAATTTTTTAATTAAACAGATTAAAGTTTACATTTATGTCGTTTTGATGAAATACAAGAAAAAAATGTACTTGTGATGTCTTAATGAAATCGAATGAAATTTATGATTTGGTTAAGTTTAATTATGCATTAATTTTCTACATCAAAAATACCAATTGGGGGCGCAAATGCATGCGTACGTCATTAGTAAGCCCACTTGGATGACCCTTGAGGAAGAACCAGTGAAAGACACCTTCAACCAGCTAGTCATTAGTAACCAAGTATAAGTAACGAGTTGCTAGACAGGAGCACATGTTCTTCATTGATATGCCTTTTACGTCGTTCACTAGTAATGGTTCTTGCGATAATCCATGGATCTATTGGCTTCCATTTTTTCCATTTTTTTCTTTTCAAAAAGGAGGTTCAAACCCCTGGCCTGTGACCCCAAGGATGCACACAGCCATCTTTATTATATATTGTTCAACAAAGCCAAACAAAACAAGTACATGGATCAACTTAAAGACGTCTTCTTGACGACCTCTTTAGCTACACCTACAAGGTTGATGATGTGACATGACCTCGCATCAACGCACACCATCTAATCTGGTGGCCTCACCAAGCAACCCAACGACGAGCCGAGTGCGCTAACGGTCTAGCAGACCCTTAACATGCACCACATTTGCACGCTCTAGAATACACCACTGCCATCTTCCATCATTCCACCTTGAGAATGCGTGAACACATTCACCTTGCCATGCCTTTCCATCGATGTCACCATGACGCCAGCCAGTGTCACCATCTTGCGCGCGTCCACACACGCGTACAACGCCGAGACCCAACTGCGCCATGCCACCGAGACCCAACATCATCGATGTGGTAGATGCAACTGCTCCACCTCTTGCCCCCCCAGCCAGCACCTTCTCCAACACGATGCCCCTGGGAGGGAGAATGTCAACGAAGGCGTCGTCATGTCCGGTCCATAAGACTTAGATCTAGGGTTTTCCCCCGGAGAAGACCGAGCGAAGTGACGCATACTGCAACGATGATGCCTCGACAAGGAAAACGACATCAAAGACAGCGCCGGGATTGTCCGCCATGACCGAAGTCGGCATGATTTTCACCCGTACACTACTAGGGAAAAGCCTATACATAGAATCTTACCAGCAGCGCTCTTTAAAGTAAGGCGCTGCTGCTACATAGCAGTAGCGAGCTCAAGCTTAACTTGCTGCTGAAATAAATATAGCAGTAGCGCGCCCGCTCAAAGACGCGCTACTGATATAATTCCCACGAGGCCGCCGCGAGGCTAGTTCTAGCAGCAGCGCATTTCAATAATAAGCGCTACTGCTAAGTTTACTACAAAAATTTAGTCCCACCTCGCTCAGTGAAGAGAGTTTATACTATCTTAAATATGTTACTTCTCAGACTTTGACAAGCACTTGGTCTTCATTGAACTCTATGTGTAGAATTTGTGGCCGCAATATGAGCCATCACCGTTTCCTAAACCGTTGAGGACTCATATTGACAAATCAGATTGTACACAAAAAAATCGTTGATGATCAATGTATTTTTGATACATTGAAGTCTATTTTTACGTGCTGACACTTAGCAGTAGCGCTTCTTTGTGAAAGGCTGCTGCTAGGTAGTTTAGCAGTAGCGTCTTTCTCTATAGCGCGCTACTGCTAAGTCATTCCATCTCCCATCCCCCTCTCCTCTATCCGATCCACTAACACTCACACACTCACTGGATCCCCTCTCAACCCCCCGCGTCGGTCCTCCCCCGTCGCCACTCCTCCCTCTGCGCCGCCGTCACCTCCTCCTCCTTGCTGGACTCGGTACCGGCCTCCTCCTCCGTCCTTCCTCCCCTCGTCGCTGGCCGGCCCCTCCTCGCTCCGCCTTCCTCCTCCGTCACACTCTCTTCTCCCTCCTCGGGTCGCCCCTCCTTCTCCCTCCTCCCTGCTAGATTTTGATTTAGTAGGCTAGTTCAGATGCAACATTTTGATTTAGTTGATATGATTTAGTTGATTTAGTAGGCTAGTTGATTTAGTTGATTTAGAACATTTTGATTTAGTTGATTTAGAACATTTTGATTTAGTTGATTTAGTAGGCTAGTTGATCTGGTTGATTTATTATGCACCATTTTATTGTTATTTTCTCTGTACATGGATAGGTAGATGCTTTTTTTTGTAATAAGTTACTTTTTGGCAAAATGTAGGTGGTACCTTGTCATCTAATATGTTACTAGATCTTAGGATTATAATTGTCCATCAAATTGCTTCTCGCGGAAGAAATAAAAATATCACATGCTACTATTTTTCTTTTGTGTGAAGTGGATCGTTAATCTTTTGCTCATATTGCTTTAGAAAAAATGGCGCCACCACCACTATGTCGACTGTGCAAGTCAAGGTGCGCCAGCAGCCTTACAACTGGCAAGCTATTCGGCATCTACTTCCAGCCGAGTTTTCGTCATGCGGCGGTAAGAAATTAGATGAAATGTAATAGCTATTTTATTTTTAGTGTTGCCATTACTGCATTGTGTCATTTTGCTTATTTTACACAGATTGTCCCATGCAATGTGAGGTTGAAATTCAACAAGCTGACAGGAGACACTGTGACATTTGAGGCTCCTAGGGGGCCGTACACTATGGAGGACGAGAAAGGACGCAACATGCCGCAGATTGGAGGAGATGGATGGGCCCGTTTCGTCGCCCGCATGCGTCTTACTGGTAGTGAGTTGATCAGCTTCTCCTTTAGAGCAGAAAGACCTAAGCTGGCTGTCATTTATCTCAACCTGGTGGAAGATGATGAAGATGACGAAGATGATGAAGATGATGAAGATAATGAGTACCCACTCGATGAAGATGATGAGGACCCACTTCATGAAGCCATTGTAGCTCAAAGAACAAGGCTGAGTGAGGAGGAGGTGTCCAACCTGTGGGACATAATTCCGCCATGTGCTGACTTTGTCGGGGTGCCATTCGTGACCCGCCTGACAAATACCATGGTTGATCGACATGATATGGTATGTTATACTTACAAATGCAAATTATCCGATGAAATACTTAGTGTACAGTCCAATGATATGGTATGTTGTGTGGAATCTAGTCGATGATATGTTTTAATGTAGAGTTCGATCACATGCTTATTAGTGTAGAATCCAAGGAACTATTAATAGTGTAGATAATCCATATGTATTTATTTGCGAGGCTATTTATTAATTGATATGTTTTTCTTATTTAGAAATTGGCAAAGAGCATATCTGTGAGTTATGGTATCGAGCCGGATGAAGAAGGCTCAGCTGGACTACGCCTTACTGCAAGGGGCTCGGTCACAACCTGTACTTACCGCGTGGACACAGGCGGTCGCACACACTTAAACTCGGTTGGGTGGAAGAAATTCCTCGATGGCAAGAATCTTCGTGTTGGACAGGCCATCCTAATTACTATCAGGAACACCAACCGCCCAGGCTTGAGGATGATGATTGTCTTCGATATCATCTAGAACTACATATGTGTGTGGCTATATCATCTAGAACTACATATGATGATCGTCTTCGATATCATCTAGAACTACATATGATGATCATCATCGATATATCTAGAACTACATATAATGATCGCCATCGATATGACCTTGTACTGCTTGATGATGCATGTTGACTATGCATGAAATTGTTATCTAGTCCTCCCTTCGTTCCAAATTACTCGTTGTGGTTTGAACTAAAACCACCACAAGTAATTTGGAACGAAGGGAGTACTACCCAATACTTATAATGATTTATGAATTTGATATCTAGTAGCAGTACCTAGTATCTAGTATCTGAAAGAAAAAATGATGAAAGATATAGCAGTAGCGAGGGACTGCGAAATCGCTACAGCTAACTAATAGTAGCGCGTTCGGCAAAAGCGCTACTGATATCGTCAACAATAGTAGCGCGGGTGGGTACCACGCTACTACTATAAGTTATCTGTAGCGTCTTATTAGTAGCGCGGCCACCCGCGCTGCTGTTAGCCTCAAAACCCACGCTACTACTAGGGTTTTTCCCTAGTAGTGGTAGTTACGCCATCCCGACAACGCTAGCGGAAGACCTCCAGCCGCCCCTCACCGGCCGGTCCACGTGCCGCTGGCTGGCTAGATGCCACGCTGTGACAAATTCGAACGGGGCCTCAGACCTACTTGCTTGAGGCTCGCCTTCATGGAGCATGGAGGTGTGCACATTGTTGTATCTCACTTGCCGGAGTCCATAAAAGCATGTGGTTATAAGGGTGACCAGGTGGTTGCTTCCGGTGGGTTGGCACATGTTCCCGGGGCTCTCTTCACAAAAAAGATTTGCAACGCTATCGCTGACACGGAGGCCGCTTACCCTGGCAAAAGGAGAAGGCAAGCAAGGGGAAATTCAAGAAGGTGAGCGCTTGCCCTCCATCGGTCATCATGAAAAAGGTCTTCCAGCAACAAATGCTATAAGAGTGGCAACATAGTGACCGCATCTACGACTGCTTGAAGGATGCACCGTCGATTTGGTATTGTCCCATATCTTTGTCGTTCTGTTTTCGTTGGGGGTACATTTGCAAGCTCACAATCCATGTGTCAGGGTTTGAGGGTGTAGCATGTTGGGAGTTTAGGGAGGTCCGCCAACGGGGTTGTGGGGGTTCATGCTTTGGGAGTAATCCACATGTATTTGTATCTTTTTCCGTCCGGTTTTCCAAAATTAATTGGACTTTTTTTTGCTTAATTAATGAAAGAGGCAAAATATTTAAAGAAAATCATTTGTCAATCTGGTTTGACACGCACATAGCAACGCACACAATAATCTTTTTTTTAATGCTACAATATTCTTTTGTTACACCATAGCAACGCACACAGATACACCACTTTCTACCGGTAGTGGTAACGCAAACGGTAACATAACAGTACACCACCATTTGTTGGTCAATGGATAGACGACCAGTGATGCTTAATGGAAAAAACTGCGGAAGGAAACATTGAAGAATTGGCTGTGCAAAAGTGCCAACACATGTACATCGTTCACTCCACGATGATAAGAAAACTCGGAAGTAAGGCCGGCCGGCATACCCAGCGCCGCCGGTGTGGCGCCCCTGGGGCTGGGAGGCGATCAGGGAGACTGAACCGGGACGGGCGCCTCGCACGTGGTCTTGCAGGCGGCCATGCAAGAGGTGAAGAAATGGTTCACGCAGGCCTGGTCCACCTCGCCGAGGACTGGCGGCGTGAGGCCGCAGAGCAACTTGCACATCTTGGGCGCAACGGTGTCGCACGCAGACATGCATCTGGTGCGGCATGTCGTCGCCGCACCAGGGCAAGCTAGCCCGTCGGCGTAGGCCATCGCTGGCTGCCCCGCGCTACACAGGAGGATGACCAGCACGACGCAGATGGCCGCCATCTTCAGCGCAGACGCAGCCATTGACAGTTCGCACCAAGAAGCGGTTTGGCTGGCTGGCTAGATAGCAAGGAAGGTGGTGCAATCTACCTTGAGAAGTGACAATGTGTAGGTGGTGCCCAGATGAGAGCAGCGTCGTGCTCTTTTTATAGGCAATGTACTCACATGGAAGTATGGAACAGGAAGCAGGGCGATGCTTTTGCATCGCCATGTTACCTAATCATGGAGTATCTGTATCATGCGCGCCTTCGCGTGTTGACTTCGTGTATTCGGCGATTAATTAGTGACCGCCCCTGTAACCAGGGAGATCTTTTGTTGGTGTCTTCAGGAATCTTTATATTTACTAATTGGAAGCACTAATCAAGCCTCCACGTTAATCCTAGGAAATAGTAAAAATTACCCGTTGGACGAAGGAAGGAGTCCTTGCACAATATCCCACCAAGCGCATCTCTTCCTTCCAACGAAAAAAAGAAAGAAAATCTATCCCCACGCACTGTCCCACCAGTTACCCGTTGGATATCTCTGTAAGGTATTTACAGCCGATGGATGTATGTCACGAAGGAAGGAGTCCTTACACAATATCCCACCAAGCGCATCTCTTCCTTTTTTTTGAAAGCGCATCTCTTCCTTCCCTAAAATAAAATAGATCTATCCCCACATTTTTTAAAAAAACTTCTATGGGCAGCCAAAAGAATATTTTCCCAAGACTCCTTTCCTCTGCCGCCGGTCAGATGCCTGGCCCAACTACCCCCGGTCCTCATCACCAAGACGATCTAATCGCTGGATTTCCAACCACGTGGTAATTTATGTATGAGAAACATTACCCCCACCGCAACTTCATGATGTCTGTCCAGTTCACTTCCTCTCCTACCATCGATTCTCTTCGACCTTGGCAATCAGCCCGGTTTGCTTCCTCTCCTGTTTTAGCTCCGCCCCAACAGGTTTGCAATCCATGATGCAGACGAGGAAGCCCTTTGAATCTCAAGTTTGAGGTCATGATCAATTAACTGCAATCCACAATCTTTGATGCATCAGAAGGCAGGTATAGGAGAGCCTCAAGGTTTGGTCTGCATCTGCTCCAGCCGCACCATGTTGTCCATGCAGCAACGCTGCATGCATGAACAAGTCATACAATTATTATCAGATGTTTGGGCACTTTGAGGTTTGCAGGAGGATTTACAGATTTTATTCTATGTTACCTTAACTGAATTAGTCAATACCATATTTTTCTATTTCCCCGGCTGCACATGTTCTGTGTACGTGATGTGCTAAGATTAGGATTTTTATTGGCTTTGATGATACTAATTCCACCCTTACTTTGATTGGATTTTTTTCAAGGCTTTGATTTTTCCCTCCAACAATCAGCCCTCTATTTCCCTGTCTGTACAATGTAAATTCATGTTGTGAGTATATCATGTGCTTGATGAAATCCGCAGAAGAACTAACCATGGAGTCCTTGGCAGCTGTCTGATGTAGCTTTTTATTCAGTACAACCTCATTGGTGGCATCTCTATTTGATCAACGTCTGACGGTCTTCTGTATGTTGTGGCTCTGAAATTCTCCAAGCACGGTTTGACATAAAAACGTTTCTTTTGCAATATAGGTATATCTATTCATCAGTACTCTTATTACGCATCCCTTTTCTTTCTATAAAGATAATTTTTTTCTGCTTATTCTATGAACCGACCTATAAACTGTTCATAATCTCTCTTCTAATATTATTTTGTCTTCCTTCCACAAAGTCACGACCTATGCACATAAAACTTACAATTGCATGATACTGTCAGGGATGGGAGAAGGTACAGGCCAGTGGTTTAGTTGATGTAGTTGTCCAGGTAATGAACATTGCAGCATAACTGCATTAGTACTTGATAAGCAGATTTGAGAAATAATTTAGAATTGCATTGATATTCTGTGAGCAAATAGATGAATAGTTAACAAGTATTGACATTATGAATGTGCAGTGAGAAAATAAATATATTTTCCTTCTGTGTAGAAAGTCCTTTGTATTAAGTTTTATGGAATAGTTTGTTTATATTTATCTGCGCAGAAACTTCTTAGATTGTATGGAAGATGTAAAAAAACCTAATCAACTAGGCACCCTCTTATAGATCAGGTTAATGCCATACATTACTCATTCATGCTTTGTATGTTATAGTAATATAAATAATTTGTCCTTGAATCGGTGTGATACCACCGTTAGATACAAAACCATCATAAAGAAGACAGTTGTGATGTTGATCATGTAAATGTATCTATGATGAGTTGACGATAGTGAAACAATCCGATTCTGTCTTATGCAGACAAAACATGAAGAAAAGAATGGGGTGGCGATATGTTTGGTGAAGAAAAGAACGGGGTGTGGTGATATGTTTTGTATGAAGGAAACATTTTTGCTAGCCTGTGTCGGGGTCAAGGTTTTATCAGCAGCAACATTTATTTAGTGTGTTCTATATTCCTTGCTTTCTGTACATGTATTATAATTATACATACATAGTCATGGTGATATGTGAATTGCGACTGCAGTACTCTTTTTAGAATGTAGCATTTGCACTCTTTCATGTAGTGCATCTGGTATGGCCCAGTCCTTGATGTGCTTGATAGTTCGACAAGTACAATATAGGCATGTTCATCCTCCAAAACAATATCAGGGTAAGTGTATTTCTTACCTTTCACGAGAAGGGCGTTTTTTGTTTTGTCTTCTTTGCTTTTACTAACATTTCTAGAATTACTTAAAATTTGTTGAGGAAAACATTCGTCCTGCTTCAGCTAATTTAAAAGGAAACTTTAGTTTCATGTTTTGATAATTTGGTTGGTTGTTGAGTACCAAGTTTTTAGTTCACACCTTCTGGAACTATAGCTTCTTACATCCAAAGCAATATAACTTCAGTTCATCCCTTTTAGTTTTGTTGTGCAGAATTTCTTACGTACAATTGCATGTTTACAACCTGATATCCCTGTAAAAAATAAACGGAATTCCTCTCAGTTCAGTACTCTTACCTTTTTCACATGATGGCAGGTGCAAGCGTGCTGCCTTGAGAGATGCATTCATTATAAAGCAGATATCTGAATTCAAGTCAAAAGGGGGAGGATGGATGCCCAAATAAAAAATTATGTATCCTTGATTTCATCCATCTGATTTTGGTTTCGCAAGACTGAAGGCAGGGGTCATTGTGCCATAGTACTAAACGCCTTGGAGACATTGATCTCCATCCCTGTAGTTAAGCAACCTGACACGCTGCCGCTACAATTCTACTGGATCTCCTATGTGGCCTCTCTTAGTATCTTTCTCTCTAACAAGCCGGATTGTTCCGACAAACTGCAGCCACCGTAATATCCTCTTTTTTAAGGGGCCACCGTAATATCCTTGGACCTGCAAGTTGATGAGGAAGTCGTTTCCCACCAGGAATACTGCTTCAGATCTTTGGGGGCTGTTGAGGAGCAGATCGATCCATCAACGCCCATGTCCATCGCAGTTATGTAAATACTCATACTCCACATGGCGGCAACATGTGTAGTCTAGCCATCAGAGCGTCTAGCCGAATATGTTGCCCATGAACACAATGTATATCTATCCCTATGCTTGGTGTTCATAGCGGGGTTCATGTCAATACGCCAGATATAAGGTGTGCGGGCCAAAGCCACATCCACCCGCCATTGGTTTTGAATGGTATGTTTCCTCTGATCTCTTCACACGTTGAATTGCAGCCTCTGGACTATGGAATAAAGAAAAATATTTTATCATATGATGGCTTCACATGTTGAATTGTTGAGTACCTCTGGAATACGAAAAAAAAATATATTTTATTACTACAGAATCTAACTTGAGAGTTTATATATGATGGTTTTAAGAAACATGATGATTTGGCTAGCTTAGTTAGGAGCAAGCTATTCAAAATATTTGTTGTGGTAAGTGCGCTAAATACTTATAGATGGTAAGACATTAGTACCTATATGTGATATCCTGCATCTACTTCTCACATTATACATATGGTGCGCTATTTAGGGGTATAAATAATAACATGATTGGAAAAATCAGGCAATCTTGCAGAAAACGGGACTGAATTTTTAACTGTTTTGTTAATTTATAGCATGTGAAGCAATATGTTACTTCTAGAAAAATTTCTAACTTAGGTTCAGAGAAAGGTTCGCTTAAGTATTAAAATGTTTCTTTGCTCCTATATAATTCGTAGATAGTCAGTCTCTGTAAATCTGTAGTCTGAACCAAGGGTTAGTAAAATCTTCTTATGATCAGCATTGCTCTCCTCCGAATTGCATCAGCCATTCTGATTATCTCACGCTGGTGGAATAGGTGAAGCAGGCCTAAACTTCCCGACTCTGTTTTTTTCTTTCCTGAGAGAGACCAAGTGCATGACGAGTTGCGTATGTGAGATCTCATGTACGTGGGACCTCATGTTTCGTCCCATGGCTATAAACACATCGTAAATTAATTGGATGATTTAAACTGCTATATACATTTTGTTTGACCAAAGTTTTTTTTTGAACCTTTTAACAGTAGGAGAACCTCCTACTGCTTTTGTATTAGAATAATATGGGGGAACAAATTACATGAGGATATTTACATGATGACTTTACTAATCACCCTCCCTTTGGGAGGTGGCAAAGGGGTTAAACTATAGAGGAGAGGATGTGTGGGATGAGGTTTTTGTGCTTTTCCTTAACCCTATAGGTGAGGAGTGAAAAATCAGTCTTAAGCCTATCTAACCATGAAGTCCTTGAGGGCATCATCCCCCTGAAGTGCTTGTTGTTGCGTTCTTTCCAGATACTCCAGGCAGCAGTCAGGAAGAGTTCCATGAAGAGGGGCCTGTTCCAGAGATTTTTGGCCGACACAACTTTTTGTAGGCGATGTTGCCCCTGAATCCAAGAGAATCCCAGACTGGACCAGCATTCAACACTGAATTGACACTCAAAGAAGAGGTGTTCTAGTGATTCTTCAATGTGTTGCCCACAAAGGATACAGTCATAGTCATTTCCTATATTGTAGTGTCTCCTCTTGAGCATATTCCGCGTGTTAAGACGATCAGAAAGAAGTAACCATCCAAAAACTTTAATTTTCATGGTGGCTTTTGATTTCCAGAGCCAGTAAAACGTCTGATGGGCCCGCACGTCTCTGAAGTAGAAAGTGTAATATCTGTGAGCAGAGTATTTTTCCGTTCCCCAAGTATAGGTCCAAGTGTCAGGATCATTGGATAAAACCGTTTCCCTCGTGTCTGCTTGTAGTTGTCGCACCTCTGCATATGCCTGGGCCGAAAGGGGCAGGTGAAACGCCTCACTCAAAGACGTGATGGACAAGAAATCCCGCACCGAGATGTCTTCATTGATTGTGTAGGATAGAGCGCGTGGGTACTTCTCATCAAAAGTTGTATCTTGCCATAGGTCTTTCCAGAAGAGCACGGTGGATCCATCGTTGACATTAGCGCTGGAGATGCCCCGAAAAATTGGCATTAGTTTGGCAACATCACGCCACCAGAAAGAGCCACAAGGGTCAGCAGCATGTGGAATTTGTTCGACGTAGTATATGTTCCATACGAGCTGAACCCAAGGTATGTTCCATCTATTGTAGAATTTATGTAAATATTTGAGCAAGAGTGCATCGCCTTGGATCCTGAGGTCAATCACACCCAATCCACCGCTTTCTTTTGGGCGGCAAACCATTTCCCAGGAGGCGAGGGAATTGCATTTGTCCCCCTGCTCCGTTTTCTTCGTCCACAAACACTTCCTTCTAATTTTGTCAAGGAGCTCAATGATTTTTGCAGGCAGTCGGAGCATGCATAACGCAAAGATAATGAGTGAGGTAATCACAGAGTTGAGCAGGGAAAGCTTTCCACCATATGAAATCATGTTGAGAGTAGCAGTCAATCTTCTCTCCATGGAGCATACCAGAGGCATGAGATCAAGGACAGTTGGCCGAGTGGTTCCAAGCGGGAGTCCTAAGTATGTGAAGGGCATCTTTCCAACCGCACATCCAAAGATATTAGCAATTTCGTCGGTTTTTGCAGTGTCAGCATTGATTGGAATGAGAGTGGATTTGTGAAAATTTATTTTCAAACCAATGGATGTAGCATAGTCAGTCAAGATATCCTTGATAACAGCCGCTTGTGGTGCACTAGCTGGAAGAACAAGTATGGTATCATCGGCGTATTGGATAACTGGATACTCTTTCTGATGTGGGGAAGGGAAGGGCAGGTTTATTTGATCGTGTGCAAATGCGTCGTTGATGGCCGCTTGGAGAAGATCTGCGCAAGCACAAAAATGAGTGGCGAGAGGGGGTCCCCTTGCATGACCCCACATTTGCAGAAAAATTGGCGTCCCGGAGTCCCGTTTAGGAGAACCGAAGATTTGGCTGATGAGAAGATACATCGAATCCATGTAAGCCACTTATCATTGAAACCCATGTTGTTCATAATCTCAATCATTGCGTCATGCTCAATTGTATCGAAGGCCTTTGCAAAATCAAGCTTGAGGAGCATTATTTCTTTTTTGGAAGTGTGACATTGATATATATACTCATATGCCCATGCGAGGCAGTCCTGGATGGTCCTCCCCTTGAGAAATCCATATTGATTTCTGTGAATAATCTTCAAAATGACTTTTTGCAGTCGATTGGCCAAGATCTTAGTAATGACTTTTAGGCAGCAGTTTAAGAGAGTAATCGGCCTGTAATCATTAATAGATTCAGTTGATCCAATTTTCGGAATGACAGTTATGAAGCCATCATTAATGCTTTCCAGGTTAAGATCACCATTGTGGAATTGATTACAGAGATTGTAAAAGTCCTCTTTAATAATTGGCCAACATCTCTTAAGAAAGAGACCAGTAAAACCATCCGGGCCCGGTGCCCTATCAGCCGGCATCTCACGAATAACTGCGTCGATTTCATCATGGGTGAAAGGAAGCGTTAATTCATCAAGTCCTTCACATTTTTTAATTATCCTGGGAAGGTCAAATTTCATGTTGCATGGATGTGAGGAGCCCATCCTTTCTTTGAAGGCCTGATAAATGAGTGACTCTTTTCCCGCATGATCCTCAATAGTTGCTCCATCACTAGTCTTCAAAGAAGCTATGTTGTTCTTTCTGTATCTTTCTGAGGCCATGGACTGAAAAAACTTTGAAGGTTCATCACCAAATTGTACCCATCGAATCGTACACCGTTTCTTACAGTAAAGTTGTTGGTATTTTAGTAATCTCAGAATGTGTGCTTTAAGGATGCGGCGAAAATTTACTTCAGGCACAGTGAGAGGACGTTTATTTTCCAAATCATCAATTTCACAAAGGGCTCTATTTGAGTTTTTGATGGCCACCGAGAGCTTTGAGATACCCTTACTCCAATGTTTGAGATTTCTTCGAAGGGTTTTGAATTTTTTACATAGGACAGTGGCAGCATTAGCGGAATGAACTGGTTTGGCCCAAGAGTCCTCGACAACTTTCATAAAACATGGGTGTTGTACCCAAAAGGATTCGAATCGAAATAATTTGTATTTGGGTATATTGGTTTCGATGGTGACCACACATGGTATGTGATCAGAAACCGGTTTTCCTAATGGCTTCACCAAGGTTTTTGGATATGACTGAGTCCAGTTTGAACTTGTGAAAAACCAATCCAACTGCTCGAGTAAAGGGTCCAGTTGCATGTTGCTCCAGGTAAAGGAACGGCCTTTAATGGGTAGTTCAATTAGGCTCTGACATCGTATGAAGTCGTTAAAGGTGTTCATATCACTCAAGTTTCCACCTGGTTTGTTGCGATTTTCCGGTGCACGAAGAAAGTTGAAATCCCCCACAAGCAACCAATCTTCAGAGGACGGAATATTAAGATTACACAACCATTGAATGAAGTGTTGGCGTTGATCACCTTGGCAAGGCCCATAAATATTGACAAGTGTCCAGGTTTGTGCAGATTGGGTAGAACGAAAGCGAATGACTAGAGAAAAATCTTCAGAATATAAAACATCGCCAGAGAAAATTGCACTATTCCAAATTGTGGCAATGCCACCCGAGGCTCCACGAGATGGTACAAAAGCGAACTGATCAAACCGACGGGGGCAGCAAGACTTAACAAACGGTAGATCAAACGAGGTTTTTTTTGTCTCTTGCAAGCAAACAACCGCACAACCACTAGACGAAATAGCATTCGAGAGAGCTAATTGTTTGTCTTCAGAGTTTAGGCCACGGACATTCCAACACAAAACGTACCAATTAACCAAAAGAGGCATGAAAGTAAAGGGTAATAAGAAGGTGATCAGAGCTTAATCAGAAGCTGCGGGCTCCTCCTCATTGGTGGCCAGCAGGGCATTTTCAGATAGTTCTTCTGCAGGAATGGCACAGAGCAACGTGCCCACGTGTTGGATCACTTGAACAGATGTCGGTGGTGGAACTAGTGCCTCATCCGCCTCGCTGATGCGTAGAGCCGTGGGGGCCATCCTGGGCTTAACTTTAGAAACCTTCATTTTGCTGTCAGAGACCTGATGCACTTTGAACCCATCATATTTATTTGAGCGAGCACTCCGACGCAGGGCTGTGGAGCAATCAGGCACAATTGCCTTACCTTTACGAGCCCGAGATGTACCGGATTCAGAAGGAGGAGGGTTAAGACCTGGATTATTCTGCAACTCGACAAAAGCAGAGACATCTGGATCAGAAGCAGACATAGCATGCAGTTCATTCAGCGGAATTTCTTCGGCAGCATTGACCTCTTCAAGATCCCAGTCAGATGCCTCTTTGAATTCTTCAATAACCACAGAGGAAGAGCTAGTATTAGCAAGAGTTCGAAGCTGAAATGACTGACAGCAAACCTCTGTTCTCAGCAACAGTAACTTGGAGAGTGACTGAATCCTGCTTAAAACCATATCTACCCCTCCAAGGCCCATAAGAAGCCACAAAGGGCCTGACAGCTTCAGTTATGTATGAGTTTAGACGAAACATTGGCAAGCAGTCACGCAGGAGCATGGTAGGAGTGAAATTTCCATGAGAAGAGATATCCAAATGCAAACCAGCAGCAGACAAAGTCAGAGAGATCTCCACAAAGTTGGCAGACAGAGCTGTAGTTTCCTGGCTGTCCGGGATCTCAGACCTGCGAAGACCAGTACCAGCAGATGTAACCAAAGCAGAACTGCTAGCTTCATGGGGCCAGAATTGGTTCATGAGAGCCACCGGAACCATAACATACGTGTCTGACACCGTGGCACTGGAATCAGAGCTAGAAAACGCCGAGATAGAATCGTTCCAAGCAGCAGCCGAACTATCCTGAAGATTTTGCGGGGGCACAATACCATGTTCCACTTGCAGACCTTCACCAGCGAGCCATTGCTGAAAATTGTATAGCACAGGGGGTTGCCGGGAGGTGAAGGCGGCCAATTTCCCCATTGGGGGTGCATCTCGATGTCACTACCTGCATCCACCACAACATTCTCATTTTCCGCCGCAACAGCAGCGTCCGCCATCACGTTTTGCGCCATCCAGTTATGCAACTGTTGCTGATACAACTGTTCGGCGGTGAGCCCTTCACCGTGGAGAGGATGAGGAATGCCATTTGCAGGTGGCGGGTCCTCACCGGCGGGAGGAACATCAGGTATATGGGCATCCCAGTCGTTGCTCCGCAGCACTGTGACAGCTACAGTCCAGGAACGACGCGCCCCCCCAATTTGGCGCACGACCAAACTCTTGGGTACCAAACGCAGATGAACAACTTGAGCTTTAATGAGGACAAACCTCTTATCCCCTCTCGGATTATGCCAATCCACCAGAGCACCAAACGAATCCACAGACTTGTGCATGTAGTGTTGGGTTTGGTAGTCATATGGAAAACCAACATACAGGATCCACACCTCCGGCCCAAAAGAAGTCTGAAGCATGTTCAAGGCAGCGTCATGGGGTACAAAAGAAATGATAGTGTGCTCTTCTACTTCATTCTCATCCAACTCAAATGTGGTACCAACGACAGCATCCCGGACCAAAGAGTTTGCAAATGCAAAGATCCCAATTCCCAGAGGATGATCTAATATTTCGGCAGGGTAGTAATGAGATTCATGGAGCAAACCTTCCACTATGTTGCACAGATCAGCTTTTCTGTGATGGGGGACGAACCGATTGGCCTCCGCAATGGCCAGGAAATCATGGCGCAAAGGAGGGATTGCAGAGACCACCATATTCGCGCGCACCTTGCGATCAGCCGGGCCAAGCTCAATGGTCATGCCCGGCGGGAGGTAGGGGACAACGTTGAGTGGGTAGTTCGCCATGGATGGGATGGAAGGTGCTGGAGCAAAGGAGCGCGCAGACAGCAAGGCGGAATGCGTATCGTCTGCCGTAGCCAGGGCTTTGGGTACCCAGACGCCTCGATGTTTGTGCGTAGGTTGGGGGCGTGCACCAGTAGGGCGAACGTGTAGGCCGTTAGATTGACGTTGAACGGCCGGGCGGCGTTTGATGGCAGGTTCGTTCATAATGGAAGTGTCATTAATGGGCTGTATCCGAATCCCCGATAAGACATGATCATTATCTCCCCGACGAATATTTCCAGAAAAAGGAGCTGCCGCATCTTTGACTGGGCGAGGAGGGGGGAGGCCATCCGAAATTGCCCGAGCAGAATATTTTGGTTGCCAAAAAAGATATTTGGTTCCATAAAAACCACACCATCGAGATTGATGGCCCAAGAATCCACATGATCGACATAAGAGTTTGGCTGGGCACTCAAAAAATTCATGGGCCGTGGATCCACATAGATGACAGTCCTTAGAGAAATGGCTAGGAAGGCCAGTCTCAGCGCAGATACAAGGCCGATCGAGACATACCTGGCAATATTGGCCTGGACAGTTTTTCGCGGAGTGATCAATGTCATCACAGATACTACAAATGGATAATTTTTCATAAATGAATTCCATAGGTGGGACCGAAGATAATTTCCAAGTTGAAGCAATTTTGTCCACCGAAATACCCGCGCGTTGATGGTCTAAAATATGCCTTAAGATAAAACCAGGTATCTGATTCCAAGATTCGGATTGAAAGTTTGTCCCCTCAAAACGTAACTGCCTCCCCGCAATATTGCCAGAGCATTTAATAGGGAAATCCTCATTAAAGTTACTGAAAACCAGGGAATTTGGTATTGAATGCTCATTACGACCGCGAAGAATTTCCAAATCAGTAGAATCCTGTCTGCTGGCCGGAACCGGCCGGACTGCCGCCGGCGACGAGCACATTTGCATAGGGAGACCAGGAAGGAAAACAGGGAATCCAGCTTTCTTAAGAGTTTCAAGTGATGAATCCTCAACCAAACCATGCCCTGAGGACACAAAACAGCTCTTCGGACGAATGGCAATTGGTGATCTAGTAGTGATGTCGTGATTCGGCTGATCCAAGTGCCAAGTCGAGCTAGAATCCGTAGGAACATGAAACCCTGGCCTAAAGAGACTGAAATGACAAACAAAGTCTGGCCAAACTCGATCTTTGAGCCCATAGATAAAATGCCCTACACGATTAGATGCCATTGAGAAACGAAAACGCCGTCCATCCAAATGTTTGACATGTAAACCAGATGGAAGACCACCAATGCAACATTGGAGAGCGATAGCCACCGATTCCTCATTGAGCGCGAAAGAAGCCGAAGAGAAGCTGACAACCAGAAAGAACTCCTTGCAAGATCCAGAGGGGGAGAAGTGGACAGTAGAGCCAAATTGTCGACGCACCTGATCCGCGACCGCAAGGCCGGGGTTGAAATCCCAATGTAGGAGACCTTCCATGGAGGATTGGCTCAGAGGACGCCATTGGGGGTGGTGGAGGAGGTGGAGGAGGTGGAGGACGCCATTCGGCAGTGCTTCTTCTTGTTACTTTAAAGTTAATAAGTATTGAAAGTATAAGAGTTGTCATATACGAATATTTACTAAATTTCTCACTTTAATGAAGAAGAAGAAAATCTACCTAACTCAACTATATACTTTCACAAATATATGTACGGTTTATATGTAGAAATATGCATGTAGTGCATATCCAGTTAAGATATAATTATGAAATACAGGTGTATACTATAGTGAAAATAATAAATCTTCTTTGTGATACTATAAATTTTGAGTCGTTGCCAATGAAAATATGATTACATTAAGAATAACAAATGAATAATACATGACTATGCAACAAACTCAATGGTGTATTGTGCGTATATGTTCTGTCATTTCTATTCGAACTTCGTCTTTTTAAGATCCATAATGTTTTTGTAGTTTGCTTAAATGCTAGCCCGTTCAGGTGCACGGGTTGATGACTAGTGTGGACTAAACACTGTCGTGCACATTCTCGTATATACTACTCCCTCTGTTTCTTAATATAAAACATTTTGGTAGTTTAAATTAAACTGTAAAAAACGTCTTATATTAAGGGGCGAAGGAAGTATATAGCACGGTTTTCCCAGTAGAAATACGCAATTTCCGGTGTACATGTTTCTGCCAATCGAGAAAGTAGCTACAATAGTTTTTGTGCCGAGCTTATCGTTCAAGCTGCTCGCTTTAGTGTATAGTAAACCAACAACTAAGAGGAAAAGTATTTCATCATACACGTCTGTTGCAATAAATGTACGGTAGACAAATCTTGATATAATTTTCATTTGGTAACTGTGCACTCTTTTTGGGTCATTCTCTCATTGAAAATTGCATCTAAGTAACCGGAGCTTTTGCTACGGGTGGTAGTCTCGTGTCCGCTACCCACTGCGCCGCAGGCCACTCCGGCCGCGGCGGCCACATATCCCGGCCTTAATGGCCGCCGCCCCGTCCCGTCCCTCCTTGGCTGCTCCTCCACGCTGGCCCCCCCTCCCTGCGGTTCCTCGTCGTCGCGCGGTCCGTTCGGGGCCCCGCCCTCGCCATCATCTCCAGCCACCACCGGGCTCGGATCCAGCTTCGACACCGCGAATCCTGCGGCGGGACGGGGTTTGCCCGCCGGATCTGAGCGCGTCACCCATCAATGGGCATGGGCGCCTTAAATCCATGGTGGTCGCCCCATCCCCTGCTGCCAACCCCTCCCCCTCGGGGGACGATCCCGGAAAGGGGGGCGTGCCGGATCTGATCCTGCGGTTCGTCCGTGCCCCTCCTCGGAGCGCCGCTCGGACCGCCATAGGGACTTCAATGCTCGCTTCGGCCGCGACGTCTTTTTAAGCAGGTTCAAAGGAAAGTGCTTCCGGTGCCTCAGCAAGCTTCATCGCCGCAAGGACTGCAGAGATCCTCTCCGCTGCATCCTTTGCAAGCGCCAGGGCCATTTCGCCTGGGAGTGCCCACAAAACCCGAAGAACGGGGGTCCAGGAGGGACCGCCCGTGAGAGACGGAAGCCGGCTCCGTCCAGAGCTCCGGTGTGCGACCGCCTCCGCTTTCCGTCGCCGGCCCGCCCCTCTCCGCCCTCTCCGGCCATGGACCGTTTCCTCCACTGCGACCCGGCGTGGCGGCCGCGGGTCAGCAACAAGGTGGTGGTTGCCTCGCCCGTCCTCGAGCGCGAGGAGTTCGTTCTTCGCCAGCACGCCGTCACGCTCTCTGCCGTTGACGGGATCCACACGACAAACCCCATGGCGGTGGGCAAGGCCATCGAGGAGCTGATAGGCACGCCGCCCTTCCAGCTCCGCGTCACCTCCCACCTGCCGGAGGCGTTTCTGGTCCACTTCGACCTGCCGGCGCACCGCGACGACGCCGTGCGGAGGGGCTCCATCAAGGTGGAGGGCTTCAAGTTCTTCATCCGCGACTGGCACGAAGACGACCACGCTGCCATCATGAGCCTGCCGCTGCACGTCCGCATCGTCGTAGAAGGCCTCCCGATGCAGTTCTGGTCCTTGGACGGGGCGGACAAGGCGTTCGGCGACTTCGGCCGTGTCGACCGCCTGGATAGCCGGACCCTGGAGCGCGGCCACACCAAGACGTTCGCCTGCTGGCTCTGGACATGGAGCGTCGCGCACATCCCCACCACGCGGGCGCTCTGGGTGCTCAAAAGGGGGCGGGCCGCGTCGACGAGATCATGGGATACTCCCCGCCTGATCGCCGCGTCCCTCCCCCGCCGGGCGTCCGCCGCTACGACATGCTCATCCACGTGGATTGGATGGAGGACTGGACCCCGCTCCCGCCGCGTTCCTCGCACTCGGGCCAGAGCGGGATCCCTTCCTCCTCTAACGATGACGATGACCGCCCCGTCCCGCGGACTGAGCCTGGTTCCTGGGTCGCTGGCGTCGAGGACGACCAGGTCCCAGGGAGGAGGGCGGCCTCGCAGGCGCCGGCCTCCGGATGCAGGGGCGGGCCTCCAGTTGTCGATCGCCACGACACAGACCGCGATGGGAACCAAGGCGGGCTACGACGCTCTTGGAAGGACGCCTTTTTGGGCAACTCTTGCCACGCCAAGGGCAAGGCCACTGACGTCGTCGAGGCTGCTCCCTGGCACCGCAACAAGGCCCCCTCCGATCGCCGGCACGATGGCCAGGGCAAGCAGGCAAAGGAGGGCCCCGTCCTCAAGGCCACCCCCCCCCCCCCCGCTCCCACTCCGTCCGCACGAGGCCGCTCGCCTGAGCACGCCTGAGCCTGATCCGGTGGCCCAGTTCTTCTCCTTCCCTGGCGGGCGCGCCCTCTCCCCTCCACCTCTACCGACGTCATGCAACTGGAGATCGAGAACGCCATGATCGAGGCGCTCACTTCGCCGCTGGCCTTTGAGGACGGTGGCCGTTCACCGCCCCATGCTTCGACTCGACGTGGGGCCGTTGACGGCTTCCCGGAAGACGACATACTGCCATGCATCGCCGACCTCGACGCCCCACTCAGCAGCCCATGCATCTCCACCCCGGCTCCTGCTGCGGTAGGCTTCCATGTCGCTGCCATCACCCAGAAGGTCCATTGCCTCCACCTTGACGCTGGACAGGGAAGCTCCAGTCAGGTGGGTGGGCCGCAGCAGCTGTTCTGCCGCCCCCCGTTGGCCATCCTCGACGCTCCGCCAGCTCCGCCTGCCCGTCCACGCTCATCAGCTCCCCCGAAAGCGCGGGCCTCTTCTGCTCCTTCTCGCCGAAGCGCGCGTCAGGCCGCGTCCGGCTGCACCGTGCCTGTGGCTCAGCGCGCGGCGCTGCGCCTCGTCCAAGAACTCGGCGGCCTCGGCCCAAAGGATCGGATGACTCCATCGGCGGCGGCTGCCCTGCTCAAGCGCTTCGAGGAGCCCCTGTCCCGCAGCGACATCAAGGCGATCGCAAAGCTCACTGGCCTGGACGGTAAAGCACTGGAAATCGCGGCCGGGATGGCCGGCGCGGATGCTGAGTATGTTGTTTGATCATGTTAGTTTTATCTAGTAGTCTTCGTCGACGGCTGGTTTTAGACCAGTTCGAGTTAGGATTAGTCTTCATGTGTAGTCTTCAGTCAGCAGGATCAGTGTCTAGCCACCGCCGGGATTTTGGGCCTATTGGTGGCCGGCGGTGCCCCCTGGGTCGATGTAATGTGTGTTGTAACCCCTCTATTTTAATGGATAGTCGATGAAGCGAACTCCCCTGTCTCCATGATTGATACAAATTATAGGATTATGTCGTGGAATGTTAGAGGCCTTAACGCCCCGGCTAGACGATCTGCAGTCAGAGAGGTGGCGCAGGCAAACAAGATCTCAATCCTAAACCTATAAGAAACTAAAATAGAGGCTTGGACTTCTGAAATGGCTCGCGACATTGGGGGAAATCTTCTGCAGGGCTGCGTGGTGCTTCCGGCAACGGGCACAAGGGGGGGCGCGGCAATCTTCTAGGACAAGTAGACCGTCGACATCACGGACCATATCATCGCTAGTTTCTCCATCACTGCCAAAGTGAGGATCATTAGCACCGGCCACTCGTTTTGGATGACTACAGTATATGGGCCGACGGATGACCAGCAGAAAGCAAATTTTCTGTCTGAACTGGCCACGGTTGCGCCGGCTGCATCAGAGCCATGGATGCTGAACGGCGACTTCAACATGATTTACCAAGCTAGGCACAAGAACAACTCCAATATCAACAGAAGAATGATGGGCCGTTTCCGCAGAGCGATTGACCTCGCCGGGTTAAAAGAGGTCAAATGCAAGAATAGGAGATTTACATGGAGAAGCGAGAGGGAGGACCCAACTCTTTGTAGCATCGACAAGGTTTTCTGCAACCTGGCATGGGAGGATATGCACCCAAACTTTGTGCTAATGGAGGCCTCCACTTCGTTCTCGATCATTGCCCTCTGGTGCTGGCTAATGGAGTCAGGCCTGTCACTGTGGCAAGGTTCAGATTCAAAACTTTTGGACAATCTTTCCTCATTTCCAAGAGCCGTGCAGCATGCCTGGAGAGGCCTGTCTGCCATGACTGCCCGTTCGTCAGTTGAAGAAGAAAATGGAAAGAGTTGCGGTGGACTTAAAGGTGTGGAGCAAGAGTCTGTTTGGGGTGCAAAACTTCAATTTCATATCGCCAACGAGGTCATCATGAGGCTAGACGCGCAGTCTGGAGGCCAGACCGCTGTCACCGATGAGCTACACCGAGGAAGCAGCTAAAACTAAAGGTTCTTGGGCTGGCAGCGATTGAAAGGGCTCGCAAGAAGCAGGCCTCCAGGATTTCTTGGCTCCGCGCAGGAGATGCAAACTCAAAGTTTTTTCATGACCGCGTCCTCTCATGTCGCAGAAAAAACTACATCCACTCGATCAAGCACGGCGACGCCATTGTCACAGAGCCGCGGGAGAAAGCTAAGTTGGCCTTCGATCACTTCGCCCGCGGCCTTGGGAATTCCTGGCATCGAAGCTCCACACTTAACTGGGACATGCTCCAGCTGTTGGGGAACGTAGTAATTTCAAAAAATTTCCTACGCACACGCAAGACCATGGTGATGGCATAGCAACGAGAGGGAGAGTGTCCGTCCACGTACACACTCAGAGACCGAAGCGAAGCGTTATAACAACGCGGTTGATGTAGTCGACGCCTTCACGATCCGACCGATCCAAGTACCGAACGACGGCACCTCCGTGTTCAGCACACGCTCAGCTCGATGACGATCCCCGGCTCCGATCCAGCAAAGCGTCGGGATGAGTTCCACAAGACGACGGCGTGGTGACGATGATGATGCTCCACCGACGCAGGGCTTCGCCTAAGCTCCGCGACGATATGACTTCACCGGCGCAGGGCTTCGCCTAAGCTCCACGACGATATGACCGAAGTGGAATATGGTGGAGGGGGCACCGCACACGGCTAAGGAACGATCCGTAGATCAACTTGTGTGTCATGGGGTGCCCCTGCCCCATATATAAAGGAACAAGGGGTGCGGCCAGCCCAGGCGGCGCTGGAGGAGTCCTACTCCCACCGGAGTAGGACTCCCCCTTCCTAGTTGGAATAGGATTGGGAGGGGAAGAGGGAAGGGCGCCGCCCCTCTCCTTGTCCTATTCGGACTAGAGGGGAGGAGGCGCGCGGCCTGCCCTGGCCGCCCTTTCCTCTTCTCCCTATGGCCCATCAAGGCCCATTGACCCCGGGGTTCCGTAACCCCGTGTTCCGTAACTTCCTGTTTTCATCCGAACCTTTCCAAGTCCAAACATAGGCTTCCAATATATCAATCTTTATGTCTCGACCATTTCGAGACTCCTCGTCATGTCCGTGATCACATCCGGGACTCGAACAACCTTCGTACATCAATACTTATAAACTCATAATGAACTGTCATCGAAACGTTAAGCGTGCGGACCCTACGGGTTCGAGAACTATGTAGACATGACCTAGAACCATTCTCGGTCAATAACCAATAGCGGAACCTGGATGCCCATATTGGTTCCTACATATTCTACGAAGATCTTTATCGGTCAAACCGCATAACGACATACGTTGTTCCCTTTGTCATTGGTATGTTACTTACCCGAGATTCGATCGTCGGTATCCAATACCTAGTTCAATCTCGTTACCGGTAAGTCTCTTTACTCGTTCCGTAATACATCATCTCACAACTAACTCATTAGTTGCAATGCTTGCAAGGCTTATGTGATGTGTATTACCGAGAAGGCCCAGAGATACCTCTACGCAATCGGAGTGACAAAACCTAATCTCGATTCATGCCAAAACAACATATACTTTTGGAGACACCTGTAGAGTACCTTTATAATCACCCATTTATGTTGTGACGTTTGGTAGCACACAAAGTGTTCCTCCGGTAAACGGGAGTTGCATAATCTCGTAGTTGCAGGAACTTTGTATAAGTCATGAAGAAAGCATAAGCAACATACTAAACGATCAAGTGCTAAGCTAACGGAATGGGTCATGTCAATCGCATCATTCTCCTAATGATGTGATCCCATTAATCAAATGACAACACATGTCTATAGTTAGGAAACATAACCATCTTTGATCAATGAGCTAGTCTAGTAGAGGCATACTAGTGACTATTTGTTTGTGTATGTATTCACACATGTATTATGTTTCCGGTTAATACAATTCTAGCATGAATAATAAACATTTATCATGATATAAGGAAATAAATAATAACTTTATTATTGCCTCTAGGGCATATTTCCTTCATCTCCCACTTGCACTAGAGTCAATAATCTAGATTACACAAGAATGATTCTAACACCCATGGAGTCTTGGTGCTGATCATGTTTTGCTCGTGGAAGAGGCTTAGTCAACGGTCTGCAACATTCAGATCCGTATGTATTTTGCAAATCTCTATGTCTCCCACTTGGACTTGGTCCCGAATGGAATTGAAGCGTCTCTTGATATGCTTGGTCCTCTTGTGAAATCTGGATTCCTTTGCCAAGGCAATTGCACCAAGATTGTCACAGAAGATCTTCATTGGTCCCGATGCACTAGGTATGACACCTAGATCGAAAATGAACTCTTTCATCCAGACTCCTTCATTTGCTGCTTCCAAGCAGCTATGTACTCCGCTTCACATGTAGATCCCGCCACGACGCTTTGTTTAGAACTGCACCAACTGACAGCTCCACCGTTTAATAAAAATACGTATCCGGTTTGCGATTTAGAATCGTCCGGATCAGTGTCAAAGCTTGCATCGACGTAACCATTTACGATTAGCTCTTTGTCACCTCCATATACGAGAAAAATATCCTTAGTCCTTTTCAGGTATTTCAGGATGTTCTTGATCGCTGTCCGATGATCCACTCTGGATTACTTTGGTACCTTCCTGCCAAGCTTATTGCTAAGCACACGTCGGTCTGGTACACAGCATTGCATACATGATAGAGCCTATGGCTGAAGCATAGGAACATTTTAATTTTCTCTCTATCTTCTGCTGTGGTCGGGCATTGAGTCTGACTCAATTTCACACCTTGTAACACAGGTAAAAGACCTTTCTTTGCCTGATCCATTTTGAACTTTTTCAAAACTTTATCAAGGTATGTGCTTTGTGAAAGTCCAATTAAGCGTCTTGATCTATGTCTATAGATCTTGATGCCCAATATGTAAGCAGCTTCACCGAGGTCTTTCATTGAAAAACTTTTATTCAAGTATCCTTTTATGCTATCCAGAAATTCTATATCATTTCCAATTAATAATATGTCGTCCACATATAATATCAGAAATGCTACAGAGCTCCCACTCACTTTCTTGTAAATACAGGCTTCTCCAAAAGCCTGTATAAAACCATATGCTTTGATCACACTATCAAAGCGTTTATTCCAACTCCGAGAGGCTTGCACCAGACCATAAATTGATCGCTGGAGCTTGCACTCTTTGTCAGCACCTTTTGGATCAACAAAACCTTCTGGTTGCATCATATACAACTCTTCTTCTAGAAATCCATTCAAGAATGCAGTTTTACATCCATTTGCCAAATTTCATAATCATAAAATGCAGCAATTGCTAACATGATTCGGACAGACTTAAGCATCGCTACGGGTGAGAAAGTCTCATCGTAGTCAACCCCTTGAACTTGTCGAAAACCTTTCGCAACAAGTCGAGCTTTATAGACAGTTATAATACCATCAGCGTCAGTCTTCTTCTTAAAGATCCATTTATTCTCGATGGCTTGCCGATCATCGGGCAAGTCAACCAAAGTCCATACTTTGTTCTCATACATGGATCCCATCTCAGATTTCATGGCTTCAAGCCATTTTGTGGAATCTGGGCTCACCATCGCTTCTTCATAGTTCGTAGGTTCACCATGATCTAGTAGCATGACTTCCAGAATAGGATTACCGTACCACTCTAGTGCGGATTTTATTCTGGTTGATCTACGAAGTTCAGTGACAACTTGATCTGAAGTTTCATGATCATTATCATTATCTTCCTCGCTAACTGGTGTAGGTGTCACAGAAACTGATTTCTGTGATGAACTACTTTCCAATAAGGGAGCTGGTACTATTACCTCATCAAGTTCCACTTTCCTCCCACTCACTTCTTTCGAGAGAAACTCCTTCTCTAGAAAGGATCCATTCTTAGCAACGAATGTCTTGCCTTCAGATCTGTGATAGAAGGTATACCCAATTGTCTCCTTTGGGTATCCTATGAAGACACATTTTTCCGATTTGTGTTCAAGCTTATCAGGTTGAAGTTTTTTCACATAAGCATCACAACCCCAAACTTTCAGAAACGACAACTTTGGTTTCTTGCTAAACCATAGTTCATAAGGTGTCGTTTCAACGGATTTTGACGGTGTCCTATTTGACGTGAATGCGGCCGTCTCTAAAGCATAACCCCAAAACGATAGCGGTAAATCGGAAATAGACATCATAGATCGCACCATATCTAGTAAAGCACGATTCGACGCTCGACACACCATTACGCTGTGGTGTTCCCGGTGGCGTGAGTTGCGAAACTATTCCGCATTGCTTTAAATGTAGACCAAAATCGTAACTCAAATATTCTCCTCCACGATCAGATCGTAGAAACTTTATTTTCTTGTTACGATGATTTTCAACTTCACTCTGAAATTATTTGAACTTTTCAAATGTTTCAGATTTATGCTTCATCAAGTAGATATACCCGTATCTGCTTAAATCATCTGTGAAGGTGAGAAAATAACGATATCTGCCACGAGCTTCAACATTCATCGGACCACATACATCTGTATGTATGATTTCCAACAAATCAGTTGCTCGCTCCATAGTTCCGGAGAACGGCGTTTTAGTCATCTTGCCCATGAGGCATGGTTCGCAAGTACCAAGTGATTCATAATCAAGTGATTCCGAAGCCCATCAAGATGGAGTTTCTTCATGCGTTTTACACCGATATGACCTAAACGGCAATGCCACAAATAAGTTGCACTATCATTATCAACTCTGCATCTTTTGGCTTCGACATTATGAATATGTGTATCACTACTGTCGAGATTTAACAAGAATAGACCATTCTTCAAGGGTGCATGACCATAAAAGATATTACTCATATAAATAGAACAACCATTATTCTCTGATTTAAATGAATAACCGTCTTGCATCAAACAAGATCCAGATATAATGTTCATGCTCAACGCTGGCACCAAATAACAATTATTTAGGTCTAAAACTAATCCCGAAGGTAGATGTAGAGATAGCGTGCCGACCACGATCACATTGACTTTGGAACCGTTTCCCACGCGCATCGTCACCTCGTCCTTTGCCAGTGCTCGCCTATTCCGTAATCCCTGTTTCGAGTTGCAAATATTAGCAATGTAACCAGTATCAAATACCAGTGCTACTACGAGCTCTAGTAAGGTACACATCAATAACATGTATATCACATATACCTTTGTTCACCTTGCCATCCTTCTTATCCGCCAAATACTTGGGGCAGTTCCGCTTCCAAAGGTCCGATCGCTTGCAGTAAAAACACTCAGTTTCAGGCTTAGGTCCAGACTTGGGTTTCTTCTCTTGAGCAGCAACTTTCTTGCTGTTCTTTTTGAAGTTTCCTTTCTTCTTCCCTTTGCCCTTTTTCTTGAAACTAGTGGTCTTGTTGACCATCAACACTTGATGCTCCTTTTTGATTTCTACCTCCGCGGCTTTTAGCATTGCGAAGAGCTCAGGAATTTTCTTAGTCATCCCTTGCATATTATAGTTCATCACGAAGCTCTTGTAGCTTGGTGGCAGTGATTGGAGAATTCTGTCAATGACACTATCATCCGGAAGATTAACTCCCAGCTGAATTAAGTGATTATTATACCCAGACATTTTGAGTATGTGCTCACCGATGAACTATTCTCCTCCATCTTGCAGCTATAGAACTTATTGGAGACTTCATATCTCTCAATCCGGGCATTTGCTTGAAATATTAACTTCAACTCTGGAACATCTCATATGCTCCATGACGCTCAAAACGTCGTTGAAGACCCGGTTCTAAGCCGTAAAGCATGGCACCTGAACTATAGAGTAGTCATCGACTTTGCTCGCCAGACGCTCACAACTTCGGCGTTGCTCTCGCAGCAGGTTCGCACCCAGCGGTGCTTCGGGACGTAATTCTTCCGTGCAGCAATGAGGATAATCCTCGTTACGGACCCAGTCCGTGTAATTGCTACCATCATATTTCAACTTTGCTTTCTCAAGGAACATTAAAATTCAACGGAACAACAGCACGAGCCATCTATCTACAGTAAACATAGACAAGCAAAAACTATCGGTACTAAGTTCATGATAAATTTAAGTTCAATTTAATCATATTAAAAACTCCCACTTAGACAGATATCTCTAGTCATCTAAGTGATTACGTGATCCAAATCAACTAAACCATAACCGATCATCACGTGAGATGGAGTAGTTTTCAATGGTGAACATCACTATGTTGATCATATCTACTATATGATTCACGCTCGACCTTTCGGTCTCCGTGTTCCGAGGCCATATCTGCATATGCTAGGCTCGTCAAGTTTAACCTGAGTATTCTGCGTGTGCAAAACTGGCTTGCACCCGTTGAAGATGGACGTAGAACTTATCACACCCGATCATCACGTGGTGTTTGGGTACTACGAACTTTTAGCAACGGTGCATACTCAGGGAGAACACTTCTTGATAATTTTAGTGAGAGATCATCTTATAATGCTACCGTCAATCAAAGCAAGATAAGATGCATAAAGGATAAACATCACATGCAATCAATATAAGTAATATGATATGGTCATCATTATCTTGTGCTTGTGATCTCCATCTCCGAAGCACCGTCATGATCACCATCGTCACCGGCGCGACACCTTGATCTCCATCGTAACATCGTTGTCGTCTCGCCAACTATTGCTTCTACGACTATCGCTACTGCTTAGTGATAAAGTAAAGCAATTACATGGCTTTTGCATTTCATACAATAAAGCGACAACCATATGGCTCCTGCCGATTGCCGATAACTCGTTACAAAACATGATCATCTCATACAATAAAATATAGCATCACGTCTTGACCACATCACATCACAACATGCCCTGCAAAAACAAGTTAGACGTCCTCTACTTTGTTGTTGCAAGTTTTACGTGGCTGCTACGGGCTGAGCAAGAACCGTTCTTACCTACGCATCAAAACCACAACGATAGTTTGTCAAGTTGGTGCTGTTTTAACCTTCGCAAGGACCGGATGTAGCCACACTCGGTTCAACTAAAGTGAGAGAGACAGACACCCGCCGGTCACCTTTAAGCAACAAGTGCTCGAAGCGGTGAAACCAGTCTCGCGTAAGCGTACGCGTAATGTCGGTCCGGGCCGCTTCATCTCACAATACCGCTGAACCAAAGTATGACATGCTGGTAAGCAGTATGACTTATATCGCCCACAACTCACTTGTGTTCTACTCGTGCATATGACATCAACGCATAAAACCAGGCTCTGATACCACTGTTGGGGAACGTAGTAATTTCAAAAATTTCCTACGCACACGCAAGACCATGGTGATGGCATAGCAACGAGAGGGAGAGTGTCGTCCACGCACCCTCGTGAGACCGTAAGCGGAAGCATTATAACAACGCGGTTGATGTAGTCGTACGTCTTCACGATCCGACCGATCCAAGTACCGAACGTACGGCACCTCCGTGTTCAGCACACGTTCAGCTCGATGATGATCCCCGGGCTCCGATCCAGCAAAGCGTCGGGGATGAGTTCCGTCAGCACGACGGCGTGGTGACGATGATGATGCTCCACCGACGCAGGGCTTCGCCTAAGCTCCGCGACGATATGACTTCACCGGCGCAGGGCTTCGCCTAAGCTCCGCGACGATATGACCGAAGTGGAATATGGTGGAGGGGCACCGACACGGCTAAGGAACGATCCGTAGATCAACTTGTGTGTCATCGGGTGCCCCCTGCCCCGTATATAAAGGAGCAAGAAGTGCGGCCAGCCCAAGAAGGCGCTGGAGGAGTCCTACTCCCACCGGAGTAGGACTCCCCCCTTCCTAGTTGGAATAGGATTGGGGAGGGAAGAGGAAGGGCCCCCTCTCCTTGTCCTATTCGGACTAGAGGGGAGGGGCGCGGCCTGCCCTGGCCGCCCTTTCCTCTTCTCCCTATGGCCCATCAAGGCCCATTGACCCCGGGGTTCCGTAACCCCGGTGTTCCGTAACTTCCTGTTTTCATCCGGAACCTTTCCAAGTCCAAACATAGGCTTCCAATATATCAATCTTTATGTCTCGACCATTTCGAGACTCCTCGTCATGTCCGTGATCACATCCGGGACTCGAACAACCTTGGTACATCAATACTTATAAACTCATAATGAACTGTCATCGAACGTTAAGCGTGCGGACCCTACGGGTTCGAGAACTATGTAGACATGACCTAGAACCATTCTCGGTCAATAACCAATAGCGGAACCTGGATGCCCATATTAGTTCCTACATATTCTACGAAGATCTTTATCGGTCAAACCGCATAACGACATCGTTGTTCCCTTTGTCATTGGTATGTTACTTACCCGAGATTCGATCGTCGGTATCCAATACCTAGTTCAATCTAGTTCTGGTAAGTCTCTTTACTCGTTCCGTAATACATCATCTCACAACTAACTCATTAGTTGCAATGCTTGCAAGGCTTATGTGATGTGTATTACCGAGAAGGCCCAGAGATACCTCTCCGCAATCGGAGTGACAAAACCTAATCTCGATTCATGCCAACTCAACATATACTTTTGGAGACACCTGTAGAGTACCTTTATAATCACCCATTTACGTTAGACGTTTGGTAGCACACAAAGTGTTCCTCCGTAAACGGGAGTTGCATAATCTCATAGTTGCAGGAACTTTGTATAAGTCATGAAGAAAGCATAAGCAACATACTAAACGATCAAGTGCTAAGCTAACGGAATGGGTCATGTCAATCACATCATTCTCCTAATGATGTGATCCCATTAATCAAATGACAACACATGTCTATAGTTAGGAAACATAACCATCTTTGATCAATGAGCTAGTCTAGTAGAGGCATACTAGTGACTATTTGTTTGTCTATGTATTCACACATGTATTATGTTTCCGGTTAATACAATTCTAGCATGAATAATAAACATTTATCATGATATAAGGAAATAAATAATAACTTTATTATTGCCTCTAGGGCATATTTCCTTCACCAGCTGCCAGCCGTCGACCTGCAGGGCATCGATCTTCCTTTCTCTGAGCAAGAAATCTGGGCGGCCATCAAGGCATCTCCATTAGAAAAAGCTCCTGGGCCGGATGGGTTCACTGGCAAGTTCTTCAGATCATGTTGGCACATTATCAAGCTAGATATCATGGCGGTTTTCCAAAAGTTCTACAACCTAGCGGGTGGCAATTTTGCCAATCTGAACACTGCCTTCATTGCCTTGCTGCCAAAGAAGGATGGAGCAACAGAGTTGGGTCACTTTCGTCCGATCAGCCTCATTCATTCCATTGCTAAGTTGATCGCAAAAGTTCTATCCATGAGACTAGCGCCTCGGCTTCAAGACCTGATTTCCCCAATGCAAACGGCGTTTCAGAAAGGTAAATGCCTGTATGAAAGCTACCAATATGTACAGGGCTACGTCAGAGCGCTCCATCGGCAGAAAAAAAGGGCCCTCCTGTTCAAGTTAGACATCGCAAAAGCTTTCGACTCTATCTCTTGGGCTTATCTCCTGGAACTAATGCAAAAGTTGGGTTTTCCACCGAGATGGCGTGATTGGATCGCGCTTATCTTATCGTCGGCCTCCTCTTCAGTGCTGCTAAACGGGGACCCGGGCGATCGCTTCTGGCATATGCAAGGGTTAAGGCAGGGCGACCCCCTCTCCCCCCTGCTCTTCATCATCGCCATTGACCCGCTCCACCACCTGTTGGCTGCTGCTTCTGACCTTGGTGTCCTGGCGCCCCTACCGGGCCGCGGCCGTATCTTGCGTGTCAGCTTATATGCTGACGACGCAGTTATCTTCGCCAATCCATCTGCGCGGGAGGTGGGCAAGCTGCTAGAGCTGTTGGATAGTTTCGGAGAAGCCACCGGTCTAAAGCTGAACCAGAGAAAATCTTGATGGTCGCAATCGGCTGTGAGGAGCTGAACGTGCGGATCTCCTCTGTGGCCCGGTGGCCAAATTGTCAGTTTCCCAATAACTTAACTGGGCCTCCCAATTTCGCCAACTCACCTCAGAATGGTACATTTCCAGTTCCTGATAGATAGGTTGAAAG
The DNA here is from genome assembly GCA_021605205.1 of Aegilops longissima. NCBI lineage: Eukaryota > Viridiplantae > Streptophyta > Magnoliopsida > Poales > Poaceae > Aegilops > Aegilops longissima. Next base: position 38,317,536 of record CM038682.1, on the reverse strand, counting down.
CACGGCTGGCTGGCTGGAAGGGCAAGCTCCTTAATATTGCGGGGAGAAGAGTTCTCGTCAGATGCGTCCTCTCTGCTCTCCCAACTTTTGCGATGACTGCACTGAAAATACCGAAGAAAATCCCGAGGGAAATGGACAAATCGCGAAGACGATTCCTTTGGGCACAAGACGACGAGCTCTCAGGTGGAAAGTGCAAGGTATCCTAGGACAAGGTTTGCTGCCCTCTTGATCGTGGAGGCCTTGGTCTCCTGGATCTGCACAAATTCAATCGTGCGCTGAGAATGCGCTGGCAATGGCTTGTTTGGGCAAGGCCTGAGAAGCCTTGGGTAGCCGTGTCCCCAACTCCTGACGATCATGAAAGGGCTCTGTTTGCCAATGCAACATCAATCCATGTTGGCAATGGAAAAAGCACCAACTTCTGGAAGGATACCTGGATCGGAAATGAGCCACTGTCTACAACTTTCCCTGCTCTGTTCAGTCACGCGAGGCGCAAGAACAGATCGGTTGGGGAGGCGTTGGCAAATGATCAGTGGATTGCAGATTTACAACATGGAGATACAGCAGCAATAGCCCCTCAGTTTCTGCAGATGTGGCGGCTCTTTGACGCTGCGCCAATTGCCATGGCTCCTTATCAAGAAGACGAAATCACATGGAAGCTCAACCGCGAAGGAGCATACACTGCCAAATCAGCTTATCAGATGCAATGCCAGCAAGCCCCCAACCCGGCCTACAGCAGCTTCATTTGGAAGGTTTGGGCTCCCAACAAGCTCAAAATGTTCATGTGGCTCTTGATAAGAGATCGACTGTGGTGCAACGACAGACTGCAGAGAAGAGGTTGGCCCAATGGCTATTTTTGCCCTTTGTGCACCAGGAACTTGGAAACATCTACACACCTCATCTGGAACTGTAGTTTCTCACACCTGGTTTGGGGGAAATGTGCTACTTGGTCAGGCTGCTCTTCGCTGGCTCCAGTCACGACGTCTCGGCTCAGCTCGGCACAGACTTGCCAACTCCTCATTAACAAGACTGCTACCGCTTGCAGGCGCGGAATCAGATCGCTGATCATCATGATTGCCTGGGAACTGTGGAGGGAAAGGAACCACTGCGTGTTCCGGGCAAAAACACCGCGGGTGGATGACGTTCTCACGGCAATCAGGAGCAATATCGAGCAATGGAGACTGGCCGGAGCCAAATGTTTAGAGTCTCCCTTGGGGGACACCACTAGCGAAAATTAGGCTCAAGAGAGGGGAGGACAACTGTGTTTTCCTTTTCTTTTCATCCATCTGATCGTTTGATCTTTGTTTCCACTGCTCTCTGCTAAATCAATGAAGCCGGCAACTAGCCGGGTCTTTCAAAAAAAAAAAAACTGTGCACTCTTTATGCACTATCTATCCCTCCTCACTACACTAATTGCGCATCACGTATATCATCTGTTGACTTCCAGAAAATTATACAATTACTTGTGGAGTCGTGATCCTTACACATGTACCACTACTACACTAGCAAGATTCTTATTGCAGCGGGCATTTTCTATTTGACCCAACAGGCGTCAAATAATTGTCAGACTTGGCATGGGTCAGATCTTTTAGATAGCTTTATGGAGCAATTGCTGCGGCCTATGGCTGAACTGTTGCTAACAACATCTCTATCCTTGGAAGAGCATCTCTAGCAGACCCCACAAAATCCCGATTCGCATAAGTCTTTTGTAGTTGGCGAAAAAGGGTATATGCAGGCCGGCGCGGGCGAGGACAGACTCAGACCCCGTATAATCAACACATAAAAAAGAATATTCTTCAAATATACCGAACAGACTCAGAACTAGCTCTCTTTTTTAGTCGTCCTTTTTCTCGCGTCAATCCGGCGAACAAGCGGACGAGGGAAAACACGAGCCGAGCGCGGCGTAGATGAAGGCCAGGGCGGCCGGGGCGAGCACGGCGCGCGCGGAGGCCAGGGCAGCCGGAGCGGCGCGAGCGGCGGCGGGATCCAACGGTCGGCGCATCGAGCTAGCTAGCTCGCTCTTCGAATCCATTGAGCTGCTAGCTAGCTAGCTAGCTCAGTTCGAATGGATTGAGCTGCTATAGCTATCTCCGTTCGAATGGATTGAGCTAGCTAGCTAGCTCGGTTCGAGAGCCGCAGAACCACGGGCGAGCGTAGTGGCTGGGATGGAGGGCCGGTCGGCTAACGGACGGTCGGTGGGCGAGCGCCGTGGCCGGGCGGCAGTCGGCCGCGGCGGCCGGACGAGCTTCATGGTGTTGGCGGAAGCAAAAATTCCTTAACCGCTAACGTTGACCGGTATGCAGGGCCCTGTTAAAGTTACCCTTAAAACTGTATATATGAGGGTTTCGCGTTCGCGTTTACATGCCCACTTAAAAAAATTAAGGATTGAACGATTTTGCGGGGTCTGTTCGGGCTCATTTTTTCGACTGAAACTGCAAAAACGGTTATTTTACGGGTTTGACCATTTATACGGGGTCTGCTAGAGATGCTCTAAACTCTTGAAAATAAATTTATACTTATTAATAAATGACGGTGCGTTTCTCCCTTTTTTTGGTCCGCCCCACAAGCACACCAGCCTTCCCTTGCTAACCTGGTTATTTTTTTCCGCCACGCATGCTCACGAGCCAATTTCGTCTACTATGTGGGAATGAGTTCCCACAGTCCGTCCCAAAATACATGAATAATGGGCACCCAGTTTTTTGGGCCGCTATTACGGGTTTAGGCCAAGTTTTCTTTCATGTCCCGGCGAAAAATAAACCATTTCAGTTTTCCCGACAAAAAAGTATTCTTTCATTTTAATTTTTCTTACCTTCTTCATTTTTGTTACCTTTTCATCTTTAGTGTGTTGAAAGCGTTTAAAGAATATTATTTTGTGTTCCACATAAACTAATATAACACTATGGCAATTAATGATAGGCCAAAACCACCACCAATATGTTGTCAAATAATAAGGCAAATGGTTAACACGGCATTCTTAGAAATATAATTTGTATTAGTATACCATTTGTGTCGCTCACACGTGATATTATATCATGATCTTTCCAGTAGTTTTCGAGTGATGTTAGGTCGCCATGTGAGGTTAAAATTCAGATTATGCATCATTGTTTATCAATTCTACAATTATAAACCATGTATTTTGTAATTCAATTAGTAATTAAGGCCCATCGGTGCAATGACAAAAAAGGTTTTATAGATACTGATGTCTATTGACTATGCTTCAAATAATATAATTATGATACATTGAAGCAATAGCCACAAGTTATGTGTCAATTATGATGTATTAAAATAATAAGGTTCCATCAAATCAATGGTACGCAGCTGTTATGTACAATTATGAATGCACATATCTTATATGGTACTCCCTCCGTTTTTATTTAGTCTGCATATTAGCTTTGGTCAAAGTCAAGCTTTGTAAACTTTGACTAAGTTTAGTAACAAAAATATTAACATATGTAATAAAAAATCAATACCACTAGATTCATTATTGAATGTACTTTCACATCAAATAGATTTGTTATGGTAAATGTTTATATATTTTTCTATAAACTTGGTCAAACTTTGCAAAGTTTGACTTCGGTCAAACCTAATATGCAGACTAAATAAAAACGGAGGGAGTACTGTAATAATAATGTTCGATGTATCAATCGGTTGTGGGTTATGATGGCTTAGTATGTTTCTTTATTGTGCTTGTTCTACCTCGGTTATGTTTTTTCTGGTTGTTAATATGAGAGAGTAGTAACATCATCACAAGAACATGTATTTGATATTTTAGACTAATAACATCGCCACAAGAAATGTAAGATCAAATTAAAATTTGTCCAAATGATTAAAGAAATGAATAGAAAATTAACTTTGATCACTTTATCCGGTAGACCAACAAAACATCGATAATTTTTGTTTTCCCTTATTGTTTGTCTCATTTACTGCCTTCATTCTTAAATACGTGATATATTAGACACTCTACAAAATTTCAAATATGACAATTATTATTTTAAATCTGTAATAAGCATAAAGGAAATATTTCTCAAAATGTAAGTATTCTTTAACATTAATTAATAATTTTATTTTCTCTATTAATATGTGATAATCAAAGTTATGAAAATTGGAATATTTCTAGATTGCCATCTATTTTGAAATATACTTACTAAAATTTATATATTTTATGTACCCCCTCTGCTTTATGATTGTTGTCCACAACTCTCTCCAACTAACCCCCACACTACAATTTCGCCTAGCTTGATTTTTTCCTAGCACGTCCATGTATAGTTAGGATTGGGACATTCCTGACACAATCGTCCAGTGTGAAAAAAAGACGCTATTGATGAGATTTTGAGATTATTTTTTCATCTTCGTATTCCACTTGGACCCCATCAATGCATAGGATTCAAACACGATCTCTTGCTAAGTCATAGATCCAACGATCAGGATAATGAAGAAGTTGCCGATTAACTTTGTGTCATTAGAAGCCTGGCTTAAATTTTAGCTTGTCAAGCTAGCTACTTTTAGTTTGAACCCCACGACTGAAAACGGAGTAAGAAACATAAATTGATTTTGGATCCCGGATTTAAAATTTTTGATATAAGATAATAACGTTTCTAAGAAATCTGAAAAATATAAACACGTACATAGTGATGTACGATACATTTATGTTAATTTTGGTGACGAACTACGTTTTTGTTGTTAGCAACACACAAAATTATATATTTCTAGCACATGCACTATTCACTGTAGAAGTCCAAGAATTTTTGTGTGTGTGGATCACACCGAAACATGTTTTATCATCAAGATTTACATAAATGGAGTACATCCAATGTACGTGTGTATTGCTTTTCATAATCGATTGAAGCTTCAAAATATAATTTTAGGATTTTTCAGAAAGGGGCTCCATCGAGCCCAGTAGCAAGAGATTAGCACCCAGTAATACCAGAATAACTCGTGCATTTTATTGATCAACAGAGTAGTCGTTCATTTGATAATATCTATTTCTGTCCAGAAAAAACTTTAATGGGGATTGGGTGGAAATGCCTTTTTTTTTACTTGGAACGTGTGAGGCTGGCTGGCAACCCTTTCTTATATCTAGGAAAATGCAGGGGAAGGTACGACAATCTTTTTTGGGGGCAGGAAAATGTGTACTCGAACTGTCTGTTTTTTTCAGAAACGAACTCTTAGAATTTTGAAGTCCTACTTGATGACGTGTTGCAACGTTTGGTATTGTACACATCGGGAGCAACTAATTAACGAGCGTTCCTTCGAGAGCCTCGCAACGATCAGCGTCACTTGGCGCGCTCATAGCCATTCACCACGCGTCGCGCTCTGGACGCTCCCTCCGGATTTTTTTATTTATTTTACGCACGCGTTTTCAGCTTTTTAAACCGTTTTTTTTTTCTTTTGACGTTTTGATTTTCTACCGGTCTTCACTAACTTTTCGACCAAATTTTTTTTTTCAAAAAATAAATTTTTTGCGCAAAAAAATGCTTTTTTTCGCGAGAGTCACGATTTTGTTTTCGCGAGAGGCACGGTTGTGCTTTCGGGAGAGACATGGCCGTGCCTCTTTCGCGAGAATCATTTTTTGTTTTTTTTTGTTTCGCCAGAGGCACGATTTTGCTTCCGCGAGAGGCACGGTTGTGCTTTCGCGAGAGGCACGGGCATGCCTCTTTCGGAAAGGAAAAAAAATGCGTTTTCTATTTTTTTTTCTTTCGCGAGAGGCACGGTTTTGCTTCCGCAAGAGGCACCGGTGTGCTTTCGCGAGAGGCACAGGCGTGCCTCTTTCGAAAAGGAAAAAAACATATTTTTTTTCGCGAGAGGCATGGTTTTGCTTCCGCGAGAGGCACGGTTGCGATTTCGTCAGAGGCACGGCGTGCCTCTTTCGAAAAGGGAAAAAACCCGTGTTCCCGTTTCAGTTTTTTCGTCGATTTTTTTCGTCCGGTTTTTTCGTGAAAAAAAAGTTCGTCAAAACCTATCAACATGGGATCTAGTTTTGAAGATCTCGACGCGAGGAATCCAATGGCGAAAGCGGTTCGAGATTTGGACGCACGGTTTAAGAGATAAAACGTTTGAATAAACGGATCTATGAAAAAAAAAGGAAAACTACCAGGTTGCGACAAGTGGTGCACATGCAGCGCACCACTTATCGCAACCTGGGGGAGCTGGAGTGATCTCCACAAGGAGTACTCCTTAATTAGTGATTTCGGTACACATCGGGCTGTACCACCAAGTCTTTGCACGTCGGAATATTCATGTTGGGCTATACCTATGGGCCTTAAAGGGATTTAAAATAGACGTTGGCTGCCAAAATTATTTTTAATTCTGAACCGTCAAAAGTTTCTTAATTATGAGGGTCGACGGATTAAGGGCCAGATGTTTCTAATTTTTGTGTGAATTTCTAGCATATCTGTCTATTTTCTTCCGTATTTTCCTTTTAGCATATAATAGATATGTGTCCTAAGTCAGCGTTGCATCCTGACCAAGCAACATCGGCCGCGCAGACCCCATTGCGCGAGGAGAAGAGGAGATCTTGTCGCCATCGTTGGCAAGGAGGAGGGAACGGGAGGGGGAATGCACATTTGGGGAGGGAAGAGGGTAGAGACCCCTGTAGAGAATGAAGAGGAGTCAAGGATCTTACTCCCAAGAGTGCTTCGATAGGCTCCACTCTCTCTCCTGAATAAGTGCAAAGGGAAGGTGAGGACAAGACGAGACCACGTTTGACGGACATTTGGCGGAATGCTTCACTTTTTTTTCACTAGTAAATGTGTACGTGCAATGCACATTGATATTAGGCATTATATTAATTACACGCAAATATTAGGTATGATATCATTTGTGTATATGATTAGTACTAGTGTTGATATTTGGTAGTATCATATAATTGCATGCTAAACGTGTGTTGAGCGCTCGTCATTGGAGCAATCTTGGTCATTGAATTGTTCTAGTTTGACGGTCGAGATTATTTGGATCTGTCTCTTTGAGCCTTTCTATAATAATATAATGCCATAATATTCTTTTGTTACACCGGCCGCAACAATAACGGATACACACCACTTCCTACCGGCAGTGGCTTCGCATACGGTAGGTAACATAACCGCACACCACCATTTGTCGATCCATGGATTGGTGGATAGACGACCAGTACCATAAAGGAAAAGGATAGACGACCAGTGACGCGTGACAGAGATAATTGCAGAAAGAAACAAGAGGGGGAACACACATTTGGCGATGGTAAGAAAACTCCGATGTACTACATAGCATGCATGGCTGGCCGGCATACTCCGGCGCGCTGATGCCCTCAGTGGGCGGCTATCAGGGAGTCTGCGGCTCACACATGTTCTTGCAGACAGCCATGCAAGAGGTGAAGAAATGGTTCACGCAGGTCTGGTCCACCCCATCGAGCCCTGACGGCGTGAGGGCGCAGAGCGTGTTGCAGACCAATGGCGCAGCGTCGTCGCACACAGATTCGCATCCACTGCGGCATGGTGTCACGGGGCTAGGGCAAGATAGCCCGTCGACATAGGCTATCGCCGGCTGTCCCGCTCTAGATAGGAGGATGACCAGTACGACGCAGATGGCCGCCATCTTAAGCACGGATGCAGCCATTATGAATGGTACGCACCCAGGAATGGTTTGGCTGGCTGGCTAGCAAGGAAGGTGGTGCAATCTACCTCGAGAAGTGACAATGTGTAGGCGGTGCATAGATGAGAGCAGGGCAATGCTTCTTTTATAGACAACGTATACGCTCCATGTTACATTTTTATTTTACAAACTGCATTGCCATGTTACTTAATCATGGAGTGTGGATGCAATATCATACTCTGTTTCACTTAATGCAGTATCATACGCCTTCGTGTGTTGACTTCGTGTATCGAATGAAAAATGTGTCTACAATAGTTTCTGTGCCAAGCTTATCATTCAAGGTTCTCACCTTACTCTATAGCAAGCCAATAATAATGAGGAAAAGTACTTTATCATACACGTCTATTGCAATAAACATAACGGTAGTTGGTTCGAGAAAAAAGTATGGTAGTTAGAACTTGATATATTTTTCATTTTGTAATTGTGCACTTGTATGCACTATCTATCCTTCCTCATTACACTAATTGCGCATCATGTATGTTTTGTGTAGGCTTCAAGAAAATTATACAATTAACTTGTGGAGTCGTGATCCTTACAGATGTACCACCACCCCACTAGCAAGATTCTTATGGCAACATGTCGGCCTTATTCTATTAGACGCAAAGAGGCGTCAAAATAGTTGTCACGGGTAGACTTTGAGGCATATGTCAGGTCATTTAGTTAGCTATGGTTCCAGGCTTAGTTGTCGTAATATGAAGGCACCGTTGATCACGGCCTTTGCCGGTGGGAGGGATATGTTATTTAATGTAATTTTTTAGTTTCGTTAGTGTTTGTGTCCTGCTCAGAGAGGTGAGACGATTGTGGCTCTCTAAAGATGGAATAAGGCAGTGGTGGAGTCAGGAATGAAGCATACCGCTGGCCAAAGTTTTTTTTCCGGCAACATAGAATTATTTTGGTGCTTATAAGTTATAACTATCCAAAAATACCTTAACATTTCTAGAAAAAAAACTCATGCAAAAACAAACAAACTTCAATTGCTCAACAAATCTGGAATTTCAACTCAATGCTAAATGATCCAACAAAATAGATAGAAGATGAAAGAAGTATAAATAGTAAAATGAAAATACAAAAAAAACCGATAGGTATAGATACCCTTGTTGCGGCTTGCGGGCACCGGTGAATAAATCTCTTCATCTTCTATTTCTACAGCATAAATGAAGTTGCAAATACACCAATTTGAGTTCAACAATACACAATAGAACACTGAAATTGCAATCGGCTTCCTTCTTCCTCCATGACTAAGTACAACAGACCCACACTATTGCGGCCTGGGCCATGGGTGCTCAGGGCCCAGCTCCGCCCCAAGAATAAGTTTCTCCCCGCCTAACCCCTATTGCGGCGATGCTTCTAGCATCGTCGGAAGGTGTGTGGAGGTTTTTCTCCGGCGGATCTCATGGGATTCGGTCGTCGTTTGTCCTCGGTGGGTCCATGTGGATCGGGTCTTCATTCGTGTGTGTTCGTGTGTCTATAGGTATCATCCTTCCGATCTACGCTTCTCTTCATTAACGGCGGGTAATGTTCTGATGCACTGGTCCTGTAGGGCCTTTGCACAATAACTTCCCGACTGTCTACTACCATAAGGTTTGTCCGACTCTAGTGAGGGAGGGACGATGACAGTGGCGCGACGTCGGCTCTCTCCAAGGATTGTGCACTTGTAGTCATCGCCAGGTGAACTACGGACCTAGATGTATTTTTTTACTTTTGATGTTCTTTGTACTAAGTTGTCAGTTTATGAATAGATAGTAAGTTTTCTTTCGTTTCAGTTTTCCTTACCTTTTTCATTTTATGTTTCCGTTTTTAGGTTTTATTCTTCCACAACATTCCCTATCCTTTCGGTTCACATAATTTTTTTCCCTTTCACATAAGCAAGTTTTTTAAAACATTGAATGTTCTTTTTCTTTAAAATAAATTAGTGTTTAGAACACACGAATGTATCTTTTGTGTAAATAAATATTTTTTAAACACGAGACAATTTTGTATACACAAAAAAAATTGTGTAGTGGTGCCCTTATTTGTATTTTTGCGTTAACTAGTTAGAACAATTACCCTTTAAAACATATTTTCAAATAAAAGATTCAGAGAACTTTTATATAACTTACTGGCCCAGCCCATGCAGCAAGCTTTCGATACAAGTGCAAACTTCCGAACAAAATGCGGCCAGTCTCACCTTAAGTATGCACTAAGTGGGCTGGCCATAATCACGCTGGTACACGTAATGTTTTTTTTTTGTTCACCTTTTTAGATTTTTATTTTTATTATATTTTCTTAAAAAAATTAATACATATTTGTTAAAATTAATGTACTAATTTCTTTTAATGTTCACCATGAATTTGAAGAACGTTAACACAGTGTTAACAAAATTAGTGTCATTTAAAAAATGTTTAAAGCATTAGATAGAATATCTTCAGCATTTAAACAATGTTCATAAGTTTCAACGAAACATATGTGTTATTTTTGAACAATGTTACAGAATGTAACAAAAATGTTTGTGTAACTCAAAAATACTGTTTCTGTAGCATTCAAAAAAAATGTACGTCATAATTTAATAAATGTTCAAGTGTTTGAAATATATGTTTGTAACATTTAAAAAATATACAATGTAAAAAGATTGCATAGCTTAAACAAAAACTTTTCATCATCTCTTTGATTTTTTTTAACATGTATTAGAAAAAACGTTCAAAAATTTGAAAAAAAATGTACTTATCCTATGAAAGGCCTAATGCCGTGCGATGAGAAGGTGGGACATGCGGCGATATCTGGGGCCGGGTGCGCACGGGACGAGGCGGTTTCCAATTTGTGAGCATCTGCCAACCACAATTGACACGCACATTTGACAAAATGCTTCTCCTCGTGTTTTCAATGCCAAAAATAATATTTTATTACACCGTAGCAACGGACCGATACACCATGCATTTGCCGATTCATGCATATATAGATTGACGACTAGTGATGCGTGACAGAAATAATTGCGGAAGAAAACATTAGAGTTGGCTATATTGCCAACATACGTGCATCGCCTTCACCACGCGATGGTAAGAAAGCTCCGAAGTACTACTAGCATGCATGGCCGGCCGGCCGGCATACCCAGGGCCGCCGGTGCCGTCACTGGGCGACGATCAGGGAGTCTGAACCGGCTGGGGCTCGCACATGTTCCTGCAGGCGACCATGCAAGAGGAGACGAAATGGTTGACGCAGGCCTTGTCCACCCCGTCGAGCCCTGACGGCGTGAGGTCGCAGAGCATTTTGCACACCAACGGCGCACCGGTGTTACACATGGACGTGCATCCATCGCGGCATGGTGTCGCGGCGCTAGGGCAAGCTAGCCCGTCGACGTAGGCCATCGTTGGCTGCCCTGCGCTAGACAGGAGGATGACCAGCACGGTGCAGATGGCCACCATCTTAAGCGCGGATGCAGCCATTGATCGTGCACCAAGGAGTGGTTTGGCTCGCTAGCTAGCAAGGAAGGTGGTTCTGTCTACCTCGAGAAGTGACAATGTGTAGGTGGTGCCCAGATGGGAGGACGACGATGCTCTTTTTATAGGCAACAACCGCACATAGAACAGGAAGCGAGGCGATGCTTTTGATTTGCCATGTTACTTAATCATGGAGTATGTGAATGCAGTATCATATGCCTTCGCGTGTTGACTTCGTGTTTCAAAAAAAAAAAAATGTGACTATACTATTTTCTATGACAAGTTTAGGGCATCTCCAAGGCGGACCATTAAACCAGTCACATACGTGTCCACACATTATTTGCTATACTTTATTGTACAATGTGCTATCCCATCTGTCCATGAACTGATCCGGACATCTGCTCTTTCACAAACTGGATCCCAACCAGGAGGGTTTGTAGAGTCTAAGACATCCGTCTGGCCAACCAAAAGAACCCACGTCCGCTGCTATTTGGCGGAACATTGATTTCATGTGGCAGATGTCATATGTTTTATGATTAGCAGAAGGTGTATGTGCATGCATGGCTGATGTCGGAAGAGTAAACCAAAAGCTCGTAGCTCGCGAGCTTAATGAGCGCTTGATAGTTTGGCTCGCTAAGCTCGTAGCTCGCTTTTTAATGAATAAAGCCAATCATTGAGTTCAGCTCATTAAGCTTATCGAACGAGCTAACGAGTTTCACGAGTAGCTCGTTAAGCTCGTTAGTAACAACACAACACATATTTTCATCTTACGTGACAAACTTTTTGTAGCACCTCGACTCATCTATTCAATCTAATTAACATAGGAGGTAACAAACTAGTGTATTTCTTTTTGTAGCCACCATATTTCATCTTAAAACCCTCACCTGTGCACTCATCATGTAGACGGTAACACATTATAATCTATTAACGAGCGCTCACAAGCCCTCACGAATTTAATGAGCTTCAAACAAACCGAGCCGAGCAGGGCTTTCTGCTTGTTAATCTTAACGAGCTTAACAAGCTGAGCCTTAACGAGCACGAGCTTAACGACACCACTAGGCTAATTGCGGAAGCTGTCTGTGCATTCAAGTGTGATGGCAGAAGCTGTTGTGTGCATGTATGTGTGTGCATGCATGCTTGGTGAAATGTGTGTGTGCCGTGCATGGGGGAATGTGTACATGTCTATGGTGGAGTGTGTGTGTGTGTGTGTGTGTGTGAGATGGCGGAAGCTGGTGTAAAATTATTATTTTTAGTTACATAAAAGCAGACATTCGAAGTATAGGATTGGATTGGTTCCTTCTATATCCGTGTCCGTGAATTGGTCATCACCAGGACGTGGATTTGAAGGTGAGTTGAAGATGCCCTTATCGTCCATGTTTCTCAACTTGCTCTATAGTAAACCAATAATAAAGAGGAAATATATTTTTATCATACACGTCTATTGCAAAAATAATAATACGGTAGTTGGTTAGCAAAAACAAAAGTACGGTAGTTAGATCTTGATATCCTTTTTCATTTAGTAACTATGCACTCGTATGCACTATCTATCCTTCCTCATTATAATATGTGTAATGCGTGATGACTTCAAGAAAATTATACAATAAACATGTGGAGTCGTGATCCTTACACATGTACCAGTACTACACTAGCAAGATTCTTATTGCAACATACCGGCATTTTCTATTTGACGCAACAGTCGTCAAATAGTTGTTAGAATTCGAGACGTGGGTCAGGTCTTTTAAATAGCTATGGTTCCAGGCTTAGTTGTTGTCTAGTTATTTGTTGGCTCTCTTGAGAGCGGAAACGACTAAGTTTAAATTTCCTGCATCCTGGGGCCGGCGCGTGGGGGCGTGACTGGGAGCTAGGTCGCCCCCAGGGGCCGAACTAGCGCCGGCACGCCCCCAGACCGCTCTATTTAGGCGCCCCGGGGGGCCGAACGGCTGGAGATGCCCTTAGTGGCTGCGGCCTATGTTTTCTTGAAAGCATCAAGATTTTATTTCTCAGATAATTGAGAGGTCATTTATAAGGTAATAAGAAATAAAATCAAAGCATCAAGTGTTGCTATGCTGGTTTCTCACTGTGACAGAGAAGTCGGAGCTGCGTGTGGCGGGGCCCGTGCGGCAATGATGACTCCATGAGGGTGGTTTCAGCGAATGGTGCTCCCCGGAGGTTGCGCTAGGCTAGGTCGGCGCGAGGCGTGCAACTTTCTCCTGTGAAGCGCATCACCAAAATCGAAGCTGCCGGTCCTCGACGTCTTCGGTCGATTGTTTGGTTTTGGCTGGCGAGGTCATCGTGTGTCGTTCGTTCGAAGGGGTCTTGAAGGGTCGTCTGTGGCGAAGTCGGAGTTACGTGCTCGGGGAGAGGTGATGACGATGACAATGCATGCAGCCTCGACGGTGTCCTCTACTCGGCGGTGTGTGTGGTCTCGTTGGTGCCAGAACGGCCGGGTGCCCTTCCTTTAGGGCGTGTTGTAGCGGTTTTCGCCCGGATTTCCGTAAATTAACCGGGAAACTCTATTCTACCTTTTTAATGAATCAGCCCCTAAGGGACCGCGTTTCAAGAAAAAAGAAATAAAATCAAGGAATGTAATTAAAATCTCAAAATTTAGAAGTTCTTTCACTAAAGGATTTCTTTGCTAAATCATTAACAACTTCATTTGCTTCACGCAGACAGTGGGTGTACGAGACCTTCGCAAAATCCATTGCTAGCTCCTTACATTCGAGCACAGTTGTCACATCCGAGCCCACATAATGTCCAGCTTGTTGCACTGCCTCTACTACAAAACTGCAATCTGTTTCAATGTCGACTTTATTCCACCCAGTTCTTCCGGCTAGGTAACCCATTATTTATCGCATAGATAATTTATCGCAGTTATCTCTGCTGAATCAACACAACTGGTTTGAGGGAGAAACGAAGTTGATGCAGCTATGAAATTCTGGCCGAAATCACTATTATGACCTTTTCAGCAATCTTTGCCACAAAGTAAACTCGACATGAAAGTATTTCACGATCTGACCCTTTTAGCAGCGCCACAGACCGTGGCGTTTCTTCTCCATATAAAAACGCCGAGCTAGCTAGCGTTTCAAATCCACATTCAAACTCCGGAGTAGCTAGCGTTTCCAATCCACATAGAAACGCCAAGCAAGTGGGCGTTGCTGCCTTGGCCAGAAACGCCATAGAGCTTGGCGTTTAGGCCCTGGGTTTAGGAGCAGCTTTTTACTTTGGCAACGGGGAAGCGAATAGGCTGGGTGCCAGCGCAGAAACGCCAAAGCCCTTGGCGTTGCTTACCTGGTCCGCAACGCGAGCAACCTAGGCGTTTCTCCTTTGGGCAGGAACGCTAGCTAGCTCGGCGTTTCTCCTGTGGGCAGGAACGCTAGCTAGGTTGGCGTTTTTGTTTGGGAAAGAAACGCCGCGGGCTCTGGCGTTGCTAAAAGGGTCAGATCGTGAAATACTTTCATGTCGAGTTCACTTTGTGACAAAGTTTGTTTGTAGGGTCAGAATAGTGATTTCAGCCTGAAATTCCCTCTTCCATCACAGGCAACGGCACCTGACGCACCCGACAGTGTTTCGTATTGGAAAGCTGCATCTACATAGATCTTCATGACATCACAGCATGGCTTCTTCCACATTAGATCTTCCTTTCTTGCCGACTGCTTTGATGAGTAAGCTCTAGTGTAGTTCGTCGCAAGGACTTTAACTGATAGTGTAGATCTCTCCGGGTTTTGGATAGTTTCTCAGTGGCTGCGGCCTATGCTCGTAACTGTTGTACATAACCTTGTAAACTCATGAAAATAAATCAAACCCTGTCGGAATGAATTCCCGATGGCCCGTCCCAAGAGATATGAATAATGTGCACCCATTTTTTAGGCCGCTATTATGGGTTTCAGACCAGTTTTCTTTCGTTTCTGTCTTTCTTATCATTTTTAGTTTATATTTCCTTTTTGTTTTCATTTTTCTAACCATTCCTACTTTTTTAAGTTCACATAAACATTTTTCCTATCACATGAAGAATAGTTGAAAACACGAAATGTTATTTTTCTAATACATGAACATTTTTTTAAAACATTTAATTTTTTAAACTCTTGAATGTATCTTCTGTCTAAATAAAATATTTTAAAACATGATACAATTTTATACATAAATGTTTTTATTGGCATATGGGCACCCTTATTTATAATTTGCTTTGTTAATTAGTTGTAATCATTTCACTTTTTAAACTATGTTTAAATAACAATTTCGGATGTCAATTTAATATAGCTTATTGTGCCGTTAACAGTGTAAACTTCCACACAAGGCATCGTGAGATGGGCGCGACTATGTCTCACGCAGAGCGAGACCTAAAGCAGCTGCGACTACAAGCCGGCTCAGCGCGGACCACAGTCCTTCATCGCTTCTTTCCCTTTTCCATTTTTGCATTTTTTTTGCTTTATTAATTTTCTTATATTTCGAAATATTCTCAACACACCTAATATAAAAATAGTTTCATGCAAGAAAATGAGAAATGTTTATCACGTATTCGAAAAATGTTAAACGTGTATAGAAAAGTGATTCTATTGCGCACGCACGCACGCACACGTGCATCTTTGTCCACATCCACCTGCACGTTAGCTTTTGGACTATTCTTCCCTAAATAATATCATCTTGTTTCCATCGCCTTGCACTAACAATTGCTCCTTTAAGGAAAATATTATCTTGCTGAGCTGAGTTATCCCAATGTGACCGGATATCTAGTTTCATTCAAGGGAACATACTACCATATGCTGGAGTTTCAACAAGGTCGTCAATCAAGTAGAAAAAACAAAATCTTTAACCATGCTTGTTCTTCACTTCGAAATGTTATTGAACGCTCATTTGGTATCTTGAAGATGAGATTGCGTCTTCTACAACATGTCACAAGTTACCCAGTAGAAAAGCAAACCCGCATAATAGTTGCATGTATGGCGCTCCATAATTGGATGAGAGAGAGAGAGAGTAATAATCTCCATGACAAGGAGTTTTACTTGTGTGATCAAGATAAGAACTTTTTTCTTTCGAAAAGGAGGTTAAAACTCCTAGTCTCTGCATCAATTGATTCATACAACCATCTTATTGATTATTCGACAAAATTCTGAAAAGAACATACATCGATCAACACACCTGAAGCCTCCACTCACCTGTACAAACTCGATAATGTGGAGTGGCCTCACCCCGACCATCTAGAGCCGAGATCACCGCCGATCCGCCAGCATGATGTATCAGGAGTCTACCCCCGGTGCAGCAAACCTAAAGTATACATCACATGCACATGTTTTATAAGCCGCCATCACCATCAAGCCATTGACCCATCTCCAGAAAAGATATCCACATCACTTGCTAGGCCGACCATCCGACGATGACGCCACGGCGTCAAAAAACACCACTACCCTGCACTCATCCATCAAGATGCATCTGTCGCCGAGACTCGACTACACCATGCCGCCAAGATCCACCACATCGAGGCGGTACATGAGACGCCGCTCCACCCGCGAACCTCCGCACCATCGCAGCCGCTGGAGCCCTTGCCATGCGGAGCCCACACGGATCAAGATGAGAACTATATAGTCAGGGAACATACAACCTGAAGCATTTACACCACTTCATGGCCTTCAGTTGGGAGTTCACCTGGCCAACATGAATGTCAAGTTTGTGTATAAACACTTGGTTTGTATTTTGACGCTTTAATGGTGGAACATGATGACGAAGAGGAGGCTGTGAGAGAGGATGGCAAGTTTGTGTATAAACACTTGGTTTGTATTTTGACGCTGACTTAATTGTGATAACGGAGACCGCTTGTATTTTGTGGACCTTGTTATTAGTAAAATATCAGACTGCTCTCCCATACGAAAGTAGCATCGCGATGCGGAGATCAACAACACATATTCGCATACCATGCTTATCTATTGATGCCGCAGATCAGCGGCAACTCGCATACTAAGTATGAAGCAAGTGGTGGCCCATGATAGTAGAGATGTATAACAATGGTAGCTTAACCAAAGGGATATACTTGAACTCTACCACGCCCCCTTGCGAGAGATTTTAAGAGAACAACCTTTTGGCAACACGGCTCACTCAATTGTAGAGATACCGAACAGTTTGAGTGATCAATCGACCTTGTTGCACGATGAGCCCATTCTCTCTCTTCCATCCCGCCATCTGAACCGAAAAGCTATCCTACCCTTAAGATAAGAGCGGCATCCCATCCGGAGTAAGGTGACTCGGGCAACCCCAACCCAAACAAACACGCTGGCCCTGTCGCCGCTGTCCTCGGACATGATCCCGTCGCCCTCGCGGAAGTCCACCTTGTGCGTGATGTTGGCCTTCTCGATCGCCGGCCACCCGAGCTGGTAGTACTCTCGGTTTGCATCGATTGAAGTGACCCTAGGAGTCTCCCTTGCCAACAACTACATCTTTTTTCAATTTATCCACAACTCCCCCTCCAATTTTTATTCCTGATTCTAACATCAGAAACATGAAGTCACAAATAAGAAAATCTCCTATCTGACAAGTGAAAATATCCTGATAATATTTTCTCTTGTTAACGGCATTTTATAACAAGAAAAGTTCACTTTTATGGAAATTAATTTTGTGCCCAGAGATTTGTTCAAAAACACAAAGGATAAATTTTAAGTTCTTTGCACTTTCTATGTCATCTTGTAATAGAAAATTGTTTCATCCGCATATTACAACATATTAACACTTTTATTAAGATTTTCACCCAAAATCCCTTTAGCAATTCCATGAGTGTCGGCATTGTCCATAACCAGAGCTAGAGCATCAGCAGCCAAATCACACAACCCTTGCCTAAGCCCCTTAAAAGTTTTAAAGTATGGCCCAATTTTATCATTGACCCTGACTCCAACATGCTCTCCCCTCATGGTCATCAGAATCCAGTCACAATACTTATCCGGGAATCCCTTCATTTTCAGCATTCATATCACAAAAGGCCATTTAATTTTAGGGATTTCTATTTCATGGCCCTGGTTCCTTAGTTGTGCTCAGTTTTGTCCAAGCCAACTAACTTTATTCACTTTTCCCCTCTTCACTCCACCACCTGCTCACAAAAGGCCAAACGGAGCACTGCCATCCAGTCAATGCCATTAACGGTGACATCCTAACTAGGGGGCCCGCATGATATCCTGACAGGTGGGGCAACCTACTTCCCGAGCGACGTTTTTAACGCGTAATAGAGAGAGAGGGAGACACAGTTGGTAATAATAAAAGTTGTTGTGCGATGTTTGAAGGCAGAAATAACTAATTAACGACCAGGAGATAAACAATCGTCAACGTAATGAGCTTATGTTAAGGCAGGTGGGTCCCCGTGCAATACTGGACCATCCCTGCTCCCCTCTTCTTTCTCGGCGGCGGGCGGCGGGCGACGGAGCTATCGTTCTCGGTTGTGGCGGATGAGGTGAGTGAATTCGGAACCCTACTCTGTGTCGAGTTAGATCTGACCGTGATGCCTCTGATTTCGGACGATTTAGAATCTAGATTATGTAGGGGGGGATAGATGGAACATGCATTGACAAACAGGGCGGTGGTGTTGCAAGGGTTGCTACCGTTGATTGGAATTCAGTAGAATTATATAACCCTACATATTTGTTCACTGCACCAATGGCCGACATTGAGATGGCAATTTTTTTGGCATACCAGTAGATAATGAGGAGAGGTGGGAATCTAGTTTGCCTCTTGATGCTAACAGATATTCATTCGAAGATGTGGATGGACAGTTGGTTGATTACCTGAGCGATGATGTAGAGTTTGAAACGTTAGAGGTAGTAGAGATCTTCAGATACGAGTATGGGAAGCCTCTCATCAAACCTGATCCTCCTCCTCTAACAACGATGATGTGAAGATTGCATGAATGGTACATGGATACCTGCTCCGGGGGAAGGGAGCCCTTTAGTACCGGTTGGTAACACCAACCGGTACTAAATGTTTGTGGGTTTTTGTTTTATTTTTTATTTTTCAATTAAATTTGTGTTATCAATTTAATTTAGGATTGTTTTACGTTATAGTGAGTTGTAGTGGTCATCATCATCATCATCATCATCGCATATTAATAAATAAATAAACTTTAGCTAGCTAAAAATCATCATAGTCGTCATTAGTTACCACTACTTAATCATCATAGTCATTACCGCTAGCTATCTAATCACCAACATAATCATCGAGTTCACTTTGTAACAGAAGCAAAGATATCATCGAGCTCAACAAAATCATCACCAACATCGAAGTTCAGGACAATACGGACATGCATGAGAGATGACAAGTACTAATTAATTAAGAGCATGAACTAGCTACTCCTGCTGCTCCCTCTCAGGTAGAATAGCATAGAACATGTATAGCTCTCCTGATTCATCATACTGGAGCATGCAGATGAATCTGTCTCCTAATCTTGGGTTGCGCTTCTCCTTGCTGCCCCCTAGTACTTCTCTGCGATCGTTTACAATTTTGCTCCAATCTTTCACTATTAAGCATTCTTCGCTTTCAGAAATCCTGAATGCACTCATGTGTAATGTAGGAAATCTTGGTCGTAAGCTAACCATTGACATGCGACCTTTTGTCTCGATCCACTGAGGCACAACTGTCATCGGAAGTCCCTGTTGATGAAAGAACATCATATAGTAATTAATATACTAAGCAATGAAAGTTTAGCTTCAAAAATAATGTATGCAAAAGATGCACTAATTAAGGACAAATAGTTACAATCTTACCATCTTTCGATTATAGATGTGAACGTAGTTCAATACGATCACCATTGGTCGCACGTTTTGAGTACTAACATTTCTAAGTTCAGGAAAATAATTTGTCTTGACAGTATTAAGATCCTCAAGCCATGAAACATAATGACTTGTCTCCTCGCAGTTTAGTTGAGCTCCAGGGCAGTAGTAGGTCCTGTCTACCAAGTGCCGGACATGTTTGCTTGAACCGAAATAAGCTGACAATACAAATTAGTTGTCAACTATTTTTGAATAAATTGTATCAAAGACATAAACATATGCATGCATGGTTGAGAAAAACTCACATAATGGTAGAACTGGAGGCGTTTGCACATCGACCCAGATGTCTATATTACCTTCAATATCATCTTCCGGACGAATATCAAAGGTGATAACCATATCAGGCTCAAATGCATAAGCCTTGCATAGTGCTTGCCAAGTTTTGCATTCAAAATGGGTGTATGTGTCTCCATTATATAATTTGACGTTGAAAGTATACCCATGCTCCGTCTTCAAGTAAACTCTCTTTACCTCCATATCATCTATAGCACTAAAACCTATCTTATCCAAGACAAAAATTCTTGCATGGCAGGGATGCGCTAGTAGAATAGTGAAAATTTAAAATTATAAGTTGAAGCAAATGAAGCATAAGTCATGCTTTAAAATTATAAGTTGAAGCAAATGAAGCATAAGTTTTGCATTCAAATAATAATTGCCATTGTGACTTACTGTATCCACTTCGAATGTCTCATTCAGCTTGATGCTGAAGCACCTACCATCAACAAGGAAATTTCTGTCGCACAGGCCGCACTGGTCTTCACAGTGTTCGCACATAATGAAATCTTTTTCATCGTCAGATGACATTTCCTATATGTTCATATAGGTGAAGCATTAAACACTTATTACTATCTAACATTAATTAATATCTAGCCAATTCAAATATATATCTAACTATATTCATCTAACATTCGACATTAATCTAACATTTATATAAACTCAAAATATATAAAAACATTAAATAAACAGAAAAACTCATTAACAAATAATGTTTTAATTAGATCATCAAATCTCAGATACGACAATTTTCTTATTAAAAATAAACTAGTTATATTAATTATTCAACTAGTTCAAATCTCAAATACCTAAATAAACTAGTTCGACAATTTTCTTACTAAAAATAAAATAGTTATATTAATTATTCAACTAGTTCAAATATCAAATACCTAAATAAACTAGTTCGACTATTTTCTTACTAAAAATAAACTAGTTATATTAATTATTCAACTAGTTCAAATCTCACATACCTAGCTAATTAATATCTAATTAAATTTTCTAAAAAACAGAAAACAGAAAATAAGTAAAAAAATGTGTGTGTATGTGTGTGTGTGTGTGTGTATATGTGTGTATGTTTGTGTGTGTATGTGTGTGTGTATGTGTGTGTATATATGTGTGTGTATGTGTGTATATATGTGTGTGTCTGTGTACGTACGTATATGTACACTGCAGTGCTGTGACTCAGACGCTGTCAGCCTGTCTTGTCTGAAAGGCGCGGCGTCTGGGCGGGGCGGCGGCGACGTCTGGGCGGGTGTGCCAGGGCGCTGGTACGCGAGAGCGAGAGAGTACGACGGTGGCGGACAACGGCGCTGACGACGCGCTGGCGGCGGGCGACGGGCGACGGGCGACGACGAGCGACGCGCGGCGGCGGCGGCGACGAGGACTCGAGCGGCGCGGCGCGTCGCGAGAGGTTGGAGCGAGACGCGAAGAAGTGGGAAGATGTAACTGAAATTTTCGTAAGTGTTGTATATATAGGAGAGGCCTTTAGTACCGGTTGGAGCCACCAACCGGTACTAAAGGCCAACTTTGGCCAGGCCAAGAGGCGGGAAGAGCAGGCCTTTAGTACCGGTTGGTGGCTCCAACCGGTACTAAAGGCCTCGCGCTGCCACACCAAAGTTTAGTCCCACCTCGCCGGGCGAAGGGCAGCCGCACTGGTTTATAAACCCAGCCGCGGCTACCCCTTCGAACTCCTCTATATAGCAGGCTTATGGGCCTAAACTCTGCGCGCTGCCCTGTGAGTCTGCTGGGCCTTTAAGGCCTGTAATTACACACCTGTGGCCTATCAGGCCCACAGGGCAGCGCCCCTTTTTTTCTTATAGTTTTTTTCTTTTCTTCTTTATTTTCTTCTATTTATTTCTGCGTAGTTTTTTGTATAGTTTTTTCTTTTCTGTAATATTTATTTTCTTCTATTTATTTGTGAGTAGTTTTTCATCGAGTTTGCCAAAATTCAACATTTTCAGAGTTCATTTTGTAGTGATTTTCAATTTCACGGTCATTTTGTAAACGATTGAAAAATAGCAAATATAATTTTTTTTCTTTTCTGCTTTATTTTTTCTTCTATTTATTTCGGAGTAGTTTTTTCTTTTCTGCTATATTTATTTTCTTCTATTTTATTCTGGGTAGTTTTTTATATAGTTTTTTCTTTTCAGCTATAGTTTTTATTCTTTTCTGCTATTTTTTCTTTTCTGCTATTTTTTCTTTTCTGCAAAACTTGATGGTCAAAGTCTGGAGTTATAACTTAAAAAAAAGAAATGTCGACGTGCAATTAGTTTTTGCCATAACAGAAGAAGTCCGGATTTGTAATAAGTTATTAAAAATAAAAAAGAGGTGCAATGCTCGTTAATTTGCTTCAAGCCTTTCGAATAGTAAACTGCACTGCGCATAGCTCCGTGCAGTCTACCGTATTCTGAAGGCTTGAAGCTAACAACGTGAGCATTGAGCCTCTTCTTCATCGTCTCTGCACTCAGGGCTTATAAGCCGCTCCTAGTCCCTCTCACTTCGCGAGGTGGGACTAAAAAACAGCTTACGTCTGGTTCATCCATGAACCGGTACTAAAGGTGCTCGTGGGGCCCCAGCCTTACCTGACACAACCTCATTAGTACCAGTTCGTGGCACGAACAGGTGCTAAAGGTTCGCCACGAACCGGTACTAAAGAGCTCCTCCCGCCTAGCAGTTGCAACCGGTACTAAAGAGCTCCTCCCGCCTAGCAGTTGGAACCGGTACTTAAGAGCCTCCCGCCTAGTAGTTGAATGGTGCATACTGAATGCACAAAAAGTCTGGACTTGTAATAAGTTTTAAAAAAATGAAATGCCTTTGTAAGAGATGAGTTTAATTTCGTCATAAACCCGAATACTTCGAAAGAGGTTGTCCAGTTTGTAAACGAAGTGCAACAAGTTTTTGCAGTAACCCTCTCTACTTTTTTGAACATGATATGTGGGTAAAATGATGATACCATGCCAAGTTTCAACTTTTTCAGAGTTCATTTGTAGTGCTTTTCAATTTCCAGGTCATTTAGTTCTCAAAACAAATCATTAAATGCATGAAAAATAGCAAATGAAGGCATAAACGGTTGAAAGTTGATGGTGTCGCTTTGAATGGTGCATACTTAACGCAAAAAATATAAGAGCATTTAGATCATGATCTTATATTTCTTTACAGTCTAAATTGTCAATATGATCTTATAACATCAAAAATACTTTGATCAACAATGATCTTTGTGTGTACAATCTGAATTGTCAATATGAGTCATCAACGATTTATAAACCGATGAAGACTCATATTGCGGCCACAAATTCTACACATAGAGTTCAATGAAGACCAAGTGCTTGTGATAGTTTGAGAAATAACATATTTAAGGTGGTAAAAGGCTTGTTAGGGGAGCGAGGTGGGACTAAAAACAGCTTGCCATAACCTCATTAGTACCGGTTCGTGGTACGAACCGACACTAAATGGTGATGGTGGGGCCATAGCCTGACCGCAGGCTGACACAACCTCTTTAGTACCGGTTCGTGGCATGAACCGGTACTAAAGGTTCACCATGACCGGTGCTATTGATCGCCGCCACGAACCGGCACTAGTGTACACATTAGTGCCGGCTGAACTTCGAACCGGCACTATTGTGCTTCACGTTTGACCCTTTTTCTACTAGTGGCCGCTGAGATGGTTGGCCAGTAGCTCGCTCGCTCTCAAGTTTCTCCAGCTTTGCTAATCTTGCACTGAGCCTCTGCATTTCGGTTGCTTCTGCTTTCCTCTTTCTCTCTTGTCTTCTGAAACCACCGATATCGGGAAACCCGTGCACGCACGGAATGGAACCTGGTGTGCCTCGTGTTCGTCCAGGGTGCTCAGGATTCCTGAGGGCCTCTATCAGCTTGTCCTTCTCACTATCGGGAAAGAACGCCCCTTCCCGCGCTGCCTTGATTGCTACCCGAAGCTTCTTGATGGGTATTGCAAGTTGCTCGTCCGTCCAACGACAACTCCCCTGTTTCTGGGTCCAAAGTTCCCCCAACCCCGAAGAACCAAGTCCTTGAACGATCTGGCCAGTGCAATGTCGCTGGTTGGACCCCTTAAGCAAGCAGGTCTTGCTCAGCTTTGTCCCACAACGACCGGGCTTTGTAGTAGCCACCTGACCCTGTGTGATGGTAATACAGCTTCTTTACATCATTTTTCTTGTTTGTCAGTGACCTTTTCGTACCCTTCTATGATTTCTTGTAGGCCACAAATGCGGGCCAGTGATCTCTTATCTACTCATATCGACTGATGAATTCTAGAGTCTTTCCTTTGTCGACAAACTTTTAGTTCAACTCTTTCTTCCAGTTCCTGAATAGTTCTACCATCTTAAGAGCATACGCCTTGACCTTTGTCTCTATAACTGGGTTATTCGGCTCCTCCTCTGGTGGGAGGCTGAAATTTGTCATCATCGAGGTCCAAAGATCATCTTTCTGTCTATCCTGGACATAAGATACTTCAGGGTCGTCCTTACTCTTATTCGATTGCACGATGTTGATCGGGTCGCTGTCCCTAACAACAACTCCGCGCTGATGTACAAATGCGTCCTTGGTCCGTGGGAGCAATCGGTTGGCCATCTTTCGCGATTTTTGTGATCGTGAACCTTTCATCCTGGCGCAACCTTTTCTCCAAGCCTCGTCTCCTTACGGAAGTTTGGCTCGATCCGGAGGGCTATAAAAGAAGAAAGAAGCGTTAATATATGTACATACCAAAACAATTAATGCATCAAGTCAGCACAGGCTTAATTAATATGTATACCTCACCGGACAGGGGAAATTTTCACGGGAAATTTCGGCAGCATGACAGGTGGGGAGGTTTTCTATTTACACGCAAGGGAAACGCCACATGCCATGGCAACAACTCCTTCATTTTAATTAGCCGGCAATTCCACCACCATCACTCCTCTACAACCCAATAGTGAGATGATAAAAACTTCAACATCGCATCCTCTCGTGTTAAGACAACTTTATTGCATCTCCTTGTGATGCCCCGAAGACCTTTCTCTTCCAACGCTATGTCTGGACCCTCTAGTCTTGCCTTACAACTAAACAAGCATAGCATGCTCTCCATCTCAACAAAACAAAAAACTTCCAACACGCATTAAGAGGTTCATTTACACATAAGTAGCCAAATAAACTAAAAATCACTAGGGATTGTTAATAACACAAGTCAAACTATAAATATTCCTCTTCTTGTTAGCCCACACAGCATATCGGTGGGGGTCAAAAATCACACTATCATTAGGAAACCTATTCAGATCATTCCTGTTATACAGATTGAAGTTAGAATTGCAAATTATTCCAAGAGAAAAAGAAAACTACAAATGGAGCATTAATTCCCATGCGGGTTAACTAGCAAATAAATGGAAGACATGTCATTCCAGATTAAGGCAGGCCCTCAACATCCTGATGAATCACCAAAATAAATCATGATGATATGTACTAAACAGAGGAATGCGTACCATTCCTACACTTATCCAGAGGCTTATGAAGAGTGCAGAAACTTGATGGATTCTTTTATTATGGCATCTTGTACTAGTTACTCATGTAAAACATGGTGCTAAATAATTTTGTAGTTTACACTTCACACATTAAGTTACATCCAATGAGATAATGATGGTACTGGTCCTTTAGTGGATTAACTTCATAAAATGTAGACCAACAGAACAATGTACCTATGTGTAGAATTCTGATGCATTTGTGTAATCCTTCTTATCAAATGGCTCACCCCCTTGTCGTTTCATTTATGGCTGACTTTTTCTTGTGTTAAGAACATCATCATCATGAGAAAATTCAAATAAATTGGTCATATATTCAGAAGTATGATGTGTGGCACAATAATATAGTAACTGGTTGAGGATTTAAGTCAGGTCAAAGGGCATGCCAAAAAAAAAGTTAAGCAGCTAACTATCTTGATACCACACTGTCAAAGGAACAGAAGATAACTTACATTAAGCAATACCGATGAGTAAGAAAAACTAGAGAATGATCCCAGTGCTTGCCAAAGGGACAACACAAAATATTGTAATAATACCACCAAAGTAATACCTAATAAACACTAGAAGTAAATAGTGCGGTTTGGCACCGTCAAGAGAGGCCAAGGTAGTATCCTATTAATTTTTGTGCATATCTGACCGAAAGAAAATACATGACAAATAAGAAAGGAAAGATTAACAGGATTTGTGTTAAAAGGAAACCAGAAGTAGTCAAACAAATAATGCGGTAGAGGATATTCATATCCTAATTCAAAACCAGTGCAATCAATTAATGTCCAAATGCTTTAGATCTTGAGCAATATATATTCTGCATGAAACAGCACTTCACTTTCACCTTTGGTTCTCCTTAACTTGTAAGACAACAATTATACATATTACTGAAGAACTCACCTATTGCCGGTCGATTTTATCAAGGCCAGGGACAGGATAAGGCCGATCTGACCGAGGGCGGACATCTCCCGGTGCCATGCTAGCCGGGCACTGCATCATCGAAACAGCCTTTGGTTGATGGCCGCTCGCTCGATGTGCTTGCTATTGTAGATGATGTGAGGTGGTGGTGGCGGCTTGAGGAGAAAGGAGGAGCAAGAGCAATGTGTGGGGGCGCGGCCATACATAAATAGGGAGAGAGAGAGAGAGAGAGAGAGAGAGAGAGAGAGAGAGAGAGGTAGCAGCGAACGGGCGGAGAGTGCGAGGAGTCGTTAGATGGGAGAGGGATCCGCGTGAGGCATGCGAGAGAAAGGGGAAGCCAATGGATCAAATCTGGTTGGATCGCCCGTAGATTAGAATATGAGGTGGGGCATTAGGAGGATCCGCGTAAGGCGCGCGTGAGAGGAGCGGCGCATGCGATTTCGACGGGGCAATTAAAAGATGTGTTTGTTTTGGGAGTGCTTGGTTTTGAGGAGGAAGATGAGATAATTAGAGTAAGGAGGAAGGGTACATAAGTGTTGTATTAATTAACGAGAGAATTAGTCTGGCCATAGTGGGGGTAACATAAGTGGTAACATGCACTGGGGACTAGCAAACATGCTTATATGGCACATAATTGAAGAAGAGAGAGAGTGTTAGGTAGATACCGTATTATGTTAAATGCTATACTACTTTGTGTCATGCATGGCAATAAATATAATCATCTATGATACTAGTTTATGATACTATGCACTGTAGAGGTAGTATCATACACTAGTATCATATGCATGTTACTAGCATATGATACTCCCCACTATGATAGCCTTAAGGAGGAAGCCCAACATGCACCCAAATAAATGGACACGTACATAAGTACTGTATTAATTAACGAGAGAATTAAGGAAGAAGTCCAACATGCACCCAAACAAAGGGCACACTGGCCCATCCCGAAGAGGCCAGATGATTGTGTTTCGGTGCACGTTGGGCAAGAAAAACCACACATAAGTACTGTATTAATTAACGAGAGAATTAAGGAGGAAGCCCAACATGCACCCAAACAAAGGGAACGTATCTTCAGGCTAGGAAGGTAGACCCATGACCCGACTCAAAGTTCCATGACTAGACTCTATTGTAGATTTGGCTACAGATGAGAGTTATCTCAGGTAGACCCGACGTCCACCCAAGTTTGGAGGAAGATTGGCAGTGGGGTGGTTGGGGATACAAACTTTCTTTCATTCTTCTTTCAGTTCAGTGGAGTACAAACTTTCTTTCTTTCATAGTTTCATAAGCTCGCCCGTTAGTTAATTATGATTTATACATGGACTTGAACAATGCCTGAATATGTTTCGTTGGATTACGGAGACGTACTAACTCAAGTTTCTTTCTTTCTTCCTTTCATAGATAGCGATGGCATGGCATGCAGCTGTTAAAATAAGAAAACTTTGATTCATACATATCTGACTAGAATAAATCCGTTCCAACATTAAGTTCCACCACATTCTGCAAACAACTCTTCACTATATTTTACACAACTCAACAGCACCATCTTGGCAAGAAGCAAGCAAGCATCCTCCCCCAAGTTACTACATATGCACTAGGTTAATAGATAGATATATTACAACCCATCAGCATTTGGTTCAAATTACAATAAGAAATGAAAAGGTTGGTTGCCGGCAAATTCATCATGCAAGAGGAGCTCACCCATCCCTCATCAGCGTCAAGGGACCTTCAACCGGACCGGCATCAACCAGTTCCCCCACCACCGCCACACCATGCATCATGGTAGAGAACAAATGTCCCAATGCCCACTTATAACATGCATTTCTCACCTGTAGATACAAGGGAACAAACTAACCTAAGCAAACCAGTGCATAACACTGATACGTCTCCAACGTATCTACTTTTCCAAACACTTTTGCCTTGTTTTGGACTCTTACTTGCATGATTTGAATGGAACTAACCCGGACTGACGTTGTTTTCAGTAGAACTGTCATGGTGTTATTTTTGTGTAGAAATAGAAGTTCTCGGAATGACCTGAAAATCCACGGAGACACATTTTGAAATTAATGAAAAATATTGGCGAAAGAATCAGCATCAGGGGGCCCACACCCTGTCCACGAGGGTGCAGAGCGCACCCCCCGCCCGCGCCTCGAGCGCGCCCTGCCTCGTGGGCCCCCTGGGACTCCACCGACCTCAACCCCAACTTCATATATTCACGTTCGGGGAGGAAACAATCAGAGAGAAGTATTCATCATGTTTTACGACACGGAGCCGCCGCCAAGCCCTAATCTTCCTTGGGACTGCTGATCTGGAGTTCATTCGGGGCTCCGGAGAGGGGAATCCGTCACCATTGTTATCATCAACCATCCTCCATCACCAATTTTATGATGCTCACCGCCATGCGTGAGTAATCTCATCGTAGGCTTGCTGGACGGTGATGGGTTGGATGAGATTTACCATGTAATCGAGTTAGTTTTGTTAGGGTTTGATCCCTAGTATCCATTATGTTCTAAGATTGATGTTGCTATGACTTTGCTATGTTTATTATTGCTTGTCATTAGGGCCCGAGTGTCATGATTTCAGATCTGAACCTATTATGTTTTCATGAATATATGTGAGTTCTTGATCCTATCTTGCAAGTGAATAGTCACTTACTATGTGTTATGATCCGGCAACCCCGAAGTGACAATAATCGGGACCACTCCCGGTGATGACCGTAGTTTGAGGAGTTCATGTATTCACTAAGTGTTAATGCTTTGGTCCGGTACTCTGTTAAAAGGAGGCCTTAATATCCCTTAGTTTCCAATAGGACCCCGCTTCCATGGGAGGGTAGGACAAAAGATGTCATGCCAGTTCTTTTCCATAAGCACGTATGACTATATTAGGAATACATGCCTACATTACATTGATGAACTGGAGCTAGTTCTGTGTCACCCTATGTTATAATTGTTGCATGAGGAATCACATCTGACATAATTATCCATCATTGATCCATTGCCTATGAGCTTTTCACATATTGATCTTTGCTTAGTTACTTTTCCGTTGCCATTGTGACGATTGCTACAAAAACTGCTACTGTTACTTTTGCCACCGTTACCGTTACTTCCATACTACTTTGCTACTAAATACTTTGATGCAGATATTAAGTCTTTCGGGTGTGGTTGAATTGACAACTCAAGTGCTAATACTTGAGAATATTCTTTGGCTCCCCTTATGTCGAATCAATAAATTTGGGTTGAATACTCTACCCTCGAAAACTGTTGCGATCCCCTATACTTGTGGGTTATCAAGACTATTTTCTGGCGCCGTTGCCGGGGAGCATAGCTCTATTCTTTGAGTCACTTGGGATTTATATCTTTTGATCACTATGAGGAACTTGAAATATGAAAGAACCAAGATTTTTCCCGCAACTACGAGGGGAGGTAAGGAACTGCCATCTAGCTCTTCATATGATTCACCTTCTGTTATGAGTAAATTTGCGACACCTACACCTGTTATTGATTCTGATATGTCGCATGTTATTGATGATGCCACTTCTGCTATGCATGATGCTTATGATGAAACTACTTCTATGCTTGATAATATTGTGCCATTAGGTGAATTTCTTGATGAACAAATTGCTAGGGTTAGAGAGAATGAAATTATTGAAACAGATAATATTGATGAAAGTGATGATGAAGATTCTCCCCCTAGATATGAATTGCCTGATGTGCCTGAGGGTTATGTTATGGATGAAGAAACTGCTAGAGACATTTTTGCTTGAAAAGATAGATATGATCTTAAGAAACTGTTCGCTAAGCTGAAAGAAAAGTCTTTGAATGCTAGAATGAAATATGACCCTGCTTTTGCTACTTCACCTATCTGTATTTCTGATAAGGATTATGATTTCTCTGTCAATCCTAAGTTAATTAGTTTGGTTGAATCTAATCCTTTTTATGGCTATGAATCTGAAACTGTTGTGGCACATCTTACTAATTTTTTTGATATAGCCACCCTATTCACTCATGAGGAAAAAATTCGTTACTACTATATCCTTAAGTTGTTTCCGTTCTCATTAAAGGGTGATGCTAAAACATGGTTTAATTCTCTTGCTCCTGGTTGTGTGCATAGTCCCCAAGATATGATTTATTACTTCTCTGCTAAATATTTCCCCGCTCATAAGAAACAAGCTACCTTAAGGGAAATATATAATTTTGTGCAAATTGAAGAAGAGAGTCTCCCACAAGCTTGGGGGAGGCTTCTCCGATTACTTAATGCTTTGCCTGATCATCCTCTCAAGAAAAATGAAATACTTGATATCTTTTATAACGGACTAATCGATGCTTCCAGCAGAGACCACCTGGATAGTGTTGGTTGTGCTTCCAAGGAAAAAACTGTTGAGCAAGCTGAATTGCTTTTGAATAATATATTGAGTAATGATGATGATTGGACACTTCCTGAACCAACTCCTAAGCCAACTCCGAAGAAAAGGGGTATTCTATTTCTCAGTTCTGAAGATATGCAAGAGGCAAAGAAATCTATGAAAGAAAAGGGTATTAAAGCAGAAGATGTTAAGAATTTACCACCTATTGAAGAAATACATGGTCTTAATAACCCGACACGGGTAGTAAAGGTATTCTCTCTATAGATTTGATGAAGGTGATATTCCTCGTAATAAGTCTGCTAGCCAATGCTTGGATGAGTTTGATATTTTATTGTTAAACAAGAAAACTTCAATGCTTATGTTGGCAGACAATTGAAACGTAATGCTTATATGGTTGAACACTTGAGTGATTATATGTCTAGATTCAAAGGTGACCTTAAACTTATTAGTAAACATGCTTCTATGGTTACCACTCAGGTAGAACAAGTGCTTAAAGCTCAAGATGATTTGCTCAATGAATTAAATAATAAGAAAAATGATAGCTATTAGAGTTATAACTAGAGGGGGTAGAATGACTCAGGAACCTTTGTATCCTGAGGGCCACCCTAAGAGAGTTGAGCAAGATTCTCAGAGAACTAATGTTGATACACCTAGTCCTTCTAAGAAGAAGAAAAAGAAAAATGATAGGACTTTCCATGCTTCTAGTGAACCTGTTGTTGACACACCTGAGAATCCCAATGATATTTCTATTTCTAATGCTGAAACACAATCTGGTAATGAACATGAACCTAGTGATTATGTTAATAATGATGTTCATGATAATGCTCAACCTAGCAATAAAAAAGGATGTAGAGATTGAACAGGATGTTGATCTTGATAACCCACAATCAAAGAATCAACGTTATGATAAGAGAGACTTCGTTGCTAGGAAGCACGGTAAAGAAAGAGAACCATGGGTTCAGAAACCCATGCCTTTTCCTCCTGAACCATCCAAGAAAAAGGATGATGAGGATTTTGAGCGCTTTGCTGAAATGATTAGACCGATCTTTTTGCGTATGCGTTTGACTAATATGCTTAAAATGAATCCTTATGCTAAGTATATGAAAGATATTGTTACAAATAATAGAAAGATACCGGAAGCTGAAATTTCCACCATGCTTGCCAATTATACTTTTAAAGGTGGAATACCAAAGAAACTAGGAGATCCAGGAGTACCAACTATACCATGCTCCATTAAAAGAAACTATGTTAAAACTACTTTATGTGATCTTGGAGCCGGTGTTAGTGTTATGCCTCTCTCTTTATATCGTAGACTTGATTTGAATAAGTTGACACCTACTGAAATATCTTTGCAAGTGGCCGATAAATCAACTGCTATACCTGTCGGTATTTCTGAGGATGTGCCTGTTCTAGTTGCAAACGTTACTATTTAACAGACTTTGTTATTCTTGATATTCCCGAGGACGATACTATGTCGATTATCCTTGGTAGACCCTTTTTGAATACTGCAGGGGCTGTTATTGATTGCAACAAAGGCAATGTCACTTCTAATGTTAATGGTAATGAGCATATGGTACACTTTTCGAGGAAACAACCTCAAGTCCACAGTATCAATTCTATTGGAAAATTTTCAACAATTACTATTGGAGGTTTCGAATTCCCTCTTCCTACTGTCAAGAAGAAATATGATATTCTTATTGTTGGGGACATGCATATCCCCGTTGAGTTAACCTAGTGTTATTCGAAAATTCTCTGGTTTCTTGTTATTCGGAAAGAGTTTATTAACAAGACTTGATCAACCTTATTAGTGGATTCCTTTTGATGAGAATGAGATGTATGAAGTTAGAAAGCACAACTCTCTGTACCCTCCGTTTACTTTTTGTTATTTAGATTAAATAAATAAAGAAAATAGTATTTTCTGTCTGTTTTCTGAATTATCCTTGCAATAAAAATACCCCAAAAATAAAAGTTCTCCAAATAGTAGTAATTAGTATCAACATAATAGAAGTAAGTGGGTCAATAAAGTATCCAAATTCTAAAGAAAAATCATTATTGACGGTCCAAGACCATAGATATTTATAGATCGAACTTCCATTTATTTGTTAAATAGACAGTTGAACTGAGAATACCATAGCTATACTTAAGAGTAAAACACTAGGAAAAGCCCATACGCAACGAAGATTTTTTGTTGCTGTCGGATTAAGAATAAGGCCAAATCCCATTGACATAATAAATGGAAGTGGGAGAAGAGGGATTACCCACACATATTGATATGTATGTTCCTTAAGAAAAGAAATTGCAATTTTGACTTCAATTTTGGCTTCAATTTTTTTATAAAAATGGTTTCCGATTCACCAAACCAATTCTTATCTCTTTCTGAAAGAATAAATAAAAAGAATAAGAAAAAATACTCAAATTCTTAAATTTTCCAAAATTTATCTCATTGAAATAATTAAAAATTAAGAATGGGTTTAGTTGGTTAAATTGAAAAGTTTATAAAATAACTTCGTTACCTAGTTATTTTATTAACTAAATAAAGATATTTATAAAAATAAAAAAGTGGAATCATTTTACTTTCTGTTCATAATTCGTTTTATATTTCTTTAAAACAAAGATGAAACAACTCTTTTGTTCCATAATTAACTGATTGAGTGAATTTCAATGAAAACCTATGTTTATAAGAAATTATCGAATAGTCCTTACTTCATATAGAACTAAAATCCTAATGACTATAAATTACCTAAGTTTTAGAATGTCTTGTTTAAGAGACTCAGTATGTTTTGCTTTGATTGGAATTCCTTTCCTTTATGCAATACCATTCTGAACTTAATTAACTATTTTCATTTTCCTTCTTTTATCCCCCTGTCTTATCTTATATGGGGATAGGCTTCCATACCATATATCTATATATGGAGTATACTTGATATATAAATAGATTTAAATGAGAAACCCTTCTATATATACTATATTATTAAAAACAATTATAAAATATATAAAGAAAATATGTTAAAGAATTCTTGTTGTCTTATCCGCATTAGGCAAAATGAAGTAAAAATAATTCAAAATTTAAGTATCTTTCAGTATCTAAGTATAAATACTAATAAAAAGAAGAAAGAAGAATTGATTTGCAGCAATAGATTTCTTCACATACAACTAGAAAAAAGTAATTTCCTTTTTGAATGGCAGTTCCAAAAAAGTACTCAATGTCAAAAAAGCGTATTCATAAAAAGATTTGGAAGAAAAAGACTTATTTTTCCATAGTACAGTCTTATTCTTTAGTAAAATCAAGATCATTTTCGAGCGGTAATGAGCATCCAAAACCAAAGGGTTTTTCTGGGCAACAAATCTAACTGAAGCTAACCGGAAGCTTTCTTCTCATGCGACTCTTGGATCGAAAAGAGGCTGCTGGACTGGACCACGGCTGAAACTGCCAGGCACGGACTAAAAGCAAGACTTTGGAATAATATGAATTTACTTACGAAAAAAGAATTCCAATTATTTAATAATTTTGATTCTTCTTTGAATGTACTTTTATGTGTCGAATTACTCGGTACAATATTCTTAGAACAAAAAACCCCTCTTATCTTATATATACAAAAAAAAGTTTTGTTTGGCATACTGTGTGCTAAGAATTCTTTTCCTATCAATGAACTTTTCATAATTTTCATAATAGAATCCTCATATTTTATTATGAAAATTATGAAAAGTGGAGTATTCTTACAATAGGACTTACAACTTCCACCTATCTTCTCCAAAATCATAAGGTTAGTAAATCTTATTAATAAGAGCATAAAGACTTTCATTCTAGAAAATTTTAAAGATCCAAAAGGCCTTTTCTATTTATCCATTTTAATTTCATCATTAAAGAGAAACTTTTGGATTCTTTTCATCGTATTGAAAGAATTTTCAAAATGTGAATGAGAAATTAATTAGAAAAATTAGTTCTATAATTGCAAGTTAGAAAAAAGAAGTTCCAACTCTTTCAAGCAGTGTTTGTGTTTCTATTGGGCAAAGCAATAGTTTATTGTAAAAGAATGGAAACGATACTACCAAACGAAGTCTATTTTAATGAAAACTCTAATGTTCATAAATTTTATGGACTTTCCCAATATCGACAATTCCCAAGATAATAGCTATTATTCTTTTAAGTTATTATTTGAAGTTAGCCGCCATGGTGAAATTGGTAGACACGCTGCTCTTAGGAAGTAGTGCTCAAGCATGTCGGTTCGAATGCGAGTGGCGACATTCTAGAAAAAGAATACAATAGATTAGAAATCAATTTGAAATACAATTTTGTAATGGGACCTTCCCCTTATGCTATTTGCAACTTTAGAACATATACTAACTCATATCTCTTTCTCAATGATTTCAATTGTGATTACAATTCATTTTATAACCTTATTAGTTCGTGAACTTGGAGGATTACGTGATTCGTCAGCAAAAGGAATGATAGTTACTTTTTTCTCTATAACAGGATTCTTAGTTTGTCGTTGGGCTTCCTCGAGACATTTCTCATTAAGTAATTTATATGAGTCATTGATCTTCCTTTCATGGGCCCTGTATATTCTTCATACCATTCCTAAAATACAGAACTCTAAAAATGATTTAAGCACAATAACTACGCCAAGTACTATTTTAACGCAAGGCTTTGCCACATCGGGTCTTTTAACTAAAATGCATCAATCCACGATACTAGTACCTGCTCTACAAGCTCAGTGGTCAATGATGCGTGTCAGTATGATGTTATTAAGCTATGCAACTCTTCTGTGTGGATCCTTATTATCTGCCGCTATTCTAATCATTAGAATTCGAAATAATTTCCATTTCTTTTCTAAAAAGAAAAAAATCATTTAAATAAAAAATTCTTTAGTGACATTAAATATTTTTATGCAAAAAGAAGTGCTTTAAATAGAACCTCTGTCCCTTCATTTCCAAATTATTACAAATATCAATTAACGGAGCGTTTCGATTCTTGGAGTTATCGTGTCATTAGCCTAGGATTTACCCCTTTAACCGTAGGTATTCTTTATGGAGCAGTATGGGCTAATAGGCCTCGGGATCCTATTGGAATTGGGATCCTAAGGAAACTTGAGCATTTATTACTTGGACCATATTCACAATTTATTTACATAGTAGAACAAATCCAAATTGGAAGGGTACGAATTCTGCACTTATAGCTTTGATAGGATTTCTTATAATTTGGATTTGTTATTTTGGTATAAATCTATTAGGAATAGGCTTACATAGTTATGGTTCATTTACATTAACACCTAAATGATTACATAAAATAAAACCTTCATTTCATGAAGCTTTTTTACTTTTATGTTTTATTTGAGAACCCCTTGAACGCCTTCTCAAAGGTTTCTAAAAAATTCAAGATAGATCTAATTATACTTTTTTACTTATTTCTGTATTAATAGAGCAGACGAGTAAAAAAAGCAAACCTATTTAGGATAACTAGTCATCAACCCATGCATCTGCACGGCTAGTGTCGATAACCATACAAATAATTATAGTATGAAATAGTTCTAGATGCATACATGCTTTTCCAATTGTAAATTATATTTCAAATAGTTTAAAAGTAATTTATATTTCAAATAGTTCTAGATGCATACATGCTTTTCCAATTCTATTTAAGAGTTTTTGTTACACGGCTGTGTTACTACCTGATGATCTCATTTTAATTATATGGCTCATCCGGTTACTTTGTTATATATACAGAATCATTGTCTGCACCACACAATGTACAATATAGTTACCCGCTGCTACTGATTTATTTTTCCTTCATGGCTTCCTAATACTTTTATTTTGATATCGTACACTTAAAGAATTCGCCGTACTAATCTTGGGGCATCATATCACTTTTAGATGCAATATTTCCAAATATATGCTGAAGCAAGTACCAGATGGAAGACGGAAACAAATACATTATGAAACAATAGAAAAATAAGAAAGTAGTATCAGTAGGGGCATAATATGCATTAAAATTTTATGGAATAAATATCATATCCATGTAGAGTACATTGGTTTCTTCCAACAAAGAATATAACAAATAAGTAAGATCAAACATAACTATGCAGGTGAGAGTATCGTGTACTCCTGGACATGGGCTACTACGTGTCAACTGGAAGGAGCTTGTAGACTATATTTTCACTCAAATTTTGTTTTCTCGAAATAGTGATTTACAAATTGGAGTAAACACTCATAGAATAAATATCAAACACTTTCAAAGAAAATACATTTGTTCTATAAATAATATAAGACATAATTAAGAACAACCATCGGTGATGCAAGGGAGTATCATGTACTCGGGGACATTGGCTTGTCTCCACTGCAAGGGTTATGTTTGATGCTATTATTTCACCCTATTTTTCATTAAGAAAGTTTTACAAAAATGTAAGTCTATACAAATCATCATGATAATGAAAACCTAAAGAATAGGGGATGCCAAAATATTAATGTTTGGTTATAGTTACTTAGGGTATTCTATCTAAGACAATCTAAGACAACCTTTTGGGGACGGACGGAGTACATGATATCTTCTAATTTATACCACTTCTAGTGATGTACCCTAGATTTTTTCATGTACCCGACATATCATATTGATGTGCCAAATTCACATTTTTTTTCAATTACCTTCAAGGTGGTACAATACTTAACTCTATCATGGTTTTTCCTAATTCAATGTCTTTGTCTACACAAATAGTTATTTCTGCATGAATTACAAACATGGAAACTCTGTCAAATTCTTTGCTGTTCAGGGGATTTAGTTTATGAATTCAATTTTTTTCCAAGAGTACAATTATTTTTGAATGAAGGTAGAAAAATACAATGTTGTCCAAGTGAACAAATGAAATCAGTAGTATTTAATTTTCTATTCTTTTATATATGAAACAACCATTGTGATCTCTTACCAGCAAAAGTATTACTGAACTGATTTCACCATATCTCATGAAACTTTATTTTGAAACAATGAATCTCATGGAGGGAAACAATATCATGGTACTTAAGCTAGCCTTGTTTCAAACTTGATGAATCTAATATTTGTTAAAGAAAGTGTCTTATAAAATAAATAGTTTTCAGTTCAGTTCGGCCGACCGGCATCTAATTGCTAATTTCATGAAACTAATTACCTGTTGACTGCTTCTCTTCAAATTTCTGCATGCAGCACATAAATCAACTAACCAACTCGCCCCATTTTTTGACGAAGTAACCAAATCTCCCTTGTTGCGTTCAGTGGGTTGAAATTCTGCTGATACAAAAATATTATTATGCGAATCAACCTGTGGTTGAGTTGGTTAGGTGGACAGTGGTATCCCCAACCCACCAGGGTTCAAATCCTGGTGCTCGCATTATTCCTGGATTTATTTCAGGATTTTCGGCGATGCGCTTTCAGTGGGAGGAGACGTTCCCGTCGATGACGAGGCGCCTATGGTGACTTCGTAAATCTCAAGATGATATGCCGGCTCAGTCACTCGGAGGTGCTCATAGGGGTAGGGTGTGCGTGTGTGCGTTCATAGGGATGAGTGTATGCGCGTGTATATGAGCGCTTGTGTCTGTACTGATGCTCAAAAAAAATATTATTATGGTCTCAGCAATTGTAGCAATGGATAAAGAGTAACAATCTGTAGCTGCTTGGGTATTTGCGTGTTTGGTGCTGTGAATTTGGATGTGAGATGAGAAATTACAACTCCCTAAATTTAAGATATGAACGGTCGGTCAGTGGAAACCTGCCATTGGGAACCATGGCTTGGGCGAGCATGTTCAGACATGCGAATTGTTGCGAGATGACCTCCTCATGAGAGCCAGCCAATGTATCAATATGATCCAAATAAAATAACTGCAAGTAGGATGCCGTATGAATCCAAAAGATATCTATCCGATGCAGTTAGCAATTTATACATGGCACTGGAGCAACACAAATGAATCTTTTCACAGGACAGAGAGAAGAAAAATAGTACTCTGAATTTGCAGGACTGCTTGTAGTGCACCCGGCGTCTCGTCCATCTGTTTGCCTTGGCCGACACCGACGCGTAGACATACATCGCCTTGGCCGACGCCGGCGTCTCGTCGTCCTGCATGTTAGCACTGAGTGTTTTGTTCTCGTAGAAAAAGCATCAACCGAGATAATCAAGACAATAAATTAGCCGAGCTTGTAGTATATGCATGTGTTTCCGGCCAATCGATCTAGAGTAGCTAGCTACCCTTGAAGACAATCGATTCAGTGACTTGCTCCGAAAAAGACAACTCGTGCACTTGTATGTCCGTATCGGAATCAAGGCAAGAGTGCATGTGCGCCGGCATCATGCAACTGCCGTCCAATCTGACAACTTCGTTGTGCAGCGCTTGCTCATGATGAAAGTGGTCGGCTTGCAGTCCCGCCTTGCAGGAGCCATCCAGTCCAGGTTGCACATCAGCCTCAAGGTTTTCCAAGAACGACGTTCTCTCGCTGGACTTCAAAGTTGAGGGCGCTATGGAGAATCAAGGCCATAGGAATCTCTCGAGGAGATATTTATCTAGCCAAGAAACTTTGGTGGGTATATGAATCTTTTTTCCCTATATTACACATGCAACAGTTTGGTAAAATTGCATGTATAGGACACCTGGCGAGGATTCCTTGTTATTTTTAATCCGACGGAGATGTGTTTTTCTTATGTTAAGAGTCCATCTCTATCACGTAACTTTTTATCTATCGTTGGAGTTTTATGGGTGGAGACTTACTTTGTTTTTTTGTTTTTTTGGCTAACAGTGAACGTGGCAGATGCTTTTTTGTGTTAATAAGGGGCCTTCTCCATTACGTAATTTTTCCTTTTATCCTGACCGTAAATTCTGCAATCCAACGGTTAATTTAATTTTAATAATGTGGATTAATGTAATGGCTTGAAAGGTGCCTCCAATTAGTAAATATAAGATAATTGGATAAGGGAGCCTCTACCCTGTCAACGGATAGGGAGAGAACAAAATCTGGATAAATACCAATTTCTATTACTGGTAAAAAGATATAGATTAAAATAAAGAGTTATCGTGGTCCAGAATCCACAAAATTTGCATTTGGAACATTAAATAGCTTGTATCCATAGAACATCTAGCGTAACATAGATAATAAATAAATAGGAGATAATATCATTCCAATTGCCATTACAAAAGTAATTAGTGTTTTTGGCATTAACAGAAATTTTGGACTAGTAATTAGTCCAAAAAATACTACTAATTCTATGACAAAACCATTTGAGTTTCCAAAAAACTAATACCCTTTGTATTTTAGAATTGATGGAATATTTAGTTTGGGGGATAGTGAGACGATGGAGTGTTTTTTTATATTATACAATATTTGGCGGGTCTTTCTGGTCTGTGTTATCCACTAATAAACCCATATTTATGTTGGAACATTTATGCATCGGTAGTTGCATGTATTATATTGGTGCTACAATATCACATGGTGGCGTTTCTTTTTTCTATGTGGTGGGAGGAAGCGCATGCCTGATATGATTTTGTACGCAAGTTGCTACTGATTGATTTAAAAAATCATTGGCCTGACGAAAATCGTAAATCAAATCCAAGATCGAATACCTCTATTGAATTGAAGAGCTTCAGAATTAGGAAATATAATGAATTAAAATAATTAAATAGGAGAGCTCCTTGAGAAATTGTTGACCCGGTCAAAATTAATGACTCAATTTTAAATTAGACCTCAATTAGTTGTGAGGCGTTACAAATTAGAAAGCACAGTGTATAGCATAAAACGATTAAATGAGATAGTTTTGAGAAATTGTTAAGCCGACCAAAATCGGATGACCCAATTTCAATTGTAAAACCTCAATTGATTCCGAGCCCATTAAAATTAGGGAGCTTAGTGTTATAGAGCATTTAGGTGTCTGGTCTGTGTTTTAAATTTCTAATACATGTAGGTGTTTGGTCTGTGTTTCAAATTTCTAATACGTGTAATGAACTTCTGGAAGTGCTATCTATCGCGTACCCATGCTGCCAATATCTGATATAATTTCATCGTGAGCACCCAAGAACTGCAGCTCTATCACGGTTCATTATTGTTGGTATATGCCCTACAGAGAGAGTAATTAGTGTTTGCCTCATGCATTTTGTGCCATACTGTAGTTGTGTCATATCCTCTGTATTATTTTCGCTGATAACATATGTAGCTAGCAATTATTATTACAATTTTTTATTTCTTTTACTGATCATTGGATCTTTATGTGATTGCTTGATTGTATTATGTCACTGCTATTGCCAGTCTACTTCTTATGATGATAATTTCATGATACATGGCATACGTGTTAGACAAACTTAATTTCTAGAGAAGATAAATAAGCGATTGCTAATTTTGGTATATGAACTTGAGGCTCGGGTCATAGTCCACTTGCTTGTAAACCAAGGAAATGTTCTCGCATAAAAAACTTAATATCTTCCTGTTTCTACTAGCAAGAATTTGACCATCAAATTACCATTTTCTGATTCGAAGGTTAATCATGTTGCCTATCCATATATTGGTAAAACATATTGCAAGAACAAAAAACTGTGTTGGCAACTGGAATATTGATAGACTAATAAATAAAGCCAGTTGTTGAATTTCCCTTGTTGCTTGTGATTCGTGGTACTAGGATAGTATCAATGGTTATCGTATTTGATAAAACAAGTTGTGCTGAAAAGCTGTGTGCTACGTACGGTGGAGAGATCTGAAGTGGAGCCAAAGTTGGGTGATGGGCCGAGATAAGAGAGGTAGGAAGAAAGACTCACAACTGACACGACACATTTAAAATAGGTACGTGTGTGCACTTTGAAACCAAACATCCATTGATTATATAATTTATTGCTCCGTAGCAACGCATGGACAACTAACTAGTATATGTAAAAATAACTAACTTTTGCGTCTCCAAGGGCCGAAAACACCTCTTCAACAAATGGTGTAGATGAAAAAAAATTACACATCCTCCTTCCGGAGATGTAAACTACAACGACTCACGGTGCAAATTTGCGTCTCCACTTACAGGAGATGTAAAAACGTAACCGCCCGCCAACTGCCCAACTACCGTCCCATTCTCTTCCGCGCGACTAGACGCCGCCTGCCCAACTCCGATCCGTCGCCAGCCGAATAGTACCAAATCGCCGCCGCCCGCCCGCCCGACTGCCGCCGGGCCCGCCGTGACATCGCCCCCATCCCCCGCCTCCTATTTCACCGGCTCCAAAGTTCCTCCGCCGTCGGCCGCCACTAATTTTCGCCGCCCGTCACCGCCCGATTCGGCACCGCCGCCGCTCCTCCCCCAGCCCCCGGCCGTCGCTCGAATCACCCCGCCCCCACCTCACTGCCCGACACCACCGCTCCTACCTCGCCCGACCCCGCCATCGCCTGACCTCGCCCAACAACCTCGTCGTCCCCGCATCTCCGCCCCGTCGCCGCCGCCCGACCTTGTCGCCCCTATCTCCTCCGCCCCGTCGTTGCCGCCCGACCTCGTTGCTCCACTACAAGAAATATGTCAACTTTTGACCTTCTCTTAGTGATCCCAGCTGAATTGGTCGTAAATCCATGACCATTTCGCTTGGAAGGGGCTCAAACCCTGAAATTGCCTTACACCAAATGGTCATAAAGTAGACAAGAGTGGTCGATGACCTTATTTCTACCTGATTACGACCAATATAAATGGTCATGAGGTTGTGAACGTGGATGCATTGGTACTTATTGCTATGACTAGGCGCCACCTCATCAGTTTTGCCTATGTGTAATGTCCATGTGTCAATTTTTGCCCTAGGTTGTGAAGCAACCTATATTTTTGTTATTCCCAAAATTCCCAAAAAACTCTCATAAATTCTTTGGATCATATCTTCGTCAAATATGTAAAAAAATCTTCCTCGCCTAGTTCAAATATAATTCAACAATATTCATTTTTCTATTCTATTCTGAACAGCACTTTGTGAAGGAACTGCTATTTATATATTCTTGATTGCCCTCAAAAAATTTGGGCACTCTTTCCTATCCAAATCATTGCCTCATGACAAAATTCAGCTCCATTTGCGTAGTAAATGTTCCTCGGCAAATTTCCAAAGTTTTTGTTCAGTTAGAAGCTTTGTGAAGGAAGTATAGCTATGCATATCCTAATGA
This sequence comes from Aegilops longissima, assembly GCA_021605205.1. Taxonomy (NCBI): domain Eukaryota; kingdom Viridiplantae; phylum Streptophyta; class Magnoliopsida; order Poales; family Poaceae; genus Aegilops; species Aegilops longissima. The sequence continues at coordinate 38,274,548 of CM038682.1, read as the reverse complement.
GTTGATTTTTTGTCAAATCTTCTATATGCCCAAACCATAGCTCTCCACAAAATATTATCTCCATCGAACAATCTATGAGAGCTCACCATCCAATCTTAGTTTCTAGTAATATTTTCAGTTTGTGAAGCAACTATATTTTATATTGCTTTATAATCGCTGAGAATTTACCAGCACATGACCCTGCCCATAGAACCTCCCTCCACCAAATTTTAGCTCATTTAATACAACCATTTTTCCACAATATTATTCCCAATTTTCAGTTCTATGGAGATCATTATGAAGGAAGTACCATTTTTATATATCCAAATGGAATGAAATTTGTACAGTGCCTTCATATGCCCAAATGATCACCCTCCTCCAAATTGCATATCAACCAAATCATCTATACGAACCCAACTTCAATTTTTATTTTCTATCCGGATTGGAACATTGCAAAGCAAGTGCTATCTATACCCCTCCTATTGCCCTCAAACTTTTTGTTAAATCTTCCATATAAAAATCATTGCCACATGCCAACATCCAACTCTATTTTCCTAGCACATCTTCCTCGGCAAATTTCCAAAGTTTCTGTTCAGCTAGAAGCTTTGTGAAGGAAGTACTCGCTACAAAAAAAATACACTTCCGTGATGATACGTGTTTGTCACAGTAGGTCGCGTTTTTGTCATGCATGTACATCCATGACAAATTTATGATAGAATCAAGATAGTCATACCTGTGCTGTCGTAGAAGTGTTCCATGACACACTAGTAGAAAAAGGACCTAATATGAGACACATTAGTGCCGGTTTGATTTTGAGCTGGCACTAATGTGTCCATTAGTGCCGGTTCCAAAGGCTAGCCGGCCGTTCTCATTAGTACCGGTTCGTGGCAAACCTTTAGTACCGGTACTACAGAGGGTGGTGGCAGCGTGTTGTTAGTCTGGGGCCCCTCCAGCACCTTTAGTACCGGTTCGTGACACGAACCGGTACTAAAGGTCGACGTACATAAACCCTTCATCCACCCGAGCCACTCTGTTCTTCCCTTTTTCCCCTCTCCTCTCTGTTCTTCCCCTCTTCCTCTTGAGCTCCTCACAAATTTTTCCCAAAATTTGTCAAGATTTGAATGCCCCCATCCATTCAAATGATCACAAAGGTTAGCAACTTTGTCCTTTCAACTCTCATTGCTAGATTAGCTCTTGCAATGCTTTGTATAGTGATTAATTTGGGAGGAATTATATGTGCTAGTATTTGATTTATATGCAATTTGAGGTCAAAAATAACACTTAGTCACTACAAGAAATATGTCAACTAGTGACCTCCACTATTGGTCACTGAAAGGTCATTGTTTTTCATTTGTGACCTTTTTTGACCAAAAACAGAAGGTCAAAAGCTGAGGGTCGTCAACTGACTATAGTGACCTTCTTTGTGAGAAGGTCGTGGACGTTTACGACCAAAATATTCCTACTGTGGCGTTTTGGTCACTAGCAACCTCCCCAGGCCACGTAGGCATCCAGCGTGGCAAGCTGATGTGGCACAAGATTCAGCCCGGTCCAATTCAGTTTTCTACATGGGCCTAGCCCAACAATTCAGCCTATTTGTGTTTTTTTTGTCTGTCAATTTTTGGTTGGGTTCATGGGCCAAGCCCAATATTGCAGCCTTTTTATTGTTGGGTTGTGGCCTTTTTGTCTAAACAATTTAGTTTTTCTTTTTTCCCAAAAGAAGGTTCCACTAGTCGATTGGTCCCATTGTCATCATCAATTGGCTGTAGCCTTTTCAAAGCGCAGACACAGAATACAATTTTGCACATATATATTGTTGAGAAATTTTCATAATTTTGCTGTCAAAGCAGCATGTACACAGGAATACAATTTTGCTATCAAAGCAACATTTCGAACGTACATCTTCATGACATCGTACATAAAAACCAGCAATAAAAAGATTACAATATGCCATTTGGCTCAGATCTTGCATGCACATCATCTCACGTTCATGTACAGGAGAGGAGGAGGGGCTTGAGTTGTCCTGAAGGATACGCATTCCTGAAGGACACAAAAAGTAGAGGTATTATTTTGGACAATAAGCTCCAAGACAACATTGTAGGCTATTAACATAAAATAAGTTATTATCAGGTTAAGCCACACTTTTAGAGCTAGATCAAGGCACAAAATGTTTATTTGGTTGGGTCATGCTGCAACAATCACATAGAAGCATAATTATAAGCACAAATACGCCAATCATCTCAGTTCAAGCAAATCATCTATAGTAGCAAAGCATGGAAAAGGAAGCAGCACATGGCAGGAATGTTTACAACAGCTCAGTTGATGACTTCAAATAGGAATAATGTATACAAGTATAATACAAAAATATGAGAAACTATCACAGTACAGAAATGGTATCACGGATATATATATAGCTGATATATCACAGTACTTCAATGACAGATTGAAATGTTTTACTCAATGTATGGAACTCAAAGAATTTTTCTGGTTAGTCACCAGCATCGTGCATTTTACTCATACAAGTCTAAAAAAGACTACAACAGTACCTAACTAATACTGCAAATTATATTGCCGATGCATACTTTGTGATGAGAAAAATGGTTAGATCATCATCCAACGACATTCAACATGTATGCCATACAAAAGAAACTGGCAGTTCTCCCTCGATTGCTTGTTCAAGCTAGATTAGAGTTATAAATGAATGTTCAGACTACCCCTTATATTTTATAGCTAGGATCACACATTGCAGTTGTAACCACAATGGGAACCTGATGATGTGCACATTTGAACAACCTGAGACACAATTTACAGAACATGCTACTACCTGATGCTGATGCTGTGATACTAATACCTGATGCTTTATGGGAACCTCTCTTATCATTTGAACAAGTTACAGAACAAGCTACCGCACACATGTATTCACCGTCCTACTACCTGATGATGTGCTACTACTTCGAGGAAGAGGGGGAGGGAGATGGAGATGGAAATGCTACCTGCCGTTGTAGGTCTATCATGGTCGTGCTTGGGACGGTCGGAGATGGACTCCCCCATGTTGTGTACCGTCTGGGTGGGCAGCATCCACCTCGCCCGTCTGCTGAGCGCCCCGCCGATGATGCCCCTGAGCATGTTCATGCGGCCTTTGCACCACCTCGCCTCGAAAACCAGCAAGACACCAAAATGTCGATCTGAGCCGTCACGCTATGCACAAACATAGTGGTTTGCATCAATAATTCTTATAAACACATGAAACTAATCCTAGTTGTAAACTGAATAAACATATGCAAAGTTCAGACCGAATAAGACAACACCATATACTTGCTGTGCAGGTATATATAATAAATCAACATTGTATCTTGCAAGTCAAGAGTTATCACAGAGAACAAGATACCATAAGATGAATGAAACTTTAGTTTTAATCGCAGGCATATGCAGTTGAAGCAAGTTGTTACCCAATATGGTTTTAATCGCAGAAGATCTAATTAATAAAAATCGCATCTGCATCTGCAGTTTACCTCGGTAGAATTGGTTTTAATCGCAGAACATATAATTGATAAAAATCAGTTTGCTGCTACTGTTATTGGAAAACTGTCATGGATTTGTTTTGATACAGAAGATAGAACTGGTAAAATCTGTTTGCTGCAACTCTGTCTTGGATTTGTTTTAATCGCAGAAGATAGAATTGGTAAATAATATCCTACTAGCATGTAGAGACTAAGATTTAAGCAGGTATGACAATCCATATGTTACTATTCCACAAAGACAGCAAAGAGATATTCTAGAGGTGAAGTAAATGGGGCGCATTTTGAGCCTGAATACAAGCACACGCCCTGGCCTACCAAAATGTCACCTCTCCCTACAGAATGATGCCATGTTGTGGCTCCCATATTAGCTCACTAGCCAGACGGCACAACTACAGTAATTCAAATGACTCCAGTTATGTAGTTATGGTATCTTGTATCCTATAATTGCAGTTTATTAGATAAGATGAGATCACAAAACATAAGCAAGGCGAGAACTGCTAGTTCTGGTATCTTGTATCCTGGCCTACCAAAATGTCACTTCTCCCTACCTAATGCTGTATGGGAACCTCTCTTACAAAAAGAAAGCCTTTCTACTCAGCTGATGAAATGAAACCAGCATATAATTTCAGGAAAACACCAGCCCAAACCAGTCCAAATGTCCGTGTATGCAATTGCAGACCAAAATAAAACTATAATTAACAACCCCTGTTTTGCGAGTAAATTTGATATCTTATACTAGCTCCTCCGAAACTCTGTAAAAATGGGAAGAATGGAAGTATACCTTGCTCTTGGTGACATTGATGGCGTGGAACAGGAGAGTGCCGGACTCCTGCATCTGCTTGACGCCGGTGGTGGTCTCCTCGGAGACGCCGACGAGCCTCTCCTCCATCTTGCGGTACTTGTGCGGATGATGGCGAGCACAACGGGGTTGTCGGTGGACTCCGGGTCGGCGACCTTGCTGGACTCCTCGTCGGCCTTGACACCATGGTGGATGAGCAGCGGGGCGTCGTCGAGTATGAGGTCGGGGCCGCCGCTGACGCCCCAGTCGAGGCAGCACTCGGTGCACCACCAGCACTCCTCGAGTGCCGTGGCTAGGGTAACGGGTGCGCGCGGGGAAGGAGAGAAGGTTGGAGGGCGCTGTGGCAGTGGGAGGAGGCGCCTCCTCCTCCTCTGCCGATGGATCTGGAGGAAACGGCTAGCCTAGGTCGAGCCGGTCTGGAGGGGAGGGGAGGGGAGGAGCAGGTGGTGGGGGGAGCCGGCAGCGGGGTAGAGGGGGAGTCGCCGACGGCGAGGCAGATGTGCTCGGTGGCGGGGCTGGATTTGGGGGCACAGGAGGAGGAAGAGGGAATACCGAGGTGGTGGAGAAGCGCCTGGATGCGGCGGCGGCAGCGGCGGCGGCCTTTGCCTCCCGGAGGCCCCGCGACACGCGGCTGCGCCACATCTCACAGATCGGGGCAGCCCCTGGCGCGCGCGCGTGTAGGGTTCGGCTGTGGAGCGCGGGTGGGATTAGAGAGGAGGGGATCTCCAGGAAAGAAGGGGAGGGGAGGGGAGTGGAGGTGGCGCCGGCGGTGGAGTGGATGCGGTCGCCAGCGGCTAGTTCGTGGGGATCCAGATCGTGGGGGACGGCGGCGGCGCGTCGGTAACAAGGTGAGGGTGTGTGGTGGTTCGGTTGGGTGGCAAGGGAAGGGGAGGGGCGAGAGGAGGGGGGCGTGGGGGGAGGCCATGTACGACGGCGAGCTCCGCCGGAGGGAGGTGGCGGTGGCGGCGATGGATCTGGAAGGGAGGCGGCGATGGATCTGGAAGGGAGGGTGCGATGGGGGAAGGGTTTGTGCTGCGGTGGGGTGGATGGACGGATGGATGGACGGATGGATGTGGGATGGTGAGATGGATGGATGGATAGATGAGTGCCATGTCATTGATCCGCGGGAATGGTTCTGATTGGTTCAGAAAATCAGTGATTTAAAAGAGTTTCCAAGTACAAAAACTACAGGGATTTTGTGTAGTAGCTACCAAAAATATTTTGCAAAAGGGTACCACACAAATTCTCACTAGATTTAGACCACATTTTATGGATAAGGACCAATTTGTACGCATTTCTCATCTTTCTAGCTATTTTTAATCATTTTTCGAGTGCCCCAAATGATGTTTTTTTGTGAAGAACCTACCAAATAATTATTGCAAAATTGCACCAAATCATTTTTATAAAATACTAGGTCATATTTAATGCATAATTTACCAAATGGTTGGGTGTAAAAAGTTTTGATCCACCTCTGATGAAAAAGACAAATTTTCACCGATTCAGGTGGAAGCGGGTTAAATCTGAACTGCATCTACCTCATAGTTTGCTCTTTATTTTTTCAAAAAATCATTTCTAGGTACATAAGTATCTATTTAATCATAGAAACACCAAAAAAATTATAAGATTCAACGACTAGCTTGGAACGGTCATTCCCGTCGTTTTTACCGCATTTTGAAACGGGCATAAAAAATTCAAAAAAAATCAAAAAATTGGGAAACCTTCGCATTGTGTCATTATATGTGGCCAAGTTCCCAGGAAAAATAACAAACTTGTAATACAACAATTATTTTTAAAAAGTGTTCTCAGAAATGATCTATCATCTCTGAAGATTCATGGCTTTCAAGCCAAATGATCAATCTTATGGCCACATTCGTGGCATAGTTTGTTCAAATGATCTCATATTGTGCACAAGGGTGCATATTGGAACGACAAACAATGTTGCCTAAGGAAGTTTTCATTTTCTTTGGACGAAAAAACCATTTTTCATTTTCCGAGTGCCCAAAGGAGGTTTTTTGTGAAGGAACTACCAAATAATTGTTGCAAAATTGGACCAAATCAATTTTCTAAAATACTAGGACATATTTAATGCACAATTGACAAAATGGTTGGGTACAAAAAGTTTTGATCCACCTCTCGTGAAAAAGACAAATTTCCGCCGATTCAGCTGGAAGCGGGTCAAATTTGAACTGCAGCTGCCTCATAGTTTGCTATTTATTTTTTCCAAAAATCATTTCTAGTTACATAAGTACCTATATAATCAGAGAAACACCAAAAAAATTCCAAGATTCAACCACTAGCTAGGAACGGTCATTCCCGTCGTTTTGACCGTATTTTGAAACGGGCATAAAAAATTCAAAAAAAAAATCAAAAAATTGGGAAACCTTCGCATTGTGGCATTATATGTGGCCAAGTTCCCAGGAAAAATAACAAACTTGTAATATGGAAATTATTTTAAAAAAGTGTTCTCAGAAATGAGCTATCATCTGTGAAGATTCATGGATTTCAAGCCAAATGATCAATCTTATGGGCACATTCGTGGCATAGTTTGTTCAAATGATCACGTATTGTGCACAAGGGTGCATATTGGAACGGCAAACAATGTTGCCTGAGGAAGTTTTCATTTTCTTTGGACGAAAAAACCATTTTTCATTTTCCGAGTGCCCAAAAGGAGGTTTTTTTGTGAAGGAACTACCAAATAATTGTTGCAAAATGGGACCAAATCAATTTTCTAAAATACTAGGACAAATTTAATGCATAATTGACAAAATGGTTGGGTGCAAAAAGTTTTGATCCACCTCTCGTGAAAAAGACAAATTTTCGCCTATTCAGTTGGAAGCGGGTCATATTTGAACTGCAGCTGCCTCATAGTTTGCTATTTATTTTTTCCAGAAATCATTTCTAGTTACATAAGTACCTATTTAATCAGATAAACACCAAATAAATTCCAAGATTCAACCACTAGCTAGGAACGGTCATTCCCGCCGTTTTGACCGCATTTTGAAACGGGCATAGAAAATTCAAAAAAATCAAAAAATTGGGAAACCTTTGCATTGTGTCATTATATGTGGCCAAGTTCCCAGGAAAAATAACAATCTTGTAATACGACAATTATTTTAAAAATATGTTCTCAGAAATGAGTTATCATCTGTGAAGATTCATGGATTTCAAGCCAAATGATCAATCTTATGGCCACATTCGTGGCATAGTTTGTTCAAATGATCTCATATTGTGCACAAGGGTGCATATTGGAATGGCAAACAATGTTGCCTAAGGAAGTTTTCATTTTCTTTGGACGAAAAAACCTTTTTTCATTTTTCGAGTGCCGAAAAGGAGGTTTTTTTGTGAAGGAACTACCAAATAATTGTTGCAAAATTGGACCAAATCAATTTTCTAAAATACAAGGACATATTTAATGCACAATTGACAAAATGGTTGGGTGCAAAATTTTTTGATCCACCTCTCGTGAAAAATACAAATTTCCGCCGATTCAGCTGGAAGCGGGTCAAATTTGAACTGCAGCTGCCTCATAGTTTGCTATTTATTTTTTTTCCAAAAATCATTTCTAGTTACATAAGTACCTATTTAATCATAAATACATGGTTTGGTGGAGATACATCGAGGTTTGGGCGGTGGCCGAGGGCCCCAACTCTAGAGCGCGTAACCTCGCATGCCCGCCGCGTGGTCACCGCGTGACCGTGGCGTTGCCATGTGTTCTGGGCGGCCTAGGTATGTCTAGTGGGTTGGGCACTCCCCATCTAGGTGCTAGGAAGAAAATCACAACATAAGATTCTCACGAGGAGACCGATCGATGCTCAAACACGAATAAGCAGCCAAGTGTTTGATTTGCGGTACGGGAAATGCACATGGCTAATGGGCGTGAGTTTTGGCTGAGGATGATCAGTTACTAAGAATACCGTCTTCACAAATTTTCACCTCAAAAGGAGGAGCCTAGGTGGTACTTGCTTTACAAACTACCACACTGGACATAAATACGAATGTTGAAGCTGGGCTCAAAATAATAAATGGATTGAGCTGGCATTTGGTGGAGGATGGTTATTTGGGCATAGGAAAGCACTGTAGAAAATGGATACCATTTGGACATGCCAATGTGGTACTTCCTTCACAAAGTGCTGCTCTGAACAGACTAGGAAAATGAATATTTTTGAATTATTTTTGAACTAGGCAAGGAATTTGTTTACATATTTGACGAAGATATGACCCAAAGAATTTATGAGTTTTTTTTGGAATTTTGGGAATGACAGAAATATAGGTTGCTTCACAACCTAGGGCAAAAACTGCCACATGGACATGACACGTAGGCAAAACTGATGAGGTGGCACCTAGTCATAGCAACCCACCACAATTTACAAGGCTATGACCATCTATATTGGTCGTTAACAACTAGAAATAAGGCAGCGGACTAGCGTTGTTTGCTTTATGACCTTTTCGTGTAAGGAAATTACGACCTTTCTGACCAAAATGGTCGCAATGGTTTAGGGTTTGGAGCCCCTCGAACAGCTTTTGACCAATTGGTCTGAAATGGTCATATATCTATAACCAATTCTTCCAGGGTCACTGACAGAAGGTCACTAGTTGACATATTTCTTGTAGTGAGTTTGCATATGTAGGTGTGGTTTACTTAGTGCCTTCTAAATCTCCGTCGTAACCACCGTCGATCGCTCAAGACCGTCCCTGTCAGCCGGCACCACCTTGTGGTGAGGCTCTTGTTCATGAATGTTTTACATTGCCAAATTGATGTTTGTGTGATTTGGATATATAGTTAATCGTATAATTATCTTACCCATACGTTGTTTGTTATACATAGTGCCATGGTTTTGATATCCGTCCCCGTCGGCCCTCGTCCTTGTTATGATTCGGATGTGGTATATTCTCTTTAAAACTAGTTGTTGCAATTCGTTTTTATGACAAATTATGCCCATCAAGTTGACATTGATATTTTTTTCCAGGAGGTATGTGAACGGAAATTCCAACCGACCCTATTGTCGAGAGGTTAAATTTCACTACAAGAAATATGTCAACTAGTGACCTTTTGTCAGTGACCCTGGAAGAATTGGTCATAGATATATGACCATTTCAGACCAATTGGTCAAAAGCTGTTCGAGGGGCTCCAGACCCTAAACCATTGAGACCATTTTGGTCAGAAAGGTCGTAATTTCCTTACAAGAAAAGGTCACAAAGCAAACAGTGCTAGTCTGCTGCCTTATTTCTAGTTGTTAATGACCAATATAGATGGTCATAGCCTTGTAGATTGTCGTGGTTTGTGATGACTAGGCGCCATCTCATCAGTTTTGCCTATGTGTCATGTCCATGTGGCGGTTTTGCCCTAGGTTGTGAAGCAACCTATATTTCTATTATTCCCAAAATTCCCAAAAAATCTCATAAATTCTTTGGGTCATATCTTCGTCAAATATGTAAAACCTTCCTTGCCTAGTTCAAAATAATTCAAAAATATTCATTTTCCTATTCTCGATCAGAGAAAGCACTTTGTGAAGGAAGTACCACTTTGGCATGTCCAAATGGTATCCATTTTCACAGTGCTTTCCTATGCCCAAATAACCATCCTCCACCAAATGCTAGCTCAATCCATTCATTATTTTGAGCCCAGCTTCAACATTCAGATTATGTCCAAAGTGTGGTACTTTGTAAAGCAAGTACCACCTAGGCTCCTCCTTTTGAGGTGAAAATTTGTGAAGACGGTCTTCTTAGTAACTGATCATCCTCATCCAAAACTCACGCCCATTAGCCATGTGCATTTCCCGTGCCGAAAATCAAATTATTTGACAATTATATGGTAGGTCCTTCATAAAAAAACCTCATTTGGGGCACTCGAAAAATGGAAAATGAATTTTCCGTGCAAAGAAAATGAAAACTTCCTTAGGCAACATTGTTTGGAATTCCAAGATGTACCCTTTTGCACAATATGAGATCATTTGAACAAACTATGCCATGAATGTGGCCATAAGATTGATCATTTGGCTTGAAAGCCATGAATCTTCACGCATGATATCTCATTTCTGAGAACACTTTTTAAAATAATTGCCATATTACAAGTTTGTTATTTTTTTCGGGAACTTGACCACATATAATGACACAATGCGAAGGTTTCCCATTTTTTTGATTTTTTTTTGAATTTTTTATGCCCGTTTCAAAATGCGGTCAAAACGGCGAGAATGAACATTCCTAGCTAGTGGTTGAATCTTGGAATTTTTTTGGTGTTTCTCTGATTAAATAGGTACTTATGTACCTAGAAATGATTTTGGAAAAATAAATAGCAAACTATGAGGCAGCTGCAGTTCAAATTTGACCCGCTCAAATTGAATCATGGAATTTGTCTTTTTCACCGAGGTGGATCAAAACCTTTACACCCAACCATTTGGTCAATTGTGCATTAAATATGTCCTAGTATTTTATAAAATTAATTTGGTACAATTTTGCAACAATTATTTGGTAGTTCCTTCACAAAAAAACGTCCTTTTGGGCACTCGGAAAATGAAAAATGAATTTTCCGTGCAAAGAAAATGAAAACTTCCTTAGGCAACATTGTTTGAAATTCCAAGATGTACCCTTGTGCACAATATGAGATCATTTGAACAAACTATGCCATGAATGTGGCGATAAGATTGATCATTTGGCTTGAAATCCATTGATCTCCACACGTGATAGCTCGTTTCTGAGAACACTTTTTTAAAATAATTGCCGTATTACAATTTTGTTATTTTTCCTGGGAACTTAGCTACATATAATGACACAATGCGAAGGTTTCCCATTTTTTGAATTTTTTTGAATTTTTTATGCCCCTTTCAATATGCGGTCAAAACAACGAGAATGACCTTTCCTAGCTAGTGGTTGAATCTTGGAATTTTTTTGGTGTTTCTCTGATTAAGTAGGTACTTATGTACCTAGAAATGATTTTTGGAAAAAATAAATAGCAAACTATGAGGCACCTGCAGTTCAAATTTGACCCGCTTCTAGCTGAATCGGCGGGAATTTGTCTTTTTCACCAGAGGTGGATCAAAACTTTTTATACCCAACCATTTGGTCAATTGTGCATTAAATATGTCCTAGTATTTAGAAAATTAATTTGGTACAATTTTGCAACAATTATTTGGTAGTTTCTTCACAAAAAAATCTTCCTTTTGGGCACTCGGAAAATGAAAAATGAATTTTCCCTGCAAAGAAAATGAAAACTTCCTTAGGCAACATTGTTTGGAATTCCAAGATGTACCCTTGTGCACAATATGAGATCATTTGAACAAACTATGCCATTAATGTGGCGATAAGATTGATCATTTGGCTTGAAAGCCATTGATCTCCACACGTGGTAGCTCGTTTCTGAGAACACTTTTTTAAAATAATTTCCGTATTACAAGTTTGTTATTTTTCCTGGGAACTTGGCCACATATAATGACACAATGCGAAGGTTTCCCTATTTTTTGAATTTTTTATGCCCGTTTCAAAATGCGGTCAAAACGGTATGGAATGACCGTTCCTAGCTAGTGGTTGAATCTTGGAATTTTTTGGTGTTTCTCTGATTAAATAGGTACTTATGTACCTATAAATGATTTTTGGAAAAAATAAATATCAAACTATGAGGCACATGCAGTTCAAATTTGACCCGCTTCCACCTGAATCGGCGGGAATTTGTCTTTTTCATCAGAGGTGGATCAAAAAATTTTACACCCAACCATTTGGTCAATTATGCAATAAATATGTCCTAGTATTTTAGAAAATTGATTTGGTACAATTTTACAACAATTATTTGTTAGGTCCTTCACAAAAAAAACTCATTTTTGGCACTCGGAAAATGATTAAAAATTGGTAGAAAGATCAGAAATGCTTACAAATTGGTCCTTATCCATAAAATTTAGTATAACTCTAGTAAAAATTTGTGTTGTTCCCTTTTGCAAAAAAAATTGATAGCTACTTCACAAGATCACTCTATTTTTAGTACTTCAAAACTATTTTGAATCACTGATTTTCTAAACCAATGAGAATTCTTCCCACGGATCGATGACATGGCGTCCATCCATCCATCCATCCATCTCTACATCCCACATCCATCCATCCATCCATCTATATACAGAAAAAAAGAAAAAAAGAAAAGAAACAGAGATACCCCCCACCCACAGCCCAAACCCTAGCTCAGATCGCCCTCTTCCCCCATCTCATCGCTGCCGCCGCCCCCCTCTCGATCCACTCCTCTCCCTGCCCACCGCACCCTTCCGCCCCGACCGCCCCGACCCGACCCAAACCCTAGCTCACCCACCGCCCCGACCTCCGCTCCGCTCCACGCCATCGTCATCCAACCTCATCGCTGGCAGCCCCTCCCCTCTCCTCCTAGATCCACTCGGGCTACTCATGTCGTGGCCAGATCCGGCAGGAATTCCCTCCCTCCCATCAGCTCCACCGCCGAGCCCTTCCTCACCGCATCCATGGCCTCCCTACGCCCTTCCTCACTGACGCCACCAGACCCTCCTTCCTCACCGTGACGCCACCTGCACCCCTTCCTTCCCCACCACAAGCAGATCGCCACCCCAAGCCACCTCCCTCCTCCTCCTCCTCCCGGCCCCCTCCCTGCCCCAACCTTCCCGCCCGCCGCCTCCACTGCACCTGTCGCCTCCTCCTCTCCCCCCCAAGACGCTGCCGCCCGCGCCTCCGCGACCCTTGGCCGGCGGATGGAGGAGGCCGCCGCATGCCATGGAGGAGTACGAGGCACCTCCGCTCAGGCTCCTCGACCTGCCACAGGAGGACGAGCCCTACCCGGACGAGGTGATTTCCCAGCACTGCATTGTGCCGCTCCCTCCCTCCCTCGTTATACGTTGCTGACGCTGCTTGGGCAATGGTTTTTGTGCAGATGGATGCGGCGGACCCCGACTTCTACCGGATCGGGTACGCCCGGATGATGCGCGCCTACGGGGTCGAGTTCCTCGAGGGCCCCGACGGCATGGGCGTCTATGCCTCCCGGGACGTCGACCCGCTCCGCCGAGCCAGGGTGAGCCGCTGACCGCCGTTTCCATTCCCTGCCAATGTCCATGTTTTAAGTTGGACATACCACTTGCATTCAGTGTGTACTGTGTAGTAAGGAACTATGTAATTTACTGATCACTGGCCGATGAAGTAAATTAGTTATGTCAGTCTTGTGTCAAACGTATTGTCTTACAGCTGCACCTTGGATTGATGGCTCATGTTTTAGTTCTTAAAATTAGCACCCGGTGTCTCAGTGTCATCTGGGACTTCGATATTCTAACGGCCAGTGGTACTTCTCCAAAATAACAACTCTAGTTGTATGGTTCACGCGCAAGCTGGATCAGATGGAACAACATGCATGTGTCAACAGATTAGTATTACGTAGTTTGCTTGCTGGCTGCTGCTGCTTGTGCTTGTGGTGGTTTGGTTGCTAGCTGCTGCTTTAGCTGCTTGCTTTGGTTCCTAGCTTACTTATTTTGCTAGGTGCTGCCGTTTGCTTGCTATTGCTGCTTGCTGCTAGCTGCTACTGCTAGCTAATGCTGCTTGTGCTTGCTGCTAGCTGCTACCTAGTAGCTACTACCTTATAAATTGTAACTGTAAAATCATGTAATTTCTAACTTTTCCATATTGTTCATTGATGTTTGTGCCCTGTTATTTCTGTACTGATGGTAGGATTTCTGTGTTAAACCTAGGCCTGTTGTTCTTTGTTTATCTTGATTGTTTCCCAGGTAGCTAGTTATCTGTCTGACTCCATTTCCTGTCAAAATTTGTTGTTCCACCAATAGTTTTTGCACAACACTTCTTGTATCAAGTTTTGATATAAACCTGTCATGCAGGTGTATGGAAGCACAAGAAGAGTGATGGCCATGAAGACTATGGTCTCCTTGTTAGCGAGCCAGCCATGACTCGTCCGACATTTTAGTGATACCGATGGTTCCCTAGCTAATAACTTGATTGTGGATTTAATTTTCCACTCCAACTGCATTTTGTGCTGTATGCCCTATCACATATATCCCAAGAATGTTGCATCGACTCTATTTGACATTTGTAACCTCATATTCAGTTATTCACCTGTCACTTTCTGGATAAGTTTTCTAAACCTTTTGTTCGCTGCAAACAATTGCTTAGGATGAAGATTGTTCTTCTATCTAGTTCATATGCATGATCATTTGTTTTGTGAAGGCATGCTTTTAACCTTTCGAGTCAGGCATGCATAAATTACCTGCCCTATCGCATATAAGTTCTGTTGAAACAAGGTGGAAGCATTTTTCTCATCTACACTGCGTGTCTATATATAGCAGCACCGTTTTAGTTGTTCTGTAGGTTATTAGTAGAATTCAACTAGCCAATTAACTAGTGAACTCACTATGCATTTGCTGAATCCATATTTGGAAAGTTCACTGACCCTGCTACTATAACAAACTGCTGGTGGTGGCTCTTTCCCAGGTAGTACATGCATCATCAGTCCTATATAGCTGCTGCTCATATACTCATCAGTCCTATATAGCTGCTGCTCATATACTCATCAGTCTTATATAGCTACATGAGTGATATATACTACTTGCCTGCTGCTGTATCATATTGCTTACTTTTTTACATCAGATCAACTATGAAGAGAATTGGTGGTGGTTAGGGTGTTCTGGTGCTTATGTAATCTTCTTTCAGGCCTTTTGAGATAGAGTTCTTTAGCTGACAAGTTTAGCAAATGCTGTAGTGCTTATGGTTTAGTTTTACACTTGCGTAAAAATGAATGGCTGCTACTGCTTCTAGTTTTAGGTTGGGATGAGATGCATGTTTGCATGCTTGTGCTTCTGTCACTACAATCTATACCACTGCTATTGTCATATCCTGGTTGTTTTGTTGCTATCAATATATGTCCCATGTTTTGTTTCCTTGCATGCTTACTACTAAAATCTATACTACTATTGTGCCAGATGTTCACATGTTAATTTTTGTTGACTAAAATCTCTTATGCCGTTGACTTAGCTTGACCCACAACAGCAGCATCCTTGATGCGACTAACCTTCACCTTGTTCTTTCCCTCGCAGACTCGAAGGCGGCCGTATGCAAGGCACCAAGGTGCATGGTGCTCGCAAGCGATGAACGGAGGCTGTTCGACATCGGCTACACAAACCACCATTATGAGCTCCTACCTTTGCTATGCTACAACCATGCTCTATTTCATGGTTTAGTTAGGATTTTGATGCTTTTTGCGCCGTGGTTGAGTCCTTGCTGACTGTTCTGTCGATGATCAAGTGTTGTTGCCTCATTCGGCTATTTTATTCGCTGTTGGTAATTAGTAGTATTAGAGTGTCGTTGGTTTATTAGGATGTGGCTGAAACCATTGGATGGCCTTCCTGTACATGTTATCCAACATTAGTACTTGTCCCATTTTTTGTTTCCTTGCCGGACATGCATGTTATGGTCCCATTTTTTGTTTCGGTGCTGGACATGCATGTTATGGTTCAAGTGTCGATGATGTCTAGTAGATAGTTTGCTAGCTATATACCTGCTGCTGACTGATGCTCTTGTGGTCTCCTGGAATCATATTATACTATATCTAGTGTTCTTGTGGTTCTGTGAAGATGCATCACAAACATCTTTGTCTTTAAAGTTGGCTGAATCTATTGCTTTATCATATATTTGGCCCGTAAACCTACATTTCTATGAGATCTCTTTCAATATATAATTTTTTGATAGTCCAGGAATAATCTAATAATCTAATCTTTGGTAGTCTATGTGTTCACTCTTTTACTGGAGCTCCGTGTCTATGAAATTTGAAGTTCAAGTCAGATAGCCCTACTCAGCAAAGAGTTGTCTCTATGTTTGACTGTAATAGACTATAAATATTGTAATATTGTAACAGTAGGCATATTGGGGTTGTAATAGACTATCTACAGATTGTAGTAGACTTAGTGTTACTTGATGAACAATCTGATGAGTGCAAACAATTTAAGATGCACCTTTGTAATATTGTAACAGATTGTAGAAGACTAGTATATGTTTGAAATAGTGATTATGTTTGTTGAAAAGATGTGAAATGGAAACTTGACCAGTGGGAACCACTTGTGAATAAAATCTGAGCATTTTTGAAATTTCCGACATGTGGGACTGATGTATGGCATTATGACTAGTGGGACCAGCGCTAAAATATAATGATTGAAAATAGAAAATAAATGATTGTAAGAAGGCCAAGGCGCAAAAATAAAGATGCTGAAATATTAGGCTTGGCCCATGTAGCCCACAAGAATTGACTTGGAAAAATCAAGAATTAATGGGCAAGGCCCATGTAGAAAACCGAATTGGACCGGGCTGATTCTTGTGCCACATCAGCTTGCCACGCTGGATGCCTACGTGGCCTGGGGAGGTTGCTAGTGACCAAAACGCCACAGTAGGAATATTTTGGTCGTAAAAGTCCACGACCTTCTCAGAGAGAAGGTCGCTATAGTCAGTTAATGACCCTCAGCTTTTGACCTTCTGTTTTTGGTCAAAAAAAGGTCAGAAATGAAAAACCATGACCTTTCAGTGACCAATAGTCAAGGTCACAAGTTGACATATTTCTTGTAGTGTTTAGTTGAAAGAGAAAACGAGTATTTGAAAGAAAAATTGAAAAGAATGGAGAGGGAGAAGATGGAATTGGAGTTGCATGTTGCCGATGTCGTCGATGATCACAGGATCAAGATGGAGAAAATGAGGTTGAAGATTAGAAAGATTAGAAAATATGCCATTGATAGTGTGGCTTGGTATCATTATGTTGTTGGATCAATTGTTACCTTAGTTGCGATCTTCATCGCATTTGTTGTTGCATTTAAATTCTTTAGCTAGAGAGTTATTTGTATGTTGCATTTAATTAAGTGCTGTATATGAACTTTATGTATGAACTTTATGTATGAACTTGTATTAATTTGGTCTATTCGGTGTTGTGTAATGAAGATGAGCCGACAATGGATGTATGATGACCGATGCTCTCCCGAGTTCATTAATGGTGTGCATACTTTTCTACGGGCCGCTGAGGCAAACGAGCGGCCGGATGGTTTTATGCCTTGTCCATGTGCTGGCTGTAAGAGTGGTCACATTTACTCTACGTCAAAAACCATTCACGTCCACCTATTTAAGTCCGGTTTCATGCCCCACTATAATGTTTGGACCAAGCACAGAGAAATAGGGGTTATGATGGAAGACAATGAAGAAGAAGAGGACGACAACGGCTATCCTGGCCATGGGTTACCTGAATACGATGATACAACAATGGGGGAAGAAGTTGAGCCGGCAATGCGGGAAGAAGCTGAAGAAGAGGCATCAGATGAGCCCGCTGATGATCTAGGTCGGGCCATTGCCGATGCAAAGAGAAACTGCGCAAGTGATCTGGAGAGGACGAAGTTGCAGCGCATGTTAGAGGATCACAAGAAATTGTTGTACCCGAATTGCGAAGCTGACAAAGAAAAGTTGGGCATCACACTTGAATTGCTGCAATGGAAGGCAGAGAATGGTGTATCTGACAAGGGATTTGGAAAGTTGCTGGTAATGATAAAGAATATGCTTCCAAAGGACAACGAATTTCCTGAGAGTACGTATGAAGCAAAGAAGGCTGTCTTCCCTCTAGGGTTAGAGGTGCAAAAGATACATGCATGCCCTAATGACTGCATCCTCTACCGCGGTGAGTACGAGGATTTGAACGCTTGCCCGGTATGCGGTAAATTGCGTTATAAGATCAGTCGCGATGACCCTGGTGATGTCGAGGGCGAGCGCCCCAGGAAGAAGATTCCTGCCAAGGTGATGTGGTATGCTCCTATAATACCACGGTTGAAACGTTTGTTCCAAAACAAAGAGCATGCGAAGGCGATGTGGTGGCACGCAGAAGACCGTAAGAAAGACGGAAAGTTGAGAGTACCCGCTGACGGTTCGTGGTGGAGAAAAATCAAGAGAAAGTACTAGGAGGAGTTTGCAGGTGACCCAAGGAACGTATGGTTTAGTCTAGGCGCAGATGGCATTAATCCTTTTGGGGAGCAGAGAAGCAACCATAGCACGTGGCCTGTGACTCTATGTTTGTATAACCTTCCTCCTTGGTTGTGCATGAAGCGGAAGTTCATTATGATGCCAGTGCTCATCCAAGGCCCTAAGCAACCCGGCAACGACATTGATGTGTACCTAAGGCCATTAGTTGAAGAACTATTATAGCTGTGGAATGGAACAGGTGTACGTGCGTGGGATGAGCACTGACAGGAAGAATTTGACCTAAAGGCGTTGCTGTTCGTGACCATCAATGATTGGCCTGCTCTCAGTAACCTTTCAGGACAGACAAACAAGGGATACCGTGGATGCACGCACTATTTGGATGATACCGACAGTATATATTTGGATAGTTGTAGGAAGAGTGTGTACCTGGGACATCGTAGATTTCTTCTGACAAGGCATCCCGTAAGAAAGAAAGGAAAGCATTTCAAAGGTGAGGCGGATCACCGGACGAAGCCTCGCCACCGTACTAGTGCTGATGTACATGATATGGTCAAGGATTTGGAGGTAATCTTTGGAAAGGGTCCTGGCGGAAAACCTGTTCCGAAGGACGCTGACGGACGCGCACCCATGTGGAAGAAGAAATCTATATTTTGGGACCTGCCATATTGGAAAGACCTAGAGGTCCGCTCCGCAATCGACGTGATGCACGTGACGAAGAGTCTTTGCGTGACCCTGCTTGGCTTTTTGGGCGTGTATAGGAAGACAAAATATACACCAGAGGCACGGGAGGACCAACAACGTATGCACGGAAAAGACGGCATACATCAGGGTCAGGCCAGCTACGCTCTTACCAAAGAATAGAAGGAAATCTTCTTCGAATGCCTGCTCAGCATGAAGGTACCGTTTGGCTTCTCGTCGAATATAAAGGGAATAATAAATATGGCAGAGAAAAAGTTCCAGAACCTAAAGTCTCATGACTGCCACATGATTATGACGCAACTCCCTCCAGTTGCACTGAGGGGGCTTCTACCGGAAAACGCTCGATTAGCCATTGTGAAGCTATGTGCATTCCTCAATGCAATCTCTCGAAGGTAATCGATCCAGAAATCATACCAAGGTTACGAATGATTTGGTGCAATGTCTTGTCGGGTTTCGTGTTGGTGTTCCCACCATCCTTCTTCAACATCATGTCGCACGCCCTAGTTCACCTTGCGAAGAGATTAACGTTTTGGTTCTGTATTTCTACACAATATGTTCCCTTTGAAAGGTTCATGGAGTCTTGAAGAAATATGTTCATAACCGTGCTAGGCCGAAGGAAGCATCTCGAGGGCCATGAAAATGAGGAGGTCATTGAGTTTTGTATTGACTTCATTCCCGACCTTAAGCCGATTGGTGTTCCTGAATCGCGGCATAAGGGCAGACTGGAAGGAAAAGGCACGCTAGGAGGGCATCAAATAATATGTATGGACGGGCATTCTCTCACTGAAGCACACTACACAGTTCTACAGAATTCCGCCTTGGTGGCTCCATATATGGAGGAACACAAGAATTTTCTACAGTCCAAACACCCGGAGAAGTCTGACGACTAGATTGCACGCGAACAAACGAGGACTTTCGCCGGTTGGTTGCGGAAACGTGCCCTTAATGATGGCGATATTCAAAATGACATGTACTCGCTGTCCCAGTTACCATCTTAGAATATAATGACTTTCAAAGGGTACCAGATAAATGGGAATACATTTTACACGATCGCCCAAGATAAGAAGAGCACCAACCAAAACAGTGGTGTCCGCTTTGATGCAACAACCAACACGGGAAAGGAAACATATTATGGTTACATAGAGGACATATGGGAACTTAACTATGGATCAGGTGATTTGAAGGTCCCTTTGTTTCGGTGCAAATGGGTCAATATGACACGAGGCGGGGTAACGGAAGACCCGCAATACGGAATGACAACAGTGGATCTCAACAATCTTGCGTATGCAGACGAACCATTCGTCCTAGCCAATGATGTGGTGCAGGTTTTTTATATGAAAAGACATGTCTACCAGGCCGAGAAAAAGAAAAGATAAGGAAGCGAATGGATCATACGACGAGCCAAAGCGCCACATAGTTCTTTCAGGAAAAAGAAACATCGTGGGAGTGGATGACAAGACAGACATGTCAGAAGATTATGAAAAGGTTGATGAAATTGCTCCATTCACAGTGAATATTGACCCGAGCATCCAATTAAATGATGAAGATTTTCCATGGCTACGACGCAAAGGGACAGACGCGAAGAAAAAGTTTCACACCCAAAGATCTGCGATGTGATCGGCTTCACTATCATCACTTTCTTCTGTGTTTCACACCCAGGAGGGAATTTCTGTAATAGTTAGGGTAGTTATGTGTTTTTGCATTTGAAACGCGAAGAAATTTTATGTGCAAACAAATTATTTTCATGCATTTACTGATTTTTTCGAGCTAATAAATGACCCTGACATTCAAAAGCATTTCAAATGAACTCAGAAAAGGTTGAAAGTTGGCATGGTATCATAATTTCATACAAATAGCATGTGCAAAAAAGTAGAGAGGGTTACGGCAAAAACTGGATGCACTTCGTGTACAAAATGGACAATCTCTTTTGAAGTATCAGGGTTTCTGACGAAAACTGAACTGTTACAAAGGCATTTCATTTTTTAAATAACCTAAGCATTACCAAATTGAATATAATGATAAAACACACTAATATTAAACATAAGAAAAAAGAATCACTGATAAAAACTTTTTTCAAAGTTAAGTTATTTACAAACTAGTGATTCACACAAATTTCAAATAATTCAAAATTTAAACTATTCAAATTTGAAAACTACCGGCACTAACAGAAAGTTTGTAATTTTTTGTACCTAAAGCAAAAATATTCACAAAGAAACTCTAAATACAACAAAAAACAACTCAAAAATAAATAAAAATAAATAAAGCGAAAAAAAAATTAAGAAAACAAAAACGCCCGCCTACTGGACCAAAGCGGCCTGCATACGACTAGGAACACAACCTTTTGTTGGGCCAGGATGAAGGCCCGCAAAGGCCCAGTAGGCCCACTGGGCGAAGAGGACAGGTAGGCCCAGTAGGCCTGCTTAGGAGAGGAGCTCGAGAGAACTACCGCACTGGGGTTTATAAACCAGTGCGGTAGCCCCTCGACTAGCGAGGTGGGACTAAACTTGCGCACCGCCTGGAGCCAGCGCACCCCCTTTAGTACCGGTCGTGGCTCCAACGGTACTAAAGACCCCCGTTTAGTACCGGTTGGAGCCACAACCCGGTACTAAAGGGGGTGCGCTTCCCGCCGCTTGGCCTGGCCAAAACAGACCTTTAGTACCGGTTGCTGGCTCCAACAGGTACTAAAGGTCCATCCTATATATACAGCACTTGAAAAAAATTCAGTTTCCCTCTGTTTCTTCCCTCTGATTCCTCCCCCCGTCGCGCCGCCCTGCCCCGATCGACGCTGTCCCGTGCCGACGCCGCCCGGTGGTCGTCGCCGACCAAATCCTTCCTCCCTCGTCGCCGCCCCGTCGACGTCGCCGCCAACCGCCGTCCCGTCCCGTCGTCCCGTCGCCGCGCGCCCGCCGGCGCCCTGCCCCATCGTCACCGCCCGTCCCGTCGCCACGCGCCCGCCCGTCGCCGCCGCCCGCCCCATCGCCCGTCGTCGCCGCCCCGTCCCGTCGCCCCGTCGTCTCTCGCCGGTGAGGTCGCCCCGGCCGCCATGTCCACACACACACACACTACACACACACACACTACACACACACACACACTACACACACACACACACACACACATTAGTTTCTTTGTTATAAATTTTTCTGTTTTTTAGTTATATAAATATTAGAAATGTTAGTTATATAGAAATATTATAAATGTTTTCTGTTTTTTAGTTATAGAAATATTTATAGAAATGTTAGCAATTCTTCTGTTTTTTAGTTATATAAATATTAGAATTGTTATGGAAATGTTAGTTATATAATCAGGAAATTTTAGAATTAGTTTTAGTTAGATGAATTAGATTAATGTCAAATTGCTAGAATTTGCATATATATAGAATTTTAGTTATCACAATCCAATCATTTAAAAATGTTGCTTTTTATGGGCATATAGTATTTGTTCTCGATGATATGCCCGGCCCGCATCCTCGCCGTCGACCCGTTCGCGACGACGCCCTGCTCAGGGACCCATGTCCGGACTGGCTCCACTGGCTGGCACCTGGAGGTGCTACTCGAGGCGCGCCGCTTGGTGAGGAACACAACCTCGGGTCCCGTCGTCGACCCTGATCTTCTTTGGTGGCGTTCGTGGG
The DNA here is from genome assembly GCA_021605205.1 of Aegilops longissima. Lineage (NCBI taxonomy): Eukaryota > Viridiplantae > Streptophyta > Magnoliopsida > Poales > Poaceae > Aegilops > Aegilops longissima. The sequence goes on along the minus strand of CM038682.1, from coordinate 38,251,978 downwards.
CTTGGGCCACATTCGATGTAGAGAAGCGGTTCACGGAGGTGGTGCGTCGCCGTGTCAGGGAGGAAGATGAGCATGTCCATCGCTACATGGCTGCTATGTACGACGTCGGGTTCTCCACTACTTGGCGGGTTCTTCGGGCAGATGACCGGAGATATGATCATGTGATGGTTCCTTCTCTTTGGGTGTGCACCGCCCGCGCCCCAGGAACCGCGAGTGGCGCCCTAGATTCTTCTGTAGTACTCGATCTTTATTAGGTACCTAGCCAGTGATGTATTCGAAATATAATATTCGAGACGATGTATTCAAGATTATATATATTAAGATGATGATGTATTCGAGATTCGGTTTTTTCTTATTGATTAATTGCATCCGTGCATTGTAATTTGAATAATAAATTGTTTTATATTTCTTCTATATTAATTAGTAAAGTAAAAGCTATGGCGGACAATACCGGCAGAGAGAGAGAGAGAAGAGGAATTGTTCGACATCATACGCAGCCCTCACGGGCTAGATGATCTGAATGAAGATGACGGCTCCCAATACCTGAACAATACCGGAGAGGGTGATGAAAAGATATTCGATCTCGACGACCGAGCTGATGAAGTCATGAACTATGATTATGATGACACAGACAATGTTTGTGATGACACAGACAATGCTGATCTTCAAATAACAAAGACTACCGGCGAGGTATATTTATATAAGCATGCGTCCTGGTGATCATCACATGTTTTTTTTATTGAAGATATATTAATGAATCGATCTTTCTTCTTTCAGCCCACCGGATCGAGCAAATCTGCTTCTACAGACAGCAAGACAAAGCGAGGCCCGGGCAGATTGTTGAAGGATGGTGTAAAGTACCACATCGAATCCACCAAACTTAGTGGCGAAACCCTCACGCCTAAGAACGTTGCGGACAAGTGGACTCGTCCAAGGCGGAGTTCTTGTGAAGGACAAACTCCGATCTCCATTCAAGAATGGAAAGAGCCAAAGACTAAACGTCCTGTGTGTTACTTGGTCGACGACAGAGCTAAAAAGACCTGGTGAAATCTCGATGGAACATTTCACCTTACCGATCATTTCATCAAGCAGATGTGGAGAAAGTCAAGGCCGCTACTCTTAAGAAGATGGCAATTGCATTCAACACCCACAAGAAAAATGTATGGGCCAACTACCTCGCTAATGAAAGGAAGACTCCAGATTTCAAGGGAACACTGGAGAAGCAAAGAGAACACTGGGACGATTTCGTGACCTTCAAGGATTCAAATTATCTAAGGAACGGTCGATGAAAAACAAGGCAAATGCCGCAAGAAAGACGCAGTTCCATAGGCTGGGTCCAGGTGGCTACGCGGTGGGATTGCCTAAGTGGGATAAGTCTGAGCAAGAGATGGAGGGTGCAGGGGTCACTCCGATTACTAGGAGCTACCCCCTCCCCCCAGGTGCAGAACTTGGTTCTATGCGCATGGGGGGGCGTTGGACCCGAAGACAGGCCTGGTTTCGAAGAAGGCAAGTCTAAAAGGAGCCGAACAAAAGATACTTGACACAATAGAAGAAGCTCGAGCGGGGGTGTTCACGCCCAACAGAGAGAACGATGAGCTTACGCGCGCCCTGGGAAATCCTGAACACCCGGGAAGAACACAAGGCATGGGCGTTATTCCCTGCTATGAGGGCTTTTCGGACTGGAATGACGACTACAGGTCCCGTGCAAGAAAGAAGATGGAGGAGGAGAAGAAGAGGAAGTTGGAGGAGGAGAAGAGGAAGTAGGACGCAGAACGCCTTCAAGGCCTAGAAGCAAGGCACGCGGACCTGGCACTCAAATTCCAGCAGCAGCAGCAGCAGATCGACTCACTTAGCCAGGAAAGAGGGTCTCAGCAGCGGGAGCAGCAAGCGGATGATCGTCCAGCATTGGATAGCACCGTCCCATCCATGCCGAGAAGCAGTGTTGGTTCTGCCCCGGGCGACACAATGCTGGATACATACCCTGCGGATGACATCATAGAAAACACTAACTGTGAGCTACACTCCAAAATGAAGAACATATCCATGAAGGTGGCAGACGGCGTTGCTTTTCCAGTTACCCCTGAAGCAACCTACCATTGCATCCCGATTCAAGAGGGCTATGCTCGTGTCATGGTTGACGAAGTGGTGGACCCATATTTGGGGCTAACGCTTGACATTCCTGGAGGTGAAGACGAGCGCACACTAGGAGAGGCCATACATCGTATCATCCTATGGAGAAAGAATCGCATCATCTTTCGAAGTCCACCGACACCGCGTTGTCTGCCGACTCCTCCTCGAAGTCCGCCACCGAGTCAGCAGACTCCCGCTCCTCCAAGTCCACGAACGCGTGAGACGACTCCTCCTCGAAGTCCGCCACCTCCTCCAAGTCCCGGAACGCGCGAGCTGACTCCTCCGGTTTCAAGTCCGGCACAACGTCATGCCACTTCTCCAGTTTCAAGTCCGGCACCGTGTCAGGCCACACATCGTCAGGCCACTTCTCCTGGTCCACCTCCACGTCAGCCGTCTCCGCCATCTCAGCAATCGCAGAAGAGACATGCTGCAGCTTTGGTGCGTAGCGGTACGAGTCGAGGTAGTTCAGGAAGTACAGGCGGAGACAAGCGATATAAATATGGTCCAAGCCTCGCTCCTCTTCCTCAGAGGCCTTACGACATGACTAAGGAGCAAAACGCAGTCATAGTGCAAGCCCAAGTGGACGCCCATTTGGACCGAAACCGGCACCGCCGCCAAAGGAGAAAGTGCCCGAGAAAGTAATTGACCACTTCATTCGTATGGCTAGAGAACCAGCTCCCAAGCCTGTTGACTCGGACTATGAGCGCCAAATCAGGAAACTACATCGAGAACGGCTAAAGAAGGAAGCGAAGCCGAGCTCGAGCCAACAAGCAGTGGCAAAAATACGGAAAACCGCTCCCGGTTGGGAGAACAGGCGCATAAGCGATCCCCCGCTTGTTGTGCCAACAACACATGAGAGGAGTAGTACGCGCGCCAAATATTATTGTGGGCAAACCTTTAGCGTTCCCCAGCATGGCGATGTGGTAATAACGGAGGATCATATAATGCAGGCTCAAATGCTCAATATCTCTGTTGGACAACTCCTCGAAATCGAGCCCATGCCTACGCTTAGAGAATCGGAAATAGCATGGAAATATGTCCGGGGCCAACCTTTGGTCCATCCAGACAAGGTCAAGAACCTCCCAACGAGAATGTATCAATTGCATCAATGGTACATGAACATTACCAAGATTTCCAATCGAGAGTCCCTCATGGTGAATGTCAAGCATGAGCATTATTACCATGAGAAAGCTCTGACCATTGAGTATCCAGAACTATTTCAGTTATTCAATCAAGACGCACTCGACAAGTCTATCGTTAGTTGCTATTGTCTGTAAGTGATTTCTTTCTGTAATTTAAGTCTCAAGCTAGTTATGTAGTGATAATTTTGATCAATCATTACATGTAATTATCCTCACTATATTCTTTTTCTGTGGTATTATGTGCAGGATGAAGATGTATGAAATGAAAAAAGCTGGACGCTATGGCGTTGGGTTCATTGACCCAAATACCATTAATGAGGACATATGGAAGATTGAATGTTGTCAAGATGCTGTAGAGGAAAGCATGCTAGAGTTCTTGAAGCGCCTCAATAGCAATGAAGATATACTACTTCCTGACAACTTCCCGTGAGTCACACTGTCTTGTACAACAAATTCTGTTTTTGCTTACTAGCTAGCTAGATGTTAATAATTAAGTTTATACGGTTTACAGTAGTTGATTAATTTTATGCACATGCCCGCTTAATTAAGACATGCAAACGTGTGCGTATGCAGTTGGCATTGGGTCTTGTTAGACATTAAAGTTGAGGAAGGAAAAGTTGAATTACTGGACTCACTAACTAAAGAAGATAAAGACTACACCATCGTGAAGGGGATAGTCAACAGGTAATTTCAATCATTATTAACTATATCTCGGCCTATTAATTATTAGTTCGTCATTTCCTGATATGAACTATTTAATAACCCCTTTATTAATTTTCTTTGCCGGCGGGCAGGGCATGGGCAAAGTTCATCAAGGTGACTCCAGGCAAGTGGCCAAAAAAGTTGTTTTGGCATCGACCCAAGGTAAGTAATTAAGTAGTACTAGCTAGCTACCATCTCATTAATTCTTGTTTCAATATCATTAATTAATTATCATGCTTGATTAATCATTATCTGATTCAATTCCATTCTCGTAAAGGCCCTGAAGCAGGCACTGGGGAATAATTTGTGTGCATTCTACGTTTGCGAGAGCATTCGCATGATGACGTGCGAAAGGAGCAGATCTGATAGACAGGACTGGGTACGTTTGACAGAACACTGTTCACATCATTATCGATATCTAGTCACACAACTAACACACATGCATATTGATCTCCTTCTTAACAGTTCAGAGAGGTGCGGGATAAGCTCCTACCAACGGAGCGCATACTAGCACTTCAAGAGGAAATAGCCGGATTTTTGCTCGACCAGGTCATAGATCCCAAAGGAGAATACTATTACCCGCTACCGCCCCCATGAACCACTTGTCATCGTGCTCCGGAGGCACCAAAGGCAACATATGTAGGAGAAATTGTATATATGTATATACATGTGTATGTGTGAATAATTAATGGTGTTGGTTTGTGAGACATTCGATGATATATATATATATATATATATATATATATATATATATATATATATATATATATATATATATATATATATATATATATATATATATATATATATATATATATATATATATATATATATATATATATATACGCATTTAGAAAATCTATTTATATATATGCATAACGTGTACAATTTGTAGTATCGTGAAATACCAGCAAACCAAAAAATTAAATGGAAACTAAATCAAAAACCACCCAAAATATTTAGTACCGGTTGGTGTTACCAACCGGTACTAATGCCCAACGCGCACACGGGCTTGGCTCGTGCCACGTGGTGGCACATTAGCGCCGGTTCGTGACGAACCGGTACTAAAGGGGGGGGGGCGGCTTTAGTCCCCACTCTTTAGTGCCGGGTGTCAAACCGGCACTAAAGAATGTTACGAACCGGCACTAAAGGCCGGTTCTGCACTAGTGTACCAAAATTATCATCACGGAAGTGTCCACTTCCATGACGATAAATCGCGCGTCACAGAAGTGCTTTCGTCAAGGGTGACTGACACGTGGCATCCACCATAACGGAACGTCATTAAGCTATCGGGTCGGGTTTTGGATCCGATAACCCGTTAACAGCCCCGACCAACGGGAAATTTCCACGTGTAAAATTCTGATTGGCCGAAGGGAACACCTGTCAGCTCGTCAGTGGGCCAGATGTCGCCCGTCCATTGGAGGGGACATGCCTATGGTACGTTGACACGTGGCTGGGCCCAACAGAGGCCGATATAGGTTAAAAAGGCCGGCCCAGTCAAAGGCCGTAGAACTTAATCAGGTACTAGTGGGCCATCCCAATAACAGCCTGCTTAATAAAGGCCCATTTACAGCCCGAAACCAGATCTGGCCCGTTAATTGTTCGCCCAATATTTGGGCCCATTTACGACCCGAAGCCAGATCTGGCCCGTTAATTATTCGCCCAATATTTGGGCCCATTTGCGGCCCGAAGCCAGATCTGGCCCGTTAATTGTTCTCCAAATATTCGGGCCCAACTACAGCCCAGTGACTTTCGGCCTATTAGAGGCCTGATATAGACATGGACCCATTTCAGCCCGGTGTAACTTTCGGCCTGGGAATGGCCCGTGCTGCCCATGGGCCATATATGGTTCAACGGGACATCGGGCCCACTAACGGCCCGTGCTAAAGGTGGCAACAGTTAAGCCCAACATGACTTTGGGCCTGTTAAAGCCCTGTCGCGTAATTCGGCCCATTGATGCCTGTACTAAGCTTTCGGCATCTTAAAGGCCCATGATATCAGTGGGCCAACTAAGGCCCGAGATATGTTTCGGCCTGCTAATGGCCCATGAGCTAACTGGGCCCATAACGGCCCGGTCTACATTTTAGCCTGCTGAAGGCCCGTCGACGACTATTGAAAACTGAGGCCCAACATGCATTTTGGCCTGCTAAAGGCCCGTGGTTTCATCTCGGCCGTAATGAGCCGATACAATATTCACCGTTAATGGCCCAATGCTACTCGGGCGAACTAAGTTACTGGTCGACAAAAGGCCCAACTAAAATATAGGCCGGTGTAAGTTTGGGCCTGGCGCAATGTGTGAAGGCCCCAACCATTCGGGCCCAAGAAAGACGCAGGCCGGCCCAATTGTGGCCCGCTAAAAACCTGGCCCGTTATCGAATGTTTCGGCCCGTTGAACTACATCTGATTTTTTTCAGATAGCGAATGATGGCAGTAACTAGTAGGAATTAAGAACAAACCAACTCTACACAATAAAGAAATTACGGCATAGTAACTAAGAATAAACCTACACTATAAAATAAAGGATTTAAGGTATATTACATCCACAGGGCATCGAAGTTCGCCACCAGTGATCATAAAGCGCAACGAAGAAGCGATTATGTAAAGCGGGCACCATTGCAGCAGTAACAAAATAATATTGAACCGAGACCACTTCCAAGGCAGTTCAAGAAAGGTTAGCCTTATGGGGAACTGCTGCATAAGCTTCTTGAGCAAGGCTGTGAGACCGCCTAGCATGTCGGTCATAGCTTCGTGTGTAGCTGTTTAGCAATGAGGTTCTCATTGGCGTTCTCTGCAATCTTTCTTAGAGATAGGACTTCAAGTCGAAGTTGAGTTGCAGAATGCCTTTCTGCTAGAACTTGGGACTGAAGAAGTCGAACTGATTCAGACAACGAATTATGTGAGCTTGTCTGACTATTAGTCTCAAGTAACTTGAACACTGCATCAAGACAAGACTTTGGGGTTGTCTCGCTATCTTCAAGATGTTTTGCCTTCTTTGCTGCAATATATGTTGGGTTTGTCTCACAGCCTTCAGCAGACTTGTGCATGCCATCAGGCATATCACCCTGAAACAAAGCAGAGAGATGACAGGTTTTGCACATGTATAAACAAAGATGATAACTGTTCTGTCAATTCTATCCAATTTCAAAATAAAGAGTAAGTTCAAAATATCAATAGCATAATTTGGCATTGTTCATAATGCGGAGAGCTTCACCACACTACTGGATTACCATGTCAACATAACAAGCATAGATGAAGGGCAAAGAAAATCATTGTATCTATTTTGGATAATGTGCATGGCATGTTGTTCATATCATCAGCGACATCAGTAAGATAAAACATGAGATGACAAGGTGCAAACGTGGGCTGCTTCACCACACACCGGGTTATAGATCCACAAAACCAAGCATACATATAGGGAGTATTAAGTAATGTGCATGGTATGAATAAGAAATTTGGTTTTACAAGTAAAACTTAGAACTTACGGTTCTTACGAACATGCATTTTGGTAGAAACAGCAAACTAAACAGCAGTAAACGATAGGGTGTATGAGCAAATTAAACAGCAGTTGAGGATAAAGGCTTTAGAAGGACTGACTTACATTAACAGCTAACACTGGCTTTATAATGCCCTTCTCCATGTCAAGGGAAGGATAACTCAAGAATTTCAGCACAGAGTCTTCTTCATAAGCATTGCCTGTACTCTACATTTTGTAGAGAGTAATTATAGATATGATAATACTGGAAAGATAGAGGATAATGAAGATAAGATGCAGATTGATGCTACATAATCAACTACCAATCCCTGGAAGTACAAGCGTTACAGGACAAAATGTACTGACAAGAGCAATGGGCTACACTTCTGCACTGGCATTGTCTTTGTATTCTACTTGTTGGTAAGATTAAATATAGATCTGATCTTTTTTAGTAAATGGTGGGCGAGGGAGATAAGATGCAGAATGCTACAAAATGAACCAATCCCTCATCCCATAATACAAGAGTGTTTTGAACACTGGTGTACTGTACAAAACGTTCTTATATTATGGGACGGAGGGAGTAGCTGTTAATTTAAGTACAGTGATAGACCACGTTCAGTCCTTACAAGAGGACTGCAGAGCTAAACCTCTTCAAAAGCATTGGGTTGATTCTAAATTTGTCTAGGAGTCCATATGGATCTTATAATGTCCACCAAATGGGCGATTACGAGGCTAACATGTGCAGTGATGCTACATTATCAAACAGCTATGAAAGTAAGTATGGTCATACAGGGCAAGAGGTACTCACGAGAGAAATTCAGTGTGCAGTATAGTTGCGAGATTCTGTGGTCCCTTGAGAACGAATGTTCTTCTGCTAACAGTTTTTGTACAAGTGAGACATTAAGGCAAATGCAGAAATGTAGTTCAAATTGTGATGTGATATCATAGACAGTACCTTACGCTGCAGTCGAGACCAATGTGTAACAAGATTATTCCAGTCACCATCGGATAAATGTAACACCGGAGACTTTACAGAAATTTCGTTCAGAGGCTTGCCATCGAAGTGCGCTTGCCTCGGGTAGGAACGATACTTCATCAACGAGTGCTTGAAAAGCGCAACCAACTCTCGCTCGTCATCACAATCCAGTTTGCTCCTCGCCTATTTAAAAGAATGAAATCTTGTGTCTTCTGTCAGCAAAAACATATGCATCAATGACCATGAATAACATTAGTACATTACTTACGCGTAAATTGCGTAGGAAGACTGGAAATTGTTCTGTGTCTGCGGTATAATCTTTCCATGAAGGAAAGATGCGCACAAAGTTCCTCACAACAACATAAACTTCGTCTTCTAAACTGGGAAGAAATGGAACAGGGGTCCTATTTGCTGCAATTGGGGCTCTCTCTGGTTCGAAAAGGTATTTGGCAACTGGATTTGGTGTACCCTTTGCTGGAATGGGGGTTTTGCGTCGTACTGCTGGTGCTATGTCAACTGGCATAATCATAATGTTTGCTGCAGTTGGGGTCTGCTGAGTTGGGGCATCAGAAATGACCGGTGTAGTAGGGCTAGAGTCTGCTAGAGTTGGGGTATTTTGTGGGTCAGGTGATATTGCAACTACACCTAATGGGCTATTTGATTTATCAGGTGCCACTACCTTTTCCAAATACTTTGCTTGTGCTCCTCCACGATCAGCAATTGCCCTCTTCCTTTTGAACGTTTGATACACAAGAACAACATTTGAATGGATAAATATGGTATGATGACAGATGGAATATGTACTGAAAATGGATAGGGAGGGCGTATTCACATACACGATGTGTAAACTAAGCTAATGGCAGTTCAACAAAGTAGAAGCAATGCAAAGCATCAGTTGCAAGATATGTGCGAGCAATGTAACCTTGGAAAGTTAGAGCAAGTACCTTGATGGGTGAATAAGATAGGGCATCTTCCTCTGACTCCTCCACTAGGGAGCTACATTGACTTAGGTCTCCCTCTAGCTCAGAATCAGTGTTAGGATCATATTCTAAGCATGAATCTGTAGGTGGAGAGCGTTTGCATTGCATTGCATCCAGACTTGATTTCAGTCCCTTAATGCCAAGTTTGACAGGCATGGCATTGTTCTGCTTTATTCTTTTCATGCGCGCAAGCTCATAATCATTATGATGCTATTCAGAATCTGAGATTCATGAAAACATAAAAAGTAGTCAGATTATCTATGGAATGCATTGCGGATTCAACTCGGAGAGTGTCTCCCTATAAACCCTTGCATATGCAAAGTTCACCTCCCCAACCGTGCTGACCAGACCACACATAGAAATACAAACCCCTTATGTCTCTATAACAGGCAGGCACACATTTCAAAACTGAAGTAGGAACATTAGAATCATATGAAATTCGTATTTGAATAAATAAACTAAGCAATTATGAGTGGCGTAATGTTTAGCTTCAAGGGTGGAGTGTTGGTAGTGCGACACAAAGCAAGTAGGCAGATTGTATTCCATGTAAAAGATAGAAACCTATGTAAAAGCTGGAAATGACACTTTCTTTCTATACAATGCAGTGTTCATTACCCACACATGATGGAAGAGATCACATAGAGAAATACTATTCACTTAGGTCTACGGTTCCAGTATTTAGTAACAGGGTGGTCCACCCTAAAAGAATATTGACAACAAATATGACAAGGCAAGCATAGATGTAGTGAATCAATCATTTACTTGTGAGCTTGTTAGGACAAGTATGCAGAATTGTAACTGCAGTAAGAGACCGTCCAAAATCTGAATGAAGAAGTTTGTCTAGCACTTATTGTTTGCAACTAATCGACGTGAATAGTTGGATATTATATCGAATGAGTAAGAAAGACAAGTAAAATTGTCAACAAACCTGGCTTGTAGTAGTAATCTGGGTCAATGTCACTACGACCAACAATCCAAAATGACTAGTTTCTATTCTGAGGACCGGAATTTTGAAAACCCTGTGAACTTTAGAGGTACTAAAGATTACCGAAATACATCTGAACCATTAAGTGTAGGTAGCACTGAGCACACAACAAACCCTAATGACAGTCCTGCCTGATGAGTAATGAATCAGTTAGAAAATGGGTGATGAGGAGTGGCTGCTGAGTGTTGAGGACGTATCTCAGGATAAATCGGGTTGGCTTGGTGGGTGCTGCACGCCCGAGCCCTGAACGGACTGGGAAGGTAGGCACGACGGCGCACCCGGGCAGCGGTGACGCTATTGGGCGAGCGGCTCCTGGCCTCCTGTTAGTCCGGCGTCTCCTCCTAGAGTCATGCCGTCCGGGGACGGCAAGTCGCCGGTGAGGCAGGCGGCTTGGGGCGAGTAGAGATTGGAAGCGCGCAGCAGAACATAGGGGAATCGGGGCCTGGGACGACCCAAAATCCCAGGGTGGGCCGGCCCATCATGGGCACCCCGTAGAGATACACACCCGAGCGGCGAACATGCATTTTCGAAACTAATTTAGGAACATTTAGCTGACCAATTAAACAACTCTGTTTTAATAATATCAGATTCGTATTTGAACATCTAAGCTTGTTTAGCTTGATGCGTGGAGCAGTGTTATTATGACACGAAGCACGTATTCTGATCGTATAGTGATCATAAAAGGGGGAAACTCTAAGCATATTTTTTTAGCAAAAGAGGGTTTTCCCTCCGATTTCTATTAAAGAAACCACCATGGAACCAACATGATCAATTAAACCCTAAGCATGATCAATTAAACCGTATTATGGCTGTGCCATGGCAGATTTGAAGCTGCAAACCGGAGAAATGATATTTAGCATCCATTGTTTGCTTCGAACTAAGAACTAAATTCTAAGAGCTGAAAAGAAAGTAGAGTAACCAAGTTAAGATCTATTTTCTGGTTGAGATCAAAAAGTTGAGGAGATATGAAGTACCACCTCTCTTCCGGCGCCGTGTAGGCATCGGGGGTGCGATGGCTGTCGGTGGCGTTGAAGCAGATTTGCGACGGTAGACGGGTGCATCGGGGGATAAGTCCCATTGCGGTGGAAGAGAAGGTCGTGTGAGCGGCCCCGGCAAAGAGGACGACGGCGTCGATGAAGCGAGAGGACGCGATGCAAGGCTATTGGTCCGTCGCCGTGGATGAGAAACGTCCATCTCTAGAAGTGGACGACGCGGTCTTGGTAGGCGCTCCGGCATGGTGGAGGACGGCAGCGATGGATGGGGTGGTGGACGGAGGCTGGTGTGGGGACGGGGTGTTCTAGCGCGGACGGTGTATGAATGGGAAAATGGAGGGAGAGGTACGGGGAACCATGTTTTTGGGACGCGCCTGTTTGAAATATGGGAAAGTTACGAACTTAGCCCCCGTTTAAAATTTAGATGTCTCATCGGTTGGGGATAGGACGGTAATCTCGCATCTCGCCAATATTTGCCCAGAGCGATTTCAGGCGAGGAGAGGGTGGTTGGCGCCCATGGTGTATGAACGGGGCTGACAGGTAGGGCGGTTGTGTCACGTCTGAGTGAAGTAACAAACCTGCCCCTATTGAAAATATTTGCCTACATCGATTTCGGCCGAGTCGAGTTCGTTTTGCTGCCCACCGTGTATGAATGGGGAATGGAAGGAGAAACAGATGTCTTTTGGACGAGCTTGAATCAAATGTGTTTTGCCGCCCATGTTTGACGCCCACCGTGTCGGAATGGGCTCAGAGGCGGTCGTGTCACGTCTAATTGAAGTTACTAACCTACCCCTATTTAGAGCAGTGGAAATCGGGCCGATGGATTGTCCGTGTAATGGGTAGACGGTAATTTCCATCTCCCAAACACTTGGTTTCGGGCAGCCGACGTGGGAGTGGACATTTTGCAGCTTCTTTCGAATTTTGGGACAATAAGCATCCACGTTTACCCTGGCAACTAAATTTGAATCCATTTTGTATTCCTATATGAATCTTCATAAATCGTTCTATGTGTTTTTATATATCTTCAAAAGGACGACAAAGATGTATTCCACTGTCATATATGAATATGGTTTACAAATGCTGATACTCAAATTTAGAAACTAGTATCCAGTTTAAGGTGAATTCGAATATTTGGAACACTTCACGTCCAACTCAAATGTCACACGCAACATAATGTGTACTCCCATTTAGATATGTACACAAACGATGTATCAAGATTCAAATACCAAGTCAATCAACCAAGAATGTACAGAACTAAAAGACATATAAACACTTATAGATTATATGGATCAATAATATCAACTAACATACATAAGCCAGGCCGCTGTACTTTTTTTGGCTACAACAGCATCTTTTTTTTAGCCAGCATCTTGGCCCTTTCCGATGCGTGCCACGATCCATCTATACTACTACTATTGTTGAATGCACATTCAACCCGATTGGCATATTTGTAGGTATGGCACATCAATCCAAATGAAATGTCTCCGAGTCTTTTCAATTAATACAGACTTGTGCTCAAATAAAATTACAAACCAAAAAACAAAAACAAAATATTACATGATCTCTAAAACAAATGGTTTGATTGATTACATGAACAGACAACACAAAGGTTATTCAACTATGGAAAGAACATTTCACCTATGATTTACCAAGTAGGAATTTAATTTCCTTTTTTCCTTCAGGACCTTAACAATCTGGTCAGTCTCAGCTTGCTTCGTTTTGAAATCCACCAAATATTTAATGGTTGTCTTGAGTACTGCTTGTGATTGTGCTGTTTGCTTCCTCAACATGTCAACTTCATCTCTAAGTGCAGAAGTAGAATCTCTTTCTACCACTAGTTTAGCCTCTAGAGCATCAACAGTTGGCAATTCATAATGCACGATTGGGCCGGTGCCACTGCTGTGGGATGATGCAACGTCCATGGGGACCTCGCTCTTTCATCTTGGGCTAACCTATTTTGCCATTAAAGTTCTGATTGGATTCAGAAATGTTGAAGTTAGCAAAACATCTCAACTGGGAGTTATAACAGCAAACCAGTTAAACAAACAAGGAATTAAAGAGTTTCAATTGGATGTTGAAAAGTACTCCCTCCGTCCCATAATATAAGACATTTTTTAACACTATGCTAGTGTCAAAAAATGTCCTATATTATCGGACGGAGGGAATAGTTATTAACATCATTGTAACCCGCTGTTGCAGCAGCAAAGTAGTTAAACAAACAAGTAGATATTTAAGTTAAGTCAAACAGGTAATTCTTAACAGTAAGTATCAAACACAAAGATAGGCGCGGTCTACAATATGATTAACAGGCTGTGCCATTATGTAATTAGTAGCAAACTAAATTAAGCCAAGCAATGTAGTTGAACAATTTGGCAATAAGTGCCTAACTAAAATTCCGAGAAGCAGGTAACTGAACTTACGCTAGTTCTTTGTACAGGCACACTGCAACTTCTTTTTCGCTTACAAGGTTGTACAAAGGAGTCCATGGAATCAATTGCTTGGATACGCAGTCACAATACTTCTTTCTTCCCACACTGCATGGGTAAGTCGAATGGTTAATCTGGTAAGATGGTGCGTCCTTGATATGTTATATGAGGACGTGTAGTCAGACTAGTTGTAGCCAAACACATCACACTAGCTTTTACTATATATTTCGTGTGATTACTTTTGGCATATCGAGATCTAAGCAGTCTACAATAGGATGAAAAGACTGGCATCCTTCACATTATTGGCGAACTCAGTTCATAGAAACAAGCAATTCAACCATTTTGTGGGTAAATCAAAAGCACCACTGGAATATTTTCACTATCCAATCATAAACGCAAAAAGGGGTGACGCCACCATAGGGGCTGGTATGGGCGGCTGCCTCAGGTGGCTGGAAAGTGTGCACCTAGTTTGAGTCGTCCAGGTTGGCCCATGCTAGTTTTGTTCGTCCCAACGCACGAGCAGGCAATGTAAAAATGAAGAAAAATGTTTCAATTTGGATGGGCCAATAACATAAGTGCAAGGCAGGCCCTATAGCAGGCTCGCGGCCCAAACGAGCGCCTCCCATATCGATCGACAGCAGGAAAAATCCCAATTCATTCGCTCCAGCCTCCAGTCTGGTTCGCTCCTAACCTAGCCACCGCTGGACAGACCGACACAACACTTCCTCGCGCCCTCGTTGGAGGGCGGTCGCCGGGCTTCAAGCGAACGGAAGGACAAGAAGATGAAGATCCAACGTAGGTGTAGCCTGCGTGGGAGGCAGCGGCGGCAGCATGGGCATGGCATCGAGCTTGCGCAAACGGACAGTCGCAGCTTGCAAGAGTAGCATGCGCAACGAGTAGGTACATCACATCCCTGATTATATCTAATTCAACTCTTCAATTTCTGGCCAATAGTTAAACCTGACGGTGTTGTAAAACTGCTTGTATGTAGGGATTCTATGAGAAAATGAAACCAATTTCTACTTATTTTATAACTCCCCCAATCAATACTGAACTGACTGAATCTGATGTATCTAATCAAGTTTTCGGTGCAAACATACAAGGTCATGTTGTTCTTGAGCCTGAAGTGTCTAATGAACAGACTGCTAAGGAACGATTTGATGCAAACATTTTACATGCTCCTGGTGATGAACATATAGTGTCTAATGAGGGATCTAATGCAAGCATTTTGCAAGCTCATTGAAGGATTTAGTGTCTAATGATGATCTACTATGTTGAGAGAGACAGAGATTTGCAGGCATTGATGACAAGCAAATTAGAGTGCATTTTCATAGCTTAAGGAAACGTCGAGGCCATCTACCAGAAAGTCCCCGTATCATGACAACATAGTATAAATACTTTTCTAATCTGTTGTTTGAAACTATTGGCATACTTGTGCAGGATAGATATATTGATATGCAGTTTGCGCACTGGTTATACGTGCAATTACACTTCGATATTTTCAGCCAGAGAACGAATAATTCAGGCAGGTAAAAATCATGTTTGTAGTCCTTGTACACCATGTTGCATTTTGTGTTTTTTGGTGCTTGCATCATTTAGTGTTTATAATCTGAACTACTTTGGATCATTAGCTGGTTTTCAAAGTGCATGTAGCTTCACATTTCTCAAGTTTTGTTGATTTCCGGAGTGCAAGTGCCTTCGTATTTTTTAAGTTAAATGTTCGCCCCTGATAACTTGAATTCGTGGATCAGCCACTGCACACAAATCATACACGAATCCCAGTACGAATTAAATGAAATGCAGGGACTTATGGTAGCTCGTTGTACAGGCTCGCTGCAGCTCTGCTTGCGCTTGGGATGTTCCATGTACAAGTCCATGTTACCACTTGCTTGGATGTGCAGGCCTTGTGCTCCTTGCATCCCCCTCTGCATTTTTAACACGGCGAATGGTTGATCAAATAAGAGGAATCGACCTGGATGTTGTACCGGAGGATAGATACTTACAAGGTTATATGGGTGTGTAGGATGTGTACCAGATCCCGTAGCCCCGTCACGCTTCGCTAAAAAAATGGATTTGCTTGTTTCAGATGATATCTCCAGAAGAAATAAGAGTTAAAGTTAGAGTTGCATAGGCATGTAAGCTAAGAGAGCAGTGAAAGGATATCCAAACATCGTCGGAACAGTGCACAAGGGAGTGATGTGTGGATACCTAGTTCGGGCCGGCGTTTGGGCATGCTCGCCTAGCTAGAGTGCGGGTCACTTCAGAGCCGTTGAGGGTGATGCGCTGGCGTTGGCTGGCCGCGCACGGATGCAGATCTTGAGTGGCAGCAGAGCGCTACAATGCGGTGGACGAGACCGTTGGTGAAGCCCCAACGACCTCGGGGGGCGGAGGTGCGACGATGTGCTCGGTGAAGTAGCCTCGGTGAGCTGGGAGACAGCGTCAGTGAAGCGCACCTGATGCGGTGGAACTCGGTGTCTGTGAGCCACGTCGGTTGCGGTGGCCGACGTTGTCGGTAGACCACCTAGTGCAGCGGACGAGGGCGTAGATGAGGTAGCTCCGGTGCGGTGGTGAAGCGTGACCGTCGTCTTCGTCGTCGTCGTCCGGCACAGAGGTGGGGAACGGTGGGGAAAGAGACGAGACGAGGGGCGATTCGAGGGATAGCGGCGAATTAGGGTTTTGAGCAATCTGGGTGCGGAAGGGGACGGTGGAGAAGAGAGATTTTGCAGGGCTGGAATTGGGGCCGCCAGATATTTCAATCCGAAACGTGGAAGCGTGAACTTATATTGTCGTTGTCCTTTTTTTGGGGGGAGGGGGGTGGGTGGCTGGGTGCTACGCGTCCGTCCGACACACGCGAACACCCCGACAGGCCTACGCTTCGGTGCCTTAAGGCACCTGCCTTTGTGTCCATGACATGTGGGCCCAACAGGTGGCTGGCCCACATGTCAGTCACCCAAGGGTTGTTGCCTTTAAGGCACCAAAGCACTGTCCACCCCGACACGACCCTGGTCTGCCTGGTGCGCCTACATTTGAGAATGCAAACGAATCTTCTTTAATTTGCAAACGAATCTGTATGTATTACCATGCCCGTGTTTTCCTTGCAATAATTAGTCATTCGAAACGAGATACTCCATCCATTCACTTTTGTAAGTCGTTTCAGACAACTTAAAATGAACTGTTTTGCACATTGTCTGAAATGTCTTCAAGGTCTTATAAAAGTGAACATAGGGAGTACTATAAATTAATTAATGAGGAGTTATTTGAAAAAAAATCGAAAGGGTACCCACGCTAACGTGGATTAGAGTGTGTCACATAATTAGTTATTTGAATTAGAGTGTGTGTCACGTAGTTAGTTATTTGAATTAGAGTGTGTGTCACGTAGCGATCTCCAATTCTAACATGGATTTCGCATTTCACTGTATCCACGCTACTTTTTTAATACAAATTCATATGTATATGATGAACACCATGGTACTGAGAAAACTTTTGGATGGATTCAAACATATGACCTACAAAATAGCACAACAAATTGAGCCAATGTCAACTTTTCGAAACTTAGTATGGCACGAATTCGAAATAATTACCCGTTTGCCTAGTCCTCGGTTCAAATCTTACAATGTACACCGAATTGAAACATCGATATTAAGTGTCGTACTATGTACATTCAAATGTTGTTTTAGTCCCCAGCGCACAAAGGCTACATACTTCCTGTATCGGTCAATCTTCCTCTCCTAACCACCTTAGCAAGCTATCGGTTTCCAACACACGTTCATTCTTTCTCTCCATGTTTCGATCTCTAAGTCTCTCAACTACACAACCCCTTTTTCCACTCCTATTACCAAATGTATTTACCTCACACACCCGCCATTGCACCCCATGCCGAGCTCTATCTCTTTCTCCCCCCTCTCCCTCTCACCCTCTCGCGCTAAATACATGCATTGCCTATCTAGCCCCCCAACCTCTCGTGTGCATGAATGCACGTTGTATATCTAGGTCACTCCCTCGAGACTGTCTTACTCTTTCTTCCGCACGGCGGGCCACACTCTCACAATCTCACTCTCTTTATCTGAGTCTCGTTTAACCTCGTTTTCTTTCACACACAAATTATATATCTCCCTGTTCGGGCTTCGATCGACACACTCTATACTCTCTCACGCAGATTGTCTATCTAGGTCAGTCCATCCAAGCCGCCACCACTCTTTCAACCTCATGGTGGGCCACGCTCACTCAATCTCTCTCTCTCTCTCTCTCTCTCTCTCTCTCTGTGTGTGTGTGTGTGTGTGTGTGTGTCTCGATTTACCTCACTCTTTCTCGGACAAAAACGATATATCACCATGTTTGATCCCAATTCGACCTATTCACATTGTATACTCTCTCACGCACATCGTCTATCTAGGTCACTCTCTCCAACCCTTCTCACTCTTTCAATCGCACGGCGACCCTCTGTGATCGGTTGACCTTGCTTCCTCCCACACACAAAATATATCTACACGTCTGTGACTGGATCATCTCTCCAGCTCTATCTTACAGCCCTCACCCTTACCAAAAGCTCAATCGGACAATATCTCTCCGGAGCATATATATTTGTTCAATGAATGTCGGACCACACTCACTTTGTCTCTCTATCTATATGTCTCTCGGTTGACCTCGCTTTCTCATACCGTATCTTTCCACGCGTTGAAGCTACTACCTCTCCATCTCTCACAAAGCCGGAGCTATTTACATTGCGAGGGGCACTCCAACCTTGGATTAATTTGTGTAGGCATTTATTCCGGTTGGTTTAGATTATATTTTCATAGCATTCGGCCCACAACTACTCCAAACGCCGTTGCAACCCACGCAACTCCCCTAGTTGATTTCCATCTGGCTCGGTCATCGCTCTCTCGCACGTCCTTTCTCACCTTCAACGTCGCACCATGGTATTATTGAAAAAACTATGTTGTTCTCTTTAATTATTATAAACTAGTCGTCAACCCGTGCTTCTGCACGGTCTAGGAACTACTCTGCTTCGGAATTATTGTGTAAATTAAAAACATGAATTCTTAATGCTTTAGAGTATATATGAATGAATTGTTGTCCAAAAGTGGGGAATCATCTTCCTCCATTGTACTTTTTGTATGAGTGTGTTCTCTTGGGCATCATTCAATGCAGATGTTAATATTTATAAAAATGATTAACAAACTTAAATAGAAAAGCATACTTTCAAGATATTTAGAACTACGTCAATATTCCTAACCCAAAATCCTATATATGATGTTGTAGGCTTAAAGCATTTTCCTTGATGTGCATTAATTTTCTAAAAGAAATATGCCACGATCGGTGAAAATTGCCGCGAAGAGATTTGTGAGACAAAGAGTTTTCTTCCATATCCCAATACAAAAGAAACAAAAAATTTATAAACTTTCATATGTAATTTTTTTACTTAACCGAAAAATCATTGGTATGAACACGCCTTTGAAGTTGGCACATGTAATTTTAGGATTTTTCTAGATTTACATATATTACAAAATCACAATATATAACAACTATGCAACAGAAGAAGAAAAAAAGTATAGAAATATTTAGTAGATTTAACAGGTAAACAAAGTGCTTTACTGTTGAAACAGAAGGTAAGAACACACATTGGCATGACATTCTAGTACCATGAATGTAAATGTATATCATCAATGAACTAATCCTTGAAAAAAAGAAAATAATGTGTTCAGTGCTTAATGGAAACAAATGAAACCTACCTACGGAGACACATACAATGCACTGATTTGTTCTGATGGAGCTGTAGATGAAAAAATCATATATGTAATGATGTGTCGTCTACTGCATTATGCATGTAGAGACGACTGCAACACTGGCAACACGTTGGGCTTTCCCTACTCCCGGTTGAAATATATTTTTCAAAATCCGGCATGGACTCTCCTTTTTTAACATGGATATTTTCTGTACCTGCATGTATTTATTTTCCTGAGACTGTGGGATGTGGACTCTTTTTTTGCGTGCGCCCTAACTTCTTCTTAGTACATTTCTTTGTTTCATTTTTCAAGGAGAAATGGCACGTCATTTTTATTTGTTTCATAACTTGGACGTGAGCTGTTGGGGATTCTTTTTTGTACGCATGACATTTTTTAGCAG
Source organism: Aegilops longissima (assembly GCA_021605205.1). Taxonomy (NCBI): domain Eukaryota; kingdom Viridiplantae; phylum Streptophyta; class Magnoliopsida; order Poales; family Poaceae; genus Aegilops; species Aegilops longissima. The sequence goes on along the minus strand of CM038682.1, from coordinate 38,232,050 downwards.
GTTTGTACTCATGTCCAAAAAAAGTATGTTTGTACGCATGGACTTAATCCTATTTGTTTACGGTGTTACAAAAAAAGTCATATTCATGTATCTGGTGTTTTTTTTTCCTTGAATAGGCAAGATTCTCCTTTTTTTTAGCGTGAGGCTTGAGGTCTCTTTTTTTTATATGGGCATGTATTTTGATTTTACGGGACTGTGGGAACTGGACACTTTTAACGTGGGGCCTAACTTATTATTTGTACATCCTTGTTTTTTTTAGGGAGTACATCCTTGTTTCTCATTAAAGGAAAGAAGTCACGTTCTTTTTTTCTCATTGCTTGGGCGTGGGAGTCTGAGACTCTTTTTTGTATGCGTGGCCTTAAACCAATTTATGTACATCGTGTCTCCTTCCCTTAATAAGACAACTTTTTCTAATAGATCTTTACCATTAAATTTTTAATCTAACATCTAAATTAATTCTGCTGATGTGGGTTAACGTGGAGCCTCTAATGATGCCTTCAATTAGTAAATATAAGATAAGCTACAAAACTACACACTGATAGTCCACTTGGAATGGAATAAATTTCGACCCACAAATTAAAGTGCTACAAACTACACACCAAGGGGCCCACATGTCATGAAACAAATTTGGACCCATATACAAATTACAAAATAAAGGACGAGGATCGAACATGCGACCGGGCCTTCAAGCCGCACGTAATAGGCAACATACGTAGAATAGCAATGTTTGTTGTACACCCTTTGTTCACATAATATTTTTATATTACCACAGCCTAATTAATGTATAACATGTAATATTATTTTTAGTACTATTCGCCTTCACTTACTGGTGGGTTCCATGTGTGCTCTCTCTCTCTCCTCCCCTTCTGCGTTTAGACGCACGGGCAAACAGGAAGAACTCGCGGGCGATGTTGCCGTTGACTATATCTGGACGCGTTCACAACTCACAAGTCACGGCACCAGTTTCACGTAATAGCAGCACTAGTCAGTGTGTACGTACAATGCACATTAATTTGGAAGTATATTAAGTGCATGCGGATATTAACTACTAGGATATTATTTCCGTCTTGTCATGTGATTAGCACTATTTTTTGCATGAAATTAACTGCACGCTAAACGTGTTGAGCGCTCGACATTGAAGCAGTCTAGGTCGTTGGATGACAAGGAATACATGTGGCTTGATGACGTTTTATATTTAATTTGATACGGCTCTAGCAGAACATTCAATCGATCAAACCGTACATTTTGTTCAGTCTGACTCCAACTTTAAATTATACGACGATCGATATAAAATAAACGGAAATGATAAACGTTCTGATTTTAAGCATGACAATCCGAACGTTTTTCATGGCAAATTTAGATTACGCGGCGGCGGCGGGGGCGTCTCGCGGTGGGAAGCGGCTCCTCTGCCATGCTCTGTGTGTCGTCGGGCCACTGACCGACGGCGACGGCGGCGTCTTGCGCCGTTGTTGGCGTACTCCTGGACGTTGGCCTAGCTTCAAGGAAGGCCAAAATGTTCTGGACTTCGGAGCGAGTCAACTGGCGGGAGGAGGCGGATGGCGTTGGTGCAAGGAAGCGGTCGACGGTGGCCATCCATGCCGCTGAGGGGGGGCACTAGCTCCCGCGCGGGGACAGGCGCTGTCAACGGCGCGGCGGAGACGTTCGTGTGTATGGGCACCGGCACGGGCGCGCACGTCAGTGCACGCGCAGGCGCATGCGCTGGCAGGTGCACGGGCACGTAAAAGTCGGCGGGGACCTCGTGGAACCCCGTGGCATCAAGCTCGGCGACAATGTGCGCCTCCCAGCCATCAATGCCACGGGGATGGGCGCTGGCGCAGTCGGGGCGACGGGAGCCAGAACGGGAGTGGGGACAGGTGCGGCGTCTTCCCGCAAGGCCAGTTCAAGCTCGTCCCAAAGCACCTTATGTTCTTGAGACTACGGCTGGGTGTCTTCCTCATGAAACTAGAACACTAAGGGCAGATCATCGTGATGCGGCATGGCGTACGTTTAGTTCAGGCTAGTTGGAGGTAGACGACAGGAGAATCAGAGAGGAATAGAGAGGATTGTAGCGATACCGTGTAGTGCGGGGTTGATTTTAAACTGCGGCGCCGGCGACATTAAAAGTGGGAGCAGTTGGGACGACGGTGGGCGGCGGAGCCTGGTCAAAGGGCTCACCTCCCGGTGAGTCTGCACAGCGGTCTGCTCGCACGCCTCCCGTCGACTCACACGCCTGCCGATGAGAAGCGGGGACTCGTGGCGGCACGTAAACTCCCACTGTTTCAATAGTGAAAGTGTTCGCCTTAACGTGACAGGTCTTTTCCCTAAAAAAACGTGACAGGTCTTTGTTCCAAAATACCTAGGCTCTTCATTTGTGCAACTTGTCATAAGCAGCTTGTCTCGAATTGAAGAAAAAACTTATGAAGTAATATTTGTGCCATATCACGTGACCATGCTCAGTTTCAAGAATTTATGCTCCCTTTTGGATTTTCTGAAATTTAAGACCCAGGATTCGAAACAATATCATAACCTGCATCATGCAATAAATTTTCAAGCCATACATCTGTCATGTTGTATTTCTTAAGAAAGGATTTGGTCAAACATTTTGCTTAGTTAAACCTCCTTTCCGGTTTATTGGGCTCAATTCAAAAATCTCACCAACCAAGGTAGATGGTGAGTGGTGGAACAATTGTTGTAGTTTGCAAAACCACTCAATTAATGCGCTTGTTTTCCTCAAAAATTGTGTTATGCATTAATTGCATTGCATGCATGCATAAAGTACATACATTGGTCAATTTTCTCTTAATACTTGCATGTAATGATTTATTGCAACTTGAAATCTGAACATGTGATGGGGAACAACCAAATTGAGACTTATAAAATGGGAAAACTAAAATTTTGAGATAAGCCCTATAAACCGGAAAGGATAATCCCTCCGTACCAGTGCATTGCCTGATATATTAACTCAAGTACTAGGCACGAACAAAAAAAGTACTAGGGACGAACAAACGGGGTCAATTCTGTGCTCGTCCTGGTGTAGTAGTAGTAGTACTAGGCAATGCAGTTGACGGGTGACATTGACGAGCGGCGACCGAGGGAATTGAACCCTGCTCAGCACAGTAGGTAACGTTGTCTAGTTACTAAAGCATCCCTCCGTTGTTCATCGGTAGTCATTATGGACCGGGGACATGAGGGGAATTTCCTAGGGCTGGAATTCTGGCCGCCAGATATTTCGACTTGAAACGCTGAGGCTCGACTAGTTGGGGTTGCCTAATGTGCGTACCACGCACGCCATCGAAGGACACGAGCCCGTTTTTTTAGGATCAACACGAGCCAAGGTCTGGCTGGTACGCCGTTGGGTCCTACCATTTGAGAATACAAAAGGAACCTTTTAAATTGCCGAACGAATCTATGTGTATTACAATACCCGTATTTTCCTTGCAAATACTAATCTCAACATGGTAATTGATTTATGACGAGTCGTTGAATTAGAGTGAATTTGTGATATAGTGATCTCAATGTGGATTTCACATTTCATGGTATCCCTAGTATGTTTTCCAATGCAAATTCAAATTTAAAAGATGAACAATATGGAGGTGAGAAAACTTTGTATGTATCAAGCATATGACCACACACACAGACAGACACACACACACGCACGAACACGACAACAATCCAATAAGTATAGTGCATCTATTTTTCCAACCCATGCATGTATGACACGAGTTCAAAAATACTCCTTCTATTCCTAAATATTAGTCTTTTAGAGAGTTCAACAAGTGACTACATACGGAGTAAAATGAGTGAATCTAGACTCTAAAATATGTCTATATACATCCGTATGTGCCAGTCCATTTGAAGCCTCTAAAAAGACTAATATTTAGGAACGAAGGGAGTAAAATGTAAGACATCCATGGTCCTCAGTTCAATATTTAAAATGAACATGAAACTGAAACATCTATATTAAGTCTAGTACTACAGTACATGCAAATGTTGTGTTTAGGCGGAGCTATGATTGTCGGGGGTCAACCCCTCGACCTTAGATAAAACTGTGGAGCTCTGTTTAGGGTTGTTTAGATTATATTTGTTCCCACCCTCCCAACCACCGATTGGTTATGCAACCCCCACCCCTCCTCCCCGGGAGAATATCATGTGCCCCCATACCTTACATGCTATATGCCGATACGAGTTGCTTGGAGCTTGTAGATCTGAGATATAGCAGCTCACATGACGTGTCTTAATTTTTTTGCAGGAAACCTTGATGAGTTTGAGAATTGCACACAGTTTGTACAAAAACTACTTAGATGCCCTTTGATCCCATATCCAACGACCTCGAAGCTCGTATCACCGTAGCATCTAAGATGAAGGAGGACATCATATTCTCCTGTATGTAAGAATATCATGTGCCACCACACTTAGATGCTTTGGTGATACAAGCTCTTCGGAGGCGTTGGATTTGTGACCCAACACCTCCTCGGTGGTTCGAATGGTTTTTTGCATAAAAGCCCCAAAAGAGTTCGGCCACTGCTTACAAGCACAAAGACTGCTCAGAGCCATTGGATCTCAGATCAAACGGCCTCCAAGCTCTTATCACCGTAGCATCGAAGCTGTGATAGCACCTTATGTTTTATCGCACGGGAGAGTATGAGGTGCTCCCGCACCGTAGATTCTATGGTGATACGAGTTCACTGAGATCTAACGGCCCACAGTAGGACGTTTGAATGTTTTTGCAATATACAGCTGATAGAGTTTGGGAAATGCGAAGAAAGTACAAGTACTATGCATGTGCCATCGATCACGATCATACGACCTAGATGCTCATATCACCGTAGGGTAATTAAGCTACGGGAGCACCTAATATTTGCACCGGGAGCCGTTGGATCAAGATGCAGCGGCACACACGAGGCCTGAATGTTTTATTTGCAAAAAAAAACTTTGGAGAGTTTGGAAATTGCGCATAATTACAAAGACTACTCCCAAGCCATTGGATCTCAGTTCCAACGGTATAAAACCTCGTATCACCATAGTATCTAAGCTGCAGGGTGGATGTGATATTCTATGCCGCTGTCATTTTTGTTTGTAAACTTGCAAAATACGTGTAACTCGTGCCGTTACTTGTCTAACCGCGCAAAGTGTTTGTTCAAAAAAAAACATCCTACACTGAAATATCGAAACAACACACGGGGGTCCCACTTGTCGTTAATCAAATTTGGACCTAAAACTAACAAATCTAAAAGACGAGATTCGAACTGGCAACCTGGACTACAAAGCGTAAGTCGATAGCCTGAAAAAACGAACGGTTGTTGGCTTTGTCCCATAACTTGATTTTATACAGTACTTGCGTTGAGTAGAGTAGAGGGAGTGCCTCGTCAACACGTGCATGACCGTTTTCTCACTTGCGGGTGGTCCCAGGTCTGCGATCCCAATCTCTCTTCTCTCCATCATCTAACCTTTGCACGGGCACACACGAAGAGCGGCGCTAGCTTGCCGTGGTGTTATTACAACTAAAAAAAAGCTTGGAAAATAGAAGAATCGCCTAGAACAAGAGACGTTGCGGCTGGTCGAGACGGAGCTAACCGTGCCACGCTTGCATGATGAAGCTGTGTGGCTAGAGGGGTGTTTTCAACCGACTGGCTGGGTCCCGAGGTCGAACCATAGGTACTACGTCTGATACAGTATATTTTTACACGCACATTTTTCCTCCGTGCCGAGACATGGCACACCCTACCGCGCGGTTTCGGGGTCCTCCCGGGTGGTGCACGCATATATTCTTCCTGACGTGGGACGCCCTACCGCGTGTTTTCTGGGTCCTCCTCGGTCGTAGCGCCGAAGCAAGTAAATGAGTCATCAAATCACGAAAGACCACCTTTCTCGCCGAGTACATCAGTGAAGCACGGTGGCTAGCTAGTTGGGCTAGTTCGACCGATTAGCTAGGCCGCCGCCACATTTGTTTTTTCACCCCTTTTTTTATCTACTTGCCTGCAGGTAAATTTAAATATCCACCGCGGCCTTGCTCTGGTGTTTGGGCACGGCAGGATTTTAAATTTGTTGATTGACGGGAGCAGGCGCGACAGGATTTTAATTTTTTTATTAACGGGAGCAGGCGCGGTAGCAATTAGTCACGATGACTCCGCCTGTAAAAACCCACTGCTCCCTGATGTGAGAAGTCGTCGACTGGTGTTTTACCATGGTGAAAACCAAAAGATTCCCTGCTCCTCGGTTGGCTCCATCCGCCTTCCCGTAGATTGCATTGCCTTTCAGCCGTTTCGCCCCCTTTGCTTCCTCTCCCCATTGCTTCTACCTGGTGCCATGGCGGCGCAGCAGATCACGGAGTCCGAGGTGAGGCGCCTGACACAGGAGCTCCATGCCAATGATGTGGAGCTCAGGGCCAAGGACGTGGAGCTCCGTGAGCTCAAGGAGGAGAGGAGTGCCATGCTCCTCCGTTATTTGCAGGAGTTCACGGAGCTTCAAAAGCGGCAGGCGTCCACCACAAATATGCTCAAGGCGTCGGCGGCGTTGCTACAGAAAGCCGGAGATACGATAGGCCGTGAGGGGAGCCGGCTGGAGCGCGAGCGGGCCGATCGTGACGAGGTCCAGGATCGCCTCAGCCACTTGGTGAACCAAGTTGCCATGCACGTGTTGTGGCTGCGCGATGCAAACCGTCGTGCCAGCGCGACGATGCCGGCCGTCGGGCTAATCCCGTTCGACCACCCAGTCGACTTCAACGAGCTGCGGCTTCCTGACCTGGTCTCCTTCTTCACCTATATCTCCGAGGAGTTGAGCCGTTTCCGCGTGATGGTGGGGGCTGAGCTGGACAATGAGGGGTTGCACGCTGCCGTCGCCGTTGCCGGGCGAATCCTTTCAGGGCTCCGTCACCGGAATCCATTCGTGCCATTGGACGCCGTCTTTGACGAGCTGGCTCCCGTCGACTGGGAGCGGGCTCTGCGGGCGGTTGCACCCTGCATCACCAACGTCGTGCGCCTCGAGAAGCAGAGGGACTTCGGTGGTGTTTAGGCGCCCTCTACATGGGCATGTCCATGTCTCGGCGCAACATGACCGTTGGATCAAACTCAGACGGTGCAGATCTGTCACTGTAGCACAAAGCGTGTTGGTGTGTTTGGTTGCATTCTCATCTCAATATAGTTGTTTCCTCTTCGTGTATTTTTGTCAACCTACTAGTGTGGACTCATGCACCCTTCATGCACTCTGCCAAACACCCAAAAGTGGGTCGAGAAGGGAACTTTTTCTCCCATCCCGTGCACCCTACATACACCCTGTCTAACACTATAGGATGTGCTTCATATGGTTCAAGTTTCGTGGAGTACTGTAGCACTGTACTCTCCGTGCAATGTGGACCTAGTTCTGTTAACATCGATCTCACTGTTCATTCTCGACCGGACAGTCGAAAAAGCGGTACTATGTTACATATAGGAGTAGTTGACATGCGCAAAACACAGCAACAAGATTGTGTAGTACTGACGTATGAACCACTACACATGCCTAGTAGTAGGAGCACTGTGTATGTTCAAGTGGCTGCCGTGTTTCGCACTCCTCCGTCGTAAGAGTGGAAACGCTTGTTGTAATCATTTTTTTTCTTCAGAATGAAAAATAGTGGACACGCTCTACCATGCGGATCCTCCTCCAGCCATGCACTAAATTACTCACTTTCGCCTACGCGTGGGACAGCCAGCACCTGGGTCCACCAGCCATGCACTAAATTACTCCGTATTAGAGTGACGGTAGACTACCCCGATCGAACCGCCGCAGTAATGCCCAATGAGCCGTCAAATCACAAAGCCCCCTCCTTTCCAGCAGTAAGTTGGACGGACGGAGCAACCATCATTTCACTCTTCTCTCTCAGGTTCCTCTCTTGAAGAAAACCCCCACTCGCTTCGCTTCTCCCTCATCTCGTTCCTCCTTTCATTGTTCTCTCTCAGCTTCCTCTCTTGGATGGACGTTGGAGCACCGGCCGACGTGATGTCTATGGCTCTGGCCAAAACCGTCGAGGCTCATGGTACGAAGAAGCACAAGCACCCCACCGAGACTACCGCAGACAAGCTCAAAGCCATCGCCCTGTCCAAGCCCCCCTCTCCGGGATCCCTCATTAAGCAAGTCCAGGTAATGTCTCTTGTTGACGATCTTTTTCTCGATCTTGATCGTGGTTTTTCATCTAACACGCAGTACTAGTACTAGTAGTACAACTTTCTGGGTGATCTTGCATGTGATTTTAGTGTGCCAAATGACGGTTCTAAATTCCTCTTTTGACCAAAACATGAGAGAGGTTGACACTGATTTCTTATAGATTACTTTCAACTACTCCCTCTGTCCCAAATTTCTTGTCTTAGATTTGTCTAGATACGGGTGTATCTAATACTAAAATGTGACTTGATATATCCGTATCTAGACAAATCTAAGACAAGAATTTTGGGACGGAGGGAGTACTTTATGAACATCAATGCTACCTTTTAAGAGGGTATATTTTCCTCAGTAACTTGTGTTATGGATAATGCATATAGTCCCTCTGCTCTCATGCCTTTGAAGACATGTTCTACTGTCTTTGTTCACTCATTTCTGTGCGTATATGTAGTCATATATGGAGTATAATATCAAAAATCATCTTATATTTCTGAATGGAGGTAGTAATGAAATATGGTTTCTGTTTGAATTAGAACCAGGTCCGCGGTGGAGATGAAGTTCTCAAAGTCATGCCGTGTGAACTGGAAGACCTGATGATGAGTTCTACTGCTGAACTATCCAGTTGTTGTGTCCTTGTCGCCACGGTCCTGAACTAGTGTTTTCCTGTAGCATTGTTGTCAGGCATGTTCTCGAGGCTGTACTTGACCACAACAATTTCCTGGCTGTGTCTTCGATTACGAAGGGTGTGGTTCTTGTAAAGATTCCCAGCAAATCTGATGCAGCCTGTCTTCATCATCATGTTTATGAGTGGAAAGACCACTCTGTTAGGTTCTCCAAGGTTGACAAGATGGTGATGGTGCATGTAGACATCTCACACGAAGTCCATGGCCTAGTCAGTTATGCGGGGTTCATCCCGTAGGTCGGTGGCAAGAAATAGTCTGCAGAGTTTAGTTAGTGCAACTTTGCTTGTCTGTAGTAAGTACTATTATTCATTACTTGATTTGTGTTTGTGAATTCGGTATTGTTTATTAGTACTGCTGTTTTTGGTGTGTGGTCAGTCCTCAGAACGGTCTATGTTAATGTCTGTCCACTCAATTCAGTCTGTACATTTTGAAGTATCCAGATCAATTTTTTTTGTGAGGACGGTTTATCATTTATGGTTACACTCCAATATCTGTATGCATTGCAGGGTTCATCGCACCCACCAGGATTTTCAGTCCCATGGATGTTCGGTCCATACGATTTGTCACGACCTTTGGACTGTCCTGCTTGTGGGAGTAGGCAGGGCCCCTGCATGCCACGCGTAGTTGGACGATCAATCTTCTGTTTAGTACTTCAACATAGTAATTTCCTGGTAAGGATTCACTCGTGTCACATCAAGTAAATCTTATTGATTTACTGTCTAAATGTTATTGATTTAATGTCATGTTTTCTTTCTTTTCCTGCAATTTTACGATGCAGGTTTTGCCATGTGACATTCATAATAGAATAAACCGTTTGGTTTGCTCTATGATGGCTATTTTTGCAGGTTTCACTTCTTATGTCGTGTCAGTAACGAAGGCACTGTCCATCACTTATATTACTGGAAAAAATTGGATCAGTCTGTTGTCTGAGTACAAGCTGAATCCCTATGATGAAGTGCAGTTTGGTTTAACAAAAACGCCACAATTAGTCATTCTCGCGTTTAAAAGAAATGAAGAAAAAAACTGGATCACGGTCACGGATCCTAGTCAAGGTAGAAAGCTGATCATAGCAGACCAGACACGATCACCGCTGTCTCGCACAGATCAAGCACCGACAATTGCTCTAGCACTGACAGCGGCAGCGGCTTAGTCTGATCCAGCTGAGGATTGGGCACCGACCGCGTCAGCGGATCAGTCTGATCTACCGGAGGATCGGGCATCGACACCGGCACCAGCTCTACAAGGAGCACCATCTCCGGCAGCAGCATCGGCTTCGGCACCTGTACCAACACTTGCACTTGCATTTGGTCCAGCCCGTGCAGTTGCACCGGCAACAGACTGGGCTGCAGTTCGCACTTCATATACCAAAGTCCTCACAAAAACCGACATATCCACCTTCTTGGTAAGCATTGGCCGCCCAAGTGCTTCGTTCTTTTTTCTTTCCATGTTGTTTCACATGATTCACTGTGTTGATCTAACTGTTTGGGTATGTCTTCTTGTTTTCAAACAGAGAATTCCTAGAGCAATGAGGGAGTCGTTCAACAATCCGGGCGACCGCGGCCAAGTTTCTCTTACCATGCGCAGCCTTGGTGTGAATGAACCTGCTCAATATACCGTAAGTACAAAGGATGGTCGCATGATGATTGATGCTAAAGGATGGTCAAGGTTCAAATCTAAATCATATCTTGCGGTAGGGGATGATGTCAAAATCGAACTTTCTCAGCAAGGAGAGCTGGTCCAAGTCAACTTTGAAATTCTTCAGTAGAAGCACGCAACTGCCGAACTGATCTATCCTCCGAGAGATTTTGATGTAATAATCTGGCATGGTGAAACAAGTGTCCTGTGTGTATAAGTAGTACGACAGTATTATTTATCACATGGTATATCGTTGATAGAATTGCAACTCTGATTGCTGGTTAGGAACTATCGTTCGATTTCATTCCAACAGTTGTCGTGCTTTATTCAATTTTGTGTATTCGCCTTGCGACAGCATCTAAAACCAGCGCAGTACCGATCGCTTGCAATATGAAAAGCGCTGAGGAAGAACACATGGGCCCCAAACATGCAGGGTCGGCCTGCGGCCCAAAGTCCAGAACTGTGAGCATATCTGAGTATTATATTCTCAGTTGAACCCCCATAAAAAAAGCTAAACCCCCATAATGCCCGTGCGTTGCAGATGGAGTATATTTCTCAGCAAGGTGAGCCTGTGATATAAAAGATTTGTATATTTATTTACAAAGGGAGTATCTCTCTGTCAAAAAATATATTTATGTGTAACTAGTTACTCATGTCTTTCTACTTCCTTTCACTGATATGTGGGGCAACCTGCAACGGGGTCCACGTGCCATATGCACAAATTAGAGTGCACAGCTTCACGGTAGACACACCCGGTCAGAAGCGCCTTGATAATGCCCAATGAGCCGTCAAATCACAACCCCCCCCCCCTTCCAGCTTTAGCAGTAAGCTGGACGGATGAAGCGGCAATATTTCACTGGGCCTGAATCCCCTTCTCCCTCGTCTGCTTGTTCAGAGAAAACCCCCGCTCGGCGATTGCATAGGGTTTTATAATGGAGAACCAGGTACGAATTCTTCATCCATCCCCGATAAATCCAAGTCCCTTGGTCGCAGGTAATCCTAGGATGGCAGCCGCCGCCGTTTTATAATGAAGATCGCTGCTTTTTTTATGGCCGAACTTGGATAAACTTTCTCAAGTGTTACGGACTGAAAGCTGGCGCACGAATTTTGATGGGAATAGCAGAACCTGGTCTCATCTTCACTACGATCTTCCACCCCGACGTCGTTCCAATTGTTCATCCATGTTAGTTTTGTATCTGGTTCGTGATTGTTGCCTCAATTACTTCTTAATCCACCTATTATGTATAACTAATCACAATTTAACTTTAGAAGTAGCAAAGAATCTCTCACTAAGATGCTACTTCTAACTAATATTGTCTTATAATTGGTGGCACGTGTAGGTTTTTTCAGAGTTAAGCATTCTGCTTGTTTGTTACTCTGTAATAACTCGGCTGTTACTAATGGCACTGAAGTTGGCTGGATCGACATCCACATGTTCCTACACTTTATTGATCGTCTTGAGGTCGTTGTGGGGCATTTCAATGGTGGAAGGCCACGTGGGATATGTGTGCCACTGCTGCACTCGTTGAACAGGTCCAACTGTGTCGAGAAACTTATGGTACGAGCTGTTTTCTGTTATATATGTTGTTCATAAACTATTGCTAATACACAGTTTTACAGCTGTGATGTTCTTGAAACAGGAACTGCCGAGTTCTATTGTTCCTATACAGATGCCTGACCATGGTCGGGTCAGACTTGCGCTTGGTCACAACATGATGTTTATGTCGACCTACTCAATTCCCCTTGGAGGCGAAAATATACTTATTCGTGGGTGGTCTTAGATAATGAAGGCCCATCCATCTTGGAGAATAGGACAGAAGATTACGTTCATGCTTTTCCATGACTCTAAAGCGAATATCCTATTTATTGACCACATTGCGAGATGAAGCCGCTTTCAGAAGGTTGTGGATGCGCGGGGTGGCGCCTGGGCCTTGTCCGAGGGCTTGGCGTCCTCACCCTTGGTTAACTGTAGGCAAAGTAGCACTGTTCGAGGCGTGCTTTGTACGGTTGAACCTGTATAAGTACTCATACTGCTTTCAGCTTTGGTTGTTAAGTGCCCCTGCTGGTTTCAGTTAAGGTTGTTAAGTACATCTGCTGCTTTTACAGTCTGTCGTGTTTCTTCAGTCATGTCTTTCTCCAGCCGCTAAAACCAAACCAGCGCCGGCGGGGCCGCCTGCTTCCGCCTCCCACGGCTGGCTGCGCCTCAGCGCACGCATCACCGCCCCACCGTCTCCTAAATCTTTAACGCCGACGTCCTCCGCGCGCTTTGGTGCGCTCGCCGCGGCGCCGCCCTCTCACGTTGTCAACATGGTCAACAAACAACAGGAATCGGCAGAAGTACATGGAGAGGATGACAGTAGGGGCCCACCACGTCAGCGTATGGAAAAATAAAATGCTTCCTCCTAGTGTTTTCCTGACATCTGGGACCCACGACATTGTGAGCGTATATAGTCAATAGACAAGAGAACGACACAAGATCGGCTGACACCTTGGACGTAGCTACTCGAGCAGTATTATCTTTTTGTTTGGTATTGTTGAGACGGAGCAGGGTTTGAACTGGGTTGTGGCCCGTCTAGCCCAGGCTTATATTTAATGTTCACCATGTGACCAGCCCAGCTATTTTTTCTTTGCGCAAATGAGCCCAGTTTATTTTTTCTGAAGAATACCCAATCAAGGCCTACTTATTTTTCTACGCCTTGAAAGTAATATGAAATGGGTTGTAAATATAAAAACAGATGACAAATTGGCAATTACTTTATAATTTCTGATTTTTTTCACATTTTCAGATTCCTATTTCACTGGGCATTAACCTAATTCAAATATATCTTCAAAGTACTTTAAATCTGGCTCGACATTTCGGTATTAAAAAGAGTTTGGAACCCACAGAAATATGCGAAATTGGCCCTGGCCAACCAAAAAAACGACTGCAATAAATTGCACAAGAAGTTGCCATGAGCTATATATAAATTATTAAAAAAAGAGGGAGTGGTCTGACTTGTGGGCCTGTTTAGTTGACGCGTATGCAAGATATTTTTAGTTATTATATACTATGTCAACAAACGATTCTAGCAGACGTAACCGTTGGATGTCAATCCAACGGCCGTCGTGTTTCTTCAATCTCTGATCTTCGTGCTACAGCCGCCAAAGCAGCGCCAAGGGACCGCCTGCTCCGCCTCCGTGTGGCTGGGTTGCCTTGTGAGCCTCGGCGCCTTTACTACTCCCACCGCTGGCGGGCATCTCTCTACTCACCCACACCCCTGTTATTTCAGGGCGACGGCAGCCTCACACCGCAGCCGAACGGTGAACCTCGTACTCCTCTCCGCGCGGTCTTCCATCGCCGCGTCTTCCCCGCTCGCGTCGTCCCTTCCTAGGCCTCGCCGTCATCCACCACCGTGGTGCTCTCGGCCGGGCGTGGTCAATGTGGTCAACGACCGACTTCCATCGGAAGAGTATCAGACGTGGAGAGGCCGACAGTGGGTCCACGGCAGCCGCAAGGAAGTGCCTCCTTATTACGCGGAAAATAATTATTCCTCCACCTAACATCTGGGACCCACTGGACGGGCCACCAGTATTTCACAAAAAAAACATTTCCCCTGACTACTGGGACCCACAGGTCGGGCCACCGTATTTCGTGAAAAAAACGTTCCCCCACTGTCAGCTCGGACCCACCGGAAGTGCCTCCTTATTACGCAGAAAAAAAATGAATACCCCCCTGCTAGCTAGGACCAACCTTGGTGGGAGGCTGACTTGTGGGCATACTAAGTTCACTGGGACGGAGGCCTTTGTCAACTTTAGTCAATATATGAACGATTTTAGCTCCTGTGACCGTACGATGTCCATCTAACGGCCGTAGTGCTTCTTCAACCTCTGGTCTTCTTGCTCCAGCCGCCCAAAGCAGCGCCGGTCGTGCCGCCTGCTCCTGCCGCCCGTGGCCGGCTAAGATGCCGGGGAGGCCTCACCGCCCCCTACTACTCCCACCGCTGGCCAGGCCATCCCTCTACGCACCCACACCCCCTGTTATTCTGCGGCGACGGCGGCCTCACACCGCAGCCGAACGAGTGAACCCTCATACTCCTCTACGCGTGGGCATCCACTGCCGCGTCTTCCCCGGCTCTGTGTTGTCCCCTTCCTAGGCCTCGCCGTCGTCCACCGCCCTGGTGCTGTCGGCGCGGCGTGGTCAACGTGGTCAAGGAATGGCTTCCATCAGACGTGGACTATACGTGGTGAGGCGGACAGCTGGGTCCACGACCGCAGCAGGGAAGTGCCTCCTTATTACGCGCAAAATAATTATTCCTCCACCTGACAGCAGGGACCCACCAGACGGGCCACCGTATTTTGCGAAAAAAAGAGTTTCCCCCTGTCTGCTGGGACCCACCAGCTACATCTTCGCATGCAAGGAAGTGCGTCCGGAAAAAAACGATTCGCCCCCCTGACTGCTGGGACCCACCAGCCACATCTTCGCACGCAAGGAAGTGCGTCCGAAAAAAAAAACCAAAACGATTCGTACCCCTGACTGCTGGGACCCACCAGCTACATCTTCGCACGCATGGAAGTGCGTCTGGGCAAAAAAGCCAAAAAAGATTTGCCCCCCTGACTGCTGGGACCCACCAGCTACATCTTCGCAGGCAAGGAAGTGCCTGACGATCGGGACCCACCTGGTCAAAGCGTACGTACTGTTGTCATTCTGGTCGCGAACGTGTACGTACATACTGGTCGATGTAGAGGCGTGCACGTGTCGTAGTAAAGGCACGCACGTAGCATGTACACGTACGTACAACGGCGAGGGTGCAAGAAAGAAAATACGGCCACGTACGTACATACGGGCAGGGTCTCGAACGCCTACTCGATCATACGTACATGGCTGGGTCGGAACGGAGAAACAGGGTCATCATCGTGTTCATGGGGAGCCAACCGGCTGGGTCGGAACGGAATGCGTGGTCGTGTTCATCGGGAGGGTTGGACGGAACATGCGATGGAAACGAGGCCTGGCGTACCGCATAACGGAGGAAACGGCCTTGTGTTCGACCGGCCACGTTCGAAACAGGGTCCTGTTGATCGGGAGGGCTGGCGCATCGCAAAAGCGGAGGAAACGGACCTCCCTACGGTCGAAACGGGGTCCTGTTGATCGGGAGGGTGTGGCGTGCCGCAAAACGGAGAAACGGACCTCGTGACGGTTGAAACGGGGTCCTGTTGATCGGGAGGGTGTGGCGTACCGCCAAAACGGATGAAACGGACTTGTGTTGGGCGCCACGGTCAAACAGGGGAGGTGTGGCGTCGCAAAACAGGACTCCACGGATATTGTTCATCTCCACCGCCGACCTCCTCCGGCCTCCACGGGCTACCGTCGACCTCCTCCACCTCCACGGGCTCCTCTGCTCATCAAGCCTCCACCGCGCTACTCCACCGCCATTGCTCAACAACCCCTCCACGGGCACCCTCCGCCGTCTCTGTTCATCCAGCCCTCCACACCACGGGTCCTGTTCAACCACCCTCCACCATCTACTGCTCATCCAGCCCTCCACACCGCGGGTTCTGTTCATCCGAGGCAATGCCACCACTCACCGCTCATCCAACCCCCCCGCAACGCCGCTGTTCATCCCAGAGGCAGCATTGATCGGCTTCACTTTACGGCGAGAGCGGCGAATCGCTCCATCGGGTTGATTAACGACCATCGATCGATCGCTCGGGTTCGAGAACGCGTAACTGCGTGCAATCGCCGGGTTGATTAGATCCCAACGCCCGCTTCGGGTTGATTAGAGCTAACGCCGCACACACGCAGCGTGTGCGACGAGAGAAAGCGCGATCACTCCGCCCCGACCTCCCACCGTGAACTGCAACTCCCGAAATTTTCCTCCCCTCGCTTCTACCACGGTTTTTTCCGTCATGGACGGCCCAAAGAATGTCATGTAGCTGCGTCTCCGGCCCGCCCAGGACAAAAAGCCCATTTTCTGTCATGATTTTTTGTCATAGAAGTAGGAGCCCACCACATCTATGATGATACCGGGTTTTGTCACAATTATTGTCATAGAAGTGTCACATCTATGACAGAAAAAAATTTCGTTCGGCCCAAAATGTCACGGATGTTTCTTTTTTTTGTAGTGACTAGATAGGAATATCCTAATGAGTTGAATTTTTGGCACATATTCTATATTCCAAATTCATATCTCTACACAAAATTTTAGCTCTATCTAACAATCCATGTAAGCTCACCATCAAATCTTTGTTTTTGGTAATATTTTCAGTTTGTCAAGCAACTACATTTTATATTGCTTTATAATTACTGCCAATTTACCGGGACATTACGCTGACCATATAAACTTCCTACACCAAATTTTAGCACAATCCAATCATCTATGTAAGATCAGCTGCAATTTCTATTTTCTGTCCAGATTGGCACAATGCGAAGCAAGTGCTATCTAGACACCTCCTATTGTCCTCAAACTTTTTGTGCCATCTTACATATCCAGATCATTGCCACATTCAAATATTCAGATCCATTTGCCTATTAAATCTTCCTCAACAAATTTCCAAAGTTTATATCCAGAGAGAAGCTTTGAGAAGGAAGTACAAGCTAGGAATATCCAAAGGGTATAAACTTTTTATAGTGCTTTCCTATGCCCAAATGACCATACTCCATAAATTTTTAGCTCAATCCATTTATCCATTTGAGCCCAGCTTCAACATCCATATTTCTGCCCGATGTGGTACTTTGCAAAGCAAGTGCCATCTAAGAGCAACTCTAGTAGACCCCGCAAAACGCCGGCCCGCAAAACGCGTTTGCAGTTTGCGCAAAACCACTTTTGCGGGCCGGCGAGGGCTAGCACAGATGCAGACCCCCCAAACGGAACCGTAAAAAAGTATATTCACGGAATATGCTTTTTTGCGGGTCGGCTATGCGGGTTCCACTCGGGCACCAGCGCAACGACCCGCAAACACAAGAACTGCAAATCTAAAATTGTCATAGGGTTTCACAAACAAGTTCAAATTCAAATGACATAAACAGTTTGCGCGCGAATAAAAGCAAAGTTCATTACGCAAAAGAGGGCATGCAAAGGTATGCGCCCATGTCCGGCATCATCTTGGGGGTCGATCTTCACTCGGCGCCATGGAGTCCATTTAAAACTTCATCGGCGCCACCGTAGCCACCGTAGCCACCTCCGTCGCTTGTTCCAACTCCCGCACCGAAATCATCCACATTGCCACCGTGTGGAGTAGAGAAAACATCACCGGAATTGGCAGACGGACCGGCCGAGGCGACCATTCTCCTCTTCAAGATCTCTCTCCTTGCCATATCATGCCATGTTTTGGTTACCTCCTCCATGTCATTGCGGTTCATTGACATGATCTTGTTCTCTTCGGCGAGCAACAATGACAGCGATTTGTTTTCAGAGGCGCGTACTTTTCTCTCCTCAATGGCAGCTCTGCGCAGCCCCTCTTCCTTGAGCAGTTTCCATTTTTCTTGCTTCTCTTTTGCCTTCTTTTCGGCCAACTCTTTCTTGATCTCCAACGAGTTCAACAACATTAACTCGTTTGATTGCACCATGGCATCAATCTTCTCCCTTAAGCTCGATGCTTCTTGCTATCTCTTTATCATCTCTCTAGTCTTCTTGTCGCCATCGGGCTTGTTCAAATTTCTCGTGCCATCATCATCCTCATCTTCATCCATGTTTGTAAGTGAGCCTCTCTTGGGTGGGGACTCTTTGTCGATCAACTTCCACTTCTCGCACTTTTGGAGCAACTCCCAACAATGCTCTAATTTGAAGAATCTGCCTTCCGAAGCTTCCATGTCCTTGTATCTTTGTGTAGCAATCTTGTCCTACACAATGCGAGCAAGGTGATGCAATCATTTTTCATGATACATTATAATGATGCACAACTTCAACAAAGGCAATGCAAACTCACATAGTCGGACTCCACGGTGCCACTTGGAGGTGCATTGCGTACTTGCTCCAAGCAAGCTGCCCAACGGCTGCACATAGGCTTGATGTTCTCCCAATTACCTTGAAGCGACCAAAATGTGTTTGAAGTCTTGTTGGGGTAGTTTTTCATAATGCGGAAGTATTGATCTTCGATCCTTTGCCAATATCTCTTGGCGGTTCGATTAGTACTTGTGCATGCATCAAGAGACACCGCACTCCATGCTTTGATCAAAGCTTGATCTTCCAAGATGGTGTAGTTTTTTGATCTTTGGCTTTTCCCAGCTTTTGCTTGTGAATTCTCAAACGCTTCTGCTTCGATCTCCGCCAAGTCGTCCGCACAACCATGATCGTCCACGCCGCCCTCCGTTTCATTGTAGTCGAAAGGTTCGAAAGGGGCTTGATCAATGTCAACCGTGTTCGTGTCCAACAAGTTCACGAACTCGGTTGTTGCATTTTTCGAACCACCGCTATACCGAACAATGACAAGTCATGAGCTATCGAAAAACAAAGGGGAAAATGAAAGAGAATCACCAAAGTACGAAGAGATATACCTTCCGGCCATTTTGTCGAACACCTTGCTCGCGGGTGGAGTGGCACCGTCGAACGGCATCCCCGGAGCACCACCTTGGGGGGGGGGGGGTGGAGTGAGAGGTTGAAGAAGATTTGTTCCTTGAAGTCGGAACCTTCCTCCAATTTATGCCCGCGACCATTGCCGGCCGAGATCGCACAGCGGCATTGGCGCTCGGAGCGCGGGCCATCGCGGCGGGGGCAGCCGGATTCCCGCCCTGCACAAGCACGTTTCCCTACCGCTTGCGGCAGGAGTGGCGTGTGCTTGGGCGACGCCAGCGGGGCCTGCATGGCCGGCGACGAGATCCGCCCGAGGGGAAGGGGCGTGCGCGACCTCGACGGTGACGGGGGACAGCATGGGGTCATCCATGGAGCAAGCAACGGCCGGGGAGGAGCAGCAGGAGCTTTTGGAGGGGGGGCAATGGTGGCGAAGGATGCGAGGAGCGAGAAAGGGGGCGCGGAAATGTCCCTCACGCCAAATCTCGCGCCGGATGGGGGTTGAGCTCCCGTGAAGATGGAGGTTGAGGGAGAATATTTGCCGCGCCCCACAAAATTTTTTGCGGGCCGGGGCATTTTGCAGGGTCTGCTCGTGCAGATTTTTTGACCCCAACCCGCAATTTGGCGGTTATTTTGCGGGCCGGAGCCTTTTGTGGGGTCAGCTATAGTTGCTCTTAGATCCTCCATTTGAGCTGAAAATTTGCCAAGGCAGTCTCCCTAGTAGAAGATCATCCTCAGCCAAAACTCAAGCCCATTGGCCATGTGTATTTCCCGTACCGCTAATCAAACACTTGGTTGCTAATTCATGTTTGAGAATAGTTCGGTGTCCTCCTAAGATTCCTCTATTGCCATTTTCTTCCTAGAACCTATCTGGGGAGTTCCCAACCCACTAGACATGCCTAGGTCGCCCAGAACGCATGGCAACGCCACGGTCACGCGGTGACCACGCAACGGGCATGCGAGTTTACGCGCTTTGGAGTTGGCGCCCAGGGCCACCGTCCACACCTCGACGTATCGCCACCAAACCATGTATTTATTCTTAATAGATACTTATTTAACTATAAATGATTTTTTGAAAAAATAAAGAGCAAACTATAAGGCAGGTGCAGTTCAAATTTGACTTGTTTCCTACTAAATCGGCGGAAATTTGTCTTTTTCACGAGAGGTGGATAAAAGCTTTGGACACCCAACCATTTTTTCAATTGTACATTAAATATGTCCTATTATTTTATGAAAATGATTTGGTACAATTTTGCAACAAATGTATGGTGGGTCCTTCACAAAAAAACCTCATTTTGGGCACTCGGAAAATGAAAAATGATTCTTTCGTCCAAAGAAAATGAAAACTTCCTTAGGCAACATTGTTTTCCATTCCAATATAAACCCTTGTGCACAATATGAAATCATTTGAACAAACTATGCCATGAATGTGGCCATAAGATTGATCATTTGGCTTGAAAGCCATTGACCTCCACACATGATAGCTCGTTTCTGAGAACATTTTTTAAAAATAATTATCGTATTACAAGTTTATTATTTTTCCTGGTAACTTGTCCACATATAATGACACAATGCGAACGTTTTCCAATTTTCCAATTTTTTTTGGAATTTTTCATGCCCATTTCAAAATGCGGTCAAAACGGCGGGCATGACCGTTCCTAACTAGTGGTTGAATCTTGGAAAACTTTTGGTGTTTCTCTGTTAAATAGAAGTTTTGTACCTAAAAATGATTTTTTGGGAAAAATAAAGAGGAAACTATGAGGTAGCTGCAGTTCAAATCTGACCCGCTTCCAGCTGAATCGGCAGAAATTTGTCTTTTTCACGAGAGGTGTACCAAAGCTTTTGAAACCCAACCATTGGATCAATTGTGCATTAAATATGTCCTAATATTTTAGAAAATTGATTTGGTCCAATTTTGCAACAATTATTTGGCTGGTTCTTCATAAAAAAATCATTTTGGGCACTCAAAAAATGGAAAAAGATTTTTTCGTCCAAAGAAAATGAAAACTTCCTTAGGCAACATTGTTTGTCATTCCAATATGCACCCTTGAGATCATTTGAACAAACTATGCCATGAATGTGGCCATAAGATTGATCATTTGGCTTGAAAGCCATTGACCTCCACACATGATAGCTTGTTTATGAGAACATTTTTTTAAAAATAATTATTGTATTACAAGTTTATTATTTTTCCTGGTAACTAGGCCACATGTAATGAGACAATGCGAAGGTTTTCTATTTTTTGATTCTTTTCTGAATTTTTCATGCCCTTTCAAAATGCGGTCAAAACGGCGGGCATGACCGTTCATAGCTAGTGCTTGAATCTTAGAAAACTTTTGGTGTTTCTCTGATGAAATAGATACTTATGTACATATAAATGTATTTTAGAAAAAATAAAGAGCAAACCATGAGGCAGCTGCAGTTCAAATTTGACCCGCTTTGAGCTGAATCGGCAGAAATTTGTCTTTTACACAAGAGGTGGATCAAAACCTTTTGACACCCAACCATTTGGTCGATTGTGTATTAAATATGGCCTAGTATTTTAGAAAATTTATTTGGTCCAATTTTGCAACAACTATTTGCTAGGTCCTTCACAAAAAACCCGATTATTGGCACGCCAAAAATTGAAAAATGATTTTTTGTGCAAAGAAATAAAACCCCCATCCCAATATACATGTGCACAATATTGGATCATTTTCACAAAATATGATCCAATTTTCCATCAAAGATTTCATATGTTCTTAAAAGAAAATTTACACTCAGAAAATAAACTTAAATTCTCATTGGTTAAAAGGTGTGTTCCACAGATTGATGACATGGCACACATTCATCCATCCATCCATCCCACACCACGGTGATCTCCTCCCTCCGCTCCTTCCTCCCAAACCCTCACTCACACTTCCCCGATTCAGATCGAATTAATGGCGACGCTGCACTCCCTCCCTTCCGCCGCCGCCACTCCGCTCCCAATCCAGATCCCCCTTGCAGCCGCCTCCTTCTCTGCCACACCTATCCCCTAGCCGCCGCCTCCCTATCCGCCACCCACCTCTTCCATCGCCACCGGTCAGCCACATCCGGCAACATCGAGGCGAGCTGGCGCTGGATCCGGCACCGGCATGGCCCCTCCATCAGCAACTCGAATAGGGGGGCGGCGGCGCCATGGCTTCCCCCAACCCCACGGCATGGGCTTGAGCCACCCGCTGGCCTCGGCTGGGTCCCAGACGAGCAGCCGCGCGGGATATGATGCTGATGGAGCTGCGGCCGCGGGCCCCGACCATCCCGCCGGCACTGCGGGCCCCGCGGGAGGGAAGGAGGAGGGGAATGGCGAGGCGAGGCAAAGGAGGCGGCGGGGCTGGCGTGGGGGATGCGGTGCGGGCGGCGTGGCGCAGGGGGGCGACGCGGCCGCGGCTCCTGGTCGTCTCCGTTGTGGCTTGGGCGCTGCTCCTCCTCGCCTTCCACCTCTGGTCCTGTGCCTCCCCCTCCGCCTACTTCCTCTCAGGTCGCCCCCTTGCCCCCTCCTCTCCTGCCCGTGGCGCCCGTCCGACCAGTGGCGGTGTCGCTCGTGCTTCCTGCTTCTAGTTTGCTCTTAGTCCATTGACTGATTAGTCGATCTATGATGCTTGCTACCCTGTCCACGCACATTGACCTGCTGGGATGAGAGAATCCAGTGCGGGATTTTAATAATAGTGCATCAATCTCGCGTGTCCAGAACAGGGATGGGGTTGGCTTATCGTTATTGAGCGACCACGGTGACGAACCTGTGCGTCTCACTAGCATGGGCGTCGGTGGCTTTGGCTTATCGGTTGCAAGTTTCAGGGGATTTCAGACTCTGACTAAAACTTGCAGCTAATTAACTAACTGAGGCATCTCCTTGGAAATTGGCATGCTACACATTAGCTTCTTCAGCATGATGCCATGCTACTAGAGCTTCTGCTCATCTTGTTTATCTCGTGCCGCATTCCGGAGTTAAATGTACCTTGTGTGCGTCTCCGTTGGAACTGCTTGTGACTTGACAATTCTGTGTTATGGACCGTTGAATTAGTTTCCTATCTAGTTCAATGTAGATTCTGATTCTAGCTCCTACACTCGTGTTCAAGTGTGTTCCATTTAACAGATGAGTACAAAGAAGGCCAATGGATCCGCTAGAAATCGTTCGAGCTGCAGGGTTTTGCTTGCTCGTTTGCTTACTTTGTTGTCTGTCTGTAACCTGGTCGATTTTGTTTTCTGCTACCATTCTCAGTGTCGTGAAAATGGAGATGCATGTCTAACTGCTTCACATGCTTAATCTAATTTAATGTGTAAAATGGTAGGCAAATGCTGATGCAAAGATATTAGTGGTATATGTGCAAGCATTTGACAATATGATTTCACATGTGTGTTTGAACATTAACCATAGAGATTATGGTACTGTTAATTTGGTGCAGTTGAATAAGTGCTTGGTGTTGATATTTTGTTAAATGAGCATTATTTTGCCTTATAATAGATTGATTTGCACTGTTTTGGTTTGTCATAGTCCCACAACCGTATGTGATTTAATTGACTGAGATGTTGCAGTAGACTTTGTTGCTAGCTATTCAAGATCACTTAAGATATTATTTAAACATCATGTTGTGATACTGGTGGTCACCGTGTGCATGCAATTAACCAGTACGACGAGTGCGGCGACGAGTCCGACCAGGGCGCGCTGGCAGAGGAGGCCCAGGACCTCGCCACCCCTGATGGCGAGGGCGTGCCTGACTTGGATGGTGGCCGCCAAGGCAACCGCCAGTGAGGACGTCATCCCGGAGTTCGTTGGGGATCTCACCCCATTTGACAAGGCGCGTGCCACTACGAACGCGTCCCCGTGGACGGCACGAGGTAATGTGTCCTAGTAGCTTGTTCATCTCGGATCGATTTTTCTCCTCTCTGTGTAGCTGAATGTTGTTCATGTGACTGTGTCCTGGCAGAAATAGTGAGGATGAAGAGGTGAATGGTGTTGATTGTTGAACTGAAAGCTTGATTTGGTCAGGTGGAGGGTGGCTTTGTGCAGGATGGGGAAGTGGGAGAAGAAGAACTCTGAAGGTAAACAATCTAACACTGCTACTCACAATCTGAGGCTTGTTTATTTTTGCACTGAACTGAAGCTTGTGTTTACAAGTCAGGTTTTTTTTGTGGCATCCAGGGGCACAATGCTGGAGCTGGTAGGCAAGCTAGCACCCATGGATTCGTGAACTGGCTTGGATGTGTACTTGGTCACCAGGGTTGGCTGAGGACGACGGCAACAAGGTGAGACCATCGTGATCCACCCTCCCACTTCCGTCTCGTGATTCCCTAACTGCTCAACATGTTGATCTGTTCTGAACATCTGAAACTTGCTATATGCAGGGTGACTAGTGATATTCAGTTTTGTGTGTGTGTTTTTGCTACCTCTTGAGCACTGCGTTGGTTTTCCCTTGAAGAGGAAAGGGTAATGCAGCAAAGTAGCGTAAGTATTTTCCTCAGTTTTTGAGAACCAAGGTATCAATCCAGTAGGAGGCCACGCTCAAGTCCCACGCACCTACACAACGAAATAAGAACCTCGCAACCAACACGATAAAGGGGTTGTCAATCCCTTCACAGTCACTTACGAAAGTGAGATCTGACAGAGCTGATAAGATAATATTTTTGGTATTTTTATGATAAAGAGTAAAAGTAAAGATTGCAAAATAAACGGTAACAGAAATTGCTAGTTGAAGGGAGATTAATATGATGGAAAATAGACTCGGGGGCCATAGGTTTCACTAGTGGCTTCTCTCAAGATAGCATAAGTATTGTGGTGGGTGAACAAATTATTGTCGAGCAATTGATAGAATTGAGCATAGTTATGAGAATATCTAGGTATGATCATGTATATAGGCATCACGTTCGAGACAAGTGTACCGAAACGATTCTGCATCTACTACTATTACTCCACACATCGACCGCTATCCAGCATGCATCTAGAGTATTAAGTTCATAAGAACGGAGTAACGCATTAAGAAAGATGACATGATGTAGAGGGATAATGTAGCGACCAGACCTCAAGCAGTCTGATCTCTGTGCTCATTGTCATCCCTAGATCAGTAATGCTGACACCACACAGTACTTCGAAGGATTTACAACAGAGTAGCAATCACACACTTATTACAATCGAATGTCTCAAGAGAGAACTTAATAAAATAAATATGGCTTAAGGCCATCTAATACGATAACAGCGGAAGGCTTGGAAGAATAAGCGAGTCCATCAACTCCAAAGGCATCACTGAGTATAGAACCACGACTTAAGCACCTTACTCGACATCTGAAAAGTCTGCAACATGAAACGTTGCAGCCCGAAAACGGGGCAGCACATGGAATATGCTGGCAATGTAACACATAGAGAATAATGGAATGATAAGCCTATACTACATGCATATATGGCTGGTGGAAAAGCTCTATGGTTATAGTTTTGCATAAAGCCAATTTTTCCCTACTACAAAGGAATAAATTTATTTAACTATCATGGTGGTTGTTAAACATTGAGAATGGTTGACAGCATTCTCAATCCCAATTAAAAGTACTCATTAAAACCCAACAATATTAATTCAGAAGCGCTAGCACCTTACATGTGGGTAGACCGTACCAACCTACATCCCCTACATCTGCTAGCCTACCCGTAAGAGTTCGCACAACTTAATCAACTACGCCAGAGCCCATAATGGCTTGTGGCTGCACACGGAAGTTTCTAGTTTAAATAATCTCATGATCCCTTTGAGCCTGGGTGGCGGCCCGATGAAATGCAGGCAAGTCCTGATAGAAACCAGGTGCCTCAATCCACCCAGATGTGTGTTTAAGTTGCCACCTTAAATAAACCATTAAATAATAATCTCACATCTGTCATGGATTCACTCACCCAATCCACGTCTACTAGCATAGCATGGCATAATAAGCAAACGTAGAAGTAACTCCCAAGGGTTTGATAATAAAATAGGTAATAGGTACTACCTCAATCTACTTCCCAATACCCACAATTTAATTAGATCCTAATCATGCAATGTTTGAGGATAGATCTAATGCATAAAAACTGGGTAGTAGAAAAGGTATGATCAAAGTGTTACTTGCCTTGCTGATGATCCGCGAAACCTAGAGACTCGAAGTAACAAGCGGCGCACTCCGGGTATTCTATCGCAGACAAAAAAACAAGCATACAATAAGTACTCATCTAATGCACAGGTAAAACTCAAATAGATCTAACCAGATAGTTCAACTTAAGAACTCCGGTTTGCAAAAAGAATCAAATCAAGCGAAACAGCGAAAGTCAAGCGGCGGAAGAAAACAGCTTCGCTTTACTAATCTGGATCTAAGTCAAATTTACAGAAGCAAAAACTTGTTTAAGTAGATTATTCGGAAAGAGGGTTTGAGCGAAACTCTAGGCGCTGAATCGCCTGATTCCGATAAATGAGCGAAAAGTTATACTAAACGAAAATCGGATCGTAAATCGCGATCGAAAAATCGCGGATTAAATCCGAGAAAAAGAAAAACGACTAACGGGTTAACGAACGGACGTTCGTTAACTATACTAATCTGACGAACACGTTCGTTTAAACGAACTAACGAACGAACGTTCGCTATTTAACCGAACAAAAAAAACGAATCTAATAAAAAAACGAAAACTAAAAAAAACGAAAAAAACCGAAGAAAAACCGCTCGTTTTTTATAAAAAAAACCGGCACGGAAAACGAGGCGGCGGCGAACCTCGGCGGCGGGTCACGGCAGTGGCGGGCGGCTCCGGGCGGGCGGCGTCTGGCAAGGGCTGGCTAGGGTTAGGGTTAGGGTTTCCCGGGTGGGCGTGGGGCGGCTTCGGGTGGGGTGGGGGTCGCCAGGCGGCGCTATATATAGTGCCCCCCTAGCGGAGTCCCGCTCGGGCACGGCCCAAGGTCGGTGCGCAGTTTTTCTTTAAATGATTGCGTGCAGAAAAAATATAAAAAGAAATACTAAACGGAGACCAAAAATGCCGAAATAAAATTTTCCCGACTTCTAAAATCAAGACGGATTTAATGAACATTTATTTGGGGTCTAAATGCAATTTTGAAAAACGCGCATTTTTTCTAAATTCAAATAAAAAGGCGAAAAACTCCAAAATAAAATCATATTTGATTTTATTATTAAATCTTCATTATTTCTTTATTTTTGGAAAGTCATTTTATTCCCTCTCTCATATTTTGGTAGTAGAAATAATTGAAGATAAAATAATTAAAATCAATGATCCTATTTTCAAAATTTGAGAAAACTCAAATATGAAAATAACGAAAATCCCCAACTCTCTCCGTGGGTCCTTGAGTTGTGTAGAATCTCTAGGATCGAGCAAAATGCAACGAAAAATATGATATGCAATGATGCTCTATGTATAACATTCCAAATTGAAAATTTGGGATGTTACAAACCTACCTTAAGATGAATCTAGCCCTCGAGATTCGGGTTAACTAGAAAATAGGTGAGGTGGTCCTTAAGCAAATCTTCCTCTCGCTCCCGGTGGCCTCATCCTCGTGTGGTGGCTCCACGAACTTTGCAAAACTTAATGACCTTGTCATGAGTAACTAGGTGGCAAACTCTAGAATCTTAACTGGTTTCTCCTCATAGGTCAAATCATCATTCAACTGAATCGCTTCTAGTGGCACGGTATCTCTCAGTGGTATATCAGCCATCTCTGCGTGACACTTCTTCAACTGAGAAACATGAAAGACATCATGAACTCCTGATAATCCTTCGGGTAGTTCCAACTTGTAGGCAACTTCTCCCATACGTTCCAAAACACGATAAGGTCCTACAAATCGGGGTGCTAACTTTCCTTTAACACCAAAATGCTTAACTCCTCGGAGTGGGATACTCGAAGATAAACTCTGTCTCCGACTTCGTATTCTGTCTCCTTGCGTTTTGAGTCCACTTAAATCTTCTGTCTTGACTGGGCTACCTTGAGCCTATCGCGAATCAACTTTACTTTCCGTTCAGACTCCTTAATCAAATCTGGTCCAAACAACTGGCGGTCTCCAACTTCATCCCACAACAACGGGGTCCTGCACCTCCTTCCGTACAAGGCTTTGAAAGGTGCCATCTTCAGACTGGTTTGGTAACTGTTGTTATAAGAAAACTCCCAGATCTGACAAGTTGTCATCCCAACTTGATCCATAATCCAAAGCACAAGCTCTAAGCATATCCTCCAAAATCTGGTTGACTCTCTCGGTTTGTCCATCATGCGTGGATGAAAAGCTGTGCTAAACTCCAGCCTGGTTCCCAATGTTTCGTGTAACTGCTTCCAGAACTTTGAGGTGAATTGGGTTCCTCTATCGTGATACGATACTCCTCGGAACTCCATGCAAGCATACAATCCTTGTCATGTATATCTTAGCCAATTTGGCTTCTTTGAGGTAGTCTTCTTTGGAATGAAATGAGCTACCTTCGTCAAACGATCGACTACAACCCAAATCGAGTCATAGCCTGAACGAGTCCTGGGCAATCCCGTGATGAAATCCATACCTAGTTTATCCCACTTCCATTCGGGTATAGGCATTGGCTGTAACAATCCAGCTGGCTTCTGATGTTCTGCCTTCACCCTCTGACATACATTACAAACTGCTACGTACTCTGCAATGTCCTTCTTCATTCCGGTCCACCAGAAAGTATTCTTCAAATCCAAATACATCTTGGTATTTCCTGGGTGAATCGAATATGCTGAATCATGTGCCTCTTGTAGAATCAGCTTCCTGATCTCCCGGTCATTGGGCACATAAACACGGTCTTCAAACATAGGGTATCGTGCTCATCCTCAAGAAATCCCTTAGCTTTTCCTTCGCTCATTCTCTCCTTTATAGAGGCAATCTCTTTGTCAGTCTTCTGAGCTTCTCTGATCTTGTCCATCAAAGTTGACTGAATTTCCAATGCTGCTACATACCCTCTCGGAACTATTTCCAAACATAGCTCTCGAAGATCCTCGGCTAATTCCTTTGGTATTTCTCCCGTCATTAGTGTGTTGACGTGATTCTTACGGCTCAACGCGTCTGCTACAACGTTAGCCTTTCCGGGATGATAATGCAATCTCATATCATAGTCCTTAATGAGCTCCAACCATCTCCTCTGCCTGAGATTTAGCTCCTTCTGAGTGAAGATGTGCTTTAAACTCTTGTGATCCGTATACACCTCACAATGATTTCCAAGGAGGAAATGTCTCCAGGTCTTCAGCGCATGCACTATGGATGCTAACTCCAAATCATGTGTGGCATAATCTAGCTCATGAGGCTTAAGCTGTTGTGAAGCATACGAAACAACTCTTCCCTCCTGCATAAGCACTGCTCCAAGTCCTCGACGTGCAGCGTCGCAATACACTTCATAATCCTTGGTCTGATCTGGCAGAATTAACACTGGTGAGGTAACCAAACGTTTCTTCAACTCTTGGAAACTGGCTTCACACTCCTCAGTCCAAATGAACTTGGTGTCCTTCTTCAACAATTCTGTCATAGGCTTCGCAATCCTTGAGAAATTCTCAATGAATCTCCGGTAGTATCCTGCGACTCCAAGGAAACTCCGGATCTCTCCAACTGTTGTTGGCGCTTCCCGATTGTTTCTGTGACAACTTTAGTGGGGTCTCATGCTATACCTTCTCCGGATATAACATGTCCAAGAAATCCAACTTCCTTCAACCAAAACTCACACTTGCTGCACTTGGCATACAACTGATGTTCTCTGAGCTTCTCGAGTACCAAACGCAAATGCTCCTTATGTTCCTCTTCATTCTTCGAGTAAACCAAAATATCATCAATGAACACCACGACGAACTTATCCAAAAATTCCATAAACACTTTGTTCATCATGTTCATAAAATAGGCAGGTGCGTTAGTCAGACCAAATGACATAACAGTATACTCATACAGCCCATACCTGGTGGTAAAAGTCGCCTTAGGTATATCCTGCTCTCGAATCTTCAACTGATGGTACCCTAATCGTAAATCGATCTTGGAAAATACCTTAGCTCCTTGCAATTGGTCAAACAAGTCATTGATCATCGGCAGCGGGTACTTGTTCTTAATGGTCACTTCATTCAATCCTCGATAATCAACAACCATTCTTAATGATCCATCCTTCTTCTCCACTAGAAGTACTGGTGATCCCCAAGGCGAAGAACTTGGGCGAATAAAACCTTTATCCAGTAAATCCTTAATCTACTTCTTAATTTCCTCCAAATCTTGGGCTGGCATCCTATACGGGCTCTTAGATAGCGGCCCAGTGCCTGGCAGTAGTTCAATCAGAAACTCAATGTCTCTATCCGGTGGCATGCCTGGCAACTCTTCCGGAAACACGTCCGGCTAATCCCTTACCACTGGTACTTCTTCCTGCACAACTCCTGATAAGGAATTTACATGTGCTCTCCTCGGCTCATGCCGTGATACATACTTGATTCTCCTTCCTTCTGGTGTGGTAAGCAAAATTGTCTTACTGGCGCAATCTATGTTTCCTCCATACATCGACAACCAATCCATACCCAGAATTACATCCAAACCGTGGGATTCCAATATAATTAAATCCGTTGGAAAAACATGCCTCCCTATACTTAATGGCACTTGGAAACATCCTTGACTGGCCATATACTCCGCTCCCAGTGAGCTTACTAGCATAGGTGTCTTAAGGGTTCTAGTGGGCAGGTTAAACTTATCTACAAATCCCCTTGATATGTATGAATGCGATGCACCAGTATAAAAAAGAACAACTGCAGTTAACGACTTAACCAAAAACTTACCTATTACTGCGTCTGGCTGAGCTTCAACCTCCTCCACGGTAACGTGGTTCACTTGTCCTTTGTTGAAAGGGTTCGGCTTCTTTCCTGAGCTTCCATTGCCATTTCCATTTTGGCCTTCCGGACAATCATTTGCATAATGCCCGGTCTTGCGGCACTTAAAGCAAGTGATGTGGCTCAGGTCTACCTTGGATGTTGTTAACGGGTTGGTGCGGTTTTGTCCATTGCTTCCTCCATTCCCGTTTCCATTCCTGGTGCCATTATGGTTGTGCGAGCTACCTCCTCCATGGGTATGCTGAAATTGTCCTCCTGTCTTCTTTGTAAAGGGAAGTTTCTACTGAGCTCCAGAGTTATTCTTTCCCTGTCCATACTTCCTCTTGCGATAGTCAATCTACTGTTGCTTCCCTTCAATCATGAGAGCACGATCTACCAACTCCTGGTAGTTATTGAAGGTGGCTACAATCAACTGCATGCTCATCTCATCATTTAGTCCTTCTAGAAACTTCTCCTGCTTAACTACATCCGTAGCAACGTCATCTGGGGCATAACGTGCTAACTTACTAAAATCATCCACATACTGGCCAACTGTCCGTCCTCCTTGGCACAAGTTGCGAAACTCACGCTTCTTCATGGCCATAGCTCCTGCTGAAACATGGGCAGTACGGAAAGCTTGCTGAAACTGATCCCATGTGACACTGTCTATAGGGTAAGTGGCTGTAAAATTCTCCCACCATGCTGCTGCGGGTCCTTCGAGCTGATGTGCAGCAAATTTCACCCTTTCTCCATCTGTACATCCTGAAGTGGTCAACTCCCTCCCTATCTTACGGAGCCAATCATCTGCAACAATCGGCTCGGTGCTACTGGAAAACACCGGCGGATTCAGCCTTAAGAAACGGGTCAAATGGTCAACAGGTGGTGGTGGCGGTGGGTTGTTGTTGTTGTTGTTGTTGTTGTTGTTGTTGTTGTTGTTGTTGTTGTTGTTGTTGTTGTTGTTTTTGTTGTTGTTGTTGTTGTTGTTGTTGTTGTTGTTCTTGTTGTTGCCTTGGTTCTGTACCAATGTTTGAATCAAGGCATTCTGCTGCTGAGTCAACTGAGTGATCTCTGGCGGGAAAACAAATCCGGGGTCGCGTCTCGGAGGCATCTGAGGGTTTAAGAACAGACGAGAGTTAAGAATAGAATGAGGTCTAGAGAGGAAACACTACCCATATGCTCATGAGACAAATCACACAATATCACTCCAATCAATTCAAACAAGGCATACAACGGTCTATCTATCGTTACAAAGTGCTGAAACTAAAAAACTAATTAAAATGGGGGAAATCTACTACTGTTATGGTGGTCAACTAGAAAAACTCCTCCGATGAAGACTCCATGATATCTGCTCCAGCTTCATCTTTGAAATCATCATCACTAGGATCAGAATCGGTGTCGTCGATGATGATGTAGTTCTCTGGACAGGTGCTATCTTCATCTTCTCCTCCGGGTGCTGAATTTCCCATAAGTTCTTCAATCTTCTCCTTAAGATCGCCGTTTTGTCCCACTAGAGCTATAATCTCCTCCATGTAGTCCTTGCGAGTGGCCTTCAATTCTCCTTCTAGTTCGATAATCTTGGCTTTTGCTGTCTTCAACTCTATCATGTCTGCGCACATCTGGTTCTCCTGGCGTCGAATGTGCTGGTTTAACTCCTGGATGAAAGCTGCAATGGATCGATCCTTCTTAGTGCCAACTATCTCCCATTGTTCATCTCGGAGCCCGCAAATCTGGTAGATAGTATCCTTGAGGTCTTCTGTGTAAACTTCTCCAATGCGTCCCATGGTTATGTGAGCTGCCATACTCTTTCCCAGACTCCAGGTTGGTGCATTGAAAACACACTCTATGGGCTCCGTGATTGGCGCAAACGTCCTTCCGGAACTTGAGCTTGAATCTTCGGCGCTCTTCTTGGGTAAAGTGGAATTGTAGGTCCGGTGAAGCTTGGTAATCCGATGTTTAGGTACTTAGTGACTTCCTTCGTGTGTCGCCCAAAGGGTGTATCTTCATCCATTTGGGTGAACTTGATCCTCGCTTCCGTCATCCTAAAAGAGTAGAAAAGATGAGGAGTTAGAAATGAGAAGAGAGTAGTGATCTAGGACTTTAGCTTAATGGTCGTGTCCTACAGTCAGCGTGTGCTCTGATACCATCTTTGTAGCGACCGGACCTCAAACGATCGATCTACGTGCTCGGTGTCATCCCCGGATCGATGTCGACACCACACAAGACTTGAAGGATTTATAACAGAGTAGCAGTCACACACTTATTACAATCTAATGTCTCAAGAGAGAACTTAATAAAATAAATATGGCTTAAGGCCATCTAATACGATAACAGCGGAAGGCTTGGAAGAATAAGCGAGTCTATCACTGAGTATAGAACCACGACTTAAGCACCTTACACGTCGTTTGAAAAGTCTGCAACATGAAACGTTGCAGCCCGAAAACGGGTCAGCACATGGAATATGCTGGCAATGTAACACATAGAGAATAATGGAATGATAAGCCTATACTACATGCATATATGGCTGGTGGAAAAGCTCTATGGTTACTGTTTTGCATAAAGCCAATTTTTCCCTACTGCAAAGGAATAAATTTATTTAACTATCATGGTGGTTGTTAAACATTGAGAATGGATGACAGCATTCTCAATCCCAATTAAAAGTACTCATTAAAACCCAACAATATTAATTCAGAAGTAACATGATGAGATTCACATGATATCCAAGTACTAGATACTCAAGATGTCCATAACCGGGGACACGGCTAACCATGATTAGTTTATACACTCTGCAGAGGCTTGCGCACTTTTCCCCACAATACTCGATCGCTTCCGTTTGTTTTCTCGCACTACATGATGTTTGAGAAACGGATGACCGAGACATAGTCTTTCAGAAGCGCTAGCACCTTACATGTGGGTAGACCGTACCAACCTACATCCCCTACATCTGCTAGCCTACCCGTAAGAGTTCGCACAACTTAATCAACTACGCCAGAGCCCATAATGGCTTGTGGCTGCACACGGAAGTTTCTAGTTTGAATAATCTCATGATCCCTTTGAGCCTAGGTGGCGGTCCGATGAAATACACTCAAGTCCTGATAGAAACTAGGTACCTCAATCCACCAAGATGTGTGTTTAAGTTGCCACCTTAAATAAACCATTAAATAATAATCTCACATCTGTCATGGATTCACTCACCCAATCCACGTCTACTAGCAAAGCATGGCATAGTTAGCAAACGTAGAAGTAACTCCCAAGGGTTTGATAATAAAACAGGTAATAGGTACTACCTCAATCTACTTCCCAACACCCACAATTTAATTAGATCCTAATCATGCAATGTTTGAGGATAGATCTAATGTATAAAAACTGGGTAGTAGAAAAGGTATGATCGAAGTGTTACTTGCCTTGCTGATGATCCGCGAAACCTAGAGACTCGAAGTAACAAGCGGCGCACTCCGGGTATTCTATCGCAGACAAACAAACAAACATACAATAAGTACTCATCTAATGCACAGGTAAAACTCAAATAGATCTAACCAGATAGTTCAACTTAAGAACTCCGGTTTACAAAAAGAATCAAATCAAACGAAGCAACGAAAGTCAAACGGCGGAAGAAAACAGCTTCGTTTTACTAATCTGGATCTAAGTCAAATTTTACAGAAGCAAAAAACTTATTTAAGTAGATTATTCGGAAAGAGGGTTTCGAGACAAAACTCCAGGCGCTTGAATCGCCTGATTCCGATAAACGAGCGAAAAGTTATACTAAAACGAAAATCGGATCAGAAATCGCGATCAGAAAAATCGCGGATTAAATCCGAGAAAAAGAAAAACGACGAACGGGTTTACGAACGGACGTTCGTTAACTAAACTAATCTGATGAACGTGTTCGTTTAAACGAACTAACGAACGAACGTTCGCTATTTAACCGAACTGAAAAAAACGAATCTAATAAAAAAACGAAAACAAAAAAAAGCCGAAATAAAACCAAAGAAAAAACGCTTGGTTTTTATAAAAAAAACCGGCACGGAAAACGAGGCGGCGGCGAACCTCGGGCGGCGGGTCACGGCGGCGGCAATGGCTGGCGGGCCGGCGGTGGCGGCGGCGGCGGCGGTAGCTAGGGTTAGGTTAGGGTTTCCCGGGTGGGCCGTGGGGGGGGGGGGGCTCGGGTGGGCTGGGGCGCGGCTCGGGTGGGCTGGGGTGCGCCGGGCGGCGCTATATATAGTGCCCCCCGAGCGGAGTCCCGCTCCGGCACGGCCCAAGGTCGGTGCGCAGTTTTTTTTTAAAATAATTACGCACAGAAAAAAATAAAAAGAAATACTAAACGGACTCCAAAAATCCCGAAATAAATTTTCCCCAGCTTCTAAAATCAAGCCGGATTTAATGAACATTATTTGGGGTCTAAATGCAATTTTGAAAAACACGCATTTTTCCTAAATTCAAATAAAAAGGCGAAAAACTCCAAAATAAAATCTTATTTGATTTTATTATTAAATCTTCATTATTTCTTTATTTTGGGAAAGTCATTTTATTCCCTCTCTCATATTTTGGTAGTAGAAATAATTGAAGATAAAATAATTAAAATCAATGATCCTATTTTCAAAATTTGAGAAAACTCAAATATGAAAATAACGAAAATCCCCAGCTCTCTCAGTGGGTCCTTGAGTTGTGTAGAATTTCTAGGATCGAGAAAAATGCAACAAAAAATATGATATGCAATGGTGCTCTATGTATAACATTCTAAATTGAAAATTTGGGATGTTACACATAAACTCATGCAATATGATATAAACCCCATCTTTTTATCCTCGATGGCAACAATACAATACATGTCGTTTGCCCTACTGTCACTGGGATTGAGCACCGCAAGATTGAACCCAAAGCTAAGCACTTCTCCCATTGCAAGAAAGATCAATCTAGATGGCCAAACCAAACTGATAATTCGAAGAGACTTGCAAAGATAACCAATCATACATAAAAGAATTTAGAGGAGATTCAAATATTGTCCATAGATAATCTTGATCATAAACCCACAATTCATCGGATCTCAACGAACACACCACAAAAAGAGATTACATCGAATAGATCTCCAAGAGAATCGAGAAGAACTTTGTATTGCGATCCAAAGAGAGGGAAGAGGCCATCTAGCTAATAACTATGGACCCGAATGTCTGAGGTAAACTACTCACACATCATCGGAGAGGCCATGGTGTTGATGAAGAAGCCCTCCGTGATCAATGCCCCCTCCGAAGGAGCACCGAAAAAGGCCCCAAGATGGGATCTCACGGGTACAAAAGTTTGCGGCGGTGGAAATAGGTTTTCATGGTGCTCCTCGATGGTTTGGGGGTACGTAGGTATATATAGGAGGAAGAAGTATGTCGGTGGAGCCACGAGCGGCCCACGAGGGTGGAGGGCGCGCCTCCCTACCTCATGGCCTCCGCGTTGATTGCTTGACGTCCACTACAAGTCCTCTGGATCACGCTTGTTCCAAAAATCACATTCCCGAAGGTTTCATTCTGTTTGGACTCCGTTTGATATCCTTTTCCTTCGAAACACTGAAATAGGCAAAAAAAAACAGCAATTCAGGCTGGGCCTCTGGTTAATAGGTTAGTCCTATAAAAGTGTATAGTAAAGCCCATTAAACATCCGAAACAGAATATAATATAGCATGGAACAATAAAAAATTATAGATACGTTGGAGACGTATCAAGCATCCCCATGCTTAATTCCTGCTCGTCCTCGAGTAGGTAAATGATAAAAATAGAATTTTTGATGTGGAATGCTACTTGGCATAATTTTCAATGTAATTCTCTTATTTGTGGTATGAATATTCAGATCCGAAAGATTCAAGATAAAATTTTAGTATTGACATAAAAGTAATAATACCTCAAGCATACTAACTAAGCAATTATGTCTTCTCAAAATAACATGGCCAAAGAGAGTTTATCCCTACAAAATCATATAGTTTGGTCATGCTCCATTTTCGTCACACAAGAATTCTCTCATCATGCACAAACCTGATGACAAGCCAAGCAATTGTTTCATACTTTAGTAATCTCAAACTTTTTCAACTTTCACGCAATCTATGAGCGTGAGCCATGGATATTTGAATCGGGGTTAATGTAATCACTTGCTGCATCCTATTTGATTGACCGGAGATGCTAATAGGAAAGCAAAGAAAATAGGAAAAGCATGTGTTGCTGCTTTTGCTTATCCTCCGCACACAAGTAAAGCAAAGCATCCTATTTTGATTTCTTCATTCATGTTGCATAAAATTCTGGTATTGTGTCTAATCTGCAGTTGTTGTGCATAAAATTCCAGGATCTTTGCGTGTAAGTTCTGGCTGTAGTGTGCTCTCATGTTGTACATGCCCCTATCTTTAGTAAGATTAAATTGCTACTATTAATGATGAATGGTTGAGTTTTAAAACTTGAAGCATCACCTACTTTCTGGTCCTGTAGTGTTTAAAACTGATAATTATGATGCATTGGTCGGCCATATGGCCTTGTTTGTAATATATATATGATAGGCCTTGATCTATACCTCTCAAGTTTATCTTCCCTGGTGTGTAGGTAACTTGTCATCTTTATTGGCAAGCCTGTAATTAATTTATTAGAATTTTGCTCCTATTGCCGTGTACAGTATGAAGCAAAAAGGTCTATATTACTCAAGATGTATAATGTAGAAGTATAGAAACCATAAATTCAAGCTTCTGCTGTAGCATGCTCAATATATATTGTTATAGAATAGTGTTCTACAAAAGGTTGAAATACCATGGTCTCAGTCATTTGTAGGAAGTAGAAACACTAAGGCTGACATACACTTCACTGTTTCATTCGTTTTTTCTAATTTAATTTTGTGGATAGTAAATTTGCAATTGTACGCCCTTTGTAAAAAAATTGCATTTTACGTTTCCATGCCCTGTAATGCTGAAGCATGGTTCTCTGATATTCTGCACCACCGAAAGGCTGATATCTTGTATAATTTTGGCTTTTGGCAGGTAATCCTTTTCCCTGCCATGTTCAGGTGCATCACTCTGATGCCCATGAAGGTGAGATCTTGGTCAACACTATGGAGAAGACCCTGAAGCCTGGTGTGTTCCTCAAATCAGGACAGATAGAAACCGAAGGGCCACTCGAAGTTGTCAAAGGGCACTTGTAGAGCTTGTGGTTGTGATTACACTTGTAGAGGCTTGTAGAGCTTGTGGCTGTGATTACCATTGTATCTAAGTTATATGATGTAACAGACTTATTTTGGCCGTTATTTGAAGTATTATCTTTGCTTTCTGTTTGTTCTAATTTGAATACTGGTTATTTATTTACCGGTGAATTGAAAACATGGACCCACATATTAAAACATGACAATCGGGACCCATTTGAGTACTGGACCCATCTCCTGAAAAAATGAACCGTTGAGCCAGAAAGGCCTCGGCCCGAAAACAAAAAGGCTAAAATATTAGGCCAGGCCCATGTAGCAGACCAAAATGACAAAAAAGAATGATAACTCAAAAGGCAAAATTAATGGGCTCGGCCCATGTAAAACACAGAATTGGACCTGGCTGATTCTTATCCACGTCAACTTGCCACGCTGGATCCTACGTGGCCTGGGGAGGTTGCTAGTGACCAAACATTTGGTCGTGGAACCAACGACCTTTTACATATCACAAAGAATGTCGCTAATTTTAGTTTACAACCGCCAGCTTTTGACCATCTGTTTTTGGTCGCAGAAAGGTCACAAATGAAAAACAATGACCATTCAGCGACCAATAGTGATGGTCGCATGTTGACATATTTCTTGTAGTGCCCCCTCGTCGTCCGCCCCATCGTCGCAGTTTTGCCGCCCACCTTCGCACGCCTCCGGTCCGACCTCACGTGACCCCACTGCCGCCCGAGCTCGCTGTCCCAGCGTCGTTCGCCCCATCGCCGCCGCCCAACCTCGCCGCCCCCTCAAATGAAGTACTCCCTCCGTTCGGAATTACTTGTCTCGGAAATGGATGTATCTAGAACTAAAATACGTCTAGATACATCCATTTCTGCGACAAGTAATTCCGAACGAAGGGAGTAGTAGTTGAAATATAGTTTTACATCTCCATTTTGCATCTTCTATTGGAGTAGCTGTTTTACATCTCCGTTTTGCATCGTCTGTTAGAGTTGGCCCTTTTTTGGAGATGCAAAAAGCATTT
Organism: Aegilops longissima; assembly: GCA_021605205.1. Taxonomy (NCBI): domain Eukaryota; kingdom Viridiplantae; phylum Streptophyta; class Magnoliopsida; order Poales; family Poaceae; genus Aegilops; species Aegilops longissima. The sequence continues at coordinate 38,193,146 of CM038682.1, read as the reverse complement.
TTCTTAGAGATGTAAATTTTAACATCTCCTATTTTACATCTCCAAATTTGCTTGGATGGTCAGTAACTACATTGTCCTTTCAGAAGCAAAATGGCCTCATTTTATGCGGACTGGAGATTTTTTGCCGCTGCGAGGCTTCTCAACTTTCACGTTTGGTCATAATTTGCAACTACATCTTTTTAAGATAAGTTCATTTTGCAGAACAGAACAGAACGATGCCTATGTACCCTCTTCAGAAAAGCGGTTTCTGCTAGCGCATCTCCTTCGCATAAGTTTTTTAGGGGCATTTCCTTCACATAACTGAAAATCTAAAGAAGTTGGATGACTATAACCTCAATACTCTAGCCCAGAGAAACCCAGATTACATAGGCCCAACCCACTTTTGCAGCCGTCACTTTATTGGAAATGGATCATTATTCGTTGCCACTCAAGTTTGAATACCCGCCCTCTAGCTCATGCATGCACCTTCTTCAAATAGTCCGAAGGAGTCCTAGCGCGTAAAGCGAGCAAACGCACACGCTATTGGCCCGGCCCACTTTACCTGTTTGCTGTTATTTTTTTCAGTTTTTTTCATAAGAACCTGCTACTGCATTTATTTAGAAATACTGTTGAAGAAATAATAAAAATGTTCACCAAATTTACAAAATGTTAACATGATTTTCCCACAGCATTCAGACAATGTTAACGAATTCTGAAAATATTACAGAATTCTAAAATGTTCATGAAATTTAAAAAATGTTTGGTAATTTACTTATTTATCGTGAATTTTGAAAAATAATAATTTAGAAATGATCCACAATTTCAATAATGTTCAAAAGTTGGAATAAATGATCATAAAGTTTCTAAAATGTTCATGGATTTGAAAGTCGTTCAATAATTAAAAATCTTAAATTTATTTTTATCATGAATATTAAAAATATTCAGGAATATTGAAAATGTATGTGCATTTAAAATAGTTCAACAGTTTGAAAAATCTATGTGAATTTTAAAAATGTGCACAAATTTTGAAAAATATTCATTAATTATGTATGAATAAATTAAAGAAAGTAGAAGAAGCTATTTACCGTCATCATAATTTTTAAGTATTTTAAAACAGAAAATATTTATGTACTTTAAAAGTGTTCACATGTCCATAACAATTGTTCATGGATCTCTAAATGAAAAATATTTAGAAACAAAGAAACCAACATAAAAAGGGGAAACAAAAGAAAGGTAGACAATAAAAAGGCAAAAAAGGAAATACAAAAACATGAAACGAAGAGAAAAAATATTAGAAAATGGAGAATAGAACGATGGAAACATTGAAACAGACTAAAACAGAATTATGAAAGGAAAAAAGAGGCTTAAAATGACACAAAAAAGCTACCATAATTCTTTTTTACACAAAACTAGAGAAAACTCCCCTCTATACTTCGTTACTGAGCTTGTCCCTGTCGAAAACATGTTGAAGACGAGTGTTTCGTATGGTAAGCAAGGTATCGTCTTTGCGGCCCACTAAACACTCGGGCTTCTTAAGGATGGAGACTGCTGCTGCTGGGGCTACCAATTTGAATGTTGGGCGAATGTGGAAAAAGATCACTTGATGTGAAACACTCATTTCCGACTGAGGGTGTGTCATAACCATTGGAAAATGTCACACTCTGTTGCATCCCAATTATGCGGTGCTGAAGATTGATGGAGACATTCCTTGCTTGAGTGCACTAATTCGGAATGTATTTTGGCCCTGGGACTTCGCTGAACACTTAGTCGCATCAACGGAACCGAGCACTAAACAATAGATTGTTGGCATGATTGCTACTCTTCCTCGTGCGAGTTTCATCAGGCTAGCAGCAACTCTTTGGGCAATTTGGATGGTGAGGAGAAAGGCCAATCATGAGGGAATCTTTCAAAGCCCTCTTTTGACGAATTTGTTCACTACACCTTGCTATTTCTTTTGAAGAAAAACCACTAGTTAACCACTCCCGCCAAGCCCTCACTCCCCCACTCCCCTGGTTCGCTTCCAATTTACGGGAAAAAGGATGTCTAGACTGCCCAGCGGACAGATACAGAACTATGTTGGATGGCAAAACACGTCCGGACCGCGTGGTCCGAATTGATGTGGGCGGTTTGAGTGTCCGTGTTGTAGATGCCCTAGGGTGTATTTGCGCTAACTTTCACGCTAAATTCTTGTCCTTTACATATGATCGACAGATGTTTATGCATACAAAAATATTCATGTATGTAAAAAAACGAGCTCATGTTTTTGGAGAAAGAATATGTATAAAAAAGGAAAAAAAATTGGGAAAAATGAAAAAATGAGAACGAAAAAACCAAATGAAATAAAAAGAGGGCCGAAACCTGTCGGCGCGTTGCCACGCCAATCTTGCTAGTGGAGTAGTGGTACATGTGTATGAATCACGATTCCACGAGTTAATTGGATAATTGTCTTGAAGTCAACATACAGCATACATGACGGGTAATCAGCGAAGAGAGAAAGGATTTTTTTTTATTGCGGGGAAGAGGTAAGGGCGGACCAAATGAAAAAGATATGAAGACCAAGCCCCACACATTTAGGCCAACTCCACCGCGCGTCCCCAAACGGACGTCCGGATTGGCCGGAATTTGTCCCTTTGAGGCGCCGATGGGTTCGCCCGTGTCCGGCTTTATCCGTTGGGTCATGCGTGCGCTCACCGTGCAGCCGCACCCCAAATCGTGTCCGGGATGGACGTGAATAAAAAAATATAAAAACTAGAATAATATAAATAAAAAAGCAAATAAATGCATTTAAAAAAACATAAAACATATATAGGGATCGGCCACAAAACGGCCCAGTTTCAACGGCCACTTAAAAGGCCCAGTTTCATAATTAACATAATATCAAAATTAAAAAAAAAACTCCTCCCGCGCTCCTGCCGCGCCCGTCGGTGTCGTGGCCGTCGCCGTCTTCACTGGCCGCCGGTGTTGTTGTCGTTGCTGACGAGGTCGACGTAGTCCGGCAGCGTCCAGAGGTGGGGCGGCGGTGCGTGGTAGACGGGGGCGGGCTGGACGGCCGGAGGTGCCTGCACCACCTCCTCCCGCGGCGGTGCCTCCCGCTCCGGTGACCGCGGCGGAGTGAGGCACCAGTTCACGCCCACGCCGGCGGCCATCTCCGGAGCAGTGCACGACCAGCCCCACCCCTGGCCCAGCAGCTGCTCGAACGCGGGCGGGTCCTCCTCCATCGGCTTCTCAGTGACGGCCGCCAGCTGCAGCTCCTAGAAGGCGACGTCCCCGGCGGTAGAGAGGGCCATGGCCTCCTCCAGGCCGTCCCACTGCCGCTCGTCGTGCGTGTTCATGGAGTCGTCCATGACACGCTGCAGGAGACGGGCCTCCTCCTCCGCTGTCGTGCGAGTAGGGGGAGGTGGCGACGGAGACGGGGAAGGCGACGGCGTGGGCGTCAGGCCGCGCACCCGCGTACGCCCACGCGGCTCTGCACGTGGCCTCCGCGGCCCCGACACAGTGCCGGTGAAGTAGGACGCGCGCCGCACGTCGTGCTCGTCCTGGAGCCATGTGTCCCACAACGGTGAGTCGGGGGCATACCTGTGGTCGTAGTACAGGTCGTCGGGGAGGAGGCGGCGGCGGCGGTTCATCTCATCGCGCCGTGCACGGCCGGTCACCGGCACTGGCGGGATGGGGACCCGGTCCGCGGAGAGGTGCCATCCGTTGAGGAGGTGCGCGTCGCTCCACGGGACCGGCGTCCTCGTCTCCCAGTACCTCCGGCACACGTCCGCACAGATGTACTGCCGGTCGCGCTCGCCGGCGGGCCTAGGGGCAATGGTGAAGGGGGTCGGCGCGGGGGCTCGACGGGAGGAGCGCGGCGGTGACGCGTGATCCTCCTTTTCCACGGATCCGCGGCGGCGGCCGGAGGAGGAGCCGGCCTCGCGGTCGTGCTTCCCCTTGCGGTTCCACAGACCCATGGCTGCGGCCGGCCGGCGAGCTCGAGGACGGGGAGTGGCTAGGGTTTGGGTGTGTCGTCTTTCGAGGGGGCAGAGAGGGGCCGGCGTGGGGAAGTGAGGACGATGACCGGTCCATGGGTCCCATTTAAGAAGGACGCTGACCCGTAGCTGTGCGGATGACAGGTGGGGCCACCCGCCCGTGCGCATTTATGTTGGTGGGTGGGAGGTAGGTGGCCGCCTGCCACGCGGCCCCGACGCGGACGTTCGAAGCGTTCGTTCGCTGTCCACCGTGACCCAAACCCGGCGCAAGTTTGCGCTCGAAATGGGTCGGCCCGGACACAAAACGGACCAGATGGGTCTGGGCCGTCGCGCGCTGGGCCGCCTGCTTTGTTTGTTTTGCCCCAAACGGACGGGGCCGGACAAGATAGGGTCGCGCGGTGGAGTTGGCCGTATTGCAACAGACTTTTATGGTAAAATACCACTACATCCTTTTCGGTTTAGGCTGCTCATAGTGGGGAGTAACTTAGACTAGTAACATGCATATGTTACTAGTCTATGTTACTACCTCTATAGTGCATTGTATCATATATTAGTATCATAGGTGGTCTCATTTATTGCCATGCATGACACATAGTAGCATCACATTTATTATGTTACGATATCTACCTATGTTACTATAACCATCTCTCTCTTCTTTAATTGCTTGCCACATAAGCATGTTTGCGAGTTCCAAGCGCATGATACTACTTATGTTACCCCCACTATGGCTAGCCTTATAGGGCTCAAATCGGAAATCTCATCAACCAAGGAACTTTGTGAGTGGCGGAATGTATCTCGTACTTTACAGAACTACTCAAATTGAAGTCATGCATTAATTTGGATTAATTGCAGTGCATGCATGCTTGGCCACTAGATGAGTAGGAACATTATATGCATTGGTGTGTTCCTTCCTAATTCTTGCAAAGATTTAATGCGTCTCGAAAACAAAAAACGAAATGGAGATGAACCCTTTAAATTGGAAAAACAAAGAAGTTGAAATAAGCCATATAAACCGGAAAAGGGGGAGTACCACTAGTAAAAAACAGGGCATGCGTTCGGGCCAGATAAGCCCATTAGTCCCGGTTCAGTCACGAACCGGGACCCATGGGCCCATTGGTCCCGATTCGTGAGGCCAGGGGGCCTGCCGGGCCTCGTGGGGGCATTGGTCCCGATTCGTCTGGCCCCTTTGGTACTGGTTGGTGGACGAACCGGGACCAAAGGGCCTCGCTCCTAGCCCACCACCATCGGTCTCCGTTGGTGCCATGAACCGGGACCAATGAACCGGCCAGGGGAGAGGGTTTTTGTGTGTAAAACATTAAAAGCAAAAAATAATTTTCATAAAATAAATAAAAAAGCAAAAAAGAAAAGAAAATAAATAAGTAAAAACAAAATAAACTTTAATAAATTAAAATAAATAAAAATAGCAACAGTAAGTACAAACAAAAAAAATAAATAAACCCCAAAAGAAAGAATTTTCATAAAATAAATAAAAAGCAAAAAAGAAAAGAAAATAAATAAGTAGAAACAAAATAAACTTTTATTAAAAAGTAAAAACAAAATAAACTTTTATAAACCTCTAGTATTATTGAAACTAAAATCATATAAAATTTATGCAACTAAAATTATCAAAGTATTTTCTGTTCAAAACAATAAAAGAAAAAAGAATTTTCATAAAGAAATTTTTGTTAGAAACTTTAATAGCAAAAATAATTATAATAAAGAATTTTTGTTAGAAACTAAGATAACAAAATATGTTTTTGAATATAATGATAAAAACAGTAATATTAAATAGCAGGAAAAAGAATCACTCAAAAAATATTTTTATAGTAAAGCTATTCAAAAACTAGTGATTCACACAAATTTTCAAAAATTCAAATTTAAACTATTTAAATTGGAAAACAAATGGCACTAACAGAAAGTTTATAATTTTATTACCTAAAAGCAAAAAGAATCACTGAAAAACTAGTAAGTATTTTGCTGTAAGTAGAAACAAAATAAAATAAATAAAGCAAAAAAAGAAAACAAAAAAATAAAAAAAGTGCGACCTACTGGGCCACCACGGCCTGAATACGACTAGAAACCCAACCATGGGTCAAGATTTAGGCCCGCAGAAGGCCCATTAGGCAGCATAGTGTGTAATTAGGCCCAGTAAGCCTGCATTTGAGAGGAGCTCGAGATGGCAGCAGTAGTGGGGCTTATAAACCACTCCGAGCTCCTCTCAACTAGTGAGGTGGGACTAAACATTTGGCCGCGGGGCAGCACAAGGCCTTTTGTCCCGGTTGCTGCTACCAACCGGGACTAAAGGGTGGCATTGGTCCCGGCCCGTGGCATCAACCGGGAACAATGCCCCCCTTTAGTCCTGGTTGGTGCCACCAACCGGGACCAAAGGCACCAAAAGCCTCTTTTCAGCAGCCCAAAGGGCGGGAAGCAGAGGCCTTTGGTCCCGGTTGGTGTCACCAACCGGGACTAAAGGGGGGCATTGGTCCCGGTTGATGCCACGAACCGGGACCAATGCGTAGAGTATATAAGAAAGATTTGTCAAAATTTTGAGAGTTCATCTCACAGTTGCCCTCGACGCCGCGCCGGCTGCCCGACGCCGCCCGCCGCCCCCGCCGCCGTCGTCTTCCGTGCCCGCCGTCCACGGTCGCCCGCTTTATCATCGCCGCTGTCTCGCCCCTGCCTGCCGTCGCGCGCCGCCCCTGTCTGACGCCGTCGCCGTCCCGCGCTCTGCACCGACGCTGTCGCCGCGCCCGTCGTCGCCATTGCCGTCGCCTGTGTCCTCGCTGTGAGCGCCGCCGGCCCCGATCCCCTCCTCTCCTGATATTTTTGTATGATTTTTTTGTTGTATGTATTGATGTATGATTTTTTTTGTTCATAGATTTTTTTTGTTCATAAAAGTTGTGCACTTTTGTGTAGAAACGAAAATGTAGAGTGAAAATGAAAGCAAACGTAAAACTTGTGCACTTTTGTTAAAGTGAGAGGCGACGTCGGACATGACATGAGGGGGCCGGGGACGTCGGACATGTGATGAGGGGGTGAGTGTCGTTTTCGTCTACCCCCTCCCGGATAACATCAACATGAGGGGGGACGTCAGACTTGACATGAGGGGGGACGTCAGACATGACATGAGGGGGACGTCAGAAATGACATGAGGGGGGACGTCAAAAAAATGTTTGCAAACGATTTTGACAAGTCTTTCTTATATAATATACGCATTGGTCCCTGTTCGTGGAAAAATATAAGAGGAAGAAGGAGAAGAAGAAGGAGAAGAAGAGGAGAAAAAATAAGAAGTGGAAGAAGAAGAAGAAAAAAGGAGAAGAAGAAGGAATAGAGGAGAAGAAGAAAAATATAATTTTTCTTCTTCTCGTCTATGCCTTGTTCTTCTCCTCTCTTTTTTTCTTCTATTTTTTCATCTTCTTCTTATTCTCTTTTTTTATCCTCCTCTTTTCTTCTTCTTCTTCTTCTTTTTATCGGGAACGAGGGTGTCGAGGAACGCCGAGGGGTCGAGGGTCGGGAACTAGGCTAGAGGGTCGCGAGGGTCACAGAAGGGTCGAGGGTCGTTGAGGCCTGTCGAGGGTCAAGGGTTTGAGGGTCGAGGGTTCGAGGGTTCCACGGTTCTAGGGTCGAGGGTTCGAGGGTTCTAGGTTCGATGGTTGATGTCTACTACACAACCTTCTTCTTGTAGACGTTGTTGGGCCTGCAAGTGCACAGTTTGTAGGACAGTAGCAAATTTCCCTCAAGTGGATGACCTAAGGATTATCAATCCGTAGGAGGCGTAGGATGAAGATGGTCTCTCTCAAACAACCCTGCAACCAAATAACAAAGAGTCTCTTGTGTCCCCAACACACCCAATACAATGGTAAATTGTATAGGTGCACTAGTTTGGCGAAGAGATGAAGATACAAGTGCAAAATAGATAGTGGATATAGGTTTTTGTAATCTGAAATAATAAAAACAGCAAGGTAACGAACGGTAAAAGTGAGCGTAAACGGTATTGCAATGATAAGAAACAAGGCCTAGGGTTCATACTTTCACTAGTGCAAGTTCTCTCAACAATAATAACATAGATAGAACATATGACAAGCCCTCAACATGCAACAAAGAGTCACTCCAAAGCCACTAATAGCGGAGAACAAACATAGAGATTATGGTCGGGTACGAAACCACCACAAAGTTATTCTTTCGGATCGATCTATAAAAGAGTTCGTACTAGAATAACACCTTAAGACACAAATCAACCAAAACCCTAATGTCACCTAGATACTCCATTGTCACCTCAAGTATCCGTGGGCATGATTATACGATATGCATCACACAATCTCAGATTCATCCAACCAACATAAAAGTACTTCAAAGAGTGCCCCAAAGCTACTACCGGAGAGTCAAGAACGTGTGCCAACCCCTATGCATAGGTTCCCAAGTGTCACGAAACCCGCAAGTTGATCACCAAAACATACATCAAGTGGATCAATAGAATAACCCATTGTCACCACGATTATCCCACGCAAGACATACATCAAGTGTTCATAAAAGACTCAATCCGATAAGATAACTTCAAAGGGGAAACTCAATTCATCACAAGAGAGTAGAGGGGGAGAAACATCATAAGATCCAACTGCAATAGCAAAGCTCGGGATACATCAAGATCGTGCCATAGAGGGAACACGAAAGAGAACACGAGAGAGAGATCAAACACATAGCTACTGGTACATACCCTCAGCCCCGAGGGTGAACTACTCCCTCCTCGTCATGGATAGCGCCGAGATGATGAAGATGGCCTCCGGTGATGGGATCCCCCTCCGGCAGGGTGCCGGAACAGGGTCCCGATTGGTTTTTGGTGGTTCTGGAGGCTTGCGGCGGCGGAACTCCCGATCTATCTTCTGTTCTGGAAGTTTTAGGGTACGTAGGTATATATGGGTGCAGGGGCCACGTCGGTGGACCTCCGGGGTGCTCACGAGGTAGGGGGCGCGCCCAGGGGGGCACCCCCCACCCTTGAGGGCAGCCTGGGACTCCCCTGGCGTGCACTCAAAGCACATTAGGTTGGTTTCCTTCCAAAATTAACTTCTCCAGTTGATTTCGTTCCGTTTTGACTCCGTCTGATATTCCTTTTCCTCGAAACACTAAAATAGGCATAAAACAGCAAATCTGGGTTGGGCCTCCGGTTAATAGGTTAGTCCCAAAAATAACAAAAAAGTGGATAATAAAGCCCTATATTGCCTAAAACAGTAGATAAAAGTAGCATGGAGCAATCAAAAATTATAGATACATTGGAGACATATCAAGCATCCCCAAGCTTAATTCCTGCTCGTCCTCGAGTAGGTAAATGATAAAAAAGAATTTTTGATGCGGAGTGATACTTTGGCATAATTTCAATGTAAATCTTCTTAATTGTGGCATGAATATTCAGATCCGAAAGATTCAAGACAAAAGTTCATATTGACACAAAAATAATAATACTTCAAGCATGCTAATCAAAGCAATCATGTCTTCTCAAAATAGCATGGCAAAAGAAAGTTCATCCCTACAAAATCATATAGTTAGGCTATGCTTCATTTTCGTCACACAAAGATGTTCCCAACTTCTATACCCCCGATGATAATCCAAGCAATTGTTTCATACTTAAATAATCTCGAACTTTTTCAACCTTCACGCAATACATGAGCGTGAGCCATGGATATAGCACTATGGGTGGAATAGAATATGATGAAGGGGATTGTGTGGAGAAGACAAAAAAGGAGAAAGTCTCATATTGACGAGGATAATCAACGGGCTATGGAGATGCCCATCAATTGATGTCAACATGAGGAGTAGGGATTGCCATGCAACGGATGCACTAGAGCTATGAATAAATGCTCAACAAAAGAAAACTAGTGGGTGTGCATCCAACTTGCTTGCTCATGAAGACCTAGGGCATTTTAGGAAGCCCATCGTAGGAATATACAAGCCAAGTTCTATAATGAAAAATTCCCACTAGTATAAAAAGGACAACTTATAAGACTCACTACATGAAGAACAAGGTGCTACTTTGAAGCACAATATATGAGACACAATACATGAAGAACAAGGTGCTACTTTGAAGCACAAGTGTGGAAAAAGAAATAGTAGCATTGCCCTTTTTTTTCTGGGCCTCTCTTTTTTTTGGCCTTTCTCTTTTTATTTTTTTATTTTTTTATTTGTGAATGCTCTAATAATGATGATCATCACACTTATATTGATTACAACATAAGGATTACAACTCGAAAACTTAGAACAAGATATGACTCTATATGAATGCCTCCGGCGGTGTACCGGGATGGTGCAATGAATCAAGAGTGACATGTATGAAAAATAATGCATGGTGGCTTTGCCAAAAATAAGATGTCAACTACATGATCATGCAATGGCAATATGAAAAAAGTAATGTATGTCATGATGATGATGATGGAAGTTGCATGGCAATATATCTCGGAATGGCTATGGAAATGCCATAATAGGTAGGTATGGTGGCTGTTTTGAGGAAGATATAAGGAGGTTTATGTGTGATAGAGCGTATCGTATCATGGGGTTTGGATGCACCGGTGAAGTTTGCACCAACTCTCAAGGTGAGAAAGGGAAATGCACGGTACCGAAGAGGCTAGCAAAGGCGGAAAGGTGAGAGTGCATATAATCCATGGACTCAACATTAGTCAAAAGAACTCATATACTTATTGCAAAAATTTAGAAGTCATCAAAAATCAAGTACTACGCGCATGCTCCTAGGGGGATAGATTGGTAGGAAAAGACCATCGCTCGTCCCCGACCGCCACTCATAAGGATGCACAAGCCAGGTACACTTCATGTTTCAAATTTGTTAAACAACTTTAACCATACGTGCATGCTACGGGACTTGCTAACTTCAACACAAGCATTCTTTAAATTCATAATCACCCAACTAGCACGACTTTGATATTATCACCTCCATATCTCAAAACAATTATCAAGCATCAAACCTATCTTAGTATTCAACGCACTCAAAAGAAAGTTTCACATATCTTGAATACCAAGTATATTAACATTAAGCAAATTACCATGCTAATAACGACTCTCAAAATAATCTAAGTGAAGCATGAGAGATCAATAGTTTCTTTAAAAAAATTCCACCGCCATGCTCTAAAAGATATAAGTGAAGCACTAGAGCAAAAATTATCAGGCTCAAAAGATATAAGTGAAGTACTATGAGCAAAATTATCAAGCTCAAAAGATATAAGTGAAGGACATAGAGTATTCTAACAAATTCTAATTCATGTAAGGCTCTCTCTCATTAAAGGATTTCAGATCTTGATACTTCATTCAAACAGCAAGCAAAGCTAAATAAAACTACAATGCAAGGATAGCACAACTCATGTGAAGAAGCAAAAACTTTAGGCTCAACCGATATTAACCGATAGTTGTTGAAGAAGAAAGGTGGGATGCCTACCGGGGCATCCCCAAGCTTAGATGCTTGAGACTTATTGAAATATTATCTTGGGGTGCCTTGGGAATCCCCAAGCTTGAACTTTTGTGTCTCCTTAATTCCTCTCATATCATGGTTTCTCTTCTTTTTATCAAAAGCTTCATTCACAACAAACTCAACAAGAACTCGTGAGATAGGTTAGTATAAACCAATGCAAAACCTTATCATTTTCTACTGTAACAAATCACTAAAATTATTATTCAATATTGCATACTAAATGCCTCTGCATATTTAATACTCCTATCCTCAAATAGAATCATTAAACAAGCGAACATATGCAAACAACACAAACATAACAGCAATCTGCCAAAACAGTACAGTCTGTAAAGAATGCAAGAGTATCAATACTTACCTGACCCCAAAAATTATGAACTAAAATTCCCACTGTAATAAATTTATCAGATCTTAATATGCAAAAAGATTCAACGTTATACCATGCTCTGACTTTTCTAGGGAATTTTTGCAACAGCGGTAAACTTTCTGTTTTCAAACAGCAACATGCAAACTAGCAAAATAAGCATGGCAAAGGCTATCCTTGACTTTTTTATTGAAAACAAAGAGGCAAGACATTATTATAACTAACATAAAGCAAAAACTAACAAAAGAAAATTACGCTCCAAGCAAAACACATGTCATGTGGCGAATAAAAATATAGCTCCAAGTAAAGTTACCGATGAACGAAGACGAAAGAGGGGATGCCTTCCGGGGCATCCCCAAGCTTAGGCTCTTGGTTGTCCTTGAATATTACCTTGGGGTGCCTTGGGCATCCCCAATTTAGTCTCTTGCCACTCCTTATTCCATAGTCCATCGAATCCTTACCCAAAACTTGAAAACTTCAACCACACAAAACTTAACACAAAACTCGTAAGCTCCGTTAGTATAAGAAACTAAAACCACCACTTAGGTACTGTAATGAACTCGTTATAAATTCATAGTGGTGTAATATCTACTGTACTCCAACTTATCTATGGTTCATACCACTTAATACTAGCCATAGATTCATCAAAAACAGAGCAGTCTGTAGTAATCTGTATAAAACATATACTTCTGAACCCCAAAAATTATGAAATAAATTGCTGGACCTGAGAAATTTGTCTATTAATTATCTGCAAAAAGAATCAACCTAAAAGCACTCTCCAATAAAAAATGGCAGCTAATCTCGTGAGCGCTAAAGTTTCTGTTTTTCACAGCAAGATCATATAAACTTCACCCAAGTCTTCCCAAAGGTTCTACTTGGAACTTTATTGAAACAAAAGCTATAAAACATGATTACTACAGTAGCATAATCATGTGGACACACAAAAACAGTAAGGATAAATATTGGGTTGTCTCCCAACAAGCACTTTTCTTTAATGCCTTTCAGCTAGGCATGATGATGACAATGATGCTCACATAAAAGATAAGAATTGAAACATAACGAGAGCATCATGAAGCATATGACTAGCACATTTAAGCCTAACCCACTTCCTATGCATAGGGATTTTGTGAGCAAACAACTTAGGGGAACAATAATCAACAAGCATAGGAAGTTAAAACAAGCATAGCTTCAAAACTTTAAGCACATAGAGAGGAAACTTGACATTATTGCAATTCCTACAAGCATATGTTCCTCTCTCATAATAATTTTCAGTAGCATCATGAATGAATTCAACAATATAACCAGCACCTAAAGCATTATTTTCATGATCTACAAGCATAGAAAATTTTCTACTCTCCACATAAGCAAACTTAGCATACGTATCATCACAATAATCATCATAAATAGGAGGCATGCTTTCATCATAGTAAATTTGCTCATCAAAGCTTTGGGGACAAAATATATCATATTCATCAAACATAGATTCCCCAAGCTTGTGGCTTTGCATATCATTAGCATCATGGATATTCAAGGAATTCATACTAACAACATTGCAATCATGCTCATCATTCAAAGATTTAGTGCCAAACATTCTATGTAATTCTTCTTCTAGCACTTGAGCACAATTTTCCTTTCCATCATACTCACAGAAGATATTAAAAAGGTGAAGCGTATGAGACAAACTCAACTCCATTTTTTTTGTAATTTTCTTTTATAAACTAGACTAGTGCTAAAACAAGAAACAAAAAGATTCGATTGCAAGACCTAAAGATATACCTTCACTTACCTAGCCTCCCCGACAATGGCGCCAGAAAAGAGCTTGATGTCTACTACACAACCTTCTTCTTGTAGACGTTGTTGGGCCTGCAAGTGCACAGGTTTGTAGGACGGTAGCAAATTTCCCTCAAGTGGATGACCTAAGGTTTATCAATCCGTAGGAGGCGTAGGATGAAGATGGTCTCTCTCAAACAAACCTGCAACGAAATAACAAAGAGTCTCTTGTGTCTCCAACACACCCAATACAATGGTAAATTGTATAGGTGCACTAGTTCGGCGAAGAGATGAAGATACAAGTGCAAAATAGATAGTAGATATAGGTTTTTGTAATCTGAAATAATAAAAATAGCAAGGTAACGAACGGTAAAAGTGAGCGTAAACGGTATTGCAATGATAGGAAACAAGGCCTAGGGTTCATACTTTCACTAGTGCAAGTTCTCTCAACAATAATAACATAGATAGAACATATGACAAGCCCTCAACATGCAACAAAGAGTCACTCCAAAGCCACTAATAGCGGAGAACGAACGTAGAGATTATGGTCGGGTACGAAACCACCACAAAGTTATTCTTTCGGATCGATCTATAAAAGAGTTTGTACTAGAATAACACCTTAAGACACAAATCAACCAAAACCCTAATGTCACCTAGATACTCCATTGTCACCTCAAGTATCCGTGGGCATGATTATACGATATGCATCACACAATCTCAGATTCATCCAACCAACATAAAAGTACTTCAAAGAGTGCCCCAAAGCTACTACCGGAGAGTCAAGAACGTGTGCCAACCCCTATGATAGGTTCCCAAGTGTCACGAAACCCGCAAGTTGATCACCAAAACATACATCAAGTGGATCAATAGAATAACCCATTGTCACCAGATTATCCCACGCAAGACATACATCAAGTGTTCATAAAAGACTCAATTCGATAAGATAACTTCAAAAGGGAAACTCAATTCATCACAAGAGAGTAGAGGGGGAGAAACATCATAAGATCCAACTACAATAGCAAAGCTCGGGATACATCAAGATCGTGCCATAGAGGGAACACGAAAAAGAACACGAGAGAGAGAGAGAGATCAAACACATAGCTACTGGTACATACCCTCAGCCCCGAGGGTGAACTACTCCCTCCTCATCATGGATAGCGTCGGGATGATGAATATGGCCTCCGGTGATGGGATCCCCCTCCGGCAGGGTGCCGGAACAGGGTCCCGATTGGTTTTTGGTGGCTCTGGAGGCTTGCCGTGGCGGAACTCCCGATCTATCTTCTGTTCTGGAAGTTTTAGGGTACGTAGGTATATATGGGTGCAGGGGGTACGTCGGTGGACCTCCGGGGTGCTCACGAGGTAGGGGGGCGCGCCCAGGGGGCGCCCCCCACCCTCGTGGGCAGCCCGGGACTCCCGTAGCGTGCACTCCAAGCCCATCAGGTTGGTTTCCTTCCGAAATTAACTTATCCAGTTGATTTCGTTCCGTTTTGACTCCGTCTGATATTCCTTTTCCTCGAAACACTGAAATAGGCATAAAACAGCAAATCTGGGCTGGGCCTCCGGTTAATAGGTTAGTCCCAAAAATAATAAAAAAGTGGATAATAAAGCCCAATATTGCCTAAAACAGTAGATAAAAGTAGCATGGAGCAATCAAAAATTATAGATACGTTGGAGACGTATCAATGGTTCAAGGGTCGTCGAGGGTCGAGGGTTCTAGGGTTCGAGGGTCGTGAGGGGCCGAGGGGTCGAGGGTTCGAAGGTCGTCGAGGGGTCGAGGGTTCGAGGTTCGATGGTTCTAGGGTCGAGGGTTCGAGGGTTCTATGGTCGATGGTTCGAGGGTTTGAGGGTCATCGAGGGGCCGAGGGTTCGAGGGTCGAGGGTCGTCGAGGGGTTGAGGATCGTCAAGGGGTCGAGAGGTTGCCTAGTGTCAAAGTATTGAAGAAAACCATGGCTTCATCATTAGCCGGAAGTAACCGGGGCATGATGGTACGAAGTTCTCCAAACTTATTCTGGAACGGAGTCCCGGATAGGATAATCCGCCTTTTGGTTCAAATTTCAGCAAAGGCCTTCCAAATAGCGATATTCGGAAGGCTCTTGCTGCACTTTGTACCAAAAAGCGAATTATCCTATCTGGGATTCCGTTCCAGAATAAATTTGGAGAACTTTGTACCATCATGCGCCTGTTACTTTCGCCTAATAATGAAGACATGGTTTTGTTGAATCCTTTGACACTAGACCCTAGAAGCACTGCCGAGGCCACCCAAATTTACCAAGTTAAAAGAGTGTTGTCGTCGAGGCCACCCCGAACCCTTGAAGCGTTGCCGAGGCCATGCAAACCCTAGAGAAGCGTCGAGGCCACTAATTAATATAATTCCTTGTTGTGATTAGCTATAGCTAGGTCTACATTTTCTACTACTATATCCATCTGTCATGTTTCTATAATAATTGCCATGTTGTAATATTTGCAGAAACTATGGAGCACGGCCGAGACGAGGAAGCAGAACGGGTGTTGGGGGACATAATCGCAGGCGGACGAAATGTCATGTCGTATCTCAACAAAACCGATGGTCTAGAAGGAGAGGGTGAAACAGGTTACGGTTATCGAAGAACGGAGGAGGAAGGACATGATTATGATGGCTCCGATGACCGAATGCTAGTGCAAGAAGGAGACCGTGATGAAAGCTCCGGTGACCGGACAGAGTCCGGCCAGGTATATATTTTAATTAAGCCTGTGCTGACTAGCTAGCTAATTGATGCATTCATTGTTTTGGTATCTACACATATTAACTCTCGTCTTTATTCTTTTTTCTAGCCCTCCGGATCGAGCACAACTTCAGCAAAGAGACGAGGCCCGAAGAAAAAGTTGTGCTCGGATGAAAGGTTCACGCTCACAGCAATCGCACGCGATGGCCAACCGATTGAACCCCTCCGGACCAAGGAAGCATTTACTACTCAGTGCGGGTTTCTTGTTAGGGACATGATCTCGATCAGCATCGAGCTATGGAATCAGCCTAAGAAGGAAGAGCTTCAAGTTTCTTTTGTCTAAGATACACAGAAAGAGGATCTTTGGAAAGCGTTGAAGGTAAATTTCAACCTACCGGAAGAGGAGGATCCGGAGAATCCAGTTATAGAGCCATTGATCAAGTACTGTACTCTCGAGAAGATGGCAGATCTATTCAGGAGGTGGAAGAATGAGCTGAAAGCAAAGTTTGTCGACAAAAAAAGACACTAGAATTCATCGGCCGGTATGAGTAGCTCAGAGATCAATGGGACGCATTTGTGCCCAATAGGACATCGGAGAGGAGTAAGAAGATGTCAGCGACAACCAAGATAAATGTTGCGAAGAAGGAGCATCACCATCACACAGGGTCAGGTGGATACCTCAAAGCCCGGCCGTTGTGGGCCAAGGCTGAGAACGACCTACTTGATAAAGGGGTCGAACCAGAGACATTGAACTGGCGAGACCGTCCAAGGACTTGGTTCTTCGGGGTTGGCGGAACCTTGGACATTGTAACAGGGAAGTGCGTTTGGACGAGCGAGCAACTGGGAATACCCATCACGAAGCTTCAGACCTATATCGCAGCAGCGCAGGAAGGGAAGTTCTTTCTAGATAGAGAGAAGGACGAGCTCACAATGGCCCTCGGGAATCCTGAGCACCCTGGACGGACACGAGGCATGCCAGGCTCCGTTCCGTGGAAGGTTGGGTATCCGGACGCATGCGGTTACAAATGCCAAGAGAGAAGGAGGAAAGTGGAGTAGGGCGAACTGCAGGAGTTGCACGCAAGGGTATGGAAGCTAGAGGAACGAGATGCAGTTCGAAGCAAGCGACCTGCCGAAGCTACCCCTGAAGCTATGAAGTCTACTACACAACCTTCTTCTTGTAGACGTTGTTGGGCCTCCAATTGCAGACGTTTGTAGGACAGTAGCAAATTTTCCTCAAGTGGATGACCTAAGGTTTATCAAACCGTGGGAGGCGTAGGATGAAGATGGTCTCTCTCAAGCAACCCTGCAACCAAATAACAAAGAGTGTCTTGTGTCCCCAACACACCCAATACAATGGTAAATTGTATAGGTGCACTAGTTCGGCAAAGAGATAGTGATACAAGTGCAATATGGATGGTAGATATATGTTTTTGTAATCTGAAAATATAAAAACAGCAAGGTAACTAATGACAAAAGTGAGCACAAACGGTATTGCAATGCTAGGAAACAAGGCCTAGGGTTCATACTTTCACTGGTGCAAGCTCTCTCAACAATAATAACATAATTGGATCATATAACAATCCCTCAACATGCAAAAAAGAGTCACTCCAAAGTCACTAATAGCGGAGAACAAACAAAGAGATTATTGTAGGGTACGAAACCACCTCAAAGTTGTCCTTTCTGATCGATCTATTCAAGAGTCCGTAGTAAAATAACATGAAGCTATTCTGTCCGTTCGATCTATCATAGAGTTCGTACTAGAATAACACCTTAAGAAACAAATCAACCAAAACCCTAATGTCACCTAGATACTCCAATTTCACCTCAAGTATCCGTGTGCATGATTATACGATATGCATCACACAATCTCAGATTCATCTATTCAACCAACACAAAGAACTTCAAAGAGTGCCCCAAAGTTTCTACCGGAGAGTCAAGACAAAAATGTGTGCCAACCCCTATGCACAAGTTCACAGGGTCACTGAACCCGCAAGTTGATCACCAAAACATACATGAAGTAGATCACTTGATATCCCATTGTCACCACAGATAAGCACATGCAAGACATACATCAAGTGTTCTCAAATCCTTAAAGACTCAATCCGATAAGATAACTTCAAATGGAAAACTCAATCCATTACAAGAGAGTAGAGGGGGAGAAACATCATAAGATCCAACTATAATAGCAAAGCTCACAATACATCAAGATTGTGCCAAATCAAGAACACGAGAGAGAGAGAGAGAGAGAGAGAGAGATCAAACACATAGCTACTGGTACATACCCTCAGCCCCGAGGGTGAACTACTCCCTCCTCGTCATGGAGAGCGTCGGGATGATGAAGATGTCCAACGGTGAGGGATCCCCCCTCCGGCAGGGTGCCGGAACAGGGCCCCAATTGGTTTTTGGTGGCTACAGAGGCTTGCGGCAGCGAAACTCCCGATCTACGGTGCTCCTGGATGTTTTCGGGGTATATGGATATATATAGGCGAAAGAAGTTGGTCAGGGGAGCCACGAGGGGCCCACGAGGGTGGGGTCGCCCGGGGGGGGGGGGGTAGGGCGCGCCCTGGACCCTCATGGCCACCTCGTTGCTTCCCTGACGTCTACTCCAAGTCTCCTGGATTGCTTTCGTTCCAAAAATAACTCTCCCAAAGGTTTCATTCCGTTTGGACTCCGTTTGATATTCCTTTTCTGCGAAACACTGAAATACGCAAAAAAACAGCAATATGGGCTGGGCCTCCGGTCAATAGGTTAGTCCCAATAATAATATAAAAGTGTATAGTAAAGCCCATAAACATCCAAAACAGGTAATATAATAGCATGGAAGAATAAAAAATTATAGATACGTTGGGGACGTATCAAGCTACCCCGCCATCTCAGCGGAGAAGCAGTGTGGCTTCCACCGAGATGCTTCAGCTAGAACCTGTCTTCATGGCTCCTGCTAGCTACCCCGTGGATACTATCACGGAGTCTCAACATTGCCACCTTACGACGCAATGGCAGAACTACAAAGTCAAGGCGGTTGTCGGCTCTGTTCGACCTCGTGAACCCGGCGCAACTTTTCACTCTCGTCCAATTCCAGAAGGATATGCTAGGGTGACGGTGGACGAAATAATGGAGGGATTTGAGGAGCTCATGCTTGACCACCCTACCGGTGAAGGGGAGACTCGGCTGGGTTCTGCTCTGAAGACTCCATGCCTATGGCGGAAGGAGCTCATCAACCTTCCGAACTGGACGCCTCCGCCTCCTCCTCCTCCTCCTCCTCCTCCTCCGGCGAGTCAGGGCACTCCGCCTCCACCTCCGCGTGCTCCTCTGGCGAGTGATCAGGGCACTCTACCTCCTTCTCCGGCGCGTGGCGGCACTCCGCCTCCTTCTCCGCCTGCGCTGGCGCGCCCGACCAGCCAGCCTCCTCCTTCTCCGCCTCGTCAGCAAGGGCGGAAGAGGCCCGCCACTGCTCAGGCTGATAAGGCGCATCGTAGTCCTTCTCCTCCGTCTCGTAAGCAACAGAATAAGACAGCTGCAGCCGCTCGGCCTGCTCCGGCGTCTAGCAGTACAGCCAGAGGCGGGAGGCAATACATATTTGGTCCATCTCTCAAGACTCCAGAGAAGTTACCATACGATATGACCGAAAAGGAAAACGAGGAGATCTGTCAATCCCAAGTGAAGGACTACTTCGAAATGCAAAGAGCTAAGAGACATCCACCTCTGGAGAAGAAGATAGATCCGATGAAAGCGAAGCGCACTTTGGATGCCCTGCAGCGAACATTGTCTCCGCCGCAAACCAACTATGAGCGTATTACCGAAAAGACATATAAGTAAGCGAAGCTGTCGGGAAGTACTTGCAGTGACAAAAGGTTACAAGAACGAAGAACTGGGAAAAAATTCCCTAGCTCGGCGAACAAGCGAACCAATCGTGCCCCCTCTAAAGGTGTCTGGCGATATCGTCGTTTATCATCCGGGGATCTTACCTGGTACCAATCCTGGAGATTACCATGATGCACATTTTGATATAATGGAGGTGGACGAATTCAAATACGAGTAGGGGGAAACATCTCGTCAAAGATGGAACTACTCTAACAACGATGATGCGAAGATTCCATGATTGGTACATGGAAACCTACAGAAAGCAGTCAGCTGGGAAGAAAATTGATACTTTGACGCTGAAAGTTAAAGAGGATCAACACGACCTCGTTGGAATTGAGGAGTTGTCTGTTCCATTTGAGGAGTTCTTCCATTTTTTTAATCTAAAGGCCCTCAATAAATTAACGGTCACTTGCTACTGTTTGTAAGTACTACTTCTGTCATTAAGTCTCTATATATACCTCAGCTCTTTCATTGCATGTATATATAATTGTCCTCACTATATTATGCAGATTGAAGATCGTCGAATGCAGAAAAGCTGAAATGTATGATATTGGGTTCATTAACACAAATCTCATAGATGAATTTATGGTTAAATTTCATGCCAAAGAAACCCAGGACAACTTGCTACGATCGTTGGTAATAAATGAAAACAAAGATACAATACTCTTTCCTTACAACTTCAAGTGAGTGTTACTCTCTTGTGCGTATTCGGTTTCCCTTAATTATTACTCGAGGTTATAGTAATTAATGTAATTGATGAGTTATGCATGCGTGCGCAGGTTTCACTATATTCTCCTAGAGATTAAGCTTGAGCAGGGACTAGTAAACGTCTTAGAGTCGAGATGAAAAGATCCCGAGGACTATGCGGACATGTCTAAAATGCTCGAGAGGTAAGTTGAATCGATCATTAGCGCACCATATCGGTAACTTTGTTTATTTCATGATATCAAGTAATTGTTTTCTTTGTCTCGCATGGTTTGGAAAGTATTGACCGCACAAGTTTCAGGACTGCCGCGGGATCTGCGATGAAAATACCAGAAAGTAAGTACTACTAGTTAGCTAGTTCCGCGCATCTCCCGTTGATTCTAGCTACTTTCATCAATGCCATTTATAATGCTTCATTATCAGTTTGATTGACCTCTGTTTCTCATAAAGTCTTGTGGCAGGAAGCCGGGAATAATTACTATGGATACTACGTCTACGAGTTCATTTACAACGCGAGGCCAAGAATAGGCGGGGCTCCTCTAAAAGACAATATGAAGTGCGTAAGCAAAAATATTCACAAGTTTATTTTATTACCATCATTTCTGTTGAGTTTCATTCATATATATGTATTGAACCCCTTATTCAAATTAGATGTGGGAGATGCGGAATGAACTCCTACCACAAGATCGCATGCGAGAAATTCAAGAGGAATTGGCTGGATTCTTTCTTGACCACGTCATCAATAAATCCGGAGAATACCACCATGCATGTGAAAGTTGAGTTCATATATGTTAGGTTATTATAAGAGATCTTACACATTGCATATATATATATATGTAGCCAGTAACGTCGGTAAGATATACGAAAACTTGTTGTTCAACCAATCTCTCGGAGAAGGAGAGGTCGATCACTTCTGTAAATGTTCATGATGATCTTGTGTACTTAATAGTTTCCTTCATTTGCTTACTAGCTAGCTAGCACGTCGAGTCCTATTTATAGGTAGCGTCGACCAAGCACGGAGATAAGAGAGGACACTTCTCTCTATTAGCTAGCTAATACAATATATGAAACCCTTAAATTAACCCTAACCCCCCCCACCACCACCACCACCACCCTCCCTCCCTTCAGAAAAAAACAAAAAACCCAGCCCCTGAAATGCTGACGTGTGGAAGCCTTTTGGTCCCTGTCGGGGATATACCCCATGGTATGACCAGGCCGGAGTCATAATCTGGCTGGGACTTGGTAAACCAGGGCGGTGTTAAACCGGCTGACAGTTAAGACCGACGGCTAAGACAGACGGTAAACCGGCGAGTGTTAAACCGGCAGATGGTAGCACCGGCAGGTGTTAAGACAATCATAACCCGACAGACCATGTTAAACCGACAGACAATGTTAAACCGGTAGACAATGTTAAACCGGCAGACAATGTTAAACCGACATACAATGTTAAACCGACAGACATTAAGAAGCCCAGAAAGGAAAGTCAAAATAGTTTAAGTCTTAGTCCGAGATGGACTCTACATGTAACCCGCCCCCTTCAACTTATATAAGGAGGGGAGGGCTCCCTAAAAGGGGGACAACCAAGAAACAATCTCTAGGGCTAGACACAACTAGAGGAGAGCCGGTTTACGACGACTCCCTCGTGATGATAATGAGATCTAGCCTCAAACAACATGTAGGGTTGTTACCGGACGATGTTTCGCGGGGCCCGAAGCTGTCTAAACCCTTGTCTTGTGTTGCGTCTCTCGATTCCGCTCAACCCCTCTCAAGCTACCACATAGATGCGTTGGCCTCGCGACTAAGTCCTCACACTAAGAACATCTGACGTGTTAATTCCACGACAGTCCCGGTTGGTGGCACCAACCGGGACAAAAGGCCCCCTGCCTGGGCAAGCGGCAGCGGCCACATGGAGCCCCCATCTATCCCTGTTCCTGGGCGAACAGGGACTAAAGGGACAAGGCTTTAGTAACGACCCTTTAGTCCCGGTTCGGGAACCGGGACAAATGGCCCTCACGAACCGGTACGAATGGGTTTTTTTCTACTAGTGTACCATCCCCGCTCTATTGACAGGATAGGGGGTAGTAACTTAGACAAGTGTTATGCGTATGACACTAGTCAACTTTACTACCTTTATCTTTTGTAAAAAGAACGTTACACCTTTATAATGGGTAATAAAATATGTGTAGTATTATGCAAATTTTTATTTATTAAAATGTTGACTCATTTTGCTTTGGGTACGTTATGTTACCACAAACATCTCTCTCTTCATTAACTATTTGTCCCATAAGCTACTACATTAAGTTACTTTCACTATGACCAACCTAAGCTAGTAATACAATGTAAAGCGAGAAAATTGAACATAAGCTTGGCACAAAAACTATGTTCAGATTATTTTAATCTTAAAATGTGCTTCTTGGATTTTTAAAAATCCAGGCTCCAGATTTTTTTTTATCTTCAAAATTTTCTTAATGTAATTTTTTTTTCAAAATTTCAGGCTTCATGGAGCCCGGTATTTAAAGGCTGGCAGCCTCAATGGAGCCCCTTGGAGTTTTAAAACATTCTGGGAAAACATGTGGACGTATACTACATTTCTATAGTTTCATGAGAAAGCAGGTTTGGTGTGCGATAAAATAATAAAAGAAAACCAAGGACATTTGTAGTGAATAGTACATGATGTGTATGTTAAAAATGCATAGCAACAAATTTGTAGTGAAGGGAGTTTTATAATGGTCAAAGGCAACCTCACAAAACATATTTGGCACAGTATATTGTGATGGAAGGAGTACATACTCTCCATGATTAAGTAACATGGCAGCGCAAGGAGCATCCCCCTACTTCAACAGTTCCATGTGCTTTGGTTGCTTTTATATCGAACAGCGCCCCGCTCTCATCTGGGCACCACCTACACATTGTCACTTGCCAAGGTAGATTGCAATGTCTTCCTAGCTAGCTAGCCAAGCGACTCCTTGGCACTACGTAGGATCAATGGCTGCATCTGCGCTGAAGATGGCGGCCATCTGCACCGTGCTGGTCCTTCTCCTGTGTGGTGCCGGGCAGCCAGCGATGGCCTACGTCGACGACGGGCTAGCTTGCCCTAGCCCCGGGACGCCATGCCGTGTAGGATGCTTATCTGCGTGCGACACCAGCTCGCGGAAGGTGTGCAACATGCTCTGCGGCCTCACGCCGTCGGTGGTCGTCGGGGCGGACCAGGGTTGTGTGAGTCAATTCCTCTTCTCTTGCATGGCCATCTGCAAGAACTTGTGCGAGCCCCTCCCGGTTAAGACCCCCTGACCGCCGTGCGCGCGGCCAGTCTCGGTCTTGTTGCTGTTGGATCTCTCTCTACACGCCCGTCAGAGTTTGCTTCCATGCTGTCCTCTTGCTTAATGTGTTGCCTCTGACAGTCCCCTCCCCCCACCTCCCTCCTTCGCTAGTGATCTCATGTGTGTGGTGTTGCAATTATTTTTGTATTTTCTGTGTTTTTGCTTCGGCAAGATGTATTGCCCCTCAGGATGTAAGGTTTTCGTTCCCTTTTCCCCGTATAAACTAGATCATGGTTTTCGCCCTGGTTACCCACATAAACCGTCTAAATTTCCATTGAATTGAGATCAATATACATCACTCCTGCTTTCTGAGAATGGTAACACAAAAGGCAATTAACAAAAAAAATACGTAGTACATCACAATTTTTGATCCATGGATAGACGGCCAGTGATGCGTGATAGAAATAATTGCTGAAGGAAACATTAAAGAATTGGCCCTGCCAGCCTAAGTACATGGATCGTGTTCACTAGACGATGGTAAGAAAACTCGGAGGTAACATGCATAGCCGGCCGGCATACCCCAACGCCGCGGCCCGCCGCCGCCCTCGCCGGGGGCGATCAAGGAGTCTGAGCCGGGAGGGCCTCGCACATGCTCTTGCAGGTGCCCATGCAAGCCGAGAGGAATTGGTTCACGCAGGCCTGGTCCGCCCCATCGAGCACTGACGGCGTGAGGGTGCAGAGCATGTTGCACACCATCTGCGAACCGGTGTCGCACGCAGATGCGCAATCTGTGTTGCATGGCGTCACAGCGCTAGGGCAAGATAGCCCGTCGTCGTAGGCCATCGCTGGCTGCCCCGCACCACACCGGAGGATGAGCAGCACGGCGCAGATGGCCGCCATCTTGAGCGCCGATGCTGCCATTGATCGTAGGTACCAAGGAGTGGTTTGGCTAGCTAGCTAGGAAAATGGAGCAATTTACCTCGAGAAGTGGATGAGAGCAGGGCGTGCTCTTTTTATTGGCAGCAAATGCACATGGAACTGGATGCAGAGTGACGCTCTTTGTATAGCCATGTTACTTGATCATGGAGTATGTATGCAGTATCATGCACCATTGCGTCTATAATGTACCACTCCAATGAGGAGGAAAGTGTTTCGTCACAAATGTCTGTTGCAATAAATGTATGGTAGGTAGATAGTATTTTTTTCATTTGATAACTGTGCACTCTTATGCACTATCTATCCTTCCTCTGTACGCTAATCACGCATCATGTAGTATGTTGTGTGTTGACTTCAAGAGGTTTATAAAATTAACTCGCGGAGTTCGTGATCCATATAGATCTACCACACTACTCCTCCACTAGCATATGCCGGCATTCCTTGTTTTTGCCCGTCGCATCAAAAAGTCACGACCCCATATTATGCACCTACTTGCACATCTCCAACGCGGACCCTCAAACCGCCCGCAATCGTTCAGCCCGCTGTCACGCCCGCTTTCAACAAATCTGACCCACCCAGAAACCCTCTCCCTTGCTCATGCTCTTTCCCCTAGAGCATCAGCTCCGTATTCATCCTGGCCCAAATAGGATGCGACCAATCACTGAAGCAGGCATTGAATTGTCGCGTCGCCCGAGAGCGCCGCTCGCTGCACACCCACTGCCCACGCCTTCTCTTCGCATTAAACGGCGTCTATCTGCCTGTCTACCTCCATTAAATTAGCAGGTGTATCGAGGAACCTACTCCGGCGCCCCAAGTGCCACACATCCCTCCTAGTGCTGGAGGATATTAAAAACCTCTACGGTTGGCGCCTCGCATCTGCCCGCTATTTAAACGTGGCCAATGGCGCCGGCCATGAACCACACCACACCTCCGCTCTCCGTCCCCTCCTTCTACCACACCCGTCATGGCCTCCGGCTCCAAAGTCTTGTGGGACGGCCTCTACCGCCAGCAGAAGAAGAAGCTCTCAGGCATTGCAGCGGCCTGGGTTGCTCGGCGAGTCAGTCGGAATCAGGCTCACTTGCCGGCACCACCACCATTGCTAGGCCGTCCTCGCCCGTCCAGGCTGGCCAACGCAGTCTCCCAACTAATCTGGTGGAGAAACAAGCCATGTTCGTGGAGGTTGATGCCGCAGCGGACGAATTTGACTAGGGCACCAATGACGATGTTGCCAATTCCACATTGGTCACGCCCCGGTGGCACGACGACGAAGCCACACATCCGTGGCCGCCGCCGGCAGCGATGAAGGTATACCATGATAGTCCGCCACCACTTGAGTCCCATGAAGGCCACCTTCACTGCCTCGCAGCAGGGTTACACAGCCGACAACTTGCCAGCTTCGCTGAGCGTAGGCCATGGTGACTCTTCCCCCGTCTCAAAAACCAACTTTGACCTGTGCTTCACGAAAGTGGAGGCTACTCTTCCCCTTCCACTATAATATACGGAGTAATACTGCAGTGTATATATAATGGAATGGAATTGGAATGGACTCTTTCAAAGCCGAATTGATTAAGCTGCCGAAGTTGGTTCGATGATTCCTGTGATGGGATGGGTGCTTTGTGGTACTACACCTAGCAGAGTAGGAACTTCCATTGTTCTCCTCCACAGGATTTTTAAAGTGTTCCATCGAAATGGCAGGTTCAGTAATTGTAACTGGTTCCTGATTCGATGAACTAGGCATCTCCTGATTAGATGAGGTAGGCATATCCTTCATGGGAAAGATATCTTCAAAGAAAGTCACATCATTCGACTCCATGATCGTACCAATATGCATGTCAGGTATCTCAGATTTTACAACAAAGAATCTGTAACCAATGCTATCAAAAGCATAACCCAGGAAAACACAATCCACAGTTTTTGGTCCAAGTTTGCACTTTTTTAGAATTGGCACATTGACTTTCGCCAAACATCCCCAGGTTCGTAGATAAAAGAGTTTTATCCTTTTCTTCTCCCATTCCTCGAATGGAGTTATCTCTTTATTCTTTGTGGGAACTCGGTTTAGGACATGACATGAGGTGAATAGGGAGGCGTCTTCTCATGGATTATACCATGTTCCGCACATAAAAAATCAAATTCATTTGAGAAATACTCTCCACCACGATCAAACCGAAGCCTCTTGATCTTTTGATCAAGTAGATTTTCTGCTTCAGCTTTATAGATCTTGAAATAGTTCAAAGCCTCATCCTTACATTTCAGAAGGTACACATGGCAGTATCGAGTGGAGACATCAATTAACGTCATAAAATACTTCTTCCCACCTTTTGTCAAAACACCATTCATTTCACAAAGATCAAAATGTATGAGCTCTAGTGGTGCAAGATTTCTCGTTTCCCCAGTCACATGAGACTTACGAGGTTGCTTAGCTTGCACACACACTTGACACTTAGATCCCTTGATAGTGGTGAAACTAGGGATTAAGTTCAACTTCGCTAGTCGTGACATGCAACCAAATTTAACATGACAAAGTCGTGAATGCCACACATTTGATTCACTATTTTTGCAAACATGATTAACAACTTTATTACAAACGTCTGATAAGGTTAAACGAAACAGGCCTCCTGACTCATAGCCTTTATCAAAAAAGGTTCCGTACTTTGATATTATAGATTTATTCCACTCAAATACAAGCTTATAGTAATCTCTACACAAAAGAGATCCGCTAACAAGATTTTTATTGACGGAGGTCACATAATGCACATTCTTCAGCCACACGATCTTCCCCGAAGTAAACTTCAGATCGACCATGCCAACACCATGAACAGAAGCACTTGAACCGTTGCCCATCAGCACGGTGGAAGTCCCTCCTGTCTGCTAAGACGAAAACATGAAAATATCACCGCAAACATGCACATTAGCACCCGTGTCAATCAACCAATCGGGAGAATGACATACTGAAAGAATAGTGGGAAATATACCATACCCAGCATCCTTCATGTCAGTGTCTCCAATTACAACATTAGCGGTCTTGCCGCCTTTCCCAAGATGACGCTTCTCATAGAGATTAGGGAAACTAGGAGCCCAATGATCAGGATCTCCACACACATGACAAACACCTTTCTTCTTATCATTCTTCTTCTTCAAGTTCGTGTGTTGTACAACTTTGTTCTTCCCATCAAACTTTGCTTTACCATCAAACTTGCCCTTGTTCTTCAACTTGTGGGGCTCGAAGTTTTTCTTCTGTACCAGATTGGCACTAGATCCTCCTTCAATACCTCGAGCACGTGTGTCCTTTGCTCTCACCTTTTCTTCCACATCAAGAGTACGAATGAGATCTGGAACGAAAAACTCCTGCCTCTTGTGCTTCAGTAAGGTAGCGAAGTTCCTCCATGAAGGAGGAAGCTAGGAGATGATACCTCCGGCAACAAACTTGTCCGATAGCATATAATTGGAGTGCTCATGTTCTCTAGCAAATGACTGTATCTCATGAGCTTGCTCAACCACGGAGCGCTCTTCGTTCATCCTGTAATCATAGAATTGCTCCATGATGTACAACTCAGTGCCAGCATCCGAGACCCCAAACTTGGCCTCGAGTGCATCCCACATATCTTTTCCATTGTCAATTGACGCATAAGCATCAACTATCCTATCACCAAGAACACTCAAGAGAGCAGCCTTAAACAGGGTATCCATTTTCAGAAAAGCTTGTTCCTCCTGAGGATCAAGAACTCCTTTTGGTTTGCCTATAGTGGCGTCATAGCAGCTCATGGTTTGAAATCATAAGACTGCTCTCACGCGCCACCTCTTATAATGGATACCCTCAAACATAGGAGGCCTCATGAATGCAGCAAAACCACTCGGGGTAAATTGCCTATAATAAGGTTTTTGGATTGTTGGAAATATGGGCAATTTACCGAATGATTTTGTTAACAAAAATAGTAGATAAAGCATGACTAATATAGCAGAGATAAAACAAGTCATGTGATCTGACAGAGAGAAGGTAAATAGCATCTGCATATATGAACTGTAGCCAAACATATCTAGAGCAGATAGTAGAGCAAGTTGCATATATGAAGTAGAGCCTAACATATCTAGGACAAACACTAGAACAAGGAACCGTGGCAGGACTTCTAACAGGAAAAACAAGAACACGTACGGGACAACAGCAAGAGCAGAAGCACTAGACTTGGGGTCGACATCCTCGCCAGCCATGTTGTCGAAGAGGTTGTTGACGTCGTGGAAGAAGTCGTCGTTGGGGAAGTGGTCGTCGATGTCCATGATGAACCGGTCAGTAGTCGCGCAGAGCGCTCCCCAAAAACCTTATCACCCTTCTCCCGTACAGGACTCAAAGAGATGCGTTTCGGAGGCCTACTGTCCCAACCTGCGGTGCACACCGGGATGAGGAACATCGTAGCAGCAGCGCAGTGCTCATGAACCGGTGGAGAGCGGAAGAAGTAGTTCTGGTGCGTCTCTCTGAGAGGAGCGACCTCCCTTTTATACGCGCAAATGAAGGAGGTGAGAGGCTGCGCCGGGAGCTGAAGGGAACGAGGGAGACGAAACGAACAGACTTCAGCCGAAGAGGCAAGCCGTTCGGAATCTGTCCACTATACAAAAAACGTTTCAGCTCCCGCGTGACCTTTCGTATACCCGTCGTGCGTCGCAAGACATCAGCTCATTCCCGCAACCCGCGGCGCGTCGTGACGAGGCGTGGCAAGGCGTGGTGTGGCAAGGCGGGTAGCGGAGGAGGAGCGCGCGTGGATGTCCCTCTTGTTCTCATCCTCATACATGCGGGGAAAGAACCTCCCTTATAAAGAGGTCCAACTCCCTCTAAACTAGCAATGTGGGACTAAACTTTAGTTCCACCTTTTGCCTTGCACGAATGGGTTGAGTGGGCCTCTAGGATTTATTAGGAATTTCTGAAACTGCTATTGGGCTTGGCCCAAAATAGACAAAATTCCAGCAGAATGTGGCGGCTAGGGTTGAGGGAGACATATATAGGATCCTCCCTAGCCTCCTCTCTTGACGGGCTTCATCCAAGGGCTCTCAATGAGCCAAATCCTTTCCCAATCTCTTCTTTACGAGCCAAGGATCTTGTGGGATCAAACGGTAATGAAATTGGTGAAGAATCCCATCTGGAAGGGCAACTTTCGGAGCTGTCTGCACGTCAAAACGAACGTGCGGTCGTTCGGAACACCGTCTCTTGATCTTTCCTCCTCCAGTAAAACAACGGTCAAATCTTCATACGAACTCAGAATTTGATGTTCTTGGGCTCGTTGGATTCATATGAATGTGATAACCCACAAGTATAGGGGATCGTGTGTAGCCTTTTTTCGATAAAAAAGAGTGTCGAACCCAAAGAGGAGCTAAGGGTAGAATAAATATTACCTCGAGTTCTATCAACCACTGTTACAACTCTACGCATGCTTAACATTTGCTTTACCTAGAACAAGAATAAAATTAGAAGTACTTTGTAGGTATAGTAGGATAGGTTTGCAAGAAAATGAAGGAAGTAAAAATAAAAAGTAGGTGTTGTTCTAATTAAAGTGCAATTAAATTAGTATAGCGAGTGTGGAGTAGTAGTGGTAGGATTTGCAGAATTGTCCCTAAGCAATTGACTATGTTACTAGACCGATAGCAAGTTTTTATTTGGGAGAGGCCACTGCTAGCATGTCGTTCCTTACGTGGAATTTTATGCACTTATGATTGGAACTATTAACAAGCATCTTCAACCATTAATGATCATTAAGGTAAACCCAACCATAGCATTAAGATATATATTGGTCCCCCTTCAATCTCGTATGCATTAATTTCTATGGTAGGAAGAAGCTTCTGTCACCCTTGCCCTCGAATGCATAGTCCTATCAACATACAACTAACCATGTGGTATGATCTACACACGCGCTCACATGATGGGCACCAAAGGACAGCAACATAACCACAAGCAAATTAAACCAATCATAGCAATTCACCAATTACCGATAGGGGTGGCAACGTACCATTGGATAATAATATGAAGCATAAAGCACCATGTTCAAGTAGAGGGTACTGCGGGTTGCGGGAGAGTGGACGGCTGAATATAGATGGGGGAAGGTGATGGAGTTGTTGGTGAAGATGACAGAGTTGTTGGAGTAGGTCGCCGTCCACGATGATTGCCCCGGCGGCGTTCCGGTGCTACCGGGAGAGAGGGGGAGAGATCCCCCCTCCTTCTTCTTCTTCTTCCTTGCACTAGTAGAAAAGGGGGCATTGGTCCAGGCCGGGTCAGCCCATTAGTCCCGGTTCAATCCAGAACCGGGACCAATGGTGGCATTGGACCCGGTTCGTGAGCCCCGGGGGCCGGCCAGGCCACGTGGGCCATTGGTCCCGGTTCGTCTGGACCTTTTGGTCCCGGTTGGTGGGACGAACCGGGACCAATGGGCCTCGCTCCTGGCCCACCACCATTGGTCCCGGTTGGTTCTACGAACTGGGACCAAATGCTGCCCTTTAGTCCTGGTTCAGGCCACCAACCGGGACCAATGAGGTGCCTATATATACCCCCTCGCATAAGAGCAGAGCACACTGCTCTGTTTTTTCTGGCATCCGAGGGGGAGAGGGCTTGGTGGTGCTCTAGCTCACCTCCTATGCACACAAGGTGTTCGATGGAATGCCCGAGCCACACTACTTAAGCTTTCTCCTCTCCAAGCTCGACCTCCAAGCTCCATTTTCCTTAATATTTGTCTAGGTTTAGCTGACCGTCACGCCCCGTACCCGTCTTCACCGTCGTCGATCACCCGCGCCGATCTCATCGCCGGCACCACCGTGGTCAGCCTCTTGTTCTTATCTTCTTTCTGAAAGGAAAAATATTCTTACTTGTATGTTTAGATAGATACTTGTATTATTTTCTTACTTTTATTATTGCATCTTATATAGTGCGATGGTTTTGGTATCCGCCCCCGTCGGCCCTCGTCCAGTCTATGATTCGGATGTGGTATATATTATCTTTTCATAACTATTGGTTCATTTATTGTTTATGAAAATTATGCCGACCAACGTGACATAAATTTTATTTATCTAGGAGGTTGTTGAACCGGAAATTCCAATCGACCCTATTGTCGAGAGGTTAAATTAGTTGAAGAAGAAAACAATTTCTTGAAGGAAAAAATAAGAAAAATTGAGGAGGAGAAGATGATATTGGAGTTGCATGTTGCGGATGTCGTCGATGATCACAAGATCAAGATGGATGCAATGCGCTTGAAGATTAGAAAGATTAGAAAATATGCCATTCGTACCGAGGCTTGGTATCATTATGCTGTTGGATCAGTTGTTACCGTGGTTGCGATTATGAGCGCATTTGTTTTCGCATTGAAATGTTTTACATAGTTTCAATGTATGGTTTAATTAATTTAGATGCTCTGCAGAGCTTTACGTTGTTCTGTAATGATTTTCGCTTGAAGATGAGAACTATGTATATACTTTGGTTTTAATGTGATGATGAACTTCTATTAATTTGGTCACTTAGTTATCTATTCATGACGTTCAGTAATGATTTTTGACACACTTAATTATATATAATGCACGCAGATGAACCATCAATGGATGTACGATAACAGACACACCTCCGAGTACATTAAGGGCGTGCATGATTTTCTCGAAGTGGCTGAGGCAAACAAGCAGAATGGTTTTATGTGTTGTCCATGCCCTATATGTGGGAATACGAAGTCTTACTCCGACCGGAAAATCCTTCACACCCACCTGCTTTACAAGGGTTTCATGCCACACTATAATGTTTGGACGAGGCACGGAGAAATAGGGGTTATGATGGAAGACGGCGAAGAAGAAGAGTACGATGACAACTATGTGCCCCCTGAATACGGTGATGCTGCTGAACATCAAGAGGAACCAGACGATGTGCACGGTGATGCTGCAACGGGCGAAGCTGCTGAAGATCAAGAGGAACCAGACGATGTACCCGATGATTATGATCTCCGCCGGGTCATTGTCGATGCAAGGACGCAATGCGAAAGTCAAAAGGAGAAGCTGAAGTTCGATCGCATGTTAGAGGATCACAAAAAAGGGTTGTACCCCAATTGCGAAGGTGACAACACAAAGCTCGGTACCGTACTGGAATTGCTGCAGTGGAAGGCAGAGAATGCTGTGCCAGACAAAGGATTTGAGAAGCTACTGAAAATATTGAAGAAGAAGCTTCCAAAGGATAACGAATTGCCCGACAGTACATACGCAGCAAAGAAGGTCGATGCCCTCTAGGATTGAGGTGCAGAAGATACATGCATGCCCTAATGACTGCATCCTCTACATGCGGCGCATAAGTATCTGAACGCATGCCCGGTATGCGGTGCATTACGGTATAAGATCAGACGAGATGTCCCTGGTGATGTTGATGGCGACCCCCCCCCCCCCCAAGAAGAGGGTTCTTGCGAAGGTGATGTGGTGTGCTCCTATAATACCATGGTTGAAATGTCTGTTCAGAAACGGAGAGCATGCCAAGTTGATGCGAAGGCACAGTGAGGACCGTAAGAAAGACGGGAAGTTGAGAGCACCTGCTAACGGGTCGCAGTGGAGAAAAATCGAGAGAAAGTACTGGGCTGAGTTTGCACGTGACCCAAGGAACATATGGTTTGCTTTAAGCGCGGATGGCATTAATCCTTTCGGGGAGCAGAGCAGCAATCACAGCACCTAGCCCGTGACTCTATGTATGTATAACCTTCCTCCTTGGATGTGCATGAAGCGGAAGTTCATTATGATGCCAGTTCTCATCCAAGACCCTAAGCAACCCGGCAACGACATTGATGTGTACCTAAGGCCATTAGTTGAAGAACTTTTACAGCTGTGGAATGGAAACGGTGTACGTTCGTGGGATGAGCACAAACATGAGGAATTTGACCTAAAGGCGTCGCTATTCGTGACCATCAACGATTGGCCCGCTCTCAGTAACCTTTCAGGACAGACAAACAAGGGATACCACACATGCATGCACTGTTTACTTGACACCGAAAGTATATACCTGGGAAGCTGCAGGAAGAATGTGTACCTGGGCCATCGTTGATTTCTTCCGACCAACCATCAATGCCGAAAGAAAGGCAAGCATTTCAAAGGTGAGGCAGATCACCGGAAGAAGCCCGCCATGCGTGCCGGTGATCACGTACTTGCTATGGTCAATGATTTACACGTAATCTTTGAAAAGGGTCCCGACGCACTAGCTGTTCCGAATGACGCTGGGGGACACACACCCATGTGGAAGAAGAAATCTATATTTTGGGACCTACCCTACTGGAAAGACCTAGAGGTCCGCTCTTCAATTGACGTGATGCACGTGACGAAGAACCTTTGCGTGAACCTGCTAGGCTTCTCGGGCGTGTATGGAAAGACAAAAGATACAGCTGAGGCACGGGAGGACCTGCAACGTTTGCACGAAAAAGACGGCATGCCTCCAAAGTAGTATGAAGGTCCTACCAGCTATGCTCTTACCAAAGAAGAGAAGGAAATCTTCTTTGAATGCCTGCTTAGTATGAAGGTACCGACTGGCTTCTCGTCGAATATAAAGGGAATAATAAATATGCCAGAGAAAAAGTTCCAGAACCTAAAGTCTCATGACTGCCACGTGATTATGAGGCAACTGCCTCCGGTTGCATTGATGGGGCTTCTACCGGAAAACGTCCGATTAGCCATTGTGAAGCTATGTGCATTCCTCAATGCAATCTCTCAGAAGGTGATCGATCCAGAAATCATACCAAGGCTAAGGAGTGATGTGGTGCAATGTCTTGTCAGTTTCGAGCTTGTGTTCCCACCATCCTTCTTCAATATCATCACGCACGTCCTAGTTCATCTAGTCGACGAGATTGTCATTCTGGAGTCCTTTGAGAGGTTCATGGGAGTCCTAAAGAAATATGTCCGTAACCGCGCTAGGCCGGAAGGAAGAATCTCCATGGGCCATCAAACAGAGGATGTCATCGGGTTTTGTGTTGACTTCATTCCTGGCCTTAAGAAGATAGGTCTCCCTAAATCGCGGTATGAGGGGAGACTGACTGGAAAATGCACGCTTGGAAGGGACTCAATAATATGCAGGGACGGATATTCTTGGTCTCAAGCACACTACAGTTCTACAAAACTCTACCTTGGTGACCCGATGTCGATGAACACAAGAACAGTCTGCGCCCAAACACCCGGAGCAAAGGCGACGATCGGATTACATGTGAACACATCAGACTTTCAGCAGTTGGTTGGAAACACGCCTCAGAGGTGACAACACTGTTTGTGATGAGCTGTAATTGTTGTCCAGGGGACCATCTTCGACTGTTACGATTTGGAAAGGATACGAGATAAATGGGAATACATTTTACACGATTGACCAAGCTCAAAAGAGCAACAACCAAAACAGCGGTGTCCGCTTTGATGCAACAACCGAGAGGGGAAAGGACACGTATTATGGTTACATAGTGGACATATGGGAACTTGACTACGAAAATGATTTTAAGGTTCCTTTGTTTAAGTGCAAATGGGTCAATCTGTCAGGAGGCGGGGTACAGGTAGACCCACAGTACGAAATGGCAACAGTAGATCTGAAAAATCTTGGGTACACTGACGAACCGTTCGTCCTAGCCAATGATGTGGCACAGGTTATCTATGTGAAGGACATGTCTACTAGACCGAGAAAAAGAAAAGATAAGGAAGCGAATACATCAGACGATGAGCCAAAGTGCCACATAGTTCTTTCAGGAAAAAGGGACATCGTGGGAGTGGAGGGCAAGACTGACATGTCTGAAGATTATGAAAAATTTCATGAAATTCCTCCCTTCAAAGTCAAGGCTGACCCCAGCATCCTGATAAACGATGAAGATTATCCATGGTTACGGCGCAATAAGCAAATGACACAAGCGAAGAAAAAGTGAAGACTTTCTCCCACAACTATTATGATGATACCATGCCAACTTTGTAACAAACGAGTATGATACCATTGTCCGTTTTGTACATGCACATGCTATGTGGGTGAAATTATGATACCATGCCAACTTTCAACTTTTTCAGAGTTCATTTGAAAATGATTTAATGTCTTATGGTTCGGCCCTCGTAATACCATTAATCCCGGTTCGCTCCTTGTCAACTATGTTCTCACCAAGAACACTCTCAAGAGGGCAGTCATGTGGGCCATTGGTCCCGGTTCATCTGGACCTTTTTTCTCTATAGGCGCATATGTTCATTTTTTTAGTAAAGTTAATCACAAACTTGTGATTCACAAAAAATTTCAAAGAATTCAAATTTTAACTATTCAAATTTGAAAACTAATGGCACTAACAGAAAGTTTATAATTTTTGTGACTTAAAAGAAAAATAACTAAACATAAACTTTAATAAAATAAATAAAAATAGCAACAATAAGTATTTTGTTGTAAGTAAAAACAAAATAAAATAAATAAAGCAACAAAGAAAACAAAAAAAACAAAATAATTTTTCTAAAACTAATGGCACTAACAGAAAGTTTATAATTTTTCTGACCTAAAAGCAAAAAGAATTAAAAAATAAAGTAAAAACAAAAGAAAATAAATAATGCGAAAAACAAAACAAAAAAACTGGGAAAAAAATAAAAAAAACTGCCACCTATTGGGCCACCATGGCCTGAATACGACTAGAAACCCAACCTGGGCCAGGATTCAGGCCCGCAGAAGGCTCAATAGGCCCACAGTAGCATAGTGTGAGATTAGGCTCGTAAGCCTGCATTTGAGAGGAGCTAGAGAGGGTAGCCGCAGCAGGGCTTATAGACCACTCCGAGCCCCTCTCAACTAGCGAGGTGGGACTAAATTTTGGCATGACGCCGACAATAAGTAGGGGTTTTGGTCCCGGTTGGCGGCACCAACCGGGACTAAAGGGGGGCATTGGTCGAGGTTCGTGGCACCAACCGGTACCAATGCCCACCCTTTAGTTTCGGTTGGTGGCACCAACCGGGACCAAAGGCCGCCGCTTCCCGCCCTTTGGGCTGCTGAAAAGAGGCCTTTGGCCCCGGTTCGTGGCACCAACCGGGACTAATACACCCTTTAGTCCCGGTTGGTGACACCAACCGGGACCAATGCTCTTCATATATATATAGCACTTAGCAGTTTTCGACCAAATCCCCCACTTCTCCCCCGACGCCCCCTGCTCCTCCTTGTCGCCGTCGTCGCCCGACGCCCCTGCTCCACCTTGCCGTCGCCGCCGACACCGACGCTGTCAGGTTGCTCGTCTTCGCGTCGTCACCGCCACCGACGCCGTCCAGTTGCTCGCCGTCGCCGCCGCCCCTGTGAGCACATGCTCCGCGCCCCTCCCATCCAGCGCCCCACATGTCAGCCAGACCGCCCCTGCCTCCTGCTGCGGCCGCGCCTCCTCCTTGTCATGCTG
The DNA here is from genome assembly GCA_021605205.1 of Aegilops longissima. NCBI lineage: Eukaryota > Viridiplantae > Streptophyta > Magnoliopsida > Poales > Poaceae > Aegilops > Aegilops longissima. The sequence goes on along the minus strand of CM038682.1, from coordinate 38,155,776 downwards.
CTGCCTGCCACCGACCCTGCCTGCGCTGCCCCACGCCGCCCGCCCACGCCCTGCCCTGCATTTTTCATAGCTTTTTTTTGTATTTTTTGTGTATATGTGCTTGTATGTGTATATATGTGTACATGTTCATAGTATTTTTTTTCATAAGTGTATTTTTTTGTTCATTGCATTTTTTCATATATATAATGTTTATATGTATGTGTTAGCTATATGATGAATGGATGTGGCTATCTATGTATAAATATAATGTTCATAGCATTTTTTGTTTATATATGTTTTTAATATATGTATTACTTTTTTATTTAGGTTGTTAGTAGATATCGATTTTAGGTTAGTGCATTTTAGGTTAGTGTAGAGGAAAAAGTAAAATAAGGAAAAGGAAGAAAAGAAGAAGAAGGAAGAAGGAAGAAGAAGAAGAAAAAGAAGGAGAGGAAAAAGGAAAATAAGAAGAGGAAGAAAGGAGAAGAAGAGGAGAGGAAGAAGAGGAGAAATAAATAAGAAGAGGAAAAAAGAAGAAAAAGAAGAGGAGAAGAAGAAAGGAATAGAGGAGAAGAATAAAAAATAATCCTCTATTCCTTTCTTCTTCTTCTTTTTTTTCTTCTTTTTTTTCTTCGATCTTCTCCTCTGTCGTCGTCTATATACCCCCCCTCGGCCCTCTCGCTCGGCTAAAACTCTCGAGGACACCCAAACCCTAGAGAAAAAACGATGTTGGTCTCCTACCCCCTCCCGCTGCGCCCCTACCCGACAAACTCTCTTGAGGCCAGCCAAATTTACCAAGTTAAAAGAGCGTTGTCGTCGAGGCCACCCCAAACCCGTGAAGCGTTGTGTCGAGGCCACCCCAAACCCTTGAAGCGTTGTCTAGGCCACCCCAAACCATAGAGAAGCAGCGTCGAGGCCACTAACATGATTCCTTATTGTGATTAGCTAGCTAGTTCTACGTTTTCCACTAATATATATCCATCTGTACCATGTTTGAATAATAATTGACATGTTGTAAATATTTGCGAAACTATGGAGCACTACCGAGACGAAACAATGAAGTTTATGTTGGGGAGATAATCGAGAAGGAACGATGGCGCTAAGGTCATTTTTCAATGACACCGCTGGTCGAGGAAGGACTGGGTGAAGAAGAGGGCTATGTTCATGATGGCTTCACCCATTAATGCCGGTACAAGAAGAGGGCTATGTTCATGATGGCTCCGTGATGACCCAATGGAGGTACAAGAAGGAGACAGTGTTGACTGCTCCGCATCGAACCGAGTCCGCCAGGTATATATATATATATATATATATATATATATATATATATATATATATATATATATATATATATATTAGTTAAGCCCGTGATGACTAGTTAATTGATGCATTAATTGTTTTGGTATATGTACACATATTAATTAACTCTCGTCTTTCTTCCTTTTTCTAGCCCTCCGGATCGAGCACAACTTCGGTAAGGAGACGAGGCCCGAAGAAAAAGTTGAGCTCGGATGAAAAGTTTGAGATCACAGCAATCGTGCTCGACGGCAAACCGATTGAACCCATCCGGACAAAGAACGCATTTGTTGCTCAGTGCGGGGTTCTTGTTAGGGACAAGATCCCGATCAGCATCCACCAGTGGTATAAGCCTAAGGAGGAAGACCCTCAGGTGTCTTATGTCAATGATATGCAGAAAGATGATCTTTGGACTGAGGTGAAGGCAAATTTCACCCTTCCGCCAGAGGAGGATCCAGAGAAGCCAGTTAAAGAGCAATTAATCAAGTCTTGTGCTCTTAAGAAGATGGCAGGCCTATTCAGGAGGTGGAGGAAAGAGCTGAAAAAGTTTGTCGCCAAAGAAGAGACACCAGAATTCATCGGCAAATATGAGAAGATCAGATATCACTGGCCCGCATTTGTGGCCTACACGACATCGGAAAAAGAGTAAGAAGATGTCGGCGACAAACAAGCAAAATGCTGCGAAGAAGAAGTTTCAGCATCGCACGGGGTCAGGTGGCTACCTGCAAGCCCAGCCTAAGTGGTCCAAGGCTGAGAATGATCTGCTTGATAAAGGGGTCGAACCGAAGACAATGAGATGGCCAGACCGTTGCCGGACTTGGTTCTTCGGGGCTGGCGGAACCTTGGACCCTGTAACAGGGAAGTGCCGTTGGACGGACGAGCAACTGAAAACACCAGTCACAAGGCTTCGGCAGTATATCGATGCAGCGCAGCAAGGGACGTTCGTTCCAGACAGGGAGAAGGACGAGCTCACAATGGCCCTCGGGAATCCTGAGCACCCTGGACGGACACGAGGCACACCAGGCTCCTTTCCGTGGAAGGTTGGTTTTCCGGACGCAGGGGGTTACAAAACCCACAAGAGGAGGAAGAAACTGGAGCAGAGCCAACTGCAGGCGCTGCACAAAAGGGTAATGAGGCTAGAGGAACGAGAAGCAGATCGCAACAAACGACCAGCTGAAGCTTCCCCCGAAGCTACCCCGCCAACTCAGCGAAGAAGCAGCATGGCTTCCACCGAGCTGCTTTAGCCGGAGCATGTCTTGACAGCTCCTGCCAGCTATCCCGTGGATGCTATCACGGGCGCTCAAAATTGCCACCTTATGACGCGATGGATGAATTTGAAGGTCAAGGCGGCTGTTGGCTCTGTTTATCTTACTGAACACGACGCAACTTTTCACTGCCGGCCGATTCCAGAAGGATATGCTAGGGTGATGGTGGATGAAATAACGGAGGGATTTGAGGACCTCCAGCTTGACTACCCTACCGGTGAAGGGGAGACTAGGCTGGGTTCTGCTCTGAAGACTCCATGCCTATGGCGGAAGGAGCTCATCAACCTTCTGAACTGGATGCCTCCGCCTCCTCCTCATCCTCCGGCGAGTCAGGGCACTCCGCCTCCTCCACCGCCTCCTCCTCCAGCGAGTGTCGATCAGGGCACTGGGCCTCCTTCTCCGGTGCGTGGCAGCACTCCGCCTCCTTCTCCGCCTGCGCCAGCGCGCCCGAGCAGCCAGCAGCCTCCTCCTTCTCCGGCGCGTGGTGGCACTCCGCCTCCTTCTCCGCCTACGCCGGCTCGCCCGAGCAGCCAGTAGCCTCCTCCTTCTCCGCATCGCCAGCAAGGGCGGAAGAGACCCGCCGCCGCCCCGGCGCGTCGTAGTCCTTCTCCTCCGCCTCGTAAGCAAGCAGAAAAGAAGACAGGTGCCGCAGCCACTCCGTCTGCTCCGGCGTCTAGCAGTACAGCCAGCAGAGGCGGGAGGCAATACAGATACGGTCCACCTCTCAAGCCTCTAGAGAAATTACCGTACGAGAGGACCGAGGAGGAAAATGCGACGATCGTGCGGGCCCACGTGAAGGACTTCTTTGAAGGGGTGAAAGCAAAGAGACATCCACCTCCGGAGGAGAAGGTAGATCGAGTGAAAGCAAAGCGCACTATCGATGCCCTGAGGAAATCACCAAAGTCTCAGCCGAGAACCAACTATGAGCACATTACTGAACAGACATATCTCGAAGCGCAGCGGTCGGGAAGTACTGTCAGTGATAAAAGGTTAAAAGAACGAGCAACTAGGAAAAAAATTGCCCAGCTCCACGAACAAGCACAACAATCGTGCCCCCCGCTCAATGTGTCTAGCGGCGACATCGTCGCTAATGCTCCGGGGATGGTGGCCGGTTATGGCAATCTTGGAGATTACCTGCCTGACGATCAACTTCCTGATTTCTTTTAGGTGGACGAACACAGATACGAGTACGGGAAGCCTCTCGTCGAAGATGAAAAATCTCTAACAACTATGATGCGAAGATTCCATGATTGATACATGAAAACCTGCAGAGAGTCTGATGGGACGAATGCTTTGTATCTGAATATTAAAGAGGAGCACGACCTCGTTGGAACTGATCTGTTGACTGTTCCATTTGACGAGTTCTTCGCGTTCTTCAATCAAAAGGCCCTCGATAAACTAACGGTCTTTTGCTACTGTCTGTAAGTACTATTTCTGTCATTAAGTCTCTATATATAGTTCGGCTCTTTCATTGCATGTATTTATAATTAATTATCCTCACTATATTATGCAGATTGAAGATCGTCGAGTGCAAAAAACAAGAAATGTATGATATTGGGTTCATTAACACAAATATCATAGATGAATTTCTGGTTAAAAAGGACGCCGAAGAGGCCGAGGGGTACTTGCTACAATCGTTGATCAAAAATCAAAACAAAGATTTAATACTCTTTCCTTACAACTTCCAGTGAGTGTTACTGTCGTGTGCATATTCAGTTTCCCTTATTACTCGAGTGAGGTTATAGTAATGTATTGATGAGTTTTGCATGCGTGCGCAGATTCCACTATGTTCTTCTGGAGATTAAGCTTGAGCGGGGAGTAGTAAACGTCTTAGACTCGAGACAAAAAGATCCCCAAACCTATGCGGACATGACTAAAATGCTCAACAAGTAATTTCAATCGATCATTTATCGCACCATATCGGTAACTTTTTGTTCATTTCCTGATATCTCAAGTAATAATAATTATTTTCTTTGTCTTGCAGGGTTTGGAAATAGTTCACCGTAGAAGTTCCGGGTCTGCCGAAGGAGCTGCGATATATATACCCGAAAGTAAGTACTACTGGCTAGCTAGTTGCGCGCATCTCCCATTGATTCTATAGCTGTACTTTCGTCAATGCCATTTATAATGCTTCATTATCAGTTTGATTGACCTCTATTTCTCGTAAAGTGCTTGTGGCAGGAACAAGGGAATGATTTCTATGGATACTACGTGTGCGAGTTCATCTACAACACGACTTTGAAAAATAAGCGGGGCTACTCTAAAAGACAATATGAAATGTGTAAGAAATAATATTCAAAATTTCATTTTATTACACATCATTTCTGTTGAGTTTCATTCATATATGTATTAACCCCCTTCTTCAAATTAGACGTGGCAGATGCGGGATGAACTCCTAGACCAAGATCGCATGAAAGCAATTCAAGATGAATTGGCGGGATTCTTTCTTGACCACGTCATCAAAAAAGCCAGAGAATATCATGTGGAAATTGATTTAAAATGCTAGGGGATTGTAAGAGATTTTACACATTGTATATGTATGTAGCCAGTAGCGTCGGATAGATAATACGAAAACTTGTTGTTCGACCAATCTCTCGGAGAAGGAGAGGTCGATCGATCACTTCTCTCGGTATGCATGACGAACTTCTGTACTTAATGGTTCCCTTCATTTTCTTACTAGCTAGCATGTCGAGGGCCTCTCTATGTACAGTACATAGCGTCGACCAAGCACGGACATAAGAGAGGACACTTCTCTCTATTAATTAGCTAGCTAACACAATATATTAAACACCTAAATTAACCCCCAAAACCCCAACCCCCCTTAAAAAACAAAACCACCGCCACTGAAATGCTGACGCGTGGATGCCTTTTGGTCCCGGTTGGTGCCACCAACCGGGACTAAAGGCCCTCCTGCCTGGGCACGGCGCACCGGCCACGTGGAGGCACATCTGTCCCGGTTCGTGTTAGAACCGGGACTAAAGGGGGGAGGCATTAGTAACGACCCTTTAGTCCCGGTTCAAGAACTGGGACTAAAGGCCCTTACGAACCGGGACAAATGCCCCCTTTTCTACTAGTGTTGGCCTCCCCGCTTGATGGGAGGAGAGTTCCCCCTTTGGTCCATGGTCTCCATGGCGGTGAAGGGGCAAGAGCACCTCCGAGATGGGATCTCTCTTTCTGTTATCTTCTGTTTCACGTTTTTCAGATCTGACCGAAAATCGTTTCTTAAATATCCGGAGATCTGTAACTCCGATTGCACTGACATTTTAACACGATTTTTTGTGGATATAAGCTTCCTTGCGTCTGAAATAGAGCTCCAACCGACTTACGAGGAGGGCACAACCCACCACCACGCGTCTGGGCTGCCTGGCGCGCCCATGTGTCTTGTGGTGGTTGTGGGCCCCCGTTTGCGATGATTCCACCTCCCAAAAACCACAAATGTTCCAAAATAATTCTCAGTAAATTTTTATCGCGTTTGGACTTTGTTTGATGTGGATATTCTGCGGAACAGAAGACATGCAACAAATAGGAACTGGCACTAGGCACTGGATCAATAGGTTAGTCCAATAAATCATATAAATTGTTGCCAAAAGTATGTAAAAGTTGTATAATATTGGCATGGAACAATAAAAAATTATAGATACGACCGAGACGTGCCAGCATGTGCCGATCCATTTCTGGTCTTAGATCTTGATTTGGAGCACTTTGGAAAAATGATCTTCTTTCCGACCTTCGAAATGGCTAAGTCTGACCCTTGGCTGACTCCGTATCAATCTCATACTTGGTCCTTTCATCGTGCTTGGTCCTAGGTTCTTTCAAAACACATGTAGACATAGGAAAACAAGGAAAACTAATAAAAACCAAATAAAATACTAAATGTGCAATGTTCACAATGATAAGTACAAAATTAAGTTTGGTTTAGCTGCTTCCACAGGTAAACCCCACACTATTCATGAGGCTCTTGTTGATTCCACGTGGAAGAAACATGCTATGGAAGAGGAATTTCAGGCTCTTCAGAAAAATAATACTTGGCGCCTAGTCCGTGCATGTCCAGGTAAAAATATTATTGATTGCAAGTACCGTTCAGAATTAAGTGACGGTCTGATGGTACCACATAGATCATTATAAGACCAGTGTTGTTGCAAAGGGTTTCAAACAGAGGCACGATATTGATTATAAGAAAATCTGTGATGTTTAGCAGAACTTTGTGGAGGTACACACTGAAACAATGGAATTCACTTATTGATGAGTCTTTGAAGGTGCAATTGTCTACTGAGAATGATTCTATTAACTGGAACCTCACTGCAAATGGTGTTTTTTTACTGGACCGTTCTGTAAACAATTGATGGAAAATAATGTTGGTTTCCCACAAAAAATAATATGGAATTAATATACCATTGAAAATTTGAATATTTCTATGGCTAACTGCTCATGGAAGTATTTTGACAAAAGATGAGCTCGGTGGGGGTTGGGCTGGTGATACAAAATGTCTCTTCTATTGGCAGGAGGAGACAATTAATCATTTGTTTCTTACTTGCCCACTGGCTAGGCTTGTTTAAATTCATGGGAGAAACTAAGAAATTGGTTTTGGTGGAGGCGGCTGCAATCTTTCGGTGTATCTGGAATGATCGTAATGATGTGTTTTCTAGGGGCTGGGGGTTAAATTGTGTGATCCTTGTGCTATAATTAAAATGATTGGGCATTGGATTCATTTCGGTCTCTTTGGCCGAGGAAGGAGGAAAACGAAAACCTTCTGCAGTGGGGAGTAAAGCTGGTCGAACTGGTGGCAAGCGAAGTATTCCATGTTGCGTGCGGACAGAGGCCAACAAAACCCAGCTTGAATATTTGGCTTGGGAAGTTGGGATGCAGCGATTCGGCCCCGAGCTCAGCTGCTCCCGCACGTGAACTGTAAAATCAAAAGTAATAGTAAAATAAAAATTGTTGGCATGCATGATGCTCGAGTGCGTATGCCTGTGCCAAATTTGATGGCATTTGGATGTCTTAGTAGCCCCTGAGATAAAAAATCGGGCATGTGAAAAAGTTTGAAAAACACACTGTTCAGAACAGATTTTGTCTTTTTTCTCACGAGCTCCTCAGATGTTTGAACACCACAAAATTTTCCCCGGACATCACGCATTTGAGTATCTTGCTTGACAAAATATTTTTGTTTTTTTATGAATTTTTCTAGTATTTACTTTTGAATTTACTATTTACTGATTAGATGAGCCTGGGCTCAAAATTGAATATTTGGCTTGTGAGGTTATACCCTTGTGTGAGAGAGCCTAGGCTGCTTGCATGGTGTTGTTGTATGTGTGTGTGTGTGTGGGGGGGTGTTTCCGATTTGTCCGCAACTGTGAACCACATTTGACACGCACATTTGACGAAATGCCTCACCTTTTTTCTAATAATGCCACAATAATATTTTCTTACACCGTAGCAACACACAGATGCACCACTTCCGGTAACATAATAGTACACCGCCATTTGTTGATCCATCGATAGACGCCGATTGATGCGTAACAGAAATAGCATGCAGAATCGATGCACAGACGACGACGATTGATGCGTAACAGAAATAACATGCAGAATATAAACCCGCGGAAGGAAACATTAAAGAGTTGGCTATGCCAACACAGAAGGTACATCGTGTCCACTGCACGATGGCAAGAAAACTCCGAAGTAATTTGCATGGCCGGCCGGCATACCCAGCGCCGCCGGGGCTGGGTGGCGATCAGGGAGTCTGAACCGGCTCGCACATGGTCTTACAGGCTACCATGCAATTGGGGAAGAAATGATCCATGCAGGCCTGGTCCACCACGCCGAGCACTGGCGGCGTGACGGTGCAGAGCATGTTGCACATCATGGGCGTAACGGTGTCGCACGCAGATATGCATTCTGCGCGGCACAGCGTCGCGGCACTAGGGCAAGCTACCCCATCAGCGTAGGCCACCGCTGTCTGACCCGCCCTACATAGGAGGATGACCAGCACGCCGCAGATGGCCGCCATCTTAAGCGCGGATGCAGTCTAGCAAGGAAGGTGGTGCAATCTGCCTTGAGAAGTGACAAATGTGTAGGTCGTTCACAGCTGAGAGGAGGGCGCTGCTCTTTTTATAGGCAGCAAACGCACATAGAACAGGAAGCAGGGCGATGCTCTTTGCATCGAATGTTACTTAATCATGGAGTATGTATGCAGTATTTGTCATTTGGGAACTGTGCACTCTTATGCACTATCTATCCTTCATCATTACACTAATTGCACAATGTATCACTAGTAGAAAAACACTTATTAGTCCCGGTTCGTAAGGGCCTTTAGTCCCGGTTCATGAACCGGGACTAATGGGTCGTTACAAATACCTCCACCCATTAGTCCCGGTTCAAACACGAACTGGGACAGATGTGCCTCCACGTGGCCGGTCCGCCGAGTCCAGTCAGGGGGGCCTTTGGTCCCGGTTGGTGGCACCAACCGGGACCAAAAGTCCATTCTTGTTTTAGAAAAGTGGCTGCTTTAGTGGTTTTGGGGGATATTTTTAGGTTGTTATTAGCTAGCTAATAGAGAGAAGTGTCCTCTCTTATATCTTCATCCTTGGTTTATCAACGCTGCTGCTATGTTCATTTCACCCGCTGATATAACATGCTCATGCATGCTCGCATCATACATCATCATATATAATAACAAGTCCTACTAATCATGCATCATCATACAACTTCTACTCGTTATTAATAATAAGTCATAAGATCATCATCCTCATAGTCATCGAACCCAACCCTACATAATTGTTCTTAGCACATGATCATCAGTATCGGGTATGACCTAATTAAACACCCTTAAGGTAAAATAGCATAAAACAATATAGACCCTGACTCTCCATTATGAAGAATGGAGATCATCATGTCTCCAATTCTTGCGCTTCGCTTCCTTTTGCTTCGAAGAAGCTCCTTACGACTGTCCATACATTTTTTTTCATTCTTTGATTGTCATGTCTCCACTTCTTTTAGAAATCCGGTATGGACAGTTGAGATTCGTAGGATGACCTGGATATATGTTCAAAACATTAAGGCTGCCATTCTCATACATCAAATGAGGCACACAATCCTCTGGGATTCTCTGTTGAAAAACATAGTAATAACTTTGTAGTTAGCAATGATGTACTAGTTTTAGAAGTATGTAAAAAGATGCACGGATGTCGTAATAGTAAAAAATCTTACCAGGGTATCTCCATGGTAGTTACCGTAGTTCAACACGTGCACTAGTGGCACGTATTGACCATAATGTTGAGGAGTTCGATTGTAGACATTGTAATTTTTAAGATCAGTACAAAATGAGATCAGATGATTTTTCTCCTTATAAGTTAATTCGGAGCCATCGGTATAGTGGGTTTTGTCTACCATCTTCCGCACATTCTCTGAACAATCAAAATAAGCTGTCAATGGAAATAAGCTGTCAACTATTTTGAAATAAACAATATAAATTACTTGATAACTATGTTAAGCTCACATGGGGGAAGAATTGGAGGTGTATCCACAAGGACCCAAATCAAAGGTCTCTCTTGCTCGATTGTAGGATCACCAAGATCCATGGTGACAAGCATACCCTCATCAAGACCATACATCTTGCAAAGTGCTTCCCAATTTTTGCAACCAAAATGGGTTACACTCTGAGCATTGTACAACTTTACTCGAAAATCCACACCATGATGGGTATTTAAGATAATTTTTTTGGTTTCAAAACTTTCATGGTCTTCAAAACCCATCCTCTCCAAGACATAGCATCTTGCAAAGCATGGGATAAGCTAGTCGAATTGGAAAAGATGAAAAATATTGTCATGATTAAAATAGTTGAAGTCATGATTAATTACGAAAAAAAAACTATTGTCGTCGTTGCGTACCGTATGAACATCGAAGCTCTCGCCGAGATTAATAGTGAAGCGCCGATCTTCGTCCAGCTCAATGAACCTGTCGCAGATACCTTGGTCGTCGTGGCACCAGTCGCACTTCAGGCGGTTTTAAATCGTCCAAGTACGACATTTCCGCCTATATTCATAATTCAAATGAAGGAGAACTTATCCAATATGAGCATTCAATAAGCAAAACCAAATCATAAAATAAGCAAAACCAAATCATAAAATAAAGTAGTATTCAAATTAGCATGCATTCAATAATTATAAGCAAAAGTACATCATCTCTTGGTGTTCGTACATCGTCGAATATTATCACTAATATAGCATCACTAATACAACTAGAACCGTAGCGCCCAACGGGTATCGACGCGGGCGGTGGACACCCAAAGATAAGGAACCATCACACGATCATAGCTCCAGTGAGATCCCTGAAGAACCTGCCAGGTATTGTCGAACCCGCCCTCCAATGCAACCATGTAGCGATGGACGTGCTCGTCCTCCTCGCTGACACGGTGTGACGCCCGGATAATTAAGCTACAGTAATCCCCTTCTAATGGTTCCATGTCACCATGATTACTGTTCTTAAACTCGCGTTGGTTCGAAACCGGTTGAAATTTCAAATCTAAAACAAAGTCAAACAATAAAAGTTTTCAAATATTAAAACTAAAATGCTCGAATAAATCTATATATTCCCGTGTTCATTGCCATGTTGAAACTAACTTCACTTGACTCACAAATCAATTCCTAGGAAAATAATAAATGATCCAACAACACATAAAATGCCTTTTCAAAATAAATAATTAGTTAATCTTGTCCAGTTGACCCCAAACCTTGTGTGCACCCTTAATATATGGCCTAGTATTTATGTGCCCATTACTTTGTGGAAAAGAAATCATTTGCTATTTCTATAAAAATACAAACAGTGAAAGAAAAGCAAATAAATAAAAAGAAACAGAAAAGGGTAAACAGAAAAGGGAAAAAGAAAAGGACCTACACTACTGGACCCAGGCCTATCAAGGAAAACAGCCCAGCCCACCTCCAGCATCCCTTACCTCACGCTACAGGAGGCAGAGGAGGGCGTGGCGCGCATCCGAGCCGCCTTAGCCATGGATGGTCTCCACGTCGCCCCCCACGACCTATAAACGCGTCCATCGAAAACCCTAGCCTGCTCTCGATCGATCCCCTCTCATCCCCCCCATCGTGCCGCTCCTCATCTGCTCGGAAACGAGCTCGGAGCTCGTGCGGTGACCGCGCTCGCCGTCGTCATTGTCGCGGCCACCGTCGTCCCCGCGTCAAGATAGTGTGTCCCCCGGCTTCCCCGTCGTCTTCCACGTCGTCTACAAGTCCAGATCGAGCCAGGGCACCGCCGAACGACGGGATCGAGATCGTCTTCTTCCTTCTGCCGTCGTCGATTCCGCCTCGATCCGCGCCGCCTGGACCGCCCCCGACCTCGCCGAGTTCGCCTACGCCCCCCTGTGAGCCCATCCGTCGATCCCCTTCTTCATTCGCGTGGATCCATCGCCATAGATGCTGCTGCCCGCCTGACCCGAGCTCGCTGCCGCCCCGTGCCCGCCCTACTGCTGCAACCCGACTGCCTGCGCCCCTGCAGCCGCCGCTCACGGTCGAGCCCGCCGGTGCCATGCCCACCGCGGTTGCTGGCCCTGGTCACGGCATGGCCGACGACGCCGTGCGCTGCTGCTGCTCTTGCAATGCAGTTGCTCGCTGCTTGTTTCTGCTGTTGCTGCGCCTAATCGCTGTCGATGTTGCTTATGCTACGCTGCTTTGCTACTACTGCTGCCGCTAGAACCGCTGCCTACTGCCATGGCCGCCGTGGCCTTGTGCCCGTGCGTGCTAGTGCGATCATATGCTGCCTTGAACTCAAATGATCGGGGAATACAAATAGCTGAAGATGAAATTACGACTTGACATACTAATATTATTTACTCCTAAAAGCTATATGTACATAGTATTTCTACTAGTGAGTTGACTGACCAGACTTGACCAATCTTGCAGAGAACCAAAAGAACAGACAGAAACCAATTCCATTTTACACACGCATGCGCTTGTGTGGCCGGCTGGCCCAATTAGTTTAGGACTAATTGCCTTTTATTTAGGGATTAATTAGTGGCTAGATTAGTCTATGTACGGATGACATGTAGGCCCCCATTAATTTAGTTAGATGTTTTATTAACACATGTGACAATGACATGTGGGCCACACCTGCCCCTTTTGACTAGTCAAATTGACTCGGTCAATTCGGATTAATTAAATATAATAATTCCAAATTCTTGAATATTGATAAAACTTTGAAAAAATCTTATAAAATAAATCGTAACTCGGATGAAAAAACTTTGTACATGAAAGTTACTCAGAACGACGAGACGAATCCGGATACGCAGCCCGTTCGTCCGCCACACATCCCTAACATATCAAACCTGCAACATTTCACCTCCGGTTCATCAATAGGAAACGCTAAACATCGGGGATACTTTCCCGGTTGTTTTCCCCCTTCGCCAGTATCACCTCCTGTTGCGTTAGGTCACCTCTAGCACCGGTATTGCCGCGTCTTGCTTTGTGTTACATTTGATTGCTCTGTTATTTATTGTGTTCCCCCTCTGTTACTTCTTTCCAGTAGACTCGAGTTCTGGCGATGTTCGTGTGTTCGACTACGGAGTTGACGACCCTCCTTGTCTCGAGCAACCAGGCAAGCCCCCTTTGATCACCAGATATCGTCTACTCTTCTCTATACTACTTGCATTAGAGTAGTGTAGCATGTTACGCGCTTTCGATTAATCCTATACTACGCATAGCCTGTCCTTGCTACTCTCTGTTGTTACCTTTACTTGCTATCCTCTTGCTTAGTATAGGATGCTACTGTTCCATCGGTGGCCCTACATTCTTGTCCGTCCGCCGTCTTTGTACTATCGGGCTGTGATCACTTGGGAGGTGATCACGGGCATATACTATATACTTTACATTGTTACATTACCGTGATCTTGTTCGGAGATGGGGGTGAAAGGACGGTGGCTCCATCCCGGTAGAGGTGGGCCTGGGTTCCCGACGGCCCCGATCGTTACTTTGTGGCGGGCGACAGGCAGGTTGAGACCACCTAGGAGAGAGGTGGGCCTGGCCCTGTTCGGCGTTCATGGATACTTAACACGCTTAACGAGATCTTGGTATTTGATCCGAGTCGGCTCTGAGCCTATACGCACTAACCATCTACGTGGGAGTAGTTATGGGTATCCCGCGTCGTGGTATCAGCCGGCACTTCGTGACGTCGATGGCGAGCGCGCGCCGGATTGGACTGGAACGCCACTAGGCTAGGTCTGCTTCGGCCGCACAGAGCGAACGCAGGTGTGCTTTCGAGGCGATGGGCCTGACCCTGCGCGCTTAGGTTTAGACCGGCGTGCTGGCCTCTCTGTTGAGCCTAGGTGGGGCTGCGGCGTGTTGATCTTCCGCGGCGGGCATGACCGAGAAAGTGTGTCCGCCAAATGGGATCAAGCGTGTTGGGTAAGTTGGTGCACCCTGCAGGAAGTTAATCTATTGAATAGCCGTGATCTTGATAACAGGGACGACTTGGAGTTGTACCTTGACCTTATGACAACTAGAACCGGATGCTTAATAAAACACACCTTCCAAGTGCGATACAACGGTGGTCGCTCTCTCTCGTGGTAACGAGGAGGGATCGCGGGTAGGATTATTGCTATGTGATGTTACTTGGAGGACTTCAACCTACCCTCTTCTACTGTTGCAAGACGAAGGTGACGAAGCATAGTCTTCGATAAGACTAGCTATCCCCTCTTATTACGCTTTGCAGTTCAGTCCATCGATATGGCCCTTTACATATATTCATGCATATGTAGTGTAGCTCCTTGCTTTGCAGTACTTTGGATGAGTACTCACGGTTGCCTTGTTCCCCTTTTCCCCTTTCTTTACCGGTTGTTGCGACTGACGATGGAGCCCAGAGCGACGCCACCGTCGATGACGACTACTACCCGGAGGTGCCTACTACTACGTGCAGCCCGCTGATGACGACCAGGAGTAGTTAGGAGGATCCCAGGCAGGAGGCCTGCGCCTCTTTCGATCTGTATCCCAGTTTGTGCTAGCCTTCTTAAGGCAAACTTGTTTAACTTATGTCTGTACTCAGATATTGTTGCTTTCGCTGACTCGTCGATGATCGAGCACTTGTATTCGAGCCCTCGAGGCCCCTGGCTTGTATTATGATGCTTGTATGACTTATTTATGTTTTAGAGTTGTGTTGTGATATCTTCCCGTGAGTCCCTAATCTTGATCGTACACATTTGCGTGCATGATTAGTGTACGATTGAATCGGGGGCGTCACAAGTTGGTATCAGAGCCGACTGCCTGTAGGAATCCCCCTTTCCAACTCCTTGGCTGAAGTAGAGTCTAGACGTTGCAAAAACTTTTACTAATATGGCTGTGCGGCCCATGGGCCCACGTCGCCATTGGGTGGTATTAGTATCTTTTACTCCTCGCCTATACTCTGGGACTCTGAGCTCTCTTCTATTCGGGTTAAATGATTTTGCTAAAAACAAAACTAACTTTAGGTTCTCGATAATACTTTCTCCCGGAGAGCCCCTCTCTCCAGATGATCGCTTGCTGCACCGGAAGATTCGGAAGATACTCTACGATGATCTTTCGAGACTTTGTGTCATCGCTTTTGCAATTCCCTTCCATCGATAAACCCCCATGGATAACCACGTGCACTTGCCATTGATACAATCATTCCTCGTTGATCTTGTTATTGCAAGATACCCCGAAATTCTCGGTTATTGTTCTGAGGATACTTGGTGCCTACTGCCATGCAGTTCTAAGTCGCATAAATACCCGTACGGACAAATTCTTGCACCTATCGAGTCTCATCCCCAGTTGTTCAAGTGTTTCACAAAAGTCTTCGAAATACTATTCGATCCTCCGAAAATCCTTAGCAGTTTATTGCTCTGCAAATACTTGTTTGCTTGCATTATGTATGCTTCCCATATGTCTGGCTATATACACTAGTCTCCTTTGACGCCGCCTTTTGATCCTATTGATTCAACATGAGTGCGAATGCCCGCAATCATTGATTGATCCTTTTAAAATTATCTTTCCAGCTCAAATGTCATTTTGAACATGAGCTGGTTATCAACCAATCAGATTGCCATCGATTGTACCCCTAAGTCTATTAAACTTAATCCATCCTTGATCAGTGCGTTTGCTCCTAATCTCTTGATTTGAAAATCATAATTCCTTTGTTATTTAAACATTGAATTATTCGGATGTTCTATAAACCGATGCATTTGCATTCTTTCTTCCTCTGATTGGGTATCGATACTCTCATCAGCTCTGTTATGGAACGTCAGATCCTTTGTTGAATTATCATCTGACAGTGTCCTTTGTATACAAAAACCTCAAGAAGTTCTTTCCCTGATATATAGTGCCGTTGGTAAGTCCTATTCTCTGATTTGGCCAACCATGCTCTACTTTCGAGCTTGAGTTATTTACCCCTGAAGTTTGTGATATATGTTTCCACGATGCCCCGATGGGTTGAACCTAGGCCTTTCTTAATATGTGTGACCTCGAAAGTTTTCACGAGTCATACTCTTCTGGTATTTTGCTAGATAAAATTTCAACATTAGAACTTCTTCAAAAATGAGGAGTGAATGAAAGGTTATGCATTAGAGAAGTGGGAGTCGACCTTGAACTTTGTGTTCATGCCCATGGACATGGTGTAGATCCTATCATGGAAGATTCTTGTAATAATAACTATTTCCTTGATAAATATCATCTGGTATCTATGAATTGATCCTTTGCAACCGTGGTTCCGACCATGATTGTTCTTCTTTGATCCTATTTCTCGGACAAGTTAAAGTACTTGCCTTCTGCAGATCAGTACGCCTTCCCAACCTCTATTTTGTTCTACCTTCGAGTATTACCCCCTGGTATCTCGAGGATATCAGCCCATTGCACTTCATCTTATGAATTTCTGATGAAGTAGTACCTTTCCCCATCATAGTCACTCCACGGGTTATGGGTTGTCGTCAACCGAGAACACCGATTTTTTAATAGAATCAACACTGAGATTTGGTACCCCCAGTACTTTGTTATTGTGAAGTCTAATACTCCATCACGTCACTCCTAGCCTGATCGGCTACATCATTATCGTGCTAATTTTAACTTTGCTACCGGGTCCTTAATTCCGGAGCACAACTTTTGATGATGAGCTAAGCTTACGCCGATTTCCTCGTCTTATCGTTCCACCTTGGACGACAAGCTTGGATTCGAGTTTGTGTCCTACTCATGGTCCCAAGAACATTTCGCTTCATCAATCCTTTGACTTGATGTCATCACTGTTTGATTACATCTCCACGAAACCTCTCGACAGAATTTTTCATGATCATCATCAACATTCTGAGTTCCTCCAGGATATCTATTGAATTCATGATGAGAAATACCATCCTTGCCCCTCGGTGATTTGTTTACCATCGGCAACATTCTTGCCTTCCGTTCAACACAAACTTGTTAGTGTTTCGTGTTATACCTTGAGATCCATGCTATCCAGCAATTGTTCTTCTTTACCTTGGAGTATTACCATCTTTTTTGTGTCAATAATGTCATGAGAATTTCACCACCTCTTAGAAATTCTCGATATGATGATACTTCTCACCATCACCATTCTTCCTTGGTCCCTGTGTTGTTTTTAACCAGGATACCAATATGTTAACGATGTTGTTTGAGTTCTGTACTTCTAGCAACCCTATTGCTTTGAAGTTAACGATCGATAGTTCGTTCTTAGACTACTGGTCATTGAATCGTCACTCTAATATTGATCTTGCTGCCTAAGGTCATACTTCAGGCACACCTTTCAACTAATGATTGATGGTGTATGTTTTCCTAGAGCATACAACATTATATCCTTTGAATTGACAAGTGTCATCTTCTTGTTCACATTATTGTGGAAAGCCATCCGTTTGGAATTCTCGATGAATTGTCGCTGAGTCCATCAGCCACCTTCTCATCCCCTCCTTGGTTTAATGATGAACTATTGTTTCAGGAACCCGCTCCCATAGTTCATTTCCCAAGAATCTTGCAATGTCATTTCGTCTATTTGTGTTGCACCTTTTCTTCTCAGGCATCCTAATGTCTGAGGTATCCTGACACCAATCGGATCTGAACCTTGGTCAGATAGGATGGTTGAAACATTTTTCAAGCGTCATAACGTTGGTCCTTATATGACCCGGTAAGGTGATGTCGTGCCTAGCACACCTGACCGGAGGACCAAATGTTTTAGTTACCTTTTTAGCAAGGTTAACCATTCTTCCATGAGGAAATTATATAACTTATTCTATAAGTTGTTCTTGATGGATCCTTTGTGTATCCAAAGTCTGACCTTTGCTTGGAGACCATGTCGATGCTATCTCGATGCATGTTTGTGGTACTCCGATTTTCAACAAGAACATTTGAAGCCCAATGATAAATGTTACTTGCTCTATTATCCAGGCACCGTTGTATGGGTAGTGTTATGAGAATTCTCTCCCCTTATCGAAAGGGGTTCTTACGTTATATCCTGGCACGAATATCATGATTTAATCTCTGCTTGTCCTTGGGAAGGATATACCCCTGAAATATGTGTTTAAACACATTTTCCTTTCCATTGTTCTGTTTAATCTGATGATCATCTTTTCGTTTCTCTTGTTTTGATTAATCTTGTTTGTGATCTATATGATCTAAGCAGTATTAATCCACTGCTTGTGTAAACACCTCGGTGTACAACCCTAACAATGAGACCCTGTTTCTATTATAGATGACATTCCGGTAACCACCGATGGATGAGAACTTTGCCTATTGGTCCGCCTCGTTCAACGAAAGGGAAAAATGGTTCTCTTCGTCCCTCGCCCTTGGTACCAGCGTTGTTGCCAACATAGCTGGCAGGCTACCCTCTGATATGCCTTGCTATCATGATCGTACAAGATGTCAGCCCCCTTCCTACTTTTAACCCACATGGTGGGCCCATAACCCACAGTTCCACATGATCGAAAACTGACTCTCCTATACACCCCTGGTTTCCAAAGTTGATTCCTCGCACTTGGCCTCGTATGTGATTCACGAGCCACCTTCCGAGAAATCATCAATTTTCGTATCAGACACAATACTTATTCCCATTGCTTTGAACCCCTTTTCACGCCTAGTTTTAGGCATCGAGCGATTGCCTACCGCTCGAAACTTCCCAGGTTACCTCCTTACTTTGCTCTCGATATTTTATTAAAGTTTCAGTTCGAGAGTTACTTTCCGCCACCTTCCCCGATGTTAGCTACGGGTAGTCAACCTTGCAAGGGTCCGTTCTCCGAAGTACCCCTCTTAATTTTTTTCGTAAGTACGATGGAGCTCCCGAAGAAAGGATGTCGACTTCATCATGATGCCTTGAAGCAGAGAAATGAAGACAACAACGAAAGGGATCAACCTCTTCGAAAGGGCAGCCCAGACCAAGAAGACTCGTTAGGATTTTAGCTACCAGCACCCCCCCCTTACTCCACCGCTTAAGTCTCGGGACGAGATTTCTTGTAGTGGAGGAGAATTGTGACGCCCGGATAATTAAGCTAAAGTAATCCCCTTCTAATGGTGCCATGTCACCATGATTACTGTTCTTAAACTCGCGTTGGTTCGAAACCGGTTGAAATTTCAAATCTAAAACAAAGTCAAACAATAAAAGTTTTCAAATATTAAAACTAAAATGCTCGAATAAATCTATATATTCCCGTGTTCATTGCCATGTTGAAACTAACTTCACTTGACTCACAAATCAATTCCTAGGAAAATAATAAATGATCCAACAACACATAAAATGCCTTTTCAAAATAAATAATTAGTTAATCTTGTCCAGTTGACCCCAAACCTTGTGTGCACCCTTAATATATGGCCTAGTATTTATGTGCCCATTACTTTGTGGAAAAGAAATCATTTGCTATTTCTATAAAAATACAAACAGTGAAAGAAAAGCAAATAAATAAAAAGAAACAGAAAAGGGTAAACAGAAAAGGGAAAAAGAAAAGGACCTACACTACTGGACCCAGGCCTATCAAGGAAAACAGCCCAGCCCACCTCCAGCATCCCTTACCTCACGCTACAGGAGGCAGAGGAGGGCGTGGCGCGCATCCGAGCCGCCTTAGCCATGGATGGTCTCCACGTCGCCCCCCACGACCTATAAACGCGTCCATCGAAAACCCTAGCCTGCTCTCGATCGATCCCCTCTCATCCCCCCCATCGTGCCGCTCCTCATCTGCTCGGAAACGAGCTCGGAGCTCGCGGTGACCGCGCTTCGCCGTCGTCATTGTCGCGCCACCGTCGTCCCAGCGTCAAGATAGTGTGTCCCCGGCTTCCCGTCGTCTTCGCGTCGTCTACAAGTCCAGATCGAGCCAGGGCACCGCCGAGCAGCGGGATCGAGATCGTCTTCTTCCTTCTGCCGTCGTCGATTCCGCCTCGATCCGCGCCGCCTGGACCGCCCCGACCTCGCCGAGTTCGCCTCGCCCCCTGTGAGCCCATCCGTCGATCCCTTCTTCATTCGCGTGGATCCATCGCCATAGATGCTGCTGCCCGCCTGACCCGAGCTCGCTGCCACCCGTGCCCGCCCTACTGCTGCAACCCGACTGCCTGCGCCCTGCAGCCGCCGCTCACGGTCGAGCCCGCCGGTGCCATGCCCACCGCGGTTGCTGGCCCTGGTCACGGCATGGCCGACGACGCCGTGCGCTGCTGCTGCTCTTGCAATGCAGTTGCTCGCTACTTGTTTCTGCTGTTGCTGCGCCTAATCGCTGTCGATGTTGCTTATGCTAAGCTGCTTTGCTACTACTGCTGCCGCTAGAACCGCTGCCTACTGCCATGGCCGCCGTGGCCTTGTGCCCGTGCGTGCTAGTGCGATCATATGCTGCCTTGAACTCAAATGATCGGGGAATACAAATAGCTGAAGATGGAATTACGACTTGACATACTAATATTATTTACTCCTAAAAGCTATATGTACATAGTATTTCTACTAGTGAGTTGACTGACCAGACTTGACCAATCTTGCAGAGAACCAAAAGAACAGACAGAAAACCAATTCCATTTTACACACGCATGCGCTTGTGTGGCCGGCTGGCCCAATTAGTTTAGGACTAATTGCCTTTTATTTAGGGATTAATTAGTGGCTAGATTAGTCTATGTACGGATGACATGTAGGCCCCCATTAATTTAGTTAGATGTTTTATAACACATGTGACAATGACATGTGGGCCACACCTGCCCCTTTTGACTAGTTAAATTGACTCGGTCAATTCGGATTAATTAAATATAATAATTCCAAATTCTTGAATATTGATAA
Source organism: Aegilops longissima (assembly GCA_021605205.1). NCBI lineage: Eukaryota > Viridiplantae > Streptophyta > Magnoliopsida > Poales > Poaceae > Aegilops > Aegilops longissima. The sequence continues at coordinate 38,134,987 of CM038682.1, read as the reverse complement.
AACTTTGAAAAAATCTTATAAAATAAATCGTAACTCGGATGAAAAAACTTTGTACATGAAAGTTACTTAGAACGACGAGACGAATCCGGATACGCAGCCCGTTCGTCCGCCACACATCCCTAACATATCAAACCTGCAACATTTCACCTCCGGTTCATCTGTCCGGAAACGCGAAACATCGGGGATACTTTCCCGGTTGTTTTCCCCCTTCGCCAGTATCACCTCCTGTTTCGTTAGGTCACCTCTAGCACCGGTATTGCCGCGTCTTGCTTTGTGTTACATTTGATTGCTCTGTTATTTATTGTGTTCCCCCTCCGTTACTTCTTTCCGGTAGACTCCGAGCCCGCTGCTGATGTTCGTGTGTTCGACTACGGAGTTGACGACCCCTCCTTGTCTGAGCAACCAGGCAAGCCCCCCCTTTGATCACTAGATATCGTCTACTCTTCTCTACACTACTTGCATTAGAGTAGTATAGCATGTTACTGCTTTCAGTTAATCCTATACTTCTGCATAGCCTGTCCTTGCTACTACTGTTGTTACCTTTACTTGCTATCCTACTGCTTAGTATAGGATGCTACTGTTCCATCAGTGGCCCTACATTCTTGTCCGTCTGCCGTCTTTGTACTCTTGGGCTGTGATCACTTGGGAGGTGATCACGGGCATATACTATATACTTTACACTGTTACATTACCTGTGATACTGTTCGGAGATGGGGCTGAAAGGACGGTGGCTCCATCCCGTAGAGGTGGGCCTGGGTTCCCGACGGCCCCGATCGTTACTTTGTGGCGGAGCGACAGGCAGGTTGAGACCACCTAGAGAGAGGTGGGCCTGGCCTGTTCGGCGTTCGTGGATACTTAACACGCTTAACGAGATCTTGGTATTTGATCTGAGTCGACTCACGAGCCTATACGCACTAACCATCTACGTGGGAGTAGTTATGGGTATCCCGCGCCGTGGTATCAGCCGGCACTTCGTGACGTCGATGGTGGCGGCGCGCGCCGGATTGGACTGAACGCCACTAGGCTAGGTCTGCTTCCGCGCGTCAGCATAGCGTGTGTGTGTGCTCGAGGCGATGGGCCTGACCCTGCGCGCTTAGGTTTAGACCGGCGTCTGGCCTCTCTGTTGAGCCTAGGTGGGGCTGCGGCGTGTTGATCTTCCGCGGCGGGCATGACCCAGAAAGTGTGTCCGCCAAATGGGATCAAGCGTGTTGGGTAAGTTGGTGCACCCTGCAGGAAGTTAATCTATTCGAATAACCGTGATCTTGATAACAGGACGACTTGGAGTTGTACCTTGACCTTATGACAACTAGAACCGGATGCTTAATAAAACACACCCTTCCAAGTGCCAGATACAACCGGTGGTCGCTCTCTCTCAGGGTAACGAGGAGGGGATCGCCGGGTAGGATTATTGCTATGTGATGTTACTTGGAGGACTTCAACCTACCCTCTTCTACTGTTGCAAGACGAAGGTGACGAAGCGTAGTCTTGATAAGACTAGCTATCCCCCTCTTATTCTGGCTTTCTGCAGTTCAGTCCACTGATATGGCCCTTTACACATATATTCATGCATATGTAGTGTAGCTCCTTGCTTGCGAGTACTTTGGATGAGTACTCACGGTTGCCTTGTTCCCCCTTTTCCCCCTTTCTTTACCCGGTTGCTGCGACCAGACGATGGAGCCCAGGAGCCAGACGCCACCGTCGATGACGACTACTACCCGGAGGTGCCTACTACTACGTGCAGCCCGCTGATGACGACCAGGAGTAGTTAGGAGGATCCCAGGCAGGAGGCCTGCGCCTCTTTCGATCTGTATCCCAGTTTGTGCTAGCCTTCTTAAGGCAAACTTGTTTAACTTATGTCTGTACTCAGATATTGTTGCTTCCGCTGACTCGTCGATGATCGAGCACTTGTATTCGAGCCCTCGAGGCCCCTGGCTTGTATTATGATGCTTGTATGACTTATTTATGTTTTAGAGTTGTGTTGTGATATCTTCCCGTGAGTCCCTGATCTTGATCGTACACATTTGCGTGCATGATTAGTGTATGATTGAATCGGGGGCGTCACACACGGTGACGTACCACCTCCGCGGTGTGCGGAAGCCTCGGCACAATCACTGGCCCACGCGACCGCCACCAAACAAGGATCGGGTTAACAACGGGCTGCCTCCTCACCAACCTACGTCCCCCGGAAGGTAGCACCTCCCAATACCAGCCCGGCGGAGCCCAGTCCCGAACATGGCCCTGATCAAGCAAGCCTCCACCACCGAGTCGACGACGACGAACATGCGGGATAGGCATCGCCGACGTCGATGCGGGAACTACTTCTATATATAGTTAAATAAAGTAGTTTTATTAATTAAATCAACTATCTAGTTCAACTACTATACTAAGTATTTACTATAAATAAATAAAGTAGTACTTCGGTAATTGCCTTTGACTCCTAGGTGCATGTGCACCCATTGTCAAAATACACATTTCGAAAAGTTAAAAAATTCTGAACAAAAATCCTGCATGTATATTGGGAGATGTTATGTGCGTGCACAAGGTGTCACTAAAAAACGACGTTTTTCGTGGATTGTGTAAAAAAAGACAATTTCTGATGCTTCATTCTAACTATTCACGAGGCATTTCTTTATCATTTTTACACTAGCCACAAAAAACGTCGTTTTTCACCGAAACCTTGTCAACGCACATAAAATGTCTGGATATACACGTGCGATTTTTGTTTCGAATTTTTTAACTTTTCGAAATGTGTATTTCGACAATGGGTGCATATGCACCTAGGAGCCAAAACGCCGCTCTCGTAGTACTTACTATAAATAAATAAAGTAGCACTTACTACAAACTACTTCTATATATAGTTAAATAAAGTAATTTTATTAATTAAATCAACTATCTAGTTCAACTATACTAAGCACTTATTACTATAAATAAATAAAGTAGTACTTACTAAAAACAAAGTAGCACCTAAAAATAAACTAGTATTTTTCTAACTAACTCATATTTTTCTAACTAATTATATTACCAAAAAATCTAAATAAAATAGTAATTATATTTTTCTAACTAGCTAGTTCAATTATAGTACTTACTAACACAATCTAAATATCACCAAACATACTATGAACAAATTAATAGAAAAAAATCTATTAACAGAAAAAAATCTAACACAACATGAACAAATTAATTACACCAAAAAATCTATTAACAGAAAAAATCTAACACAATATGAACAAATTAATTACACCAAAAAATATATTAAGAGAAAAAAATCTAACACAATATGAACAAATTAATTACACCAAAAAATCTATTAACAGAAAAAGAAATCTAACACAATATGAACAAATTAATTACACACTATGAACTAGTTCTATTAGTAAAATTTTAATTAGATGATCAAATCTCATATACCTAAATTTTCTTACTAAAAATAAAGTATCTAGTTCTATTAGTAAAATTTTAATTAGATGATCAAATCTCATATACCTAAATTTTCTTACTAAAATAAACTTGTTCTATTAATTCAACTAGGTCAACTAAGCACTTACTATAAATAAATAATTAATTTTCTTACTAATTCAACTAAGCACTTACTAATTCAACTAATTAAGCACTTATTAATTTTCTTACTAATTTAACTAAGCACTTACTAATTTCCTTCGAGTGTCAGGACAACCATCCCAGTCTGCATCAGAGTATGCGGTAAGCGAGTTTGGAGAAGAATTATTGAGGTGGAGACCATGATTGAGAGTTCCTTTTAAATACCGAATAATGCGTTTAAAATGATTATAGTGAGGAACCCGAGGATCATGCATATAGAGACATGCTTGTTGAACAGCAAAAGAGATTTCAGGACGAGTAATGGTGAGATATCGGAGAGCACCTGTGAGGCTACGATAGAGAGTAGGATCGGAAAAGGGTTCACCGGTAGCCGAAAGTTTAAAACTAGTATCGACAGGAGTGCGAGATGATTGACAGTCAAGCATACCAGCACGATTAAGAAGATCAAGAATATACTGACGTTGGGAAAGAAAAAGGCTGGAGGAATCTCGAACAACAGCAATGCCTAAGGAATGATGGAGTCCTAGGTCAGTCATAGAAAATTCAGATCTAAGAAGAGAGACAATATGATCTAAGAACTTTTGAGAGGATGCGGTAAGAATGATATCATCTACATAGAGAAGTGAATAGGCAGTGTCAGAAGTTTGATGATACACAAAAAGAGAGGTGTCGGAGAGAGATGGAGTGAAGCCTATTGTTTGATTGAAGGAGGAGAAGTGTTGAAACCAAGCTCGTGGGGCCTGTTTAAGACCGTAGAGAGATTTCTGAAGAAGACATACATGAGTTGGAAAGGATGGATTTTCAAAACCCAGAGGTTGCTGGCAGTAGACAGTTTCTTGAAGGGAACCATGGAGGAAAGCATTTTTAACATCAAGTTGGTGAATAGGCCAGGAAGAGGAGACATCAACACTAAGAATGGTGCGAATGGTGCTAGGTTTAACAACAGGAGAAAAAGTTTCTTCGTAATCAATTCCTTGTTGCTGAGAAAAGCCACAACAAACCCACCTGGCTTTATATCGTGAGGGGCTCCCATTGGAGTGGATCTTTTGGCGAAAAATCCATTTGCCAGAAACAATATTTGTATTGGGAGGACGAGGAACAAGTTGCCAGGTGTTGTTTTGAAGTAAAGCATTATATTCTTCTTGCATGGCAGCGGCTCAATTGGGATCAAGTAGAGCAGTTTTGTAATTCTTTGGAAGGGAAGTGAGAGAAACGAAGGAATGAAGGTTTAGGCGGTCTTGGGGTTGATGAAATCCTGATTTGGCCCTAGTACGCATGCGATGATCATTAACCGGGGCTGTTGTAGGAATAGCACATGGGATAGAGCGCGGTGACAATTTATTTGCAGAAGTGGCGTAGGCATTGGGAAAACAGAGACAGCCAAAAACACGAACCGCGGAGTACTCAGGGTGGGAAAGAAAGAGGGAATAATAGGGTGTAGTGTTGGGTTTAGTTTTAGAAGGTCGGATATTTAGAAGGAAGGTGGCCATGTGGAGGGCTTCAGCCCAAAACTTGGGAGGCATAGATGATTGAATGAGGAGAGTGCGAACTATATCATTGAGGGTGCGAAGAGAACGTTTGGCTTAACGATTTTGAGGGGAGGTGTAGGGACATGAGAACCAAAGAAGGATGCCATGTTGTAAGAAGAAAGTACGATTTTTAATGTTATCAAACTCGCGACCATTGTCACATTGGATAAAGCGAATTGGGAGGAAGAAGTGAACAAACACATATCGTTGAAAATTAAGAAAAAGAGAATGGACCTCGGATTTGTTGCGTAGAGGAAAAGTCCAGACAAAGTGGGTGAAATCATCTAGGATAACAAGGTAGTATTTAAAACCCAAAACACTTGCAATGGGAGAGGTCCATAAATCACAATGTATTAATTCAAAGGGATAAGTACTACAAGAACTAGAGGAACTAAAGGGTAGACGCACATGTTTGCCTAATTGACATGACTCGCAAAACACAGAATTATGAGAATCCCTATTACATGGTATGGTTAATTCACTAAGCATAGAAGCTAAGACGGCAGGGTTGGGATGGCCCAAGCAACGATGCCAGAGATCGACGGAGGCCAGCATGGATGTTGGAGGGGTGGCGGCAGGAACTCCATTAAGAGAATAAAGATCTCTGGAGCTATTGAAGTGAGCGATCTCGGCCTTGGTCAGGTAATCCTTCACAGATAAACCAAAAGGTTCAAATTCAGCCGAAACTAGATTGTCGCAAGTAAATTGGCGAACAAAAATAAGATTTTTAATGAGGGCGGGTGCAACTAGAACATCACGAAGTAAAAGAGGCTTAGTGGAAGAGGGAAGTTGAGCCTGACCAACACAATATATAGGAATAGACGATCCATCTCCAAGGGTAATGGAAGGGAAAGGAGATTTAGTGCAAGATGATAACCAATTACTAGATGCAGACATATGACTAGAGGCCCCTGAATCAAAGATCCAATCCGTACCTGAGTTTCCTTGTGCAGCAAAGTTATTCATGGCCTGGAGAAACGCAGCTTGATCCCAGCTCGGCGTCGCAGGTGAGGGTGGCGTCGGGAGCAGTGCCGGCGGATACGATGGTGAAGGCAGTAGGGCTGGCTGGGGAGTGTAGTAGGCGCCGCCGTCGGTGGAGTAGTGACCAGAGGAGCATACGTCGGGACGGCGTGATAGGCATTGGCCGGCTGTGGTGGTGGTGGCGTCGGGAGCAGGGTCGGCTGAGGTGTGTAGTAGGCGCCGCCGTCGGTGGTGTAATGACCATAAGGAGCATACGTCAGGGCGGCGTGATAGGCATTGGCCAACTGTCGGGGGTTGAGAACCCCGGGAGCACCAGTAGGCGGCCGAAGGCTGGGTTGCCAGGCACCTGAGTATGCCGGCGGAGCACCGAGGGCGGATGGAGCGGACCAGGGCATGGGCCATGCCTGAACGAGCCCCGTCCAAGGATCATGAGAAGGCCGCCATGCAACCGTAGATGGAGCACTGGTGGGTGTTGCAGGACTCGGTGCTGGTGATGTCGTAGGCGGAACCGAACGAGTCAACGGCGACCTGTAGATAGGGTTTTTGCCGCGGTAGATCGGACTAGGACGCCAGCCTGGGGGCGGTTGAGCAGATGATGATGCGGACGGCCCGGCGGCAGGAGCCGGCATGGAAGGCGGCGCTGGTGTAGACGGTGGAGGAGGACGAGCCGCAGCATGAAAGACCTTGGGGCGAGAGTCCTTGCGAGCTTGTGTTTCCGCCGGAGTTGTAGCAGGGAACGAACTTCAGCGAAGGTAGGAGGAGGCCGTATCATCGATATGAATGAGGCTTGCTTGTCAAAGTCTTCGCTGAGGCCGACGACGACGATGTTGATTAGCTGTGAGTCGCTGACTGTATCGCCGAGTTCGCGAAGCTCATCACCAATGGTCTTAACGCGCTGACAGAACAGGTTCACCGGGCGTCTCCTTGCACCATATTGCGAAGCTCGTAGTGGAGAGTGTTTTTCCAAGCGTCGGTGTTGCTTTGGAAGAGCTGATGGAGGGAGTGCCAGATGTTGGCAGCGGTGGCGCCGTCGTGATCGAGCATGTTGAAGATCTCGGTGGTGATGCGGGTGTAGAACCACTGGACGATCGCGAGATCGTCTTTCAACCATTGCGGATCGTCCGGGCAGGGAAGACAGTTAGCGGCGACATGCGAGCGCGGGTTGCAGCGGCCGAGGTGGAGATCGAAGAGATGTCTCCAATGGTAGTAGTTGTGGGCGGCGAGATCAAGAACTATGGGGATGTAGGGGTTGACGTGGGAGATTGTGTCAGCAAAAGATATTGGTGCGGCGAGGATGGGTGCAGGGTAGTTTTGTGGAGCTATGGTGAGGGCCGAGAGATAAGCGGCCGTGGCGTTGGCAGCCTTGGCGATGAGCGCGGCCCGGCGCTCGAAGTAGCCGGGAGGCGGCGGCGGCGGCGGCGTAGGCGGAGCAATACCCTAAACCCTGGGACCGGTATCTGATACCATGAAAGCTGAATAAAACTGTTGCTTATTGATTGTTTGGTGCGGCATACAAGAGTATATAAGAGGGTACAGACCGACTTGGGGTAGAGGTACAAAACTGACTTCGACTAGAAGTCGTATACCATAATGACTACTGTAACAATTCTGCGCGGCACGGCGTCGCGGCACTAGGGCAAGCTACCCCGTCAACGTAGGCCACCGCTGTCTGACCCGCCCTACATAGGAGGATGACCAGCACGCCGCAGATGGCCGCCATCTTAAGCGCGGATGCAGCCATTGACGTACGCACCAAATAGTGGTTTGGCTGGCTATCTAGCATGGAAGGTGGTGCAATCTACCTCGAGAATTGACAAATGTGTAGGCCGTTCCCAGATGAGAGGAGGGCCATGCTCTTTTTATAGGCAACAAATGCACATAGAACAGGAAGCAGGGCGATGCTCTTTGCATCGACTGTTACTTAATCATGGAGTATGTATGCAGTATTTGTCATTTGGTAACTGTGCACTCTTATGCACTATCTATCCTTCGTCATTACACTAATTGCACAATGTATGTTGTGTGTTGACTTCAAAAAAATTATACAATTAACTTGTCGAGTCATGATCCTTACACACGTACCACTACTCCACTAGCAAGATTCTTATGGTAACATGTTGGAATTTTCTATTCGACACAACAGGCGTCAAATAGTTATCATATGTAGACTTCGAGGCCTGGGTCAGGTCTTTTAGATACCTATGGTTCCTGTCTTTTTCCTAGTCTGTTGTAACAAACGTACGGTGGCTAGTTCTTGATTTTTTTTTCATTTGGTAATTGTCCACTCTTATGCATTATATACCCTTCCTCTGTACACTAATCCCGCATCATGTACTAGCAAGATTCTGGCAACATGCTGACATTTTCTATTCGACACAACATGCGTCAAATAGTTATAATATGTAGACTTTGAGGCCTGGGTCAGGTCTTTTAGATACCTATGGTTCCGATCTTTTTCCTATCATAAAGGTCTGTTGTAACAAAGGTACGGTGGCTAGCTCTCGAGATTTTTTTCATTTGGTAATTGTCCACTCTTATATATGCATTATGTACCCTTCCTCTATGCACAAATCCCGCATCATGTTTTTTTTTTTGAAAGATCCGGCATTGGAAGGCTTCATTGATTTAGCAGATATCATGTTGTATGTTGATTTCAAGAGGATTATACAATTAACTCCTCGAGTCATGATCCATAGTTCCATACACCCATGTACCCACTACTACTATGCTGCCATTCCGGCCTTTCCTATTTCACACCCGTTGCATCGGAAAGTCGTCATAATGTGTTATTAGAATCTATGAGAGCATCATTACTCCGTCTCAAATGTTTTTTATATAAGAATCAACATGAGGTAAAATTAGTGCACACAATGATTTTTTTTTCATTCCTAGAACTTCATTTGAATATTGTGAAAAAAAAAAACTAGCACGAACATCACACAAAGCATTCCATTCAAACTTCTTCATGCTAATCATTATTTTTGGTTCCCACCCTTCCTCTACTTTTCTAGGAATCATAACATCATGCTCAAATTTGTCCTCTCTAGCAGAGAATGCAACTTCAACAATATATTTAGTATATTGTTTCTTGCACTCGTTAGCATTAGGAGCTTTTATTATTCTTGAAACACTTTTACTACTTTAAGAAGTTTGCAATCATCATAATCAATTGTAGCTCCATCAAAAAGGAAGAATGATAAAAACATTTAACACTTCAAGATCTCCATGCTCAATTTCAACATTGTTTCTAGCTTCTTTTTTCTAGTCTTTCATTTTCATGTGTACCTCAAACATCCAAAAATGTTTCCCATGTATGATCTATAGTTGCTTGAATATCTTTGATAAGCTCTCCATTATCAAGTTTAGATGGTGCAAATGTCAATTCAAGAACTTATACATCATTATCAAGCATATAAACTTTACAGAAAGAGATTGTCCAATCTATTAAGCTTTTCATTGAAATACAATGTTGATTTCTGGCTAAGAAGTACTAAAATCTTTAACTACATTCAAGATCAATAGGTAAATTACTGATTCCATAAGCATTTTTTGTTGATGATAAAGCCTAGCATAATTATTTCCATAGTTGTTCCTAGCGGCATTGTTGTTGAAATTGTCTATCAGTATAGTACACTTCAAATTACTCTTTATTTTATTCAACGAGTTTACCATTTGGAACGTCACTAGAGTTGGGTTCCAAATCTAACAAAAAAAATTTGGCTGAGCTATATTTTGGCTAAACCTTGAAGCCTAAGCCAACCCAATTTATATGCTTCGGGCTGCAAATCTAGGCCAAGCCTGGCCCGAGTGACAAGTCTGGCATGGCCCGACTTGGGTTTTTGGGCCAGGGATGGACCGGGTGCTTTGGCCGCATTGCCCATGCTTAGGTTTAGGTAGGATTTAGTAGTATGTTCTTGCACCTCACATATTACCATGCTTTAATGTATTGGGGTTTAGGTTTAGTATTGTTTCTACCAAACCCTTTACTTCAACTGGAAATGTTGGTCTAGTCATGAATCTCCTCCCAATAAAGAATGTGAATTTTTTTTATTTTTAATTAAACAGATTAAAGTTTCCCTTTACGTTGTTTTGATGAAATAGAATAAAAAATTGTACTTGTGATGTCTTAATGAAATTGAATGAAATTTATGCTTTGGTTAAGTTAATTATGCATTAGTTTTTTACACTAAAAAATACCAATTGGCGGCGCAAATGCATGCGTACGTCACTAGTAAGCCCACTTGGATGACCCTTCATGAAGAACCAGTGACAGACACCTTCAACCAGCCAGCCATTAGTAACCAAGTCTTAGTAACAAGTTGCTAGTGACGGGAGCGCATGTTCTTCATTGTTATGCATTCTACGTTGTTCACTAGTAATGGTTCTTGCGATAATGCATGGATCTAGGAGCCATGCCTTGACAGATCTGAATTGGGCATCAGATCTACTTGCTTGAGGCTCGCCTTCGTGGAGCGTGGAGGTCTGCAAATTGTTGTATCTCACTTGCCTGAGTCCATAGAAGCATGTGGTTACTAAGGGTGACCAGGTGGTTGCTTCCGGTTGGTTGGCACATGTTCCCAGGGCACTCTTCACAAAAAAGATTTGCGACGTTATCGCTGACCGGAGGCCGCTTACCTAGCGAAAGGAGAAGGCAAGCAAGTGGAAAATCAAGAAGATGAGTGCTTGCCCTCCTTCTGTCATCATGAAAAAGTCTTCCAGCAACAAATGCTATAAGTGTGGCAACATAGTGAACGCATCTACAACTGCTTGATGGATGCACCGTCGATTTGGTATTGTCCCATCTCTTTGTCTTCTGTTTTCATTGGAGGTACATTTGCAAGCTCACAATCCATGTGTCAAGGTTTGAGGGTGTAGCATGTTGGGAGTTTATGGAGGTCCAATGGGGTTGTGGAGGCTCATGCTTTGGGAGTAATCCACATGTATTTCTATCTTTTTCCGTCCGGTTTTTGAAAATTAATTGGACCTCTTTTTTGCTTAATTAATGAATGAGGCAAAATATTTAAAGAAAATCATTTGTCAACCAGGTTCGACACGCACATTTGGCGAAATGCTTCACCTTTTTTTTTACATTAATGCCAGAATAATCTTTTGTTACACCATAGCAACACACAGATACACCACTTTCCTACAGGTAGTGGAAACGCCAACGGTAACACAACAGTACACCATCATTTGTTGGTCCATGGATGGACAACCAATGATGCTGAACGGAAAAAAATTTGCGGAAGGAAACATTGAAGAATTGGCTATGCCAACACACGTACATCGTGGTCACTGCACGATGGTAAAAAACAGCACATCGAAGAATGGCCGGTGGGCATACCATACCAGGCGCCACCGGTGTGCCGTTGCCGGGGCTGGGAGGCGATCAAGGAGACTGAACCGGGACGGGCGCCTCGCAGGCGGTCTTGCAGGCGGCCATGCAAGAGGTGAAGAAATGGTTCACACAGGCCTGGTCCACCCCGCCGAGCGCTGGCGGTGTGAGGCCGCAGAGCAACTTGCACATCTGGGGCGCAACGGTGCCGCACGCAGGCATGCATCTTGTGCGACATGTAGTCGCCGCACCAGGGCAAGCTAGCTCGTCGACGTAGGCCATCGCTGGCTGCCCTGCGCTATACAGGAGGATGACCAGCACGGCGCAGATGGCCGCCATCTTAAGCGCGGATGCAGCCATTGATCGTACGCACCAAGGAGTGGTTTGGCTCGCTAGCTAGCAAGTAGCAAGGAAGGTGGTGCAATCTACCTTGAGAAGTGACAATGTGTAGGTGGTGCCCAGATGAGAGCAGGGTGATGTTCTTTTTATAGGCAACGTACACAGATGAGAGTAATAGTATGAATGCAGTATCATACTCTTTCTAAAAAAAATGTTGTATCATATGCCTTGGCGTGTTGACTTCCTGTAGCAAAAAACAGTGGCTATAATAGTTTCTATGGCAAGCTTATCGTTCAAGTTTCTCGCCTTACTCTATAGTAAAACAATAATAAAGAGGAAAGTATTTTATCACCACACGGCTGTTTCAATAAATGTACGGTAGTTAGGCCTCGATATATTTTTCATTTGGTAACTATGCACTCCTGTGCACTACCTATCCTTCCTCGTTACAGTACCTGCGCATCATTTTCGCAAAAAAAAAGTAATTGCGCATCATGAGTGTTGTGTGTTGAGTTTAAAAAAATATATATACAATTAACTTGTGGAGTCGTGCTCCTTACACTAGCAAGATTCTTATTGCAGCCTGTAGGCATTGTCTATTTGACGCAAAAGGCGTCAGGTCTTTTAGAAAGCTACAGTTCCAGGCTTAATTTTTGTATATTCATTTCTTGCCTCTCGCGCTTGCTGCAACCTATTACTGTACTGTTGGTAACTGCATCACCAACCTTGTAAACTCATGAAAATAAATAAATAAAATACTATGTGGGAATGAATTCCCATGGGTTCGTCAAAAAATAGGGAGCGCTATAAATTTGCTTATAGCGACCCGGAAGGAGGTATTTGCCTCAAGCAGCGCTGCCTTCCCATCGCATAGGCAGGCTCAGGTTAGCTTTTCTCCCTTCTAACTTTTTCGTTCCTTCATTTTATTTTATTTTGTTCACATTTTACAAAAAGTATTCATAAATAAAAATATTCGAGAAACCTAAATAAATTTTAAAAATTATGAATCCTGAATATAGAAAATGTTAATCCAGTCTTAATGTTTTGTTAGTATAGTTTAGAAAAATGTTGATAACATGCAAAATATATATTCATGTGTTTCAGAAAATAATTTTGTGTAAAAACAATACACAATGTCAAAAATGTTTATGTAGTTTAGAAAATTGATTTGTATCATGTAAAAGGTGATTCAACATGTGTTATTAAAAGTTGTTAATCATTTATTCAACTTTTTTTAATATATATAAAAAATTACAATTGAATACTACTACCTCCGTCCTGGTTTATTGGTCCTCATTGTATTTTGTGCCAAATTTTAACCAAAGGTTTAACTAATAAAATATTAATGCATGTCACCAGAAATAATATCATCGGAAACCGATAAACCAGGACGGGGGTAGTAAAATATCAATGTGTATGAAAAAGTATGCAACAAAAGATTTAATCGAACAATGTTAATCTAGTATTTGAAAATGTTAAATTTGTTCAAAAGATGTTTCATGTGCATACAAAATATATAATATATATGAAAAATATATATCAAAACTAATGTTCTAAAGATATATTAATTATGTACTCCTCGGTAAAGAAATATAAGATTGTTTAGATTACTAAAGTAGTGATCTAAACACTCTTATATTTCTTTATATGGGGAGTATTTTGAAAATATTAAATATGTACTCCTCCTTCCTAAATATTTGCAGTTTTAGAGATTTCAAATGGACTACTACATACGGATGTATATAGACATATTTTAGAGTGTAGATTCACTCATTTTGCTCCGTATGTAGTCACTTGTTGAAATCTCTAAAAGGACAAATATTTAGGAATGGAGGACTATAAATGAACATCAATATATATACTTTTTGAAAATTAGTGATGTATTTGAAAAATGTTAAAACATGTATCCAAAAATTTACCTAATGTATACGCAAAATGTGAAATATATGAAAAATAAATTAACAAAAATAATGAAGAACCAAATGAAAATAAAAAAAAGAAACAAAGAAAAAAAAGAAAACTTAGAAAGAAAAAAGAAAAAAAAGAAACTGAAGAAAACGTTATACATAACTTCTTGTGGGCGAAACACCTTACGAAATATATGTAACGTACACTGAGTTTTTTGGCCGGGCAATTATTGGTCTTAGCCCGGTTTTCTTTCATTTCACTTTTTTTCACATTTTTTTATGTTTCCATTTTATTGTTATTTTTTCCCAACCATTCCGTATCTTTTTTTTGTCACATTAACGTTTTTCCTATCACATGGATAATTTATCTGTACCCTTCAAAAATATTGTTTGTAAACATGAATGCTCTTTTTCTAACGTATGAACATTTTTGTAAAAGTATATTAGTATTTTAAACCCAGGAATGTACCTATTGTATAAATGACTAATTTTTAAAACATGAGACAATTTGCAATGCATCAAAACTCCTATTGGCACATGTGTACCCTTATTCGTAACTATTTTTGTGTTCATTCGTTATAATAATTTCCCGTGTTTAAATAATATTTTTTGAGGCAACCTTGCGAAGCTTTTTATTAATTTATCACAATGTTTACAGGGACGGAGGGAAGGTCTCCATGATGTCCTAAACAAACATGGCGGCCACCCCCGAGAGATAAAGCATGCTTCACCTTGTGAGCTTCAACATTCGAGCTCCTAAATTCATGACTAAACTTGCAAAAAAGAAGAGCCGGAGAATGGTGTACTATTTCATGCGCAATCGCTCCATAGCTCGCTGAATTTGCCTTCTTCAAACCCTCGACAACCACACATTGCAATTCGATGTCACATGGATTCGCCTCTAGTACAGATCATCTGAGAGTGCCAAAGCCTCCCTTATTGCTAGTGCTTCAAGAGTTTGAGGTTAGCCAATATACCTGAAAGGAAGCACCAATGCGCCAAAGAAGACCCCTTCAGAGTCTCTACAGATTGCCCCAACTGCACCAAACCTGCCATGACTCTTAATTGCAGAATCCACATTTATTTTCACACAACCCGCAAAAGGGCCTGCCATTGGTTCGGCCTGGGACAAGGTTCAAACTTCTGCACCGCCAGACCTATTTATTGCCCAATGCGAGGCAGACTGGCACTACCGGGCCGGCATAGTGCTATAACTGCAGGGTTAGGTTTTTTTGTACGTGTTATTCTTATCTGAGTTTTCTGTGTTTATCCAGCAGTTTTCTTCGGTTTCACTGGATTTCTTTTTTTTTTTCATTTGTTTTTAGTTGCTTCTCTTTGTTTTGATCTTTGGTTTTTACTTGTTTTCTTCTTTCCTTTTCAATTTATTTTTATTTATTTTTCTTTAACACATGTCTACATTTTTTACACATTGTAAATATTTCGTATTCACCTAGAATATTTTATTATTTTCACATTTAAAATTGTTCAATAGGTGATTAACATCTTTTCAAATATATGCTCTTTGGTGTCTATTTTTCATACACATTGTACATTTTGTTATACACATAATATTTTTATACACTTTAACATTTTTTAGTTACATGAATAAAATATTTCAAATACATGTTCTAAACATTTTCAAATACATGTGAACATTATTCAAATATAGGTTTTAACATTTTTTAGAATGGTAAAAAATCAGTATGAAAACATTGTTTTTACATTGTAACATTTTTTTAATGTCACAAACATATTTGTGTAACACGTGCATATTTTTTAATGTAACAATTATTTTATGAATGTTATGAAACATTTTAAATTACTTGATAATTATTTTAAGATGCATAATGTTTTCCATAACTGTGATGTACATTTTCATGAAGTAGGTGAACATTTGCTAAAATCATAGACATTTTTAATGATTTCAATTTTTTTTCAAAATTATACTAACATAAATGTATATGCTGTATTAATGTTTTCAAATACATGGTGAAAATATTTATAAAAATAAGTAAATTAATTTATCTTGTAACATATGTATTTGTAATAAACAAAATACGAACAATATCTGATGTACGTGTACCTGCGTGGGGCCGGCCCATTTAGCGTATCTGGAGGCGAGGCATGCTTGTGTCTCGCTGCGGGCACAACTTAGGAGCTCCAACCTATCGAGTGTGAGGGCAAGTTGGATATGGTGTTGCTGTAAAAAAAAGTTGGATTTGGTGTT
The DNA here is from genome assembly GCA_021605205.1 of Aegilops longissima. Lineage (NCBI taxonomy): Eukaryota > Viridiplantae > Streptophyta > Magnoliopsida > Poales > Poaceae > Aegilops > Aegilops longissima. Next base: position 38,119,111 of record CM038682.1, on the reverse strand, counting down.
CTGTTATTCTTTCAAGCCCGTGCCAGCCACCCGTCGACCGGCCCGACACTCTCCGCCAGCCTAGATCGTTGGATTGTTTCTTTGGCCCCTTCATAATTGCATAGAAAACATCCTCAAGTTTCTCGCTCCTCGATGCATCCGCCCCGCCCTGGTCCTAGCGCTTCAATCCTAGCACTTGCTGAATTGTTGCCGGCCCGATGCTCCACCGGCTCGTCGCTCCAGCTTCTCTTTCTTCTAGCCGCAAAACAGATTTTGCGCGAAAAATATTCATGTTACGGTCAGCATCTCTAAGCCAATTAATATGTGATCATGGCATCCACATCAACTGCTCCCAATATAGTAATTCTTTCATCTTCTTTGTTAATTACCTTGAGGATTTCACATCTGCCTGCACTCATCAACATAAAGTGTAGAAAATATGCCCTAGAAGCAATAATAGAGTTATTATTTATTTTCTTACATCATGATAAATGTTTATTATTCATGCTAGAATTGTATTAACTGGAAACATGATACATGTGTGAATACATAGACAAACTGAGTGTCACTAGTATGCCTCTACTTGACTAGCTCGTTTATCAAAGATGGTTATGTTACCTAGATGGACAAAAGAGTTGTCATTTGATTAACGGGATCACATCATTGAGAGAATGATGCGATTGACTTGACCCATTCCGTTAGCTTAGCACTTGATCATTTAATATGTTGCTACTGCTTTCTTCATGACTTATACATGTTCGTGTGACTATGAGATTATGCAACTCCCGTTTACCGGAGGAACACTTTGTGTGCCACCAAACGTCACAACGTAATTGGGTGATTATAAAGGTGCTCTACAGGTGTCTCCGAAGGTACTTATTGGGTTGGCGTATTTCGAGATTAGGATTTGTCACTCCGATTGTCGGAGAGGTATCTCTGGACCGTCTCAGTAATACACATCACTATAAGCCTTGCAAGCAATGTGACTAATGAGTTAGTTGCGAGATGATGTATTACAAAACGAGTAAAGAGACTTGCCGGTAACGAGATTGAACTAGGTATTGAGATACCGACGATCGAATCTCGGGCAAGTAACATACCGATGACAAAGGGAACAACGTATGTTGTTATGCGGTTTGACCGATAAAGATCTTCGTAGAATATATGGGAGCCAATATGAGCATCCAGTTTCCGCTATTGGATATTGACCGGAAACGTGTTTCCGTCATGTCTACATTTTTCTCGAAACCGTAGGGTCCGCACGCTTAAAGTTAGATGACAGTTATATTATGAGTCTATATGTTTTGATGTACCGAAGGTAGTTCGAAGTCCCGGATGTGATCACGGACATAACGAGGAGTCTCGAAATGGTCGAGACATGAAGATTGGTATATTGGACGACTATATTCGGACACCGGAATAAGTTTCGGGGGTTATCGGATATATACCGGAGTACCGGGGGGTTACCGGAACCCCCCCCCCCCCGCGGGGGGTTAATGGGCCACTTGGTCCCAAAGTGGAGAAGAGGAGGAGCGGCCAGGGCAGGGCGCGCCCCCCCTTTCCTTCCTCTCCTCTCTCCCTTCCTCCCCCCTCTCCTACTTGGACAAGGAAAGGAGGAAGTCCTACTCCCGGTGGGTGTAGGACTCCCCTTAGCGCGCCCTCCTCCTGGCCGGCCGCCCCCTCCCCCTTGAACCTTTATATACGGGGACAGGGGGGCACCTATAGCCACAAAAATTGATCATTGATCTCTTAGCCATGTGCGGTGCCCCCCCCCCCACCATAATCCACCTCGATAATATCATAGCGGTGCTTAGGCGAAGCCCTGCGTCGGTAGAACATCATCATCGTCACCACGCCGTCGTGCCGACGGAACTCTCCCTCGACACTCGGCTGGATCGGAGTTCGAGGGACGTCATCGAGCTGAACGTGTGCAAGACCTCGGAGGTGCCATGCGTTCGGTGCTTGATCGGTCGGGCCGTGAAGACGTACGACTACATCAACCGCATTGTGCTAACGCTTCCGCTTTTGGTCTACGAGGGTACGTGGACACACTCTCCCCTCTCGTTGCTATGCATCACCATGATCTTGCGTGTGCGTAGGTTTTTTTTTGAAATTACTACGTTCCCCAACAATGGCATCCGAGCCTAGGTTTTATGCGTTGATGTTATATGCATGAGTAGAACACAAGTAAGTTGTGGGCGATACAAGTCATACGTCTTACCAGCATGTCATACTTTGGTTCGGCGGTATCGTTGGATGAAGCGGCCCAGACCGACATTACGCGTACGCTTACGCGAGACTGGTTCTACCGACGTGCTTTGCATATAGGTGGCTGGCGGGTGTCAGTTTCTCCAACTTTAGTTGAACTGAGTGTGGCTACGCCCGATCCTTGAGAAGGTTAAAACAACACTAACTTGAAGAACTATCGTTGTGGTTTTGATGCGTAGGTATGAACGGTTCTTGCTCAGCCCGTAGTAGCCACGTAAAACTTGCAACAACAAAGTAGAGGACGTCTAACTTGTTTTTCCAGGGCATGTTGTGATGTGATATGGTCAAGACGTGATGCTATATTTTATTGTATGAGATGATCATGTTTTGTAACCAAGTTATCGGCAACTGGCAGGAGCCATATGGTTGTCGCTTTATTGTACGCAATGCAATCGCCCTGTAATTGCTTTACTTTATCACTAAGCGGTACCGATAGTCGTAGAAGCAATAGGTGGCGAAACGACAACGATGCTATGATGGAGATCAAGGTGTCGCGCCGGTGACAATGGTGATCATGACGGTGCTTCAAAGATGGAGATCAGAAGCACAAGATGATGATGGCCATATCATATCACTTATATTGATTGCATGTGATGTTTATCTTTTATGCATCTTATCTTGCTTTGATTGACGGTAGCATTATAAGATGATCTCTCATTAAATTTCAACATAAAAGTGTTCTCCCTGAGTATGCACCGTTGCCAAAGTTCGTCGTGCCCAGACACCACGTGATGATCGGGTGTGATAAGCTCTACGTCCATCTACAACGGGTGCAAGCCAGTTTTGCACACGCAGAATACTCATGTTAAACTTGACGAGCCTAGCATATGCAGATATGGCCTCGGAACACTGAGACCGAAAGGTCGAGCGTGAATCATATAGTAGATATGATCAACATAATGATGTTCACTATTGAAAACTACTCCATTTCACGTGATGATCGGTTATGGTTTAGTTGATTTGGATCACGTGATCACTTAGATGATTAGAGGGATGCCTATCTAAGTGGGAGTTCTTAAGTAATATGATTAACTGAACTTAAATTTATCATGAACTTAGTACCTAATAGTATTTTGCATGTCTATGTTGATTGTAGATAGATGGCTCGTGTTGTTGTTCCGTTGAATTTTAATGCGTTCCTTGAGAAAGCGAAGTTGAAAGATGATGGTAGCAATTACACGGACTGGGTCCGTAACTTGAGGATTATCCTCATTGCTGCACAGAAGAATTACGTCCTGGAAGCACCACTGGGTGCCAGGCCTGCTGCAGATGCAACTGCGGACGTTGTGAACGTTTGGCAGAGCAAAGCTGATGAATACTCGATAGTTCAGTGTGCCATGCTTTACGGCTTAGAACCGAGACTTCAACGACGTTTTGAACGTCATGGAGCATATGAGATGTTCCAGGAGTTGAAGTTAATATTTCAAGCAAATGCCCGGATTGAGAGATATGAAGTCTGCAATAAGTTCTATAGCTGCAAGATGGAAGAGAATAGTTCTGTCAGTGAACATATACTCAAAATGTCTGGGTATAATAATCACTTGATTCAACTGGGAGTTAATCTTCCTGATGATAGTGTCATTGACAGAATTCTTCAATCATTGCCACCAAGCTACAAGAGCTTTGTGATGAACTATAATATGCAAGGGATGAACAAGACTATTCTCGAGCTCTTCGCAATGCTAAAGGCTGCGGAGGTAGAAATCAAAAAGGAGCATCAAGTGTTGATGGTCAACAAGACCACCAGTTTCAAGAAAAAGGGTAAAGGGAAGAAGAAGGGGAACTTCAAAAAGAACGACAAACAAGTTGCTGCTCAAGAGAAGAAGCCCAAGTCTGGACCTAAGCCTGAGACTGAGTGCTTCTACTGCAAACAGACTGGTCACTGGAAGCGGAACTGCCCCAAGTATTTGGCGGATAAGAAGGATGGCAAGGTGAACAAAGTTATATGTGATATACATGTTATTGATGTGTAGCTTACCAGAGCTCGCAGTAGCACCTGGGTATTTGATATTGGTTCTGTTACTAATATTTGCAACACAAAACAGGGACTACAGCTAAGGACGAGGTGACGATGCGCGTGGGAAATGGTTCCAAAGTTGATGTGATCGCTGTCGGCACGCTACCTCTACATCTACCTTCGGGATTAGTTTTAGACCTAAATAATTGTTATTTGGTGCCAGTGCTGAGCATGAACATTATATCTGGATCTTGTTTGATGCAAGACGGTTATTCATTTAAATCTGAGAATAATGGTTGTTCTATTTATATGAGTAATATCTTTTATGGTCATGCACCCTTAAAGAGTGGTCTATTTTTGATGAATCTTGATAGTAGTGATACACATATTCATAATGTTGAAACCAAAAGATGCAGAGTTGATAATGATAGTGCAACTTATTTGTGGCACCGCCGTTTAGGTCATATTGGTGTAAAGCGCATGAAGAAACTCCATACTCATGGACTTTTGGAATCACTTGATTATGAATCACTTGGTACTTGCGAACCATGCCTCATGGGCAAGATGACTAAAACGCCATTCTCCGGTACTATGGAGCGAGCAACTGATTTATTGGACATCATACATACTGATGTATGTGGTCCAATGAATATTGAAGCTCGCGGCGGGTATCATTATTTTCTCACCTTCAAGATGATTTAAGCAGATATAAGTATATCTACTTAATGAAACGTAAGTCTGAAACATTTGAAAAGTTCAAAGAATTTCAGAGTGAAGTTGAAAATCATCGTAACAAGAAAATAAAGTTTCTACGATCTGATCGTGGAGGAGAATATTTGAGTTACGAGTTTGGTTTACACTTGAAACAAAGCGGAATAGTTTCGCAACTCACGCCACCCGGAACACCACAACGTAATGGTGTGTCCGAACGACGTAATCGTACTTTACTAGATATGGTGCGATCTATGATGTCTCTTACTAATTTACCGCTATCGTTTTGGGGTTATGCTTTACAGACGGCCACATTCACATTAAATAGGGCACCATCAAAATCCGTTGAGACGACGCCTTATGAACTATGGTTTGGCTAGAAACCAAAGTTGTCGTTTCTTAAAGTTTGGGGCTGCGATGCTTATGTGAAAAAGCTTCAACCTGATAAGCTCGAACCCAAATCGGAGAAATGTGTCTTCATAGGATACCCAAAGGAGACTGTTGGGTACACCTTCTATCACAGATCCGAAGGCAAGACATTCATTGCTAAGAATGGATCCTTTCTAGAGAAGGAGTTTCTCTCAAAAGAAGTGAGTGGGAGGAAAGTAGAACTTGATGAGGTAACTGTACCTAATCCCTTATTGGAAAATAGTTCATCACAGAAACCAGTTCCTGTGATGACTACACCAATTAGTGAGGAAGCTAATGATATTGATCATGAAACTTCAGATCAAGTTACTACCGAACCTCGTAGGTCAACCAGAATAAGATCCACACCGGAGTGGTATGGCAATCCTATTCTGGAGGTCATGTTACTTGACCATGACGAACCTACGAACTATGAGGAAGTGATGATGAGCCCAGATTCCGCAAAATGGCTTGAGGCCATGAAATCTGAGATGGGATCCATGTATGAGAACAAAGTGTGGACTTTGGTTGACTTGCCCGATGATCGGCAGGCCATTGAGAATAAATGGATCTTCAATAAGAAGACTGACGCTGATGGTAATGTTACCGTCTACAAAGCTCGACTTGTTGCGAAAGGTTTTCGACAAGTTCAAGGGGTTGACTACGATGAGACTTTCTCACCCGTAGCGATGCTTAAGTCTGTCCGAATCATGTTAGCAATTGCCGCATTTTATGATTATGAAATTTGGCAAATGGATGTCAAAACTGCATTCCTGAATGGATTTCTGGAAGAAGAGTTGTACATGATGCAACCAGAAGGTTTTGTCGATCCAAAGGATGCTAACAAATAGTGCAAGCTCCAGCGATCCATTTATGGACTGGTGCAAGCCTGTCGGAATTGGAATAAACGCAAAGATAGTGTAATTAAAGCATATGGTTTTATACAGACTTTTGGAGAAGCCTGTATTTACAAGAAAGTGAGTGGGAGCTCTGTAGCATTTCTAATATTATATGTAGACGACATATTAGTGATTGGAAATGATATAGAATTTCTGGATAGCATAAAAGGATACTTGAATAAAAGTTTTTCAATGAAAGACCTCGGTGAAGCTGCTTACATATTGGGCATCAATATCTATAGAGATAGATCAAGACGCTTGATTGGACTTTCAGAGAGTACATACCTTGATAAAGTTTTGAAAAAGTTCAAAATGGATCAAGCAAAGAAAGGGTTCTTGCCTGCAATACAAGGTGTGAAGTTGAGTCAGACTCAATGCCCGACCACAACAGAAGATAGAGAGAAAATGAAAGATGTTCCCTATGCTTTAGTCGTAGGCTCTATCATGTATGCAATGCTGTGTACCAGACCTGATGTATGCTTAGCAATAAGTTTAGCAGGGAGGTACCAAAGTAATCCAGGAGTGGATCACTGGACAGCGGTCAAGAATATCCTGAAATACCTGAAAAGGACTAAGGATATATTTCTCGTTTATGGAGGTGACAAAGAGCTAGTCGTAAATGGTTACGTTGATGCAAGCTTCGACACTGATCTGGACGATTCGAAATCGCAAACCGGATACGTGTTTATATTGAATGGTGGAGCTGTCAGTTGGTGCAGTTCTAAACAAAGCATTGTGGCGGGATCTACATGTGAAGCAGAGTACATAACTGCTTCGGAAGCAGCAAATGAAGGAGTCTGGATGAAGGAGTTCATATCCGATCTAGGTGTCATACCTAGTGCATCAGGTCCAATGAAAATCTTCTGTGACAATACTGGTGCAATTGCCTTGGCAAAGGAATCCAGATATCACAAGAAGACCAAGCACATCAAGAGACGCTTCAATTCCATCCGGGACCAAGTCCAGGTGGGAGACATAGAGATTTGCAAGATACATACAGATCTGAATGTTGTAGACCCGTTGACTAAGCCTCTTCCACGAGCAAAACATGATCAGCACCAAGGCTCCATGGGTGTTAGAATCATTATTGTGTAATCTAAATTATTGACTCTAGTGCAAGTGGGAGACTGAAGGAAATATGCCCTAGAGGCAATAATAGAGTTATTATTTATTTCCTTACATCATGATAAATGTTTATTATTCATGCTAGAATTGAATTAACCGGAAACATGATACATGTGTGAATACATAGACAAACTGAGTGTCACTAGTATGCCTCTACTTGACTAGCTCGTTTATCAAAGATGGTTATGTTTCCTAGCCATGGACAAAAGAGTTGTCATTTGATTAACGGGATCACATCATTGAGAGAATGATGTGATTGACTTGACCCATTCCGTTAGCTTAGCACTTGATCGTTTAGTATGTTGCTACTGCTTTCTTCATGACTTATACATGTTCCTGTGACTATGAGATTATGCAACTCCCGTTTACTGGAGGAACACTTTGTGTGCCACCAAACATCACAACATAACTGGGTGATTATAAATCGGCTCTACAGGTGTCTCCGAAGGTACTTGGGTTGGCGTATTTCAAGATTAGGATTTTTCACTCCGATTGTCGCAGAGGTATCTCTGGGCCCTCTCGGTAATACACATCACTATAAGCCTTGCAAGCAATGTGACTAATGAGTTAGTTGCGAGATGATGCATTACATAACGAGTAAAGAGACTTGCCGGTAACGAGATTGAACTAGGTATTGAGATATCGACGATCGAATCTCGGGCAAGTAACATACCGATGACAAAGGGAACAACGTATGTTGTTATGCGTTTTGACCGATAAAGATCTTCATAGAATATGTGGGAGCCAATATGAGCATCCAGGTTCCGCTGTTGGTTATTGACCGGAAACGTGTTTCGGTCATGTCTACATTGTTCTCGAACCCGTAGGGTCCGCACGCTTGAAGTTAGATGACAGTTATATTATGAGTTTATATGTTTTGATGTAACGAAGGTAGTTCGGAGTACCGGATGTGATCACGGACATAACGGGGAGTCTCGAAATGGTCGAGACATGAAGATTGGTATATTGGACGACTATATTCGGACACCGGAATAAGTTTTGGGGGTTATCGGATATATACCGGAGTACCGGGGGGTTACCGGAACCCCTCGGGGGTTTAATGTTGTAAATATGCCCTAGAGGCAATAATAAAATGGTTATTATTATATTTCCTTGTTTATGATAATTGTTTTTTATCCATGCTAGAATTGTATTGATAGAAAACTCAGATACATGTGTGGATACATAGACAACACCATGTCCCTAGTAAGCCTCTAGTTGACTAGCTCGTTGATCAATAGATGGTTACGGTTTCCTGACCATGGACATTGGATGTCGTTGATAACGGGATCACATCATTAGGAGAATGATGTGATGGACAAGACCCAATCCTAAGCCTAGCACAAGATCGTGTAGTTCGTTTAATAAAGCTTTTCTAAATGTCAAGTATCTTTTCCTTAGACCATGAGATTGTGCAACTCCCTGATACCGTAGGAATGCTTTGGGTGTACCAAACGTCACAACGTAACTGGGTGGCTATAAAGGTACACTACGGGTATCTCCAAAAGTGTCTGTTGGGTTGGCACGAATCGAGACTGGGATTTGTCACTCCGTGTGACAGAGAGGTATCTCTGGGCCCACTCGGTAGGACATCATCATAATGTGCACAATGTGATCAAGGAGTTGATCACGGGATGATGTGTTACGCAACGAGTAAAGAGACTTGCCGGTAACGAGATTGAACAAGGTATCGGGATACCGACAATCGAATCTCGGGAAAGTACTATATCGGTAGACAAAGGGAATTGAATACGGGACTGATTGAATCCTCGACATCGTGGTTCATATGATGAGATCATCGTGGAACATGTGGGAGCCAACATGGGTATCCAGATCCCGCTGTTGGTTATTGACCGGAGAGTCGTCTCGGTCATGTCTGCGTGTCTCCCGAACCCGTAGGGTCTACACATTTAAGGTTTGGTAATGCTAGGGTTGTAGAGTTATTCGTATGCGGTAACCCGAAAGTTGTTCGGAGTCCTGGATGAGATCTCGAACGTCACGAGGTGTGCCGGAATGGTCCGGAGGTAAAGATTTGTATATAGGAAGTCCAGTTTCGGCCATCGGGAAAGTTTCGGGGTCACCGGTATTGTACCGGGACCACCGGAAGGGTCCCGGGGGTCCACCGGGTAGGGCCACCTATCCCGGAGGGCCACATGGGCTGAAGTGGGAAGGGAACCAGCCCCTGGTGTGCTGGTGCACCCCTCTTGGGCCTCCCCCTGCGCCTAGGGTTTGAAACCCTAGGGGTGGGGGCGCCCCACTTGGCTTGGGGGGCAAGTTTCCCCCCTTGGCCGCCGCCCTCCTTGGAGATGGGATCTCCTAGGGCCGGCGCCCCCCTAGGGGCCCTATATATAGTGGGGGGGAGGGAGGGCAGCCGCACCTTAGCACATGGCACCTCCCTCTCCCTCCCGTGTCACCTCTCCCTCTCGCTGAGCTTGGCGAAGCCCTGCCGAGATCGCCGCTGCTTCCACCACCACGCCGTCGTGCTGCTGGATCTCCATCAACCTCTCCATCCCCTTGCTGGATCAAGAAGGAGGAGACGTCTTCCAAACCGTACGTGTGTTGAACGCGGAGGTGCCGTCCGTTCGGCTCTAGGATCATCGGTGATTAGGATCGCGACGAGTACGACTCCATCAACCCCGTTCTCTTGAACGCTTCCGCTTAGCAATCTACAAGGGTATGTAGATGCACTCCCCTCTCTCTCGTTGCTAGTTTCTCCATAGATTGATCTTGGTGATGCGTAGAAAATTTTGAATTTCTGCTACGTTCCCCAACAGTGGCATCATGAGCTAGGTCTATTGCGTAGATTCTATGCACGAGTAGAACACAAGTTGTTGTGGGCGTTGATTTTGTTCAATATGCTTACCATTACTAGTCCTATCTTGTTTCGACGGTATTGTGGGATGAAGCGGCCCGGACCGACCTTACACGTACACTTACGTGAGACAGGTTCCACCGGCTGACATGCACTTGTTGCATAAGGTGGCTAGCGGGTGCCAGTCTCTCCCACTTTAGTCGGATCGGATTCAATGAAAAGGGTCCTTATGAAGGGTAAATAGCAATTGGCATATCACGTTGTGGCTTTTGCATAGGTAAGAAACGTTCTTGCTAGAAACCCATAGCAGCCACGTAAAACATGCAAACAACAATTAGAGGACGTCTAACTTGTTTTTGCAGGGTATGCTATGTGATGTGATATGGCCAAAAGAATGTGATGAATGATATGTGATGTATGAGATTGATCATGTTCTTGTAATAGGAATCATGACTTGCATGTCGATGAGTATGACAACCGGCAGGAGCCATAGGAGTTGTCTTAATTTATTGTATGACCTGCGTGTCACTGAATAACGCCATGTAATTACTTTACTTCATTGCTAAACCGTTGGCCATAGCAGTAGAAGTAATAGTTGGCGAGACAACATCATGGAGACACGATGATGGAGATCATGGTGTCATGCCGGTGACTATGATGATCATGGATCCCCGAAGATGGAGATCAAAAGGAGAAAAATGATATTGGCCATATCATGTCACCATTTGATTGCATGTGATGTTTATCATGTTTATGCATCTTATTTGCTTAGAACGACGGTAGTAAATAAGATGATCCCTCATAATAATTTCAAGAAAGTGTTCCCCCTAACTGTGCACCGTTGCGAAAGTTCGTTGTTTCGAAGCACCACGTGATGATCGGGTGTGATAGATTCTAACATTCACATACAATGGGTGTAAGCCAGATTTACGCACGCGAAACACTTAGGTTAACTTGACGAGCCTAGCATGTACAGACATGGCCTCGGAACACAAGAGACCGAAAGGTCGAACATGAGTCGTATAGTGGATACGATCAACATGAAGATGTTCACCAATGATGACTAGTCCGTCTCACATGATGATCGGACACGGCCTAGTTGACTCGGATCATGTATCACTTAAGATGACTAGAGGGATGTCTATCTGAGTGGGAGTTCATTAGATGAACTTAGTTATCATGAACATAGTCAAAAGGACTTTGCAAATTATGTCATAGCTTGCGCTTTCGTTCTACTGTTTTAGATATGTTCCTAGAGAAAATTTAGTTGAAAGATGATAGTAGCAATTATGCGGACTGGGTCCGTAAACTGAGGATTGTCCTCATTGCTGCGCAGAAGGCTTATGTCCTTAATGCACCGCTCGGTGTGCTGAACCTCGAACGTCGTCTGTGGATGTTGCGAACATCTGACATACATGTTTTGATGACTACATGATAGTTTAGTAATGTTAAATGGTTTAGAATTGTGGCGCCGAAGCGTTTTTGAAACATCGTGGAACATATGGGATGTTCCAAGGGCTGAAATTGGGATTTCAGGCTAGTGCCCACGTCAAGAGGTATGAGACCTCTGACGAGTTTCTTAGCCTACAAACTAAGGGAGAAAAGCTCAATCGTTGAGCTTGTACTTAGATTGTCTGGGTACAACAATCACTTGAATCGAGTGGGAGTTAATCTTCCAGATGAGATAGTGATGTTTCTCCAAAGTCATTGCCACCAAGCTACTAGAGCTTCGTGATAAACTATAACATAACAGGGATAGATATGATGATACTTGAAATATTCGCGATGTTTGACACCACGAAAGTAGAAATCAAGAAGGAGCATCAATTGTTGATGGTTAGTGAAACCACTAGTTTGAAGAAGGGCAAGGGCAAGGTTGAAACCAAGCCCGAGACTAAGTGCTTCTGTAATGAGGGGAACAGTCACTGAAGCAGGACTACCCTAGATACTTCGTAGATGAGAAGGCTGGCAAGGTCGATAGAAGTATATTGGATATACATTATATTAATGTGTACTTTACTAGTACTCATAGCACCACGGTATTAGATACCGGTTCGGTTGCTAAGTGTTGGTAACTCGAAATAAAAGCTGCGGAATAAACGGAGACTAGCTAAAGGTGAGATGACGATATGTGTTGGAAGTGTTTCCAAGCTTGATGTGATCAAGCATCGCATACTCCCTCTACCATCGAGATTGGTGTTAAACCTAAATAATTGTTATTTAGTGTTTGCGTTGAGCATAGACATGATTGGATTATGTCTATCGCAATACGGTTATTCATTTAAGGAGAATAATGGTTACTCTGTTTATTTGAATAATACCTTCAATGGTCTTGCACCTAAAATGAATGGTTTATTGAATCTCGATCATAGTTATACACATGTTCATGCCAAAAGGTATAAGATAGTAATGATAATACCACATACTTGTGGCACTGCCATTTGAGTCATATTGGTATAAAATGCATGAAGAAGCTCCATGTTGATGGATCTTTGGAGTCACTCGTTTTTGAAAAGTTTGAGACATGCGAACCATGTCTATTGGTATGTACGCATGAAGAAATTCCATACAGATGGGTCGTTTGGACTCACTTGATTTTGAATCACTTGAGACATGCAAATCATACCACATGGGCAAGATGACTGAAAGCCTCGTTTTTCAGTAAGATGGAACAAGAAAGCAACTTGTTGGAAGTAATACATTTTGATGTGTGCTGTCCAATGAGTCTTTGAGGCACTGATGGATGTCGTTATGTTCTTACTTCACAGATGATTTGAGTAGATGCTAAGTATATTTACTTGATGAAACACGAGTCTGAATTATTGAAAGGTTCAAGTAATTTCAGAGTGAAGGTGAAGATCGTCGTGACAAGAAGATAAAATGTCTATGATATGATCATAGAGATTAATATCTGAGTTGCGAGTTTGGTATACAATTAAGACATTGTGGAAATTGTTTCACAACTAATACCGCCTGGAACACCATAGTGTGATGGTGTGTCCGAACATCATAGATGCACCCTATTGGATATGGGGCATACCATGATGTCTCTTCTCGAATTAACACTATCGTTTATGGGTTAGGCATTAGAGACAACCACATTCACTTTAAATAGGGCACCATGTAATTCCGTTGAGATGACACCGTGTGAACTATGGTTTAGAGAAACCTAAGCTGTCATTTCTTAAAAGTTTGGGGCTGCGATGCTTATGTGAAAAAGTTTCATGCTGATAAGCTCGATCCCCAAGCGGATAAATGCATCTTCATAGGACACCCAAAACAGTTGGGTATACCTCCTATTTCAGATCCGGAAGCAAAAGTGATTGTTTCTCAAACGGGTCCTTTCTCGAGGAAAAGTTTCTCTCGAAAGAATTGAGTGGGAGGATGGTGGAGACTTGATGAGGTTATTGAACCATCACTTCAACTAGTGTGTAGCAGGGCACAAGAAGTTGTTCCTATGGCACCTACACCAATTGAAGTGGAAGCTGATGATAGTGATCATCAAACTTCAGATCAAGTCACTACCAAACCTCGTAGGACGACAAGGACGCGTACTGCTTCAGAGTGGTACGGTAATCCTGTCTTGGAGGTCATGTTGCTAGACAACAATGAACCTGCGAGCTATGGAGAAGCGATGGTGGGCCTGGATTCTGACAAATGGCTCGAGGCCATAAAATCCGAGAGAGGATCCATGTATGAAAACAAAGTGTAGACTTTGGAAGAACTACTTGATGGTCGTAAGGCTGTTGGGTACAGATGGATTTTAAAGGGAAGACAGACAATGATAGTAAGTGTCACCATTTAGAAAGCTCGACTTGTCGTTAAGATGTTTTCCGACAAGTTCAAGGAGTTGACTACGGTGAGACTTTCTCAATCATAGCGACGCTAAGAGTCTGTTGGAATTAAATTAGCAATTACAGCATGATTTATGAAATCTTGCAGATAGGATGTCGAAACATTGTTTCCTCGACGATATCCTTGAGGAAAGGTTGTATGTGATACAACCAGAAGGTTTTGTCAATCCTGAAAGATGCTAACAAGTGTGCAAAGCTCCAGCAATCCTTCTAAGGACTGGAGTAAGCATCTCGGAGTTGGAATATACGCTTTGATGAGATGATCAAAGATTTTGGATTTATACAAAGTTTATGAGAAACTTGTATTTCCAAAGAAGTGAGTGGGAGCACTATAGAATTTCTGATGAGTATATGTTGTTGACATATTGTTGATCAGAAATGATGTAGAATTTCTGGAAAGCATATAAGGTTATTTGAAAGGTGTTTTTCAATGGAAAACTTGGATTAAGCTACTAGAACATTGAGCATCAAGATCTATAAGGATAGATCAAAACGCTTAATAGTACTTTCAAATGAATACATACCGTGACAAGATTTTGAAGGAGTTCAAAATAGATCAGCAAAGAAGGAGTTCTTGGCTGTGTTATATGGTGTGAGTATTGAGTAAGACTCAAGACATGACCACGGCAGAAGAGAGAGAATGGACGAAGGTCGCCCCCTATGCTTCAGACGTAGGCTTTATAGTATGCTATGCTGTGTACTGCACCGGAAGTGTGCCTTGCCATGAGTCAGTCAAGGGGTACAAGAGTGATCCAGGAATGGATCATAGGACAGCGGTCAAACTTATCCTTAGTAACTAGTGGACTAAGGAAATTTTCTTGATTATGGAGGTGGTAAAACAGTTCGTCGTAAAGGGTTACGCCGATGCAAACTTTGACACTAATCGGATTCATATAGTAGAACAATTATTTGGAATAGCTCCAAATAGAGCGTGGTAGCTGCATCTAGGAGATGACATAGAGATTTGCAAAGCACACACGGATCTGAAAGGTTCAGATCTGTTGACTAATAACCTCTCTCACAAGCGAGATATGATCAAACCCCATGGGTGTCGATTCATTACAATCACATAGTGATGTGAACTAGATTATTGACTCTAGTGCAAGTGGGAGACAGTTGGAAATATGCCCTAGAGGCAATAATAAAATGGTTATTATTATATTTCCTTGTTTATGATAATTGTTTATTATCCATGCTAGAATTGTATTGATAGGAAACTCAGATACATTTGTGGATACATAGACAACACCATGTCCCTATTAAGCCTCTAGTTGACTAGCTTGTTGAACAATAGATGGTTACGGTTTCCTGACCATGGACATTGGATGTCGTTGATAACGGGATCACATCATTAGGAGAATGATGTGATGGACAAGACCCAATCCTAAGCCTACCACAAGATCGTGTAGTTCGTTTGCTAAAGCTTTTCTAAATGTCAAGTATCTTTTCCTTAGACCATGAGATTGTGCAACTCCCGGATACCGTAGGAATGCTTTGGGTGTACCAAACGTCACAACGTAACTGGGTGGCTATAAAGGTACACTACGGGTATCTCC
The DNA here is from genome assembly GCA_021605205.1 of Aegilops longissima. Classification (NCBI taxonomy): domain Eukaryota; kingdom Viridiplantae; phylum Streptophyta; class Magnoliopsida; order Poales; family Poaceae; genus Aegilops; species Aegilops longissima. Next base: position 38,103,542 of record CM038682.1, on the reverse strand, counting down.
AAAAGTGTCTCTTGGGTTGGCACGAATCGAGACTGGGATTTGTCACTCCGTGTGACGGAGAGGTATCTCTGGGCCCACTCGGTAGGACATCATCATAATGCGCACTTTGTGATCAAGGAGTTGATCACGGGATTATGTGTTAGGCAATGAGTAAAGAGACTTGCCGGTAACGAGATTGAACAAGGTATCGGGATACCGACGATCGAATCTTGGGCAAGTACTATACCGGTAGACAAAGGGAATTGAATACGAGATTGATTGAATCCTCGACATTGTGGTTCATCCAATGAGATCATCGTGGAACATGTGGGAGCCAGCATGGGTATCCAGATCCCGCTATTGGTTACTGGCCGGAGAGTCGTCTCGGTCATGTCTGCGTGTCTCCCGAACACGTAGGGTCTACACACTTAAAGTTCGGTGACGCTAGCACTACTAGAAAAACCGCTACTAATGGCGCACCTAATTTGGCTATTAATGGCGCATCACTGGTGCGCCATTACTAGCACGGCATTAGTAATTTTTACTAATGGCGCACCGGTGGTGCGCCATTAGTATCTGATATACTAATGGCGCACCACCGGTGCGCCATTAGTATAGGCTACTGATGCGCCATTAGTATGCCTCCCGGGGCCATGTATACCAGGTGCTTTGGCATACTAATGGCGCACGACCACGAGATCGCCATTAGTAACGCGGCATACTAATGGCGCCTTGACCGACCAGTGATGCGCCATTAGTATGCTTTGTCATACTAATGGCGCACTATCATGTGATGCGCCATTAGTATGAATATTAGTTTTTTTATTTTTTATTTTCTGTTTTTGCACAGGTTACAAAATGTATAATTTGACAAAATATAGACAACACACATCAACAACAGATTCATCGAATACAATAGAAGATTAGTCTTTGAATACAATTCATCATATTAGTCTCGAATACAATTCATCATATTAGTCTCCGAATTGAAAAGACCGAACAAAGATAGAACATTATATTACAAGTCTCGAGACCGCGAGTAGCGAGTTTTTCTTCGCATTACAAGTCGATATCGATCATCTAAACTACCATCACATAGAAGAGAGCTGCGGTCATCACGATGAGCATCATCACGATGAAACTTCGTCTTCATCCGGTTCCTCCAACGCTCCCTCCCTCTCCCGCTAGATAGCGGGCGTATCTAGATTCGGCCTCGGCCCTAGTGGTGTACCCTTTGTAACTGTTACCGCTGAATCGGTGAACCTGTCTCCGACACTCCTCCCGATCATCGAGACTCAGGAACCTTACCCTTGTACACGACATACGTCGGCATCGCTATGCACTAGCCAAAGTAAGCGTTAGTACCAATTCACAGACAATACATAAGCAATATATAAGTATGCAGCAGAGCGATCGGAAGAGAAAAGCAAGACATTAATAGCATCGATTACATCTAAGTTGAGCGACTCTTGAAACCAAAGAGACATACTACAAGTTCATTAAAGTTTAATTACAACATGAGCCAATCGATGTTTCAGAACTAGACACAACATCACTGCTTTCAACTCGACTCAAGGGACCGGGCGTGGATGAAGCCGCCGTCTATCGTGGGAGTCATGAAAGAGCGAGGCGTTGTCAGCCTGCATTTGTAGCATTGTGTTGATGTCTTTGTTGGACGGTTGATTTCGAGGTAGAACTGCCCGAGGTACGAAGGACATCTTGATGGATGATTTCCGCAAACTCCATTGGATGCGAAAGAATTCTTGTCGATGTCCGCGCCCTGGATTGCCGACACGCCGCGCCCAATCTTTGAGTTTACTCGGTAGCAGAAGTTGATGATGGTCCCGTACGATCGCCCGCATGTGATGGATGGCGTAGTAGGCACCCTTCTGACCGCCAGGTGGCTGCTTGACGCAGCAGAACGTCGTATTGTGGGAGAACACGTGCTTGCCATACTTACGAATAGGCCTGGTGAAGGTGCCTCCAGATTGGGCGTAGCCGGGGAGAACATCATCAAGAACCTTCTTGACATTTGTGTAGTCTATGTTCGACTGACGGTCCGGTCGAAATCGTGGCCATGGAATATTTGGGGCTTAGGAGGATGGCGTGCAACGTGTGTCACTGCAGAAAACACGGAATGTTAAAAGAAAACGATCGAAATGTAAGAATTCATATGTTACGGGCGGTTGAGGGAGGACTTACTCGGGAAAGTAGGGCACGAGGAAGTTATCCTTATCTTGGTTTGCGAATGGCGCCTTGAGGTAAGAACTTCGCGACTTGCGGTCCCCAGCGCTGCCCAAGATCTTGCACGCATGTAGAAGGGGTCGACTATCACGATGTCCGGGTCTTGTCGCGAATAATCCGCATCTCCATACTCAGCGAAAATAGCGAGCGAAGGTGTAGTGCAGCGGATGAAGGTTCAACATAGCGTGGATGTCATCAAAACGCAGGATGATCGTCGCCCGATGGAGTTATCCACAAAGCCCTTGCCCTCGGCACCTTGGCCGCCAAAACTGGTATGCCACATCCTTCTCCCCGAGACGCCGCTTCTCCAAAGAAAGAACACTGTCATGCAGACTCCGATAGCACCGGTTGCAGCATTGAGCATATTTGTCGGTAGCATCGCCCTACCGCCACATGCACCCTCCTCGAGATATCCTGCGGTGAAGGTGGCCCGCCCCGAGCACGGATCGTACTCGTGCCGGCTGGCTCGCACCCTTCTTAGTCTTTCTTTTGCGTGCCTTCTTCTTCTCCTGTAATGGGACCGAGTTTTGCTCACAGACTGCCTTCTTGAGTGTGTTGGGGCTGATAATATTTCGCACCTTGCCTATCTGAGGCTCGGTGAAGTTGGCGGCTGGAGGCGTCTCCTGAGAGCTGAATGCCAGACGGCGCCTGTTGCAACTTGGCTTCTCCGCGGTATGAGCTAGATCGCACACGTCTTTTGTTGGGTTTGGTTCTTGAGAAGGAGGCCCCATGAAGTCGCCATCGTACCCATGATCGGCAAAGTACTGATCGACGTTGCCAAATGTATCATCGTCGTCGTCGTCGTTCTGATCCTGTGCCATATGCATGTTTGGATCCAGTGGCATAGGGATGTCCGGCACCGTTGCGGCGGTCTTACCATGGGGACGACTTGGCGCCGGCACGACTGGCGGTGTTGTCTTTGGGGTGGTGTCCCCCGCCCCCAAACGAATCTGGCTCTTCGGCCAAAGCAGGGGCCAGCTCAAGCATGCGCTGAGAGTCATCACGTCATCATCGTCGGCCCCGACAGGTCGAAACGGAGGTAACAACTCGTCGCAGCCTGGTAGCACCCGAACCAGTTGAACCCTAAACAAGTTGGGTGGCATCTGGGTACCGTGGAACAAGGGGTTGCCCGGTTGAACTATTTTGCCCTTGGCGACATCGACCAACTCGTTGTTCACGAAGTGGAGGAGAGTGCACGAACGTCGGCGGCGCCCTGCGAAAACATGTAGCGGCGTCGAGGATGCCCGATCAAAGGCAAGGAGATGAAGTCCTCGGCGAGAGAGGCTTAAGTAGTTACCATGATGATGGCGTCGAGCTCGGCTAATGTAGAGGCACCGCCAACGGCGGGCGTGCGATTGACGGAGGGCGCTTGCTGCGAGGTGCCGGCGGCGTACACCCGGTGCATTAAGCTCCGTGCGGCGTCGGAGACACTAATGCCGCCTCCGCCGGAGGCACCAATGGCCCCGCCATCGCATTATGCGAGTTGCTAGCCGTGAAGCTAGGAATCGGGGGCGGCCCCTGTTGGCCGCCCGCAATCCACGCACTCAACCCCGAGATCAAGGTAGGCACAATGGCGGTGATCGTCGCTCCGAGTCGTTGTTCCACTTGCTCTTGGACAATCTCCGGAATCCGCGCCACATGTGCCTTGAGTTCTTGAACCTCTCGCGCCTGGCTTTCCGAGCTGGTCTTTTTCTCCTTCCGCACACCAGCGGTATAGTATGACCCCCATTTTGTCGACAAGCCTTTGCCGCCACACGACCAGGTGACGTCGACTTCTCGAGCGTATCCTTGTTCTTCATTACATTCAACCCCTATTTAGAGTGGTGTCCCAAGGGTTGCTCTTAGTCGACCCAGCGCTCTGCTTTCGATCGCTGCGGAAGGAATGTGAACCATTTAGAAATTTGTCTTCATTAATTAGAATGCAACCATATGGAGCTAATTACGGGGTGTATTCCTTACCGAACAAGCTCAAGCTGCCTGGTCTTGGATCCGTGGTAAGCTCCTTTGTTTCGGGTCCTTCTTGTACCGGACCCTGACAAAGTTCCTAGTCTGCTTGTCACCGTATTTATCGAAGAGGGGCGGTAGGCCTTGCTCGGCACGGTCCGCCTCCTCCTTGTCCCATATAGGCTCCGCCACTCTGTAACCGTCGGGACCGAGTGTGTGTTCCCCTATGTTCAGCTCCCGCATTTGTTTCCCCCACTCACTTGATTGGGAGTTTGCGGTGCTCGAGCAATTGATCTTGAAGTCGTTGTAGTCACCTTGGTGATCGAAGGATTTTCTCCTTGATCTTCCGATAACTCTCACCTTTCTCGATCATTCTTTTCACATTGCTTTTCCAAGTAGACAGGGCCTTGCTCATCTTCGTGAGGGCAGCATTGTTCACTTTATTCCCTTTAAGGCTTGTGTTTGCAAATTCAGCGGGGAACTTGTATCGTTCGTGAAGCTTCGTGAAGAGGAGGTTGCGCAAATTCCTCTGTCGGGATGCCTCGGGTTCTCGGTGTTGATCGAGGCGGTGCTCGGACAATGCACCCGAGCTGAAGCGAGTACCCTTGACTATTCGTTCGGGCGCCGTTGGATTCCGTTGGAGTCCACTTGATAACTTCCTCCTTGAGGTGCGAACACGGTCGGGCGCCGTCCTTCCGTTGCCTCTTGGTTGGCTGCCATCGTGCGTAAATGCGCCGCCATCATCGATGGTGGCATCCTCGGCGGCACCATCGGTGGTGGCATCGATGTGGTCATCCTCGGCGGCACCATCGGTGGTCTCGGGATCGGTGGGGAAGGCGGCGGCCTCATACAAGTGAGGTTGTTCCTCCATCTCTGGGACAGCTCCGAGAATGCCTTGCCGCCCAACCCCGGCCTCATCGTTGTGGGCCATGTTTCTCTCTAAATAGAAACAAAGCTTGGTCAAAAGTTGGTTATTGTCAATGAACAAGATCATGGTCTCATCATTTAGGGTTTGTCGACACGAGGCATCCTAAAATCTAAGCTTTTATCATTGAGGGTTTTTCGACGCCGAGGCACCCTAAAAGCCTAAGCTTTCATCATTTCGGTTTTATCGACACCGAGGCACCCTAAAAGCCATGCATTAGTCACAAATACGCCGGGCACTTGATCCTACTTAATTAACTACTACGATACCCGGCCCATGCATTAGTCACAAGTACCCCATATGTCCTATTTTAGCAAAGTCATGCTAAAATTCACGGAAAATTTCAGCATGACCTTTGCTGAAAATAGGACATATGGAGTACCAATTGCCGGAGCGGAAGTTAATTGACATTCCGGCAAACTCAAGGGCCTCTCGGGTACCTGCAAAATCATTATCCAGGTGGACATGGATGCAATGTCACATGTCACATGGATCCCACACCCACAGGAGCTGGTGAAGCTTCATGTGTATTTCACGAAAACCAGCCTCGACTAAAGAGCTTTATGTAGAAAACAAATCACTCCACCAACTCACACAGGATCATCCCTCTAAGCAATTACTCAAAATGGGCACTAGCTGCAAAATGAACATTTTACAATCTGAACTTTTTGTAACTGATGTTTTTTGTAACCCCTAAACCCATAATGTCACATACCTGACGTTTATGGGAGAAGTATGTCACATACCTGACAAATACTCCCTCCAACCCATAATGCAAGACATTTCGACACACTGTCAAAAAAATGTATCACATTACAGGACGGAGGAGCATTGGTCACAACCCTTTAATCTCTCTCGTCTACTTTTCTAAAACCTAACAGAGTGCATCCTAAACTTAGGAAAAAACAAAGCCACAAATAATTCTGCAAGACATTACAAATAATTCAAGAATTTGAGAATAATCAGAGGAAATTAATCAACTTGTAAACTGATAAAGAATAATATATTGAGAATATCGACTCGACACGCTTTTGACAAAATCATCAGAGGTGCATTGCTTATAGGAAGTTATAAATACAGAACAAGAAACCAAAATCTTCCTCCTCTCATGCTGCCGTTACAAATAATGTCATTGTCCAACAGGTTCTGAGTTTTAGAACAATCAAGCCAATGCCAATAGGAACAAATAGATTTTAGCTACTAGAAACACGATAGTCACGGGCTTGTCCTGAACCTTAACAACAGTACAAAAACTCCATGCCATGGACAACCGCACTTCTGAAGATGCAAAAATGTAACGCAATGTTCCACATGAGCAGAGAACAGCAGCTCGACGTTGACTGAATTAGAATTTTTTTCTTTTGGGCTTAGATTAGCATTTGCATCAGATTAAGTGACATTAATAGAGAGCAACATTAAAACAACCATTCATGCTTCTGGTCATAAGAATTTGGATTTTATACTCTACTAGCTAAACACAGATGCAAGATCCGAGAGTTTAAGAGTTGAAACAACAAACCATAAAGAGTTCAGGAATCAGTAGTCTACGAATTGTGATTTGATTAAATGGTAGCCGCTGAGCCGACACCAATCATCTCTGAAATAAGTACACACCACTCACGCTGTTTGTGCACTGCTGCCATTGTATGAAAATCAGTTGTCTTAACCAGTACAGCAATTTCTCTCAACCAATATTGCTTTTTAATTGCATTATCACGTCAAAGACATTATACCGGAGCAGATGAAGGTGAGCATATACAAAATAGAAACTTGAAGCATAGAAAAACTATAATATCATTCGTATTTTTTATCCCTCGGTGATTACTATTAGCGATGCTATTTTCATACAAAGTATAGAGCACAAAGACGCTGACAACTTGTTCTGAACCTTGAACAGGCTGACAACAGCTCTAGCTAGCACAGGAAATGGCCATGATCTTGTTCTTGGAACGAATTTATTCACTGATGAATCACCATGAATCTCCATAATCCATCGAACCCTAGCCTAGTTTACCAAAAAAAAATCAATCTGGCCATGACAGGGGATGAACCAGCCGCATACCTTGCTGCGAGAGCTGGAATCGACGATGTCGACGACAGGTTGAGGACGAGGATGGCCGCCTTCTCCGCTCGTTACATACGCCGGCCGCTTCCGCTCCTGGTCGGGCGGCGGGCGACGGACGGTGGTGTCGGGCGGCGGCGGCGGTGGTGTCGGGCGCGGCGTCGGCGGGCGACGTGGCGTGGGCGGGTCGAGGGCGGCGGGCGACAGTGGTGTCGGTGCGGCGTCGGTAATGGCGGCAGTGGCGTGGGCGGGTCGAGGTCGGCGGGGCGACGGTGGTGTCGGGCGGCGCTGGGCGGCGGGCGACGGTGGCGTCGGGCGGCGGGCGACGTTGGTGTCTGGCGGGCGACGGTGGCGTCGAGGGCGGGCGGGCGACAGTGGTGTCGGGCGGGCGACGGTGGCGTCGGGAGAGGAGATCGGGAAGGGATCATGGGAGGCGAGGAGAGAGAGGGATCGGATGCAGTAGGGGCGCCACAATACTAATGGCGCACCACCCTCGGTCGCCATAAGTACATACATACTAATGGCGCACCAGGTGAGGTGCGCCATTAGTATTTTTTTTCCCTTTCGAGCCAACAGTTATCTACCACCGACACGATACATGTCAAGTCTTCTCTACTAGCTCGATTGGTCAGCAGCTAGTTCTCACACCAGGAGGTCTGGGTTCGATTCCTGTGCTCCACAATTTTTTTATGCATTTAAAATGCTGTTTGATACTTATTTGTGTTTAAATATGTTCAAACTTGTTTAAATCATAGCAGTAATATTTTTTATAAGACAGTAATAATTTTTAAAAATATCATCAAACAGTAATGCCGGTGGAGCGGGGAGGTGCGGGGGTGCGGGGGGTCGGCGGTGGTTGAGTAGGGAGGTGCGTGGGGTCGGTGGCGGTTGAGTAGGGAGGTGCAGGGGTCGGCGGCGGCGGTTGAGTAGCGGAGGGTGAGGGGGTCGGCGGCGGTTGAGTAGGGAGGTGCGGGGGTCGTGGCGCGGTTGAGTAGGGAATCGAGAGGTGCGGGCGGTCGGCGGTGGCGGTGGACCGGATCTGGGAGTCTGGGGCGGCGGCGGTTGGTTAGGGAAAAGAATCGAGAGGGTGCGGGCGGTCGGCGGCGGCGGAGTGGACCGGATCTGGGGTCGGGGGTCGGCGGTTGAGTAGGGAGGTGCGGGGTCGGGCGGCGGCGGTTGAGTAGGGGAATCGAGAGGTGCGGGCGGTCGGCGGCGGCGGCCGTGGACCGGATCTGGGGTCAGGGGGTGCGGCGGTTGAGTAGGGGAAAAGAATCGAGAGGGTGCGGGCGGTCGGCGGCGCCAGGTGGACGGATCTGGGGTGCGGGGGGTCGGCGGCGGCGGTTGAGTAGGGGAATCGAGAGGTGCGGGCGGTCGGCGGCGCGGCCGTGGACCGGATCTGGGGGTGGGGGTCGGCTGGCGGTTGAGTAGGGAATCGAGAGGGTGCGGGCGGTCGGCGGCGGCGGCCGTGGACCGGATCTGGCGAGTGGGATAGCGATCGAGATGGAGGAGGATCGAGATCGAGTGTCCATGAAATTAAAAAATATTCATGATAGTTCAAAAAGTGCCCATGAAATATAATCGAGAAATGAAGTCTACGATTTAAATACAATCGATCTTAGCTAGCTATCTGTTCACAATCTTCTTGCCCTTCTTTTTCGCAAATGGAGTTCTTCTATGGAACGGACGTTCTTTAGGTAGGGTGGTCCTGCTTCTTCTTGTGGTGTATGCTGCTACTTCATCATCGTCGTCATGTTCGATCCTCGGGTCGCCGTACTTGTCGAAGTCTTGCTCATTGGCTACTCCATCCATTCCGATGATCTTCCTTTTGCCTCTCCTCACGACAACACGACTGGGCTTTGGCGGGTCGGTAATGAAGAAGCATTGGTCCACTTGGGAAGCCAGTACCCATGGCTCATTTTTCAGCGGTGACGTTTGCACCATGATCTTGGATTTGGCCGGGTATAACCATGGTGGTGAAATACGGTCTTCTTTTATGACGTTCTTGGCCCATCGACACGGAACATGGGACCTTCTCTCCAACAGTAGCTCAGCTCCCAGATCTCCTCGATCCTTCCATAGTATCTGTCCTTGTCATTACCGGTGTAGGATTCCATCGTTACCCCGGAGTTCTGATAACCATCGCTCTTCATGTCCTTGGCCTCGGTGTAGAATGTGTAGCCGTTGATATCGTATGCCTCATAGGTCATCAGGTTGTGCTCGGCGCCCTGTGACAAGGCGAATATGAGTTGTTCTTCCGCGGAAGAATCCTCATGTAAAGGGTGCGACGAAGCTTCGCTTGAACCAACGCGTGAAACATGAGTTGTGCTCTTTGAGTATATCTCCGTCCGTCCTCTGTTGGCCTCGGTCATTGTCGTCTTCTTAATAAAGGTTTTGTGCTCTACCACCCAAGGATCGACCACGTCTATGTGTTGTAGCGCGACTAGGTTTGCTCTTTCAAAGTCGGCGAGTCGACCCTCGAAGTCGACATGCATTTTGGCGACCCTCACGGTGACCCCATCCAGCAAGCCTTCCGAGGTGCTGTTGACGGGCCGACCAGCGGGTTCTCGATGCCTAGATAATTAGTGCAGTAGGAGATGCACTCTTGGTCAAAAAGCCCTGGCTATGCTTCCCTCGGGCGTGACATGTTGCGACGTATCCTTTGATGACACCATTCATCCTTTCGAGCGGCATCATGCTGTGCAGGAACGTCGCCCGAGTTGGATGATATCCTCCACTATATGGACCAGCAGATGCACCATAACGTCGAAGAATGCGGGCGGAAGTACATCTCAAGCTCGCATAGTATCACCACGATCTCTTCCTGTAGCCTTCGAGTTGCCTCACGCCAATCGACTTCCGAGAGATGGCGTCGAAGAAGTTGCATAGGCCAAATAGCGTTTCCACGGACGTGCGCGTCCATGATCCCATGGATTGCAGCTGGAAGTATCTGCGTCATCAGACGTGCGGTCGTGAGACTTCATCCCGCTGAACTTCGCTTTGCTGGGTCTAGGTATCCGCTTATCTTCCCAGCGTAACCGAAGGAAGTTTTACTCCTAGGAGGCAGGTGAAAAACTGCTCGATCTCCTCGACTTAGAGTGAAGCACACGGAGGTAGTCATTTCCGGTCTTCTTGGCCTTTTGCCTTTGCGACGACTTTTCGTGTCCTGCTTCGCCTCATCATCATCATCATCATCATCATATATAGCGTGAAGCTCCTGCCGATGCCCATTGATTTCAAGTCTGCCCTTGCTTTCGCCCATCTTTGGTCCTCTCCGCATGTTGAGCAGGGTACCAAGCAGACTCTCACATGTTCTTCGTGATATGCATGACATCAAGGCTGTGAGGCACACGGTGGATCTTCGAGACGGCAAGTCCCGAAAACAGACCTCGTTTTCCATACCTTCAGCAGCTGCTCTGGCGCCTTTTGCTTCTTTCGGCGGTGGGCAGTCTTTCCAATTTTTCAACAGCTTGTCTATTTCCTCGCCGCTCCTCGTGACACGGCGTTTTGAGGTTCGGTTTCACCATCGAACAGATCCTTGCGTTTCCTCCACGGGTCATCGTCGCGAAGCCACCTTCGATGTCCCATGAACACGGTTTTCAAGACCGGGATCTCTATCTAGCTGGCGATCGTTGTGTCATCCATGCACCTTACGCATCCAGAAAATCCGTGGACTACCTGCCCCGCAAGATATCCGTAACCGAGATAGTCGTGCACCGTCGTGAGCAGTGCGGCTCTCATAGGGAAATATTCTTTCTCTGCGGCGTCCCACGTATTGGCTGGCGTTTTCCACAGCGTGTCAATCTCCTCTTTCAGCAGCCCCAGATACAGATTGATGTCGTTCCCTGGTTGTTTCAGCTCTTCAATTAGCATACTCATGTGAATGTACTTCCTCTTCATGCACAACCAGGGGGGAAGGTTGTACATCCACACGAACACAGGCCAGATGCTATGTGTGCTTCTCTGGCTGCCAAACGGATTGACTCCATCGGTGCTCACGCCCAGCACGATGTTCCTTCTATCGTTCCCAAATTCTGGGTATTCGAAGTTCAACGCTTGCCACTGGCTCGCATCCTTAGGGTGACTCAGCATCTTGTCTTTTTTATCTATCTCCGGATCATTTGCGTCATCTTCTCGCTTCTTCTCCTCCCTATCCGCGTGCCAACGCAGGAGCTTTGCTACATTAGGGTCCGCGAAATACCGCTGCAGACGAGGAGTGATCGGAAAGTACCACACCACTTTTTGAGGAGCTTTCTTCCTCTTCTTGTATCGAGTGATACCGCACACGGACATATGGTAGACTCCGCGTGCTCGTCCCGATAAATGATGCAATTGTTCATGCACACATGGTATTTCACGTGCGGTAAATCCAGAGGACACACGATTTTCTTCGCCTCCTCCAAACTGGTCGGGCACTTGTTCCCCTTGGGAAGGCGTTCGTGCTGAATGACATGTTCTCGTCGAAGCACGCGTCGGTCATTTTGTGTTTTACCTTCATCTCCGAGCCATGGCGTTACTTTGGCGGGTATCCTCGGGCCTGCATCCTTCATACAATGGAGTAACGCGTCTAACTCAAGTTGATCCATCTTGGCTTTCTCTCGGCGGCAGCTCTTGCGTTATCCGTCGCTTGAGAAGCAGCTCTTGAATATGAGGGTCCTGCACCCAGCCCATCGATGGTCCAGCTTCGTCTCGCTCCGCCAAACATCATCATCATGTCCTGCATCTTCTTCTACATGATGACTGTGTACAACATCACCGTCGTGATCATCTCACGGGATTCTTCGTCTTCTCGCCCCCGAGCAGCGGTGGTTGTCTTGCTGCCCTTCCTCATTTCTTGCCCGGCCCCCATGGGCGACTTCGTAGTCATCTTCATCACCTTGCCACCGATAGCCATCCATGAAACCACGCAAGAGCAGGTGGTCCCGCACCTGCCGAAATCCGGTCCGCAATAAGGCTATTCAGCTTGCATCTTCGACACGGACATCTTATCTCCGTCTCGTTCTTTTGAAGCATCTCGGCCAGCGGACCTCAAAACCTATTCACGATGCCTTCGGTCATCATGCGGACCATGGTCGTCATGGGTAGAGCAAAACGATATTTTAGAACCAAGAAAAAATTTGGCATGATTTTCCCTAAAAATAGGACCAAAAAGAATGCTTAATGCCAAAATTCTCGCCGAAACGGAAATGAATCAACATTCCTGCAAAATATTGGCAACTATCGCATTTCAAATACCGGTACACCTCCAAACACAAACACATATGCAAAACCACAAACATATGCAACACCATGAACATACATAGATCTAGCTAGGCCATAAAAAGTGCATGTGCACATTGTTGTAGGGAGAACAACATAAATATATCTTCCGCCCTTACTTACCTAGCAAAACAAGGTAACTTAACCACTTAATTTGAATGAATTTATGGTGGAAATGAGGTGAAAAGAGGATGCACCGAGACAAGGAGGAGGCGGTGGAGAGAATGAAGTGGGGAGAAAGTGAGTGTGGGAGGAGGCTGTCCAAAATATCTTGTTGTTGCCCACTTACTAATGGCGCACCAACCACAAATCGCCATTAGTAATCCAGGTTACTAATGGCGCACCTTCTGGTGGTGCGCCATTAGTAGTTTACAAAAAAACATACTAATGGCGCACTACACCACGGTGCGCCATTACTAGTTTAAACTAGTAATGGCGCACTGCGTGCGAAAATCGCCATTAGTAGTTTTGCAAAAAAGGAATAAAAATAATAAAAAACAACATTAGTGGCGCACTCTCGGCAGGTGCGCCATTACTAGTTACAACTAGTAATGGCGCATTGCTGTGGATGCGCCATTAGTATGTTTGGACAGGCGCACTAGTTCAAAAAAAAAATTGATACTAATGGCGCACCGTGTGCCAGGTGCGCCATTAGTAGTTTCAACTCTAATGGCGCATCAGAAGGTAGACAAGTGGGGGTCCATCGGGTAGGGCCACCTATCCTGGAAGGCCACATGGGCTGAAGTGGGAAGGGAACCAGCCCCTGTTGGGCTGGTGCGCCCCCCTTGGGCCTCCCCCTGCGCCTAGGGTTGGAAACCCTAGGGGTGGGGGCGCCCCACTTGGCTTGGGGGGCAAGTTTCCCCCCTTGGCCGCCGCCCCCCTTGGGGATGGGATCTCCTAGGGCTGGCGCCCCCCCCCCCTAGGGGCCCTATATATAGTGGGGGGGGGGGGAGGGAGGGCAGCTGCACCTTAGCCCCTGGCGCTTCCCTCTCCCTCCCGTGACACCTCTCCCTCTTGCTGAGCTTGGCGAAGCACTGCCGAGATCGCCGCTGCTTCCACCACCACGCCGTCGTGCTGCTGGATCTCCATCAACCTCTCCTTATCCTTGCTGGATCAAGAAGGAGGAGACGTCTTCCCAACCGTACGTGTGTTGAACACGTTTCTCTCATCTGTTTAATACGCAATTCTCTTCGATAAGAAGGGTTCTCTTGTGTTCCAGGGTTGATTAAGCGTCTGGTGGAACAGGGATACATTGTGTGAGGGAATGAACAGCAGTCGAAACCCTGAGCCCATCGTGTCTGCCAGGTGCCGTCCATTCAGCGCTAGGATCATCGGTGATTAGGATTAAGACGAGTACGACTCCATCAACCCCGTTCTCTTGAACGCTTCCGCTTAGCGATCTACAAGGGTATGTAGATGCACTCCCCTCTCTCTCGTTGCTAGTTTCTCCATAGATTGATCTTGGTGATGCGTAGAAAATTTTGAATTTCTGCTACGTTCCCCAACAGTTAATGGGCCACTTGGGCCCAAAGTGGAGAAGAGGAGGGGCGGCCAGGGCAGGCCGCGCGCCCCCACCCCCTCTAGTCTGAATTGGGCAAGGAGGGGGGGCGGATCCCCCCTTTCCTTCCTACCCTCTCTCCCTTCCTTCCCCCTCTCCTACTTGGACAAGGAAACGAGGGAGTCCTACTCCCGGTGGGAGTAGGACTCCCCTTGGAGCGCCCTCCTCCTGGTCGGCCGCCCCCTCCTCCTTGAACCTTTATATACGGGGGCAGGGGGCACCTATGGGCACAAAAATTGATCATTGATCTCTTAGCCGTGTGCGGTGCCCCCCCCCCCCACCATAATCCACCTCAATAATATCGTAGCGGTGCTTAGGCGAAGCCCTGCGTCGGTAGAACAACATCATGATCACCACACCGTAGTGCTGACGTAACTCTCCCTCGACACTCGGCTGGATCGGAGTTCGAGGGACGTCATCGAGCTGAACGTGTGCAAGAACTCGGAGGTGCCATGCGTTCGGTGCTTGTTCGGTCGGGCCGTGAAGACGTACGACTAAATCACCCGCGTTGTGCTAACGCTTCCGCTTTCGGTCTACGAGGGTACGTGGACACACTCTCCCCTCTCGTTGCTATGCATCACCATGATCTTCCGTGTGCGTAGGAATTTTTTTGAAATTAATACGTTCCCCAACATAAAGTCCTCCAATTGTGTGTGGGACTTTGTAATTTCTTTTGAGACATTGCCAAACTTTTATTTGCTTCAAGAGCAGAGCCTACGCACAGTGCCTCGCAACGCGGCATGAACTGTTGGAAATATGGGCAATTTACCAAATGATTTTATTAACAGAAATACTAGTTAAAGCATGGCTAGTATAGCAGTGATAAAATAAGCCATGCGATTTGACAAAGAGAAGGTAAACAGCATGTTCATATATGAACCGTAACTAAACATATCTAGATCAGACAGTATATCAGGTTGCATATATGAAATAGTGTCTAACATATCTAGGGCAAATACTAGAACAAGGAACTGTAGCAGAACCTCTAATAGAAAGGGGACAAACACGTACGAGACAGCAGCAGTAGCAGAGGCACTGGACTTGGGGTCGGTGTCCTCCATGTCATCGAGGAGATTGTGGACGTTGAGGAAGTAGTCGTTGTCGAGGAAGTAGTCGTCGGAGTCCGGGGCGTCCGTGACGAAGAAGTCAGTAGTTGCGCAGAGCGCTCCCCAAAAACCTTATCAACCTTCTCCCGTACAGGACTCAAAAGGTGCGGTTTCGGAGGCCTACTGTCCCGACCTGCGTGCATGCCGCAAGCCGGGAAGGGGAAGATTGTAGCAGCAGCGCAGTGCACAGGAACTGTGTGGCGAGAGGAAGAGGACCTTCTGATGTATATCTCTGGAGAGGAGCGGCCTCTCTTATATAGGCACAGGAGAGGGACGCGAACAGGCTGCGACAGGAGGTGAAGCAACGGAGGGAGACGAAGTGAACATGCAGCACGCGAAGAGGTGCACCGTTCGTATTCATTATCCACTACCTCAAAAAACATCGGCTCGGCTCATTCCCGCAACCCGCGGCACGGCGCGGCGCGTCGTGGCGTGGCGAGGCGAGGCGAGGCGAGGCGAGGCGTGGCGTGGCGTGGCATGGCATGGCAAGGCGAGCGGCAGAGGAGGAGCGCACGTGGACGTCCCTCTTGTTCTCATGCTCATACAAGTGGGGAAAGAACCTCCCTTATAAGGAGGTCCAACTCCCACTCAACTAGCAATGTGGGACTAAACTTTAGTAGTATCCCTTGCCTTGCACAAATGGGCTAAGTGGGCCTCTAGGATTTATTTAGGAATTTCTGAAATAGTTATTGGGCTGTCCCAAAATAGACTAAATTCCAGCAATCCCCCACCAGATCCCAGAGGCACACGGAATTTTCCTTTAGTTCCAAAACACTGTTTTATATACCGGTACTACAGTGGAGACTGTTAAGTTGAACTTCCACCTAGAACTCTATGCTACACTGGTAAGCAACTTGTCTAGTGGACTGGGCCTTGAACTGCAAGTTTTCTGCGAATCTAGCTTCACATAAAGACTTGACCGATACGTGGCTACCATGGGTCTTCCCCGCTGGTGGAGCTTATGCGTCATACTCCGAGACCTTTCATGAGTTTACTAGAGAGAACCCTACTCTCATAGATTGCGACGTTTAGCAATCAGACTCATATATGTGCGTTCTTCAAAAGATTTTCTGCAGGACAATATCTCTGCTTCAATGAGCCTCTTAGAACACATTAAGATATACATCAACCTGCCATGCAAATTTAGGAGAGTATTGCATCTTCATGGAGTGGTATTTTTAATAGTAAAGGTACGCTCCTCCCAGTTGACCAACAGCTTGTCTTCCACATCTAATTCACGGGATCTTCGATCACAAAGAATAGGTTACCACTGTGAATAACTCATATTGTGGGTCTCATACCCATCTCCCTCGATGCATTATCTATCACATTACGTGATAGACCCTTAGTAAAATGATCTGCCATATTTTTAGACGTTTGGATATGATCCAATGCAATAACTCCGTAGTTTCTCATTTTTCTGATAGACTTTAACCTTCTCTGAATGTGTCTTGATGACTTCATGTTATCCTTTGAACTGTTCACTTTCGTGATCACAGTTTGATTATCGTAGTTCATAAGGATACCCGGTACAGGTTTCTCAACAACCGGCAAGTCATTCAAGAGCTGACGAAGCCAATCTGCTTCGACCGTAGCTGTATCTAGTGCTGTGAGTTCTGCTTCCATTGTTGACCTCGTTAAGATGGTCTTCTTGCAAGACTTCCAAGAAACAGCGCCACCTCCATGAGTGAATACATATCCGCTCGTGGCCTTTATCTCATCAGCATCTGAGATCCAGTTTGAGTCACTATACCCTTCAAGCACCTTTGGGTGCCCAGTGTAGCATAATTTGCAGTGCCTTTCAAATAACGCAAAACTCTCTCTAGAGCTTTCCAATGCACATCTCCTGGTTTTGAGACAAACCGGCTCCGTTTGCTAATAGCGAAAGAGATGTCAGGTCTTGTAGCACTGGCTAAGTACATAAGCGAGCCAATAATGTGAGAATATTTCAATTGGTCTCTAGCAATTCTTCGATTCTTTCGAAGCAACACACTAGCATCATATGGTGTTGGAGAGGGCTTGCAGTCACTGTAGCCAAAGCGACTCAAGATCTTTTCCACATAGTGAGATTGAAGCAATGTAATCCCACCATCATCGTCTCTCAGCAACTTGATGTTCAGAATGACATCAGCCACTCCTAAATCCTTCATCTCAAAACAGCGAGATAGGAAATCCTTGACCTTCTTAATAACATTCAGATTTGTTCCAAAAATCAGTATGTCATCAACATACAAGCAAAGCATAACTCCCTCGCCCCCACCATGGTGATAGTACACACATTTGTCAGCTTCGTTCACAACAAAGCCTGCAGCTGTTAAAGTTCTTTCGAACTTCTCATGCCACTATTTGGGTGCTTGCTTGAGTCCATACAAAGACTTCAGCAACTTGCACACTTTCCCTTCCTGGCCATCTACTACAAACCCATGTGGTTGTTCCATATAAATTTCCTCGTCCAACTCTCTGTTTAGGAAAGCAGTCTTAACATCCATTTAATGAACGAGAAGACCATGTGAGCCAGCTAGTGAAAGTATAACTCGAATAGTGGTCAGTCGAGCCACAGGTGAGTAAGTATCAAAGAAGTCTTCACCTTCCTTTTGGGTATAACCCTTAGCCACGAGCCGAGCCTTGTACTTTTCAATAGTACCATCAGGCCTTAGCTTCTTCTTGAATACCCATTTGCATCCTATAGGTTTGCACCCATAAGGACGATCAGTTATCTCCCAAATTTCATTCGCCAAGATGGAATCCATCTCGCTACGAACTTCTTCCTTCCAGTAGTCAGCATCTTCAGATGCATAGGCCTCTGAAATAGAACTGGGAGTGTCATCTATGAGATATACAAGAAAATCATACCAAAGGACTTTGCAATCCTCTGTCTCTTGCTCCTAGTAGGAACTTCATTGTTCTCCTCCACATGTTTTTCAAAGTGTTCCATCGAAATGGCAGGTTCAGTAATTGTAACTAGTTCCTAATTCGAAGAACTAGGCATCTCCTGATTAGATGAGGTAGCCATATCTTTCATGGGAAAGATATCTTCAAAAAAAGTCACATCATTTGACTCCATGATCGTAACGACATGCATGTCAGGTACCTCAGATTTTACAACCAAGAATCTATAACCAATGATATGGAAAGCATATCCCAGGAAAACACAATCCACAGTTTTTGGTCCCAGCTTCCGCTTCTTTGGAATTGGCACATTGACTTTCACCAAACAACCCTAGGTTCATAGATAAGAGAGTTTTAAACTTTTCTTCTCCCATTCCTCAAATGGAGTTATCTCTTTGTTCTTTGTGGGAACTCGGTTTAGGACATGACATGCCATCAATATCGCCTCCCCCCACCATGCCTTGGAGAGACCCGATGTGTCTAACATGGCGTTAACCAAATCAGTTAGAGTACGGTTCTTTCTTTCGGCCACTCCATTTGACTGAGGTGAATAGGGAGGCGTCCTCTCATGGATTATACCATGTTCCTCACAAAAGGAATCAAATTCATTTGAGAAATACTCTCCACCATGAACGGACCTAAGCCTCTTGATCTTTCGATCAAGTTGGTTTTCCGCTTCAGCTTTATAGATCTTGAAATAGTTCAAAGCCTCATCCTTAGATTTCAGAAGATACACATGACAGTATCTAGTGGAGTCATTAATTACCGTCATGAAATATTTCTTTCTACCTTTTGTCAAAACACCATTCATTTCACATAGATCTGAATGTATGAGTTCTAGTGATGCAAGATTTCTCATTTCCGCAGTCACATGAGACTTACGTGGTTGCTTAGCTTGCACACACACTTGACACTTGGATCCCTTGACAGTGGTGAAACTAGGGATTAAGTTCAACTTCGCTAGTCGCGACATGCAACCAAAGTTAACATGACAAAGACGTGAATGTTGGAAATATGCCCTAGAGGCAATAATAAAATGGTTATTATTATATTTCTTTGTTCATGATAATAGTCTGTTATTCATGCTATAATTGTGTTATCCGGAATCGTAATACACGTGTGAATACATATACCACAACATGTCCCTAGTAAGCCTCTAGTTGACTAGCTCGTTGATCAACAGATAGTCATGGTTTCCTGACTATGGACATTGGATGTCATTGATAACGGGATCACATCATTAGGAGAATGATGTGATGGACAAGACCCTATCCTAAGCATAGCTCAAAGATCGTGTAGTTCGTTTAGCTAGAGCTTTTCCAAATGTCAAGTATCATTTCCTTAGAACATGAGATTGTGCAACTCCGGATACCGTAGGAGTGCTTTGGATGTGCCAAGCGTCTGGCGAATCTGGGTGACTATAAAGGTGCACTACGAGTATCTCCGAAAGTGTCATTGGTTGGTACGAATCGAGATAGGATTTGTCACTCCGTATGACGGAGAGGTATCTCTGGGCCCACTAGGTAATGCATCATCATAATGAGCTCAATGTGACCAAGTGTCTGGTCACGGGATCATGCATTATGGTACGAGTAAAGTGACTTGCCGGTAACGAGATTAAACGAGGTATTGGGATACCGACGATCGAGTCTTGGGCAAGTAACGTACCGATTGACAAAGGGAATTGTATACGGGGTTGCTTGAATCCTCGACATCGTGGTTCATTCGATGAGATCATCGAGGAGAATGTGAGATCCAACATGGGTATCCAGATCCCGCTGTTGGTTATTGACCGGAGAGGCGTCTCGGTCATGTCTGCATGTCTCCCGAACCCGTAGGGTCTACACACTTAAGGTTCGGTGACGCTAGGGTTGTAGAGATATGAGTATGCAGTAACCCGAAAGTTGTTGAGTCCGGATGAGATCCCGGCGTCACGAGGAGTTCGGAATGGTCCGGAGGTGAAAAATTATATATAGGAAGTGCAGTTTGACCATCGGGAAAGTTTGGGGTCACGGTATTGTACAGGGACCAACGGAAGGGTCCCGGGGTCCACTGGTGGGGCCACCTATCCGGAGGGCCCGTGGGATGAAGTGGGGAGGAACCAGCCTGGTGGGCTGGTGCGCCCCTGGCCCCCCCCGCCTAGGGTTGGAGACCCTGGGGTGGGGGCGCCTCCACTTGCCTTGGGGGGCAAGCCACCCCCTTGGCCGCCCCCCCCCCCGTGGAGATCTCATATCATAGGGCCGGCGCCCCCTAGGGGGCCTATATAAAGGGGGGGAGGGAGGGGAGCCGCACCCATGCTCTTGGCGCCTCCCTTCCCCCTTGCTACACCTCTCCCTCTCGTAGAAGCTCGGCGAAGCTCTGCCGAGATCACTACTGCATCCACCACAATGCCGTCGTGCTGCTGGATCTCCATCAACCTCTCCTCCCCCTTGCTGGATCAAGAAGGAGGAGACGTCTTCCTCAACCATACGTGTGTTGAACGCGGAGGTGCTGTCCGTTCAGCACTAGGACCATCGGTGATTTGGATCACGACGAGTACGACTACCTCAACCCCGTTCTATTGAACGCTTCCGCTCGCGATCTACAAGGGTATGTAGATGCACTCCTTTCTCTCGTTGCTAGATGAACTCATAGATTGATCTTGGTGAAAGCGTAGAATTTTTTTATTTTCTGCAACGTTCCCCAATAGTGGCATCATGAGCTAGGTCTATGCGTAGTTATCTTTGCACGAGTAGAACACAAATTTGTTGTGGGCGTAGATGTTGTCAACTTTCTTGCCACTACTAGTCTTATTTTGCTTCAGCGGTATTGTGGGATGAAGCTTCCCGGACCGACCTTACACGTACGCTTATGTGAGACAGGTTCCACCGACTGACATGCACTAGTTGCATAAGGTGGCTAGCGGGTGTCTGTCTCTCCCACTTTAGTTGGAGCGTATTCGATGAAAAGGGTCCTTATGAAGGGTAAAAAGAAGTTGGCAAATCACGTTGTGGCTTTTACGTAGGTAAGAAAACGTTCTTGCTAGAACCCTATTGCAGCCACGTAAAACATGCAACAACAATTAGAGGACATCTAACTTGTTTTTTCAGCATATGATTTGTGATGTGATATGGCCAAAAGTTGTGATGAATGATGAATGATATATATGTGATGTATGAGATCATGTTCTTGTAATAGGAATCACGACTTGCATGTCGATGAGTATGACAACTGGCAGGAGCCATAGGAGTTGTCCTTATTTTCTGTATGACATGCGTGTCATTGAGAAACGCCATGTAAATTACTTTACTTTATTGCTAAACGCGTTAGCCATAGTAGTAGAAGTAATAGTTGGCGAGCAACTTCATGGAGACACGATGATGGAGATCATGGTGTCATGCCGGTGACGAAGATGATCATGGAGCCCCGAAGATGGAGATCAAAGGAGCTATATGATATTGGCCATATCATGTCACTATTTGATTGCATGCGATGTTTATCATGTTTTTCATCTTGTTTACTTAGAACGACGGTAGTAAATAAGATGATCCCTCATAATAATTTCAAGAAAGTGTTCCCCCTAACTGTGCAGCGTTGCGAAGGTTCGTTGTTTCGAAGCACCACGTGATGATCGGGTGTGATAGATCCTAATGTTCGAATACAACGGGTGTAAGCCAGATTTACACACGCAATACACTTAGGTTGACTTGATGAGCCTAGCATGTACAGACATGGCCTCGGAACACGGAGGACCGAAAGGTCGAGCATGAGTCGTATAGAAGATACGATCAACATGGAGATGTTCACCGATGTCGACTAGTCCGTCTCACGTGATGATCGGACACGGCCTAGTTGACTCGGATCATGTTTCACTTAGATGACTAGAGGGATGTCTAATCTGAGTAGGAGTTCATTAAATAATTTGATTAGATGAACTGAATTATCATGAACTTAGTCTAAAATCTTTACAATATGTCTTGTAGATCAAATGGCCCACGTTACCCTCAAGTTCAGCGCGTTCCTAGAGAAAACCAAGCTGAAAGATGATGGCAGCAACTATACGGACTGGGTCTGGAACCTGAGGATCATCCTCATAGCTGCCAAGAAAGATTATGTCCTAGAAGCACCGCTAGGTGAAGCACCAATCCCAGAGAACCAAGATGTTATGAACTCTTGGCAGTCTCGTGCTGATGATTACTCCCTCGTTCAGTGCGGCATGCTTTATAGCTTAGAACCGGGGCTCCAAAAGCGTTTTGAGCAACACGGAGCATATGAGATGTTCGAAGAGCTGAAAATGGTTTTCCAAGCTCATGCCCGGGTCGAGAGATATGAAGTCTCCGACATGTTCTTCAGCTGTAAGATGGAGGAAAATAGTTCTGTCAGTGAGCACATACTCAAGATGTCAGGGTTGCACAACCGCTTGACTCAGCTGGGAGTTAATCTCCCGGATGACGCGGTCATTGACAGAATCCTTCAGTTGCTTCCACCGAGCTACAAGAGCTTTGTGATGAACTTCAATATGCAGGGGATGGAAAAGACCATTCCTGAGGTATATTCAATGCTGAAATCAGCGGAGGTAGAGATCAAAAGGAACATCAAGTGTTGATGGTGAATAAAACCACTAAGTTCAAGAAAGGCAAGGGTAAGAAGAACTTCAAGAAGGACGGCAAGGAGTTGCGCGCCCGTAAGCCGATTACGGGAAGAAGTCAAACAATGGACCCAAGCCTGAGACTAAGTGCTTTTATTGCAAGGGAAGTGGTCACTGGAAGCGGAACTGCCCCAAGTACTTAGTGGACAAGAAGGCTGGCAAAACCAAAGGTATATTTGATATACATGTAAAATATGTGTACCTTACCAGTGCTCGTAGTAGCTCCTGGGCATTTGATACCGGTGCGGTTGCTCATATTTGTAACTCAAAGCAGGAGCTGCGGAATAAGCGGAGACTGGCGAAGGACGAGGTGACGATGCGCGTCGGGAATGGTTCCAAGGTCGATGTGATCGCCGTAGGCACGCTACCTCTACATTTACCTACGGGATTAGTTTTAAAACTCAATAATTGTTATTTAGTGCCAGCTTTGAGCTTGAACATTGTATCTGGATCTCGTTTAATACGATATGGCTACTCATTTAAATCCGAGAATAATGGTTGTTCTATTTATATGAGAGATATGTTTTATGGTCATGCCCCGATGGTCAATGGTTTATTCTTAATGAATCTCGAACGTGATGTTACACATATTCATAGTGTGAATACCAAAAGATGTAAAGTTGATAACGATAGTCCCACATACTTGTGGCACTGCCGCCTTGGTCACATTGGTGTCAAGCGCATGAAGAAGCTCCATGCTGATGGACTTTTAGAGTCTCTCAATTATGAATCATTTGACACAACCATGCCTCATGGGAAAAATGACCAAGACTCCATTCTCCGAAACAATGGAGCGAGCAACCAACTTATTGGAAATCATACATACTGATGTGTGCGGTCCAATGAGCGTTGAGGCTCGCGGAGGATATCGTTATGTTCTAACTCTCACTGATGACTTGAGTAGATATGGGTATGTCTACTTGATGAAACACAAGTTTGAGACCTTTGAAAAGTTCAAGGAATTTCATAATGAGGTAGAGAATCAACGTGACCGAAAGAAAAAGTTCTTACAATCAGATCGTGGGGGAGAATATTTAAGTCATGAATTTGGTACGCACTTCAGGAAATGTGGAATCGTTTCACAACTCACGCCGCCTAGAAGACTCAGCGTAACGGTGTGTCCGAACGTCGTAATCGCACTTTATTGGATATGGTACGATCTATGATGTCTCTTACCGATTTACCGCTATCATTTTGGGGATACGCTCTAGAGACAGCTACATTCACTTTAAATAGGGCACCATCTAAATCTGTTGAGACGACATCGTATGAATTATGGTTTGGAAAGAAACCTGCTGTCGTTTCTAAAAGTTTGGGGATGCGTTGCTTATGTCAAGAAACTCCAACCTGAAAAGCTCGAACCCAAGTCAAAAAAATGCGTCTTCATAGACCCTAAGGAAACCATTGGGTATACCTTCTACTTAAGATCCGAAGGAAAGATCTTTGTTGCCAAGAACGGGTCCTTTCTGGAGAAAGAGTTTCTCTCGAAAGAATTAAGTGGCAGGAAAGTAGAGCTTGATGAAGTATTACCTCTTGAAACGGTAAGTAGCGCAACTCAGGAAGATGTTCCTGTGGTGCCTACGACGACAAGAGAGGAGGTTAATGATGATGATCAAGATACTTCGGATCAAGCTCCTACTGAACTTCGAAGGTCCACAAGGACACGTTCCGCACCAGAGTGGTACGGCAACCCTGTCTTGGAAATCATGTTGTTAGACAACAGTGAATCTTTGAACTATGAAGAAGCGATGGCGGGCCCAGATTCCAACAAATGGCTTGAAGCCATGCAATCCGAGATAGGATCCATGTATAAAAACAAAGTATGGACTTTGACAGACCTGCCCGATGATCGGCGAGCAATAGAAAACAAATGGATCTTTAAGAAGAAGACGGACGCGGATGGTAATGTTACCATATATAAAGCTCGACTTGTCGCTAAGGGTTATCGACAAGTTCAAGGGATTGACTACGATGAGACTTTCTCTCCCGTAGCAAAGCTGAAGTCCGTCCGAATCATGTTAGCAATTGCCGCATACTATGATTATGAGATATGGCAAATGGACGTCAAAACGACATTCCTTAACGGCCATCTTAAGGAAGAACTGTATATGATGCAGCCAGAAGGTTTTGTCGACCCTGAGAATGCTAACAAGGTATGCAAGCTCCAGCGATCCATTTATGGGCTGGTGCAAGCATCTCGGAGTTGGAACATTCGCTTTGATGAGATGATCAAATCGTTTGGGTTTACGCAGACTTATGGAGAAGCCTGTGTTTACAAGAAAGTGAGTGGGAGCTCTGTAGCATTTCTCATATTATATGTAGATGACATACTTTTGATGGGAAATGATATAGAACTTTTGGACAGCATTAAGGCCTACTTAATAAGTGTTTTTCAATGAAGGACCTTGGAGAAGCTGCTTGCCTATTAGGCATCAAGATCTATTGGTATAGATCGAGACGCCTCATAGGTCTTTCACAAAGCACATTCCTTGCTAAGATATTGAAGAAGTTCAATATGGATCAGTCCAAGAAAGGGTTCTTGCCTGTATTGCAAGGTGTGAGATTGAGCTCGGCTCAATGCCCGACCACGGCAGAAGATAAAGAAGAGATGAGTGCCATCCCCTATGCATCAGCCATATGGTCTATTATGTATGCCATGCTGTGTACCAGACCTGATGTAAACCTTGCCGTAAGTTTGGTAGGAAGGTACCAAAGTAATCCCGGCAAGGAACACTGGACAGCGGTCAAGAACATCCTAAAGTACCGAAAAGGACTAAGGATATGTTTTCGCTTATGGAGGTGACGAGAGCTCGTCAGAAGGGTTACGCCGACGCTAGCTTCGACACAGATCTCGATGACTCTAAGTCATAGACCGGATACGTGTATATTTTGAATGGTGGGGCAGTAAGCTGGTGCAGTTGCAAGCAAAGCGTCGTGGCGGGATCTACATGTGAAGCAGAGTACATGGCAGCCTCGGAGGCAGCGCATGAAGCAATCTGGGTGAAGGAGTTCATCACCGACCTAGGAGTCATACCCAATGCGTCGGGGCCAATCGCACTCTTCTGTGACAACACTGGAGCTATTGCATTTGCCAAGGAGCCCAGGTTTCACAAGAAGACCAGGCACATCAAGCGTCGCTTCAACTCCATACGTGAAAATGTTCAAGATAGAGACATAGATATTTGTAAAGTACATACGGATCTGAATGTAGCAGATCCGTTGACTAAACCTCTCCCTAGAGCAAAACATGATCAACACCAGAACGCTATGGGTGTTCGATTCATCACAATGTAACTAGAATATTGACTATAGTGCAAGTGGGAGACTGTTGGAAATATGCCCTAGAGGCAATAATAAAATGGTTATTATTATTTTTTTTGTTCATGATAATAGTCTGTTATTCATGCTATAATTGTGTTATCCGGAAATCGTAATACACGTGTGAATACATAGACCACAACATGTCCCTAGTAAGCCTCTAGTTGACTAGCTCGTTGATCAACAGATAGTCATGGTTTCCTGACTATGGACACTGGATGTCATTGATAACGGGATCACATCATTAGGAGAATGATGTGATGGACAAGACCCAATCCTAAGCATAGCTCAAAGATCGTGTAGTTCGTGTAGCTAGAGCTTTTCCAAATGTCAAGTATCATTTCCTTAGACCATGAGATTGTGCAACTCCCGGATACCGTATGAGTGCTTTGGATGTGCCAAACATCACAACGTAACAGGGTGACTATAAAGGTGCACTACGAGTATCTCCGAAAGTGTCTGTTGGGTTGGCATGAATCGAGACTGGGATTTGTCACTCCGTTTGACGGAGAGGTATCTCTAGGCCCACTCGGTAGTGCATCATCATAATGAGCTCAATGTGACCAAGTGTCTGGTCACGGGATCATGCATTACGGTACGAGTAAAGTGACTTGCCGGTAACAAGATTAAACGAGGTATTGGGATACCGACGATCGAGTCTCGGGCAAGTAACGTACCGATTGACAAAGGGAATTGTATATGGGGTTGCTTGAATCCTCGACATCGTGGTTCATCCGATGAGATCATCGAGGAGCATGTGGGAGCCAACATGGGTATCCAGATCCCGCTGTTGGTTATTGATCGGAGAGGCGTCTCGGTCATGTCTGCATGTATCCCGAACCCAGTAGGGTCTACACACATAAGGTTCGGTGACGCTAGGGTTGTAGAGATATGAGTATGCAGTAACCCAAAAGTTGTTCGGAGTCCGGGATGAGATCCCGGACATCACGAAGAGTTCCGGAATGGTCCGGAGGTGAACACTTATATATAGGAAGTGCAGTTTCGTCCATCGGGAAAGTTTCGGGGGTCACTGGTATTGTACCGGGACCACCGGAAATGTCCCGGGGTCCACCGGGTGGGGCCACCTATCCCGAAGGGCCCCGTGGGCTGAAGTGGGAAGGGGAACCAGCCCCTGGTGGGCTGGTGCGCCCCCCTGCGCGTAGGGTTGGAAACCCTGGGGTGGGGGGGCGCCTCCACTTGCCTTGGGGGCAAGCCACCCTTGGCCGCCCCCTTGGAGATCTCATCTCCTAGGGACGGCGCCCCTAGGGGCCTATATAAAGGGGAGGGAGGAGCCGCACCCATGCTCTTGGCGCCTCCCTTCCCCTTGCTACACCTCTCCTCTCGTAGAAGCTCGCGAAGCTCGCCGAGATCACTCTGCATCCACCACCACGCCATGTCATGCTGCTGGATCTCCGTCAACCTCTCCTCCCCCTTGCTGGATCAAGAAGGAGGAGACGTCTTCCTCAACCGTACGTGTGTTGAACGCGGAGGTGCTGTCCGTTCAGCACTAGGACCATCGGTGATTTGGATCACGACGAGTACGACTCCCTCAACCCCGTTCTCTTGAACGCTTCCGCTCGCGATCTACAAGGGTATGTAGATGCACTCCTTTCTCTCGTTGCTATATGAACTCATAGATTGATCTTGGTGAAAGCATAGAAACAATTTATTTTCTGCAACGTTCCCCAACAGTGAACGCCACACATTTGATTCACTATTGTTGCAAATATGATTAACAACTTTATTGCAAACCTCTGATAGGGATAAACAAAACAGGCCTCCTGACTCATAGCCTTTACCAACAAAGGTTCCATACTTGGAAATTACAAATTTATTCGACTCAAAGACAAGCTTGTAGCCATCTTTACACAGAAGAGATCCACTAACAAGATTTTTATTGACGGAGGGGACATAATGCACGTTCTTCAGCCACACGATCTTCCCCGAAGTAAACTTCGGATCGACCATGCCAACACCACAAACAGAAGCACTTGAACCGTTGACCATCAGCACTGTTGAATTCCCTGCGGTCTGATAAGACGAAAACATGGAAATATCACCGCATACATGCACATTAGCACCCGTATCAATCAACCAATCAGGAGAATGACATACTAAAAGAATAGTGGGAAATATACCATACCCAGCATCCTTCATGTCAGTGTCTCCAATGATAACATTAGCGGTCTTGCCGCCTTTCCCAGGATGACGCTTGTCATAGCGATTGGGGCAACTAGGAGCCCAATGATCAGGACCTCCACACACATGACAAACACCTTTCTTCTTGTCATTCTTCTTCTTGAAGTTTGTGTGCTGCACAACCTTGTTCTTCCCATCAAACTTTGCTTTACCATCAAACTTTCCCTTGTTCTTGAACTTGTGGGGATGGAAGTTCTTCTTCTGTACCAGATTGGCACTAGAACCTCCCTCAATACCTCGAGCACGGTTGTCCATTGCTCTCGCCTTTTCTTCCACATCAAGAGTACCAATGAGATCCGGAACGGAAAATCTTGCCTCTTATGCTTCAGTAAGGTAGCAAAGTTCCTCCATGTGGGAGGAAGCTTAGTGATGATACCTCCGGCAATAAACTTGTCCGATAGGATACAATTGAAGTGCTCAAGTTCTCTAGCAAATTGCTGTATCTCATGAGCATGCTCAACCACAGAGCGCTCTTCAGTCATCCTGTAGTCATAGAATTTCTCCATGATGTACAGCTCAATGCCATCATCCGAGACCCCAAACTTGGCCTCGAGTGCATCCCACATATCTTTTCCATTATCAATTGACGCATAAGCATCAACTATGTTCTCACCAAGAACACTCAAGAGAGCAGCCTTAAACAAGGTATCCATTTTCTGAAAAGCTTGTGCCTGTTGGGCATCTTTCTCTCCTTCAGGTTTACCAAGAGTGGCGTCATAGCAGCTCATGGTCTGAAACCATAAGACTGATCTCACGCACCACCTCTTATAGTGGATACCCTCAAACATAGGAGGTCTCATGGAACCAGCAAAACCACTCGGGGTAAATTGCCTATAATAAGGTTTTTGGATTGTTGGAAATATGAGCAATTTACCGAATGATTTTATTAACAGAAATACTAGATAATGCATGGCTAGTATAGCAGTGATAAAATAAGCCATGCGATTTGACAAAGAGAAGGTAAACATCATGTTCATATATGAACCATAACTAAACATATCTAGAGAGGACAGTATAGCAGGTTGCATATATGAAATAGAGTCTAACATATCTAGGGCAAATACTAGAACAAGGAACTGTAGCAGAACCTCTAATAGAAAGGGGACAAACACGTACGAGACAGCAGCAGGAGCAGAGGCACTGGACTTGGGGTCGGTTTCCTCCATGTCGTCGAGGAGATTGTCGACGTCGGGGAAGTAGTCGTCGGAGTCCGGAGCGTCCGTGACGAAGAAGTCAGTAGTCGCGCAGAGCGCTCCCCAAAAACCTTATCACCCTTCTCCGCAGACAGGACTCAAAGGTGCGGTTTCGGAGGCCTACTGTCCCGACCTGCGGTGCACGCCGCAAGCCGGGATGGGGAAGATTGTAGCAGCAGCGCGGTGCTCAGGAACTGTGTGGCGAGAGGAAGAGGACCTTCTGATGTATATCTCTGGAGAGGAGCGACCTCTCTTATATAGACACAGGAGAGGGACGCGAACAGGCTGCGACGGGAGGTGAAGCAACGGAGGGAGACGAAGTGAAGAGGCAGCACACGAAGAGGTGCGCCGTTCGTATTCATTATCCACTACCGCAAAAAAAAATCAGCTCCCAAGTGACCTTTCGTATACCCATAGTGCGTGGAAAAAATTAGACATCGGCTCATTCCCGCAACCCGCGGCGAGGCGAGGCGAGGCGAGGCGGGCAGTAGAGGAGGAGCGCGCGTGGATGTCCCTCTTGTTCTCATGCTCATACAAGTGGGGAAAGAACCTCCCTTATAAGGAGGTCCAACTCCCACTCAACTAGCAATATGGGACTAAACTTTAGTAGTATCCCTTGCCTTGAACAAATGGGCGAAGTGGGCCTCTAGGATTTATTTAGGAATTTTTGAAATAGTTATTGGGCTGTCCCCAAATAGACTAAATTCCAGCATGAACATCACTGAGAGTAATGCTTGAGCAATAATCTCATGCATTGTGGATTCATGTTCACACACTATCTAATACTATCTCATCTTGGTTTGGTTGGTTTCTTATGCATAACATTACAACCCACATGTAGGTGAAAAGGGTCAGAACAAGGGGAAGCCAAGTTACGCACAAGAGCCTTATCAAACGGGTTTTACCATGACGGGGTTGTAGCCCTATCAAGCCTGATCTTCACATTAGCGTTTCGTCCCCTCATGTTATAATAAGTGTCTGGAACTCCAACAAAACCAAGATAAGCCAATTCACAGGTTTCTGGAATATGTTGAAACACTTGCATTTGTCCCGGCTGTCTTGGCGTCAGGGGAAAATGCTCAAATTCCATGTGCACTCGCTGAAGTCACCCATGATCATCGAAGTTAAAGACGAATGACCACCAAGATCATGAAGGAGCGACCACATAATATGACAATCCTCAACTCTAGGTTCTCCATGCAGACAAGTTAACCTCTATTAAGGCGCATCTAGTCCTATTCTAACTTGGATGGATCGTTGATTTTAGAACACAACGTCAATAAGATGGATTCATGACAGGATAATGCCACCGCTATTTCCAATATTGTCAACACCTTCGTAACTTGGAAACAAAATTTTCTACGGTACCTCCTTAATTTCATTTTTTTAACTGGCGAGTATCAGAACACAAAAACAACATGAGGGAAATTGACTGCACCATAGTACCAAGATCATGAACTATCTGGGACCCCCGTGGTAGTTCCATCTGAGGAGATTCATTGCTTTCAGAACATCTGCGCTGGAGCCTGTCGATCTACCATTTCCTATTCCCTTATTGGCAGCAGCACCCACCTTCGTCCGCCCCAGGCTCCATTGTGGGATTGTAGGGCCGACAACGCTACAGTACTAAGCAGCTTTGTTCAAGTTTGTGCTCTTTACATCACTAACCATCGGCAGAGCGGTAGCGCCAAGAGGTCTCTTCATCTTTTCCTCTGCATCAAGCATATCTTGATCTGCCAAATTATACGCGCGAGATGAGCTTTTCTGGCCATCATTGCTGACCACCACAAGCTTCTTTTAAAGAATAGTATTGAGCCTACGTAACAATTCCTCATCAGGTACCACCTGAAGTTCACTATTGTCGACCGCTTCATCACACTCCTCATAGTACTGATCATCACCCTCGACAAACTCTCATTGGAAATGATCTCCATGAGAATCTTAACCACAACCCATTAATTCTTGAGCCGTTGCTACGACCACCACCATGACCCCTGCCACATCCAAGCATGCTCCAGGTAGTTCTCAAATGTTGAAACACAACACTACCAGAAAAACTGGGGTTGCCGACGGCCAAATCTATGCCGACGGCCCCCGTCGGCATCTATGGACCTATGCTGACGGCCGCGGAAAGGCCGTAGGCTTAGAAAAGTCGTCGGCATACATCAACCTATGCCGACGGGGCCGTCGGCATAGACAAGGCCGTCGGGACAGCCTGAGGTACGCCTACGGGGCCCGTCGGCATAGGGCAGGCCGTCGGCATATCCGTGGCCCACCTGCCCGGTCAGCGCTGACCATTTGACGGCGTTGACCCTACGCCGACGGGCAGTAACGGCGGCCGTCGGCATATCAGTGGCAGAGGTATGCCTACGGCCAAGCCGTCGGCATAGGCCCTCTCGCCACGTCGCCGATCCGTGTGCCACGCCACGCCAACGATCCGTGGGACAACCTCCGTAGGTGTAGGTATGAACGGACTGGCCGTCGACATACGTTATTTTACTTTATTTTTTATTTTATTTTTACTCTGTTTTTTATTTTACTTTATTTTTATTTTTGTTTTGTATATGATAATTATGCCTTATCTAAAAAACATACCCGATGGTATATCGATTGCCCCGTTCGAACATCGCTATCGCCGTGTCACGGAGGGGGGAAACGGTCGACACGGAAGGAATTCTGGTTGGTGGGGGATTCGGGTGTAGCTATGTCATGAAACATCGCGACGGGTCCCGATGCATATGTGAAAGTGTTCATGCATGCGCACGCCGTCTTGGGGCTCGGGGTGCCCCCCTCACGGACGGGCGCCGTCGCCGACACCCCGAGACGCGTGCGCCTCTTGGACATGCCACCACACCACCCTGCATGTATGAGGGGCGGTGCGACGCTCGGTGGCATTACTACCCCCAGGGCCCCGTCCCGCCTAACCTCGGAGCGGTTGACCACGAGATCTACCCTTTGACTTCCCACGGACGGGCTTTGACCGGTGGACCTCTCCACCGGTTGTGTCGGTTCGCCCATAGGGACACCCGGAGCAACATCCGACCAAACCCACAGCTACATCCACTCCGTGTAGACCCGACGCGTCTGCTTCTCCCCTCCCGTGCGGCGGCGGCGAGCGTCCGTGGGGGGACACCGGAGACGCGCGGCGGGCATTTGCAACCGCCACAACACTTCCAGACTTTGAGAGGCCGCCACGCAAGATTTGACGGTATATACTTCTCGAGGCCGCCGCCACAGTCAGACGCGCGAAGAGCAATCCGCAGAGGGAAGTGTTCAGATACTTCTCCATCACGAAAAATTATGAAAAATTACCATCGGTCCTATAGCACATGTGCCCACGCCATGTAAAAACTCATGATTTTATCGCGCTCCGAGTATTTAATAATATTCACGCGCGATCGCTTCCGCAGAACGCCTACTACCGTGTGTCATCGCCGTCCGTGAGGGGGGCCACACCCCGGAGACGCATGCCGCCTCTTCGGACATGCCACCACACCACCCCGCATGTATGAGGGCCCGATGCGACGGTCGGTGGCATTGCTACCCCAGGCCCCCGCCCCGCCTAACCTCGGAGCGGTTGACCACGGATCTACCCTTTGACTTCCCACGGACGGATTTGACGGTGGGCCTATCCACCGGTCATGTTAGGTCAGCCCATACGAACACTTTAGAGCAACATCCGGCCACACCCACAGCAAGATCCCCTCCGTAGACCCGACGCGTCGTTCCCCCCTCCGGTGCGGCGGCGGCGCCGTCCGTGTGGGGGCACACCGAGACGCGCGTGCGCGTCTTCGGACATGCCACCAAACCACCTGCATGTATGAGGGGCGGTGCGACGCCTCCGTGGCATTACTACCCTGGGGCCCCGTGGCCCCGCCTAACCCCGGAGCGGTTGACCACGAGATCTA
The DNA here is from genome assembly GCA_021605205.1 of Aegilops longissima. NCBI lineage: Eukaryota > Viridiplantae > Streptophyta > Magnoliopsida > Poales > Poaceae > Aegilops > Aegilops longissima. The sequence continues at coordinate 38,070,334 of CM038682.1, read as the reverse complement.
CCCTTTGACTTCCCACGGACGGGCTTTGACCAGTGGACCTCTCCACCGGTTGTGTCGATTCGCCCATAGGGACACCGGGAGCAACATCCGGCCAAACCCACAGCTACATCCACTCCGTGTAGACCCGACGCGTCTGCTTCTCCCTCCGGTGCGGCGTGGCGCCGTCCGTGAGGGGGGAGGGGGACACCCGAGACGCGTGCGGGCATTTTCAACCGCCACAACACTTCCAGACTTGTGAGAGGCCGCCACGCAAGATTTGACGGTATGCTAGCCCGGAGGCCGCCGGCCACGATCGAGACGCCAAGAGCAATCCAGAGAGGGAAGTGTTCGATACTTCTCCATCACGAAAAATTATGAAAAATTACCATCGGTCCTATAGCACATGTGCCCACGCCATGTAAAAACTCATGATTTTATCGCGCTCGAGTATTTAATAATATTCACGCCGCATCGTTTCCGCAGAACGTCTACTACCGTGTGTCATCGCCGTCCGTGAGGGGGGCAACACCCCGGAGACGCGTGCCGCCTCTTAGGACATGCCACCACACCACCCCGCATGTATGAGGGCCCGATGCGACAGTCCGGTGGCATTGCTACCCCTGTGGCCCTCGCCCCGCCTAACCTGGGCGGTTGACCACGGATCTACCCTTTGACTTCCCACGGACGGGATTTGACGGTGGGCCTATCCACCTGTCATGTTAGGTCAGCCCATACGAACACTTTAGAGCAACATCCGGCCACACCCACAGCAAGATCCCTCCGTAGACGTAGCGTCCGTCTGCTTCTCCGGTGCGGGCGGCGGCGCCGTCCGTGTGGGGGCACACCTTGAGACGCGTGCGCCTCTTCGGACATGCCACCACACCACCCTGCATGTATGAGGGGCGGTGCGACGCCCGGTGGCATTACTACCCCGGGGCCCCGGCCCCGCCTAACCTCGAGCGGTTGACCACGAGATCTACCCTTTGACTTCCCACGGACGGGCTTTGACCGGTGGACCTCTCCACCGGTTGTGTCGGTTTGGCCCATAGGGACACCCAGAGCAACATCCGGGCCAAAACCACAGCTACATCCACTCCGTGTAGACCCGACGCGTCCGTTTCCCCCCTCTAGGTGCGGCGGGCGCGCGTCCGTGGGGGGGGGGACACCCCGGAGACACGTGCCGGGCATTTTCAACCGCCACAACACTTCCAGACTTGTGAGAGGCCGCCACGCAAGATTTGACGGTATACTAGTTCCGGAGGCCGCCGCCACGGATCGTCGAGACGCCAAGAGCAATCAGCGAGGGAAGTGTTGAGATACTTCTCCATCACGAAAAATTATGAAAAATTACCATCGGTCCTATAGCACATGTGCCCACGCCATGTAAAAACTCATGATTTTATCGCGCTCGAGTATTTAATAATATTCACGCCGCATCGCTTCCGCAGAACGCCTACTACCGTGTGTCATCGCCCGTCCGTGAGGGGGGGCCACACCGAGACGTGCGCGCTTCTTCGGACATGCCACCACACCACCCCGCATGTATGAGGGCCCGATGCGACGGTCGGTGGCATTGCTACCCCCAGGGCCCCGCCCCGCCTAACCACGGGCGGTTGACCACCGGATCTACCCTTTGACTTCCCACGGACGGATTTGACCGGTGGGCCTATCCACCCGGTCATGTTAGGTCAGCCCATACGAGCACTTTAGAGCAACATCCGGCCACACCCACAGCAAGATCCCTCCGTAGACCCGCGCGTCTGCTTTCCCAGTGCCGGGCGGCGCGCCGTCCGTGTGAGGGGGCACACCGAGACGCGTGCGCCTCTTCGGACATGCCACCACACCACCTGCATGTATGAGGGGCGGTGCGACGCCTCGGTGGCATTACTACGCCCCAGGCCCACGCCCCGCCTAACCACGGAGCGGTTGACCACGAGATCTACCCTTTGACTTCCCACGGACGGGCTTTGGCGGTGGACCTCTCCACCGGTTGTGTCGGCCGCCCATAGGGACACCCGGAGCAACATCCGGGCCAAACCCACAGCTACATCCACTCCGTGTAGACCCGGCCGCGTCGCTTCTCCCCCTGCCGGGCGGCGCCGCCGTCCGTGAGGGGGGAGGGGGACACCTCGAGACGCGTGTCGGGCATTTGCAACCGCCACAACACTTCCAGACTTGTGAGAGGCCGCCACGCAAGATTTGACGGTATGCTAGCCTCGAGGTCCGCCACACAGAGACGCCAAGAGCAATCCGCGAGAGGGAAGTGTTCAGATACTTCTCCATCACGAAAAATTATGAAAAATTACCATCGGTCCTATAGCACATGTGCCCACGTCATGTAAAAACTCATGATTTTATCGCGCTCGAGTATTTAATAATATTCACGCCGCATCGTTTCGCAGAACGTCTACTACCGTGTGTCATCGCCGTCCGTGAGGGGGGCCACACCCGAGACGCTGCGCCTCTTCCGACATGCCACCACACCACCCCGCATGTATGAGGGCCCGATGCGACGGTCCGGTGGCATTACTACCCCCGGGGCCCCGCCCCGCCTAACCACGAGCGGTTGACCACCGGATCTACCTTTGACTTCCCACGGACGGATTTGACCGGTGGGCCTATCCACCGGTCATGTTAGGTCAGCCCATACGAACACTTTAGAGCAACATCCGGGCCACACCCACAGCAAGATCCCTCCGTAGACCCGCGCGTCTGTTTCTCCCCTCCAGGGCGGCGGTGGCGCCGTCCGTGTGGGGCACACCGAGACGCTGCGCCTCTTCGGACATGCCACCACACCACCCTGCATGTATGAGGGCGGTGCGACGCTCGGTGGCATTACTACCCCAGGGCCCCCGGCCCCGCCTAACCTGGAGCGGTTGACCACGAGATCTACCCTTTGACTTCCCACGGACGGGCTTTGACCAGTGGACCTCTCCACCGGTTGTGTCGGATTCGCCCATAGGGACACCCGGAGCAACATCCGGCCAAACCCACAGCTACATCCACTCCGTGTAGACCCGGTAGCGTCCGCTTCCCCCTCCAGTGCGGTGGCGGCGCCGTCCGTGAGGGGGGGGGGGGACACCGGAGACGCAGCGTGCGGGCATTTGCAAGCGCCACAACACTTCCAGACTTGTGAGAGGCCGCCACGCAAGATTTGACGGTATGTTAGTTCCCGGAGGCCGCCGCCCGGTCAGACGCAGCGAAGAGCAATCAGCGAGAGGAAGTGTTGAGATACTTCTCCATCACGAAAAATTATGAAAAATTACCATCGGTCCTATAGCACATGTGCCCACGCCATGTAAAAACTCATGATTTTATCGCGCTCCGAGTATTTAATAATATTCACGCGCATCGCTTCGCAGAACGCCTACTACCGTGTGTCATCACCGTCCGTGAGGGGGGCCACACCCCGGAGACGCGTGCCGCCTCTTCGGACATGCCACCACACCACCCCGCATGTATGAGGGCCCGATGCGACGGTCCGTGGCATTGCTACCCCTCAGGCCCCGCCCCGCCTAACCTGGAGCGGTTGACCACCGGATCTACCCTTTGACTTCCCACGGACGGATTTGACGGTGGGCCTATCCACCCGGTCATGTTAGGTCAGCCCATACGAACACTTTAGAGCAACATCCGGCCACACCCACAGCAAGATCCCCTCCGTAGACCCGACGCGTCTGTTTCTCCAAAGCCGGGCGGCGGCGCCGTCCGTGTGGGGCACACCCGAGACGCGTGCGCCTCTTCGGACATGCCACCACACCACCCTGCATGTATGAGGGGCGGTGCGACGCTCGGTGGCATTACTACCCCCAGGGCCCCGTCCGCCTAACCACGGAGCGGTTGACCACGAGATCTACCCTTTGACTTCCCACGGACGGGCTTTGACCGGTGGACCTCTCCACCGGTTGTGTCGATTCGCCCATAGGGACACCCGGGAGCAACATCCGGGCCAAACCCACAGCTACATCCACTCCGTGTAGACCCGACGCATCCGTTTCCCCCCTTCAGGTGCCGGCGGCGGCACCGTCCGTGAGGGGGGGAGGGGGACACCCCGGAGACGCGTGCCGGGCATTTGCAACCGCCACAACACTTCCAGACTTGTGAGAGGCCGCCTACGCAAGATTTGACGGTATGCTAGCCCCCGGAGGCCGCCGCCACAGTCGTAGACGCGCGAAGAGCAATCCGCGTAGAGGGAAGTGTTCAGATACTTCTCCATCACGAAAATTTATGAAAAATTACCATCGGTCCTATAGCACATGTGACCACGCCATGTAAAAAACTCATGATTTTATCGCGCTCCGAGTATTTAATAATATTCACGCCGCATCGTTTCCGCAGAACGTCTACTACCGTGTGTCATCGCCGTCCGTGAGGGGGGCCACACCCCGGAGACGCGTGCCGCCTCTTCGGACATGCCACCACACCACCCCGCATGTATGAGGGCCCGATGCGACGGTCCGGTGGCATTGCTACCCCCCAGGGCCCCCGTCCCGCCTAACCCTCGAGCGGTTGACCACGGATCTACCCTTTGACTTCCCACGGACGGGATTTGACGGTGGGCCTATCCACCCGGTCATGTTAGGTCAGCCCATACGAACACTTTAGAGCAACATCCGGCCACACCCACAGCAAGATCCCTCCGTAGACCCGACGCGTCTGCTTCCCCCTCCGGTGCCGGGCGGCGCCGTCCGTGTGGGGGCACACCTTGAGACGCGTGCGCCTCTTCGGACATGCCACCACACCACCCTGCATGTATGAGGGGCGGTGCGACGCTCGGTGGCATTGCTACCCCAGGGCCCCGTCCGCCTAACCACAGAGCGGTTGACCACGAGATCTACCCTTTGACTTCCCACGGACGGGCTTTGACCAGTGGACCTCTCCACCCGGTTGTGTCAGTTCGGCCCATAGGGACACCCGAGAGCAACATCCGGGCCAAACCCACAGCTACATCCACTCCGTGTAGACCCGACGCGTCCGTTTCCCCCCTCCAGGTGCCGGCGGCGGCGCCGTCCGTGAGGGGGGGGGGGGGGACACCCCGGAGACGCGTGCCGGGCATTTGCAACCGCCACAACACTTCCAGACTTGTGAGAGGCCGCCTACGCAAGATTTGACGGTATGCTAGCCCCCGGAGGCCGCCGGCCACAGTCGTAGACGCGAAGAGCAATCCGCGAGGGAAGTGTTCAGATACTTCTCCATCACGAAAAATTATGAAAAATTACCATCGGTCCTATAGCACATGTGCCCACGTCATGTAAAAAACTCATGATTTTATCGCGCTCCCGAGTATTTAATAATATTCACGCCGATCGCTTTCGCGAACGCCTACTACCGTGTGTCATCGCCGTCCGTGAGGGGGGCCACACCCGAGCGCGTGTCGCCTCTTCGGACATGCCACCACACCACCCCGCATGTATGAGGGCCCGATGCGACGGTCCGTGGCATTGCTACCCCCAGGCCCCCGCCCCGCCTAACCACGAGCGGTTGACCACCGGATCTACCCTTTGACTTTGCACGGACGAGATTTGACCGGTGGGCCTATCCACCCGGTCATGTTAGGTCAGCCCATACGAACACTTTAGAGCAACATCCGGCCACACCCACAGCAAGATCCCTCCGTAGACCCGACGCGTCTGCCCCTCTCCAGTGCCGGGCGGCGCCGTCCGTGTGAGGGGGCACACCCCGGAGACGCGTGCCGCCTCTTCGGACATGCCACCACACCACCCTGCATGTATGAGGGGCCGGTGCGACGCTCCCGTGGCATTGCTACGCCCCAAGGCCCCGCCCCGCCTAACCACAGAGCGGTTGACCACGAGATCTACCCTTTGACTTCCCACGGACGGGCTTTGACCAGTGGACCTCTCCACCGGTTGTGTCGGTTCGCCCATAGGGACACCCGGAGCAACATCGGGCCAAACCCACAGCTACATCCACTCCGTAGACCCGACACGTCCGTTTCCCCCTCCGGTGCCGGCGGCGGCGCCGTCCGTGAGGGGGGTGGGGGACACCCCGGAGACGCGTGAGGGGCATTTGCAACCGCCACAACACTTCCAGACTTGTGAGAGGCCGCCTACGCAAGATTTGACGGTATGTTAGCTCCGAGGTGGCCGCCACGAGTCAGAGACGCCAAGAGCAATCCGCGAGAGGGAAGTGTTCAGATACTTCTCCATCACGAAAAATTATGAAAAATTACCATTGGTCCTATAGCACATGTGCCCACGCCATGTAAAAACTCATGATTTTATCGCGCTCCGAGTATTTAATAATATTCACGCCGCATCGTTCCGCAGAACGCCTACTACCGTGTCATCGCCGTCCGTCCGTGGGGGCCACACCGAGACGCGTGCGCCTCTTCGGACATGCCACCACACCACCCCGCATGTATGAGGGCCCGATGCGACGGTCCGGTGGCATTGCTACCCCAGGGCCCCGCCCCGCCTAACCTCGAGCGGTTGACCACCGGATCTACCCTTTGACTTTCCACGGACGGGATTTGACCGGTGGGCCTATCCACCGGTCATGTTAGGTCAGCCCATACGAACACTTTAGAGCAACATCCGGCCACACCACAGCAAGATCCCTCCGTAGACCCGACGCGTCTGTTCTCCCCTCCGGCGGCGGCGGCGCCGTCCGTGTGAGGGGGCACACCCCGGAGACGCGTGCCGCCTCTTCGGACATGCCACCACACCACCCTGCATGTATGAGGGGCCGGTGCGACGCTCCGGTGGCATTGCTACCCCCCAGGGCCCCCGTCCCGCCTAACCCTGGAGCGGTTGACCACGAGATCTACCCCTTTGACTTCCCACGGACGGGCTTTGACCAGTGGACCTCTCCACCCGGTTGTGTCAGTTCGGCCCATAGGGACACCCGGGAGCAACATCCGGGCCAAACCCACAGCTACATCCACTCCGTGTAGACCCGACGCGTCCGTGAGGGGGGGGAGGGGGACACCCCGGAGACGCGTGCCGGGCATTTGCAACCGCCACAACACTTCCAGACTTGTGAGAGGCCGCCTACGCAAGATTTGACGGTATGCTAGCCCCCGGAGGCCGCCGCCACGGTCGAGACGCCAAGAGCAATCCGCGAGAGGGAAGTGTTGAGATACTTCTCCATCACGAAAAATTATGAAAAATTACCATCGGTCCTATAGCACATGTGCCCACGCCATGTAAAAACTCATGATTTTATCGCGCTCGAGTATTTAATAATATTCACGCCGATCGCTTCCGCAGAACGCCTACTACCGTGTGTCATCGCCGTCCGTGAGGGGGGCCACACACCGAGACGCGCGTGCGCCTCTTCGGACATGCCACCACACCACCCCGCATGTATGAGGGCCCGATGCGACGGTCCGGTGGCATTGCTACCCCGGGCCCCGCCCCGCCTAACCACAGGAGCGTTGACCACCGGATCTACCCTTTGACTTCCCACGGACGGATTTGACCGGTGGGCCTATCCACCCGGTCATGTTAGGTCAGCCCATACGAACACTTTAGAGCAACATCCGGCCACACCCACAGCAAGATCCCTCCGTAGACCCGACGCGTCCGTTTCCCTCCAGGTGCGGGCGGCGCCGTCCGTGTGGGGGCACACCCGAGACGCGTGCCGCCTCTTCGGACATGCCACCACACCACCTGCATGTATGAGGGGCGGTGCGACGCCCGTGGTGGCATTACACCCAGGGCCCCGCCCCGCCTAACCACGGAGCGGTTGACCACGAGATCTACCCTTTGACTTCCCACGGACGGGCTTTGACCAGTGGACCTCTCCACCGGTTGTGTCGGTTCGCCCATAGGGACACCCGGAGCAACATCCGGGCCAAACCCACAGCTACATCCACTGTAGACCCGACGCGTCCGTTTCCCCCCCCAGTGCGGGGCGGTGCGTCCGGGGGGGGGGGGGACACCGGAGACGCGTGTCGGGCATTTGCAACCGCCACAACACTTCCAGACTTGTGAGAGGCCGCCACGCAAGATTTGACGGTATAGCTGGCCCGGAGGCCGCCGCCACGGTCAGAGACGCCAAGAGCAATCGCAGAGAGGGAAGTGTTCAGATACTTCTCCATCACCAAAAATTTATGAAAAATTACCATCGGTCCTATAGCACATGTGCCCATGTCATGTAAAAACTCATGATTTTATCGCGCTCCGAGTATTTAATAATATTCACGCCGCATCGTTTCCGCAGAACGTCTACTACCGTGTGTCATCGCCGTCCGTGAGGGGGGCCACACCCCGGAGACGCGTGCCGCCTCTTCGAACATGCCACCACACCACCCCGCATGTATGAGGGCCCGATGCGACGGTCCGGTGGCATTGCTACCCCCCAGGGCCCCCGTCCCGCCTAACCTCGAGCGGTTGACCACCGGATCTACCCTTTGACTTCCCACGGACGGGATTTGACCGGTGGGCCTATCCACCGGCCATGTTAGGTCAGCCCATACGAACACTTTAGAGCAACATCCGGCCACACCCACAGCAAGATCCCTCCGTAGACCCGACGCGTCTGCTTCTCCCCTCCCGGGCGGGTGGCCGTCCGTGTGAGGGGGGCACACCCGAGAGACGCGTGCGCCTCTTCGGACATGCCACCACACCACCTGCATGTATGAGGGGCGGTGCGACGCTCCGGTGGCATTGCTACCCCCCAGGGCCCCCGTCCCGCCTAACCCTGGAGCGGTTGACCACGAGATCTACCCCTTTGACTTCCCACGGACGGGCTTTGACCAGTGGACCTCTCCACCCGGTTGTGTCAGTTCGGCCCATAGGGACACCCAGGAGCAACATCCGGGCCAAAACCATAGCTACATCCACTCCGTGTAGACCCGACGCGTCCGTTTCCCCCCTCCAGGTGCCGGCGGCGGCGCCGTCCGTGAGGGGGGGGAGGGGGGACACCCCGGAGACGCGTGCCGGGCATTTGCAACCGCCACAACACTTCCAGACTTGTGAGAGGCCGCCTACGCAAGATTTGACGGTATGCTAGCCCCCGGAGGCCGCCGCCACAACGTGAGACGCCAAGAGCAATCCGCGTAGAGGGAAGTGTTCAGATACTTCTCCATCACGAAAAATTATGAAAAATTACCATCGGTCCTATAGCACATGTGCCCACGTCATGTAAAAAACTCATGATTTTATCGCGCTCCGAGTATTTAATAATATTCACGCCGCATCGTTTCCGCAGAACGTCTACTACCGTGTGTCATCGCCCGTCCGTGAGGGGGGGCCACACCCGAGACGCTGCCGCCTCTTCGGACATGCCACCACACCACCCCGCATGTATGAGGGCCCGATGCGACGGTCCGGTGGCATTACTACCCCAGGGCCCCGCCCCGCCTAACCTCGAGCGGTTGACCACCGGATCTACCCTTTGACTTCCCACGGACGGATTTGACCGGTGGGCCTATCCACCGGTCATGTTAGGTCAGCCCATACGAACACTTTAGAGCAACATCCGGGCCACACCCACAGCAAGATCCCCTCCGTAGACCCGACGCGTCTGCTTTCCCCCTGCCGGTGCGGCGGCGCCGTCCGTGTGAGGGGCACACCGAGACGCTGCGCCTCTTCGGACATGCCACCACACCACCTGCATGTATGAGGGGCCGTTGCGACGCTCCGTGGCATTACTACCCCAGGGCCCCGCCCCGCCTAACCTCGGAGCGGTTGACCACGAGATCTACCTTTGACTTCCCACGGACGGGCTTTGACCAGTGGACCTCTCCACCGGTTGTGTCGGCCGCCCATAGGGACACCCGGAGCAACATCCGGCCAAAACCACAGCTACATCCACTCCGTGTAGACCCGACAGCGTCTGCTTCCCCCTCCGGTGCGGCGGCGGCGTCCGCGAGGGGGGGAGGGGGACACCCCGAGACGCGTGTCGGGCATTTGCAACCGCCACAACACTTCCAGACTTGTGAGAGGCCGCCACGCAAGATTTGACGGTATGTTAGCCCGGAGGCCGCCGCCACGGTCAGAGACGCCAAGAGCAATCCGCGAGAGGGAAGTGTTGAGATACTTCTCCATCACGAAAAATTATGAAAAATTACCATCGGTCCTATAGCACATGTGCCCACGCCATGTAAAAACTCATGATTTTATCGCGCCACGAGTATTTAATAATATTCACGCCGCATCGCTTCCGCAGAACGCCTACTACCGTGTGTCATCGCCGTCCGTGAGGGGGGCCACACCGGAGACGCGTGCGCCTCTTCGGACATGCCACCACACCACCCCGCATGTATGAGGGCCCGATCGCGACGGTCCGTGGCATTACTACCCCCGGGGCCCCGCCCCGCCTAACCCCGGAGCGGTTGACCACCGGATCTACCCTTTGACTTCCCACGGACGGATTTGACGGTGGGCCTATCCACCCGGTCATGTTAGGTCAGCCCATACGAACACTTTAGAGCAACATCCGGCCACACCCACAGCAAGATCCCTCCGTAGACCCGACGCGTCTGCTTCTCCCCTGCCGGGCGGCGGCGCCGTCCGTGAGGGGGCACACCCGAGACGCGCGTGCCGCCTCTTCGGACATGCCACCACACCACCCTGCATGTATGAGGGGCCGGAAGCGACGCCCGTGGCATTACTACCCCAGGCCCCCGCCCCGCCTAACCCCGAGCGGTTGACCACGAGATCTACCCTTTGACTTCCCACGGACGGGCTTTGACCAGTGGACCTCTCCACCCGGTTGTGTCGGTTCGCCCATAGGGACACCCGGAGCAACATCCGGCCAAACCCACAGCTACATCCACTGTGTAGACCCGACGCGTCTGCTTCTCCCCTGCCGGTGCGGCCGCGCCGTCCGGGGGGAGGGGACACCCGAGACGCGTGTCGGGCATTTGCAACCGCCACAACACTTCCAGACTTGTGAGAGGCCGCCACGCAAGATTTGACGGTATGTTAGTTTCTGAGGCCGCCGCCACGGTCGAGACGCCAAGAGCAATCCGCGAGAGGGAAGTGTTCAGATACTTCTCCATCACGAAAAATTATGAAAATTACCATCGGTCCTATAGCACATGTGCCCACGCCATGTAAAAACTCATGATTTTATCGCGCCGAGTATTTAATAATATTCACGCCAGATCGCTTCCGCAGAACGCCTACTACCGTGTGTCATCGCCGTCCGTGAGGGGGGCCACACCGAGACGCGCGTCGCCTCTTCGGACATGCCACCACACCACCCCGCATGTATGAGGGCCCGATGCGACGGTCCGGTGGCATTGCTACCCCAGGCCCCCGCCCCGCCTAACCTCGGCGGTTGACCACCGGATCTACCCTTTGACTTCCCACGGACGGATTTGACGGTGGGCCTATCCACCCGGTCATGTTAGGTCAGCCCATACGAACACTTTAGAGCAACATCCGGCCACACCCACAGCAAGATCCCTCCGTAGACCCGACGCGTCTGCTTCTCCAAAGCCGGCGGCTGCGCCGTCCGTGTGAGGGGGCACACCCCGGAGACGCGTGCCGCCTCTTCGGACATGCCACCACACCACCCTGCATGTATGAGGGGCCAGTGCGACGCTCCGGTGGCATTGCTACCCCCCAGGGCCCCCGTCCCGCCTAACCCTGGAGCGGTTGACCACGAGATCTACCCCTTTGACTTCCCACGGACGGGCTTTGACCGGTGGACCTCTCCACCGGTTGTGTCGGGCCGCCCATAGGGACACCCGGAGCAACATCCGGCCAAAACCATGAAAGGGTGGGGTTTAAAAAATGGGAAAGGGGAAAAAAACCCCCCAAGGGACCAAAACCCGGGCCTGAAATTGGGGGGCCCCCAGGGGATTTTGGGAAAAGTTTTGGGTCCCAAAAGCTCCAGAAGGGAAGGGAAAAGATTTGGAAACCAAACCCCAAAATAACACGGGGGCAAAACTTTATACCCGGGGAAAGGGCAAAGGAAGCCGATTTAAAAAAAACAAAGGGGGGTTGAACCCTTGCGGGAAAAGCTTCCTTATTTTAAGGGGCCCTTTAAAAACCAAGGAAAGGGAACCAAAGGAAATTTGGGGGGCCCCGGGGAGTAAACCTTCCCTTGGGTTAAAACAATACCCCCAAAAAAACAAATCCCTTTAAAAATTTAGGTTTTGCTGGGTTTTAAACCAAATTCCACAATGGGAAAAAGGGGGAAAAAAGCCAATTTTTGTTCCCCCCAAAAAACCAAAGGGGGAAAAGAAAAAACCCCCTTTAAAATTTTCCAAAACCAAAAATAGAAAAGGTTTAAACTTTTTCCCGGGTTGACCCATCAAACCCTTTTTATTTTTTAAAAATTTTTTCCCCAAAAATTTTAATTTTAAGGGAAAACCTAAAGTTGGGTTTAGGGGTTTTTTAATTTTCCCATTAACACCCCCTTAAACTTTTCCCCCGGGTTTGTTTTTTTTGCAAATTTAACCCAAAACATTGTAAAAATTAAAGTGTAAAGACCCTTTAAAAATTTTTACCCAGGGTTGAGCCCCATCCCAAGAACCCCCAAAAAATTTTCTTGGTATTTTTTTAAAAACCAACCCAAAAAAAGGGTTTAAAACCAAAAAACCCCCCGTGTTTCCAAATAAAATTTGGGGGGTTTTCCTCTAACCCCCCCCCAAATTTCCATTCGGAAACCCGGTTGGGTTGGAATAAACCCCCCAAAATAGAAATTTTCCCATTTTGGGCTCTTCAAAACCCAGGGGTTTCCCAAAGGGTTTCCCCGACAAGCCTACCCTTGACCAAATTAACCCTAAATGGGGCAAGGGGACCCCCATTTCCATCCAAACCCCCAAAGGGAAACCCCAAATTTAACGACCCCCCAAATTATTTTTTAATTTTTAAAAAAATTTGGGAAAAAAATTTTTAGAAAACCACCCCTGGTTTCATTTGGGCCCCCTTTAAATTAAACCGGGGCCGGGGCCCTAACCCCCTTTTTGGGGGGCGGGGGCCCTTTTCCCCCCCCTTAGGGGAGAGGGAAAGCCTGGCCCTGCGGGTTTTCCCTTGGGGAGGGGCCCTCCTTTCCCCCCCCGCCCGGGGGCATTCTTGACCCCCCCCCAAAACCGGGGGAGTTCCCCTTTCCCACCCCCGGAAAATGGGTTTGCCGGGGCCCCCCATGGGACAACCCGGGAAATGCACCCCCCCCTTTTAACCCAAATTTTTTTTTAAAAATTTTTTTTTTTTTTTAAAAACCCTTTTTAAAACCCCGAGGGTTACCCCAAACCACCCCGCAAAAAGGGACCTTTTTTTAAAATTTAAAAATACCGGCACGCCCGGGATTCCCCCGTGGCCCCCGCCCCGCCTAACCTCGGGGACCACGGATTCCCCTTTGACTTCCCACGGACGGTTTGACCAAGGCTTCCACCCGGCCAGGGGCGCCCATAGGGACACCGGAGCAACATCCGGCCAAACCCAAGCAATCCCTGTAGACCCGGACGCCTTCTCTTTGGAAGGGCGGCCTCCCTGAGGGGGGGGGGGGGGCACAACGCGGGGCATTTGCCCGCCCCCTTCCGTTAGAGGCCCCACGAAATTTGACATTTAGTCTTTGGGGCCGCCATAACAAGAAACCCGCCAAAGCAATCCACGAGGGAAGGTTGCTTCCTCACGAAAAATTTGAAAATTACCTCGGCCTTGCAAGGCCCACCCCATTTCAGAACCCCGAGATTTAATTATTCAGCCGCCGCCCGCAGAACCCAAGGGGCATTCCGGAGGGGGGAATTAGACCTCCTTCTTTGAATCCACCACACCCCGCATGTACCCATGAACGGCCCGGTTTTACCCCGTGGCCCGGCCCGCCTAACTACGGTTGCCCCGGACACCCTTGACCGCGGTTTCCAAGGGCCCACCACCCCCATGTTAGGCCCCAACTCCTTTAACAACCCGGCCCCCCCGAAACCTCCGTGACCCACGGTCTCTTTCCGCCGGGCGGGGGTTTCCCAAGGGGGCACACCCCTTTGAGCGCCCCCTTTTTGACATCCCCACACCACCCGAGTTGAGGGGCCCGACGGGCTTGTTCCCCGGGCCCCCGGCCCCGTTAACCCCGAGCTGCCCCTCTACCTTTGCCCCACACCACCAAAGGGCCTTTCCAAGGCCGCCGGGCCCGCCCAGGGCCCCGGCAACTCGGCCAAACCCACAGTCTCCCTTGACCCGACGTTTCCCCTCTCACTCCCTTGGGGGGGGGGGGGAAGAGACGCGTCGGGCATTTTCAACCGCCACAACACTTCCATTTTGTGAGAGGCCACGCAAGATTTGACGGTATTAGTTCTGAGGCCCGCCACCCAAAGAGACGCCCAAGAGCAACCCAGAGGGAAGTGTTCGACATTTCCATCAAAAAATTATGAAAATTACCATCGGTCCTATAGCAATGTGCCCACGCCATGTAAAAACTCATGATTTTATCGCCCCGAGTATTTAATAATTTCACGCCGATCGCTTCCGGCCTACTACGGGTGTCATCGCCGCCCGGGAGGGGGGCCACACTGGAGACGCCTTCTTCGACATGCCACCACACCACCCCGATGTATGAGGGCCCATGCAACGGTCCGGGGCATTTACCCCGAGGGCCCCGGCCCCGCCTAACCCGAGCGTTGACCACCGGATCTACCCTTTGACTTCCCACGACGGGATTTACCAAGGCCTATCCACCCGGCCATGTTAGGTCAGCCCATACGACACTTTAGAGCAACATCCGGCCACACCCACAGCAAGATCCTCCGTAGACCCGACCCGCTTTCTCCAAAAGGGGCGGGCCCTCGCGGAGGGGGCACACCCGAGACGGCCGCCTTTCTGACATGCCACCACACCACCCTGTATAGGGGCCGGACCCCCTGGATTCACGCCCAGGCCCCTGGCACCCTCGGTATATTCCCACGGTCGGGCCCAACTTAGAGGCATAACCGCATTGAAAGCAATGTCGCAAGTGAGGTAATCTTCACACAACCCATGTAATACATAAGGGAAAGAGATACATAGTTGGCTTACAATCGCCACTTCACACAATACGGGTAAAACATTACATCATACAGATACAATCAAGGTCCGACTACGGAACCAAAATAAAAGAAGACTACCCCAAATGCTACAGATCCCCGATCGTCCCAACTGGCTCCACTCATCGATCACTGAAACGAAACAACACAAGGCACAAAGTCTTCATCGAGCTCCTCCTTGAGCTCGGATGCATCACCGCACGGTTTCACTCGCACCGCAAACTGGTTTGAAGTACTGTGAGTCACGGGACTCAGCAATCTCACACCCGCAGATCAAGACTATTTAAGCTTAAAGGTAGGATAGGGTAGTGAGGTGGAGCTGCAGCAAGTTTACTAGCATATATGGTGGCTACATACGCAAATGAGAGCGAGAAGAGAAGGCAAAAGCACGGTCAACAACTATGATCAAGAAGTGATCCTAGAACAACCTACGCAGCATAACTCCAACACTCAGTTCACTTCCCTTGACTCACGAGAAGAGACCATCACGTTACAACACGCGTTGGTGTATTTTAGTTAAGATCAACTTCGGTTTTCTACAACCGACATTAACAAATTCCCATCTGCCACATAACCAGGGCACGGCTTTCAAAAGTTCAAAACCCTGCAGGGTGTCCCAACTTAGCCCATGATAAGCTCTCGATCAACGAAGGATATTCTCTCCCGAAGACCCGATCAGCTCTCGAATCCTGCCACAAGACATTTCACAGAATAAAACAAGACCAGCAAGACCGCCTGACTGTCGATAATCCCGATAGGAGCTGCACATATCTCGCTCGTGGCAACACCGACGAGACAAAGCACGAGTAAAACCAACCCTCAAGTTGCTCCTAAGGTGGTTCAAGAAGGTTGCTTTCGGCCAGCACTTAGAGAAGCACCGTCCGGGGCTAATAAAGATGACCTTGGGCTCCGAAACCCAAGGGAAAAAGGACTGGTGAGGCAAATGTTAAAACCAAAGTTGGGCCTTGCGAAAAGTCTTATTCAAAGCTGAACTGTCAAGGGGGTCCCATAAATCACCCGACCGCGTAGGGACGCAAAATCCGGGAACATAATACCGATATGACGGAAACTAGGCGCAAGAGGGAACAAAACACTGCATAAGGCCGAGCCTTCCACCCTTTACCAAGTATATAGATGCATTAATAATATAAGATATATTGTGATATCTCAACAAGTAAACATGTTCCAACAAGGAACATCATCTCCATGTTCCAACAAGGAACAAACTTCATCTTCACCTGCAACAACAATGCTATAAGAGGGCTGAGCAAAGCGTAACATAGCCAAACAACGGTTTGTAGGAAAGGATGGTTAGGGCTTGACAGCAACATGGGAGGCATGATATAGCAAGTGGTAGGCATCGCAGCAGGATAGCAAAAGAGCGAGCATCTAGCAAGCAAAGATAGAAGTGATTTGAGGGTATGGTCATCTTGCCTGAAACCCCAAGGAAGAAGAACGAGTCCATGAAGAAGACAAACGGATGAAGTCGATTGAATCCTCACAACTCCGAACGGAACCGGCTAACGAGAGAAGCAAACCGAAAGAAGCAAACAAATAGTAAATACACAATCACATAAAATGTCATGATGCACAATCAAGTATGATGCATGTCCGTTTAAATAGCATGGCGGCAAAGTCAACAAACAACACTACAAATTATGGAGCTCAATATGCAACGGTTGCATATTGACAAAACTTCACAACATTTATTTAGTTCTTCCCATTAGGCTACCCAACAATATTAAATGTTAAAACATGGCAAGAGGTGAAGCATAAAGAAACTACCTATCTAGGCAAGTTTAAATGAGGCCGAAACAACAACAATTCCGAAAACCTCATATGCATATTATGGATTCGGACAGATCTGACCTAAAGCATATTTTAGAGTTGTTAAACATGCAAAGTAAAGCTACCATGTTAAACTAGGCATTTTTCTACCCCATTTACATATATAATTTATTTAAATGGAGCTACGTTATTTAGTTATGAAATAAATCATTTTAGCATGGCATATAAATTAATGCAAACAACAATTTTAAGCATATTAATGTTGTTATCATGATGGGATGACATGTAAGTTTATGCAATTTTTATGAAAACGCTGACATGAGAATGATATGAAGCATTATGTCACCGCAGGAAGAAAGGTGCCACGGCAATAATCCAAAATGATGCCACGCAACATTCCGTTCCTATAACTCGATTGAGATATCGTCAAAGGAAACGGACGAAGGCGCAAGATGGTGGGTGATCCGATTCCGGTTCCACGAACGGGGATGGCAAAAGAGGGATCGGAAGGATGATTCGATCACGCGGGTCATTACGGGTTATACCTCCGAGCGAGCCATCGGACGGGTCGAAGTTTCAGAGAGGAAGTAGACGCTCACGGGTCGCCGAGGGAAGTAGTGGTTCACGCGACGGTAGTCGTTCATGTACACGCTTTACGGTTTTTGCACGGTCGCGATATGGTTCGGAGTGGTACTTGCAGTTACGGACTTGACGAATCCGAGGGCTTCGGGTTCACCGCTGAACTTGACGTAAATCCACAAACGGGTCTTCGTGACGAGATGTACAAGGCAAACGAGAGGTACTATGCTTCGCCGTCGTGGTATCTTGGCGAATCCGTGGAGCTCGGTCTGTCGGGTACTTGACGGTCTCACACGGGCAGCAACATGGCAGTCTTGGCATGCCTCGGTACGGTGGTTGTGGAAGCGAAGGCGGACTTCGGAGGAGTACGGGCGCAGAGGAGGCACTGCTCGTGGCTGTGGACGCGAGCGAGGAGGGTGGAGGAGCCTGGATCGGGAGGAGCCTGCCCCTCTGCGCTGCACGGCGGAAGGGAGGGGAAGACGCGACGGGGGCGGCAGGGTCTTGGGAGGCGCCGACTTGCTGGATCCAGGCGAGGACGACGCCCCGTGACAAACGGCAGGGCGGCGACGGAGCCAGGGTGCAAAGGAGGTGGGCGGAGAGCACGCCGAGGCGGGACGCTGGGTCGCTGATGGCGGCGGGCGGTCTGCTGAGGCCACGGCCATGGCGCAGAGGCGACATGGCTCTACGGGAGGCGCGTGAGGTGACGAGGAGGAGGCAGAGGGATCGCAGGGGAGCTCTCTCCAGGCGATGTGTGGAAGAAGGAGGGGCCGAGGAGAGAGATGGGATCGAGGGAGGAGGGGTCGAGGGCACGGGCGCCCCGGCAGCGGGAAGGAGAACGAAGGAGAGGGAGAGAGCGAGGGATCAGTAGGGTCTCCGTGGCGGCGCTTAGGAGGAGAACCAAAGTGGCTAGGGTTAGCGGCTGGCTGGGCCTTGGGCCGGTCTCGAGGCTAGGCCGGCCTGGGTGGAGGAGAAAACTGGGCGGGCTCTAGCTCTCTCTCTCTTTAAACACTTAAAACAGAGAAAAGAAAGGAAAGGGAAGAAAAGAAAAGATTAGAGAAAGAGTTTGACTGGGATTATTTTCCGAGCTCACAAAAATGCGAGGAATTTAACAAAATGATCCAAGGATTTTTGGTGGAACTCCGGAAAATGATAGAATAAAATGGCAAGGTTTGGAGACCAAACTTGAAGCAGAAAGGCATTGAATTTGTAAGTGTAAGTTAAGATCAATTCCAAATTAATGGAATATTTATTATAGCTCCCTAATATTGGGAGGATATGTTATAAAGAGAAGTCAACCTTCCTCGATTTAAATGGATCAAAAATCCATACAATTTATTTAGAAGAGTTGCAAAATTAATGATATGATGGCATGATGACATGATGCAATGCAAAACGAAACAAACCACACGACAAAACTCGGAAACCCGAAGGCAATCAAGCTCCGGCTCTGGGGCGCCACAACACTCCACCACTATTCGAGAGGATCTCGCCCCAGATCTAGGATGGCACCGAGAAAAGCGAAGAGGAAGAGGAAACAAAGTTGCTTCTTGACAAACGAAAGGAAACCAAAGAACCTTGAGAGGTTGAACAAAATGAAAGAAAGAAAACAACGAAGATGAAGGAAGTTGAAAACACTGCTAGAAAAGAGGAACAAGGATACGATAAAACCAAGAGGTTTAGTGACAAGATAGATATTGACACCTCCGTTAAAACAAGATAGAGAAGGAATAAGAATGATATAATTTGGGCAGCACTCGACTAAAAGAAGAAGGAAAACTTGATAAGATGAAAAGAACTCGAATGAAAACATGACACTCGTTAAAACGATAAGCAAGGAAAAGAACATGGTCTTGACAAAAGAAGATGATGGGTCAAGAGAGCAACATCACAATGCCTCCGAAACAATGCATGATCGATAGAAAGTTGGAATGAATAGAACGAAGAATGAAACCAACATCTTCCACCATAAATGAATTTGAAAGAGCATCCTTACGAAGTAGGATTGAACGGAGTTGTTTGAAAAAACAACAACGGTAAGAATAAGCTTGTAGTGGGCTTATGAAAACATCTCAAAATTATGAGGTGAGCTTCGCCACCAACGGAAACAATTGATTGATTTATATCAACAAGGAGACGAGAAACGATTTCATCGAGAGGACAAATGAAGAACTTGGGTCCTTTATAAGCACCATAAATAGCAAACAACTTAGGGAAAGCTTTAGGTGAAATATAGCCCAAGATAACTCCAATGAAGAGATTGATGGATTTAAAATACTCATTCTTGACAACATGTGAATCATGAAACACGAACTCAAATTGTCTAGAATGACATAACATCACCTCAAATGATAAGGTAGAACAAATTGCACTTCGAATGTAGAAGAAGAATACTTGAACTCCTCAAAACAAAACAAGTGTTGAGCACCATGTTCAATTTAGAGTATATTTACGGATCATAACTCCGAGAGAAATCTTGAAGAACAATTGAAGAATGAAAAGAATCCTTGATGAACCACCATGAAGAAACTCCATGAAGAACTCCGTAAGAAAAGGATGATAAAAGAAAGAGAAGTTGAAAACACAAGGTGAAGCCTTGCAGTGATAAGATGAAGCTTTGAAATGATATAACCGAGAAAACTTTGAACTCCGAAAAGAAAGATGAACAAATGAAACCAAGAATTTTGATGAACCTCCGGAATAAGGAATTGAATTTACTCGATGGGCCAAGGATAAGAATTACATTATGCTGATCCTTCACCAATTAAATTGATGACAAGCAATGGATTAGGTATACTACTTATTCTCATTGAAAATGATTACAGATAGAGAACGCCAACTTGAGAAGGTATTGATGGAATCACCTGGATTTGGAAAACAAGAGTTGAACGCTTGAATGAATCATTCAAATGATGGGCTCGGATAATCAAACCTGAAAAGACTCTGAAATGCTCCGGTGGGTTAAAAGAATTCTCACAATCAAAACAATTATGAGGATGGCACGGTTAGAACCATGAATCTTGAAGAGAAAGGAGCAAGATTTAAGAGAAACTCTTCTTCGGTCTTCAAAATTCGAGAATGACGACGAGAAACATCACCATGAATTGTTGAGACACCGAATGAAAATTAGAAAGGTTGAACCAACAATGAAAATAATTTGAAAGATCTTGAGAAAGACATTTGACGATGATAACTCATTCTTACGCCAAACTTCAAAAGAATTTGGGAATAGCTCCGAAAATAAAAGAGTCGTAAGATCCTCGAAAAGACCGTGGGTTAGGGCCCACTCAAAAGAACCACCGCTGAACAATTGCTTGAAATAGATATTGCACCGTAGAATTAAATGGCTTGAATGAGATAACAACTCAAATAACTTGAACGGATTAAGAATGGAAACACGAATCTTCGAGATATCTTCATCACTCCCAACCAAATGAATAGCGGGGCGGCTCGAGGGCCACGGCCATGGCGCAGAGGCGACATGGTCTACGGGAGGCGGAGGGACGAGGAGGAGGGAGGGACGGCGGGGAGCCCTCTCCCGGCGAAGGGAAGAAGGAGGGGTCGGAGGGAGATGGGACAGGAGGAGGGGTCGAGGGCACGGGCCCCGGAAGCGGGAAGGAGAACGAAGGAGGGGAGAGGCGAGGATCGGGCGAGGGTCTCGGGCGGGCGCTAGGAGGAGAAACCAAAGGGGCTAGGTTAAGGGGTTGGCTGGCCTTGGGCCTTTCGGAGGCTAGGCCGCCTGGGTGGAGGAGAAAAACCAGGGGCCGGGGGCCTAGCTCCTCTCTCTCTTTTTAAACACTTAAAACAGAGAAAAGAAAGGAAAGGGAAGAAAAGAAAAGATTAGAGAAAGAGTTTGACTGGGGATTATTTTAGCTCGCAAAATGCGAGGAATTTAACAAAAATGATCCAAGGATTTTGGTGAACCCGAAAATGATAGAATAAAAATGGCAAGGTTTGGAGACCAAACTTGAAGCAAAAAGGGCATTGGAATTTGCAAGTGTTTAAGATCAAATTCCAAATTAATGGAATATTTATTATAGCTCCCAATATTGGGAGGATATGTTATAAAGAGAAGTCAACCTTCCTCATTTAAATGGATCAAAAATCCATACAATTTATTTAGAAGAGTTGCAAAATTAATGATTGATGGCATGATGACATGATGCAATGCAAAACGAAACAAACCACACGACAAAACCGAAACCCCGAAGGCAACCAAGCTCCTTCAAGGCCAACAACCCACCACTAAGAGGATCTTGTCCCGAGATCTAGGATGGCACCGAGAAAAGCGAAGAGGAAGAGGTAAAACAAAGTTGTTTTGACAAACGAGGAAACCAAAGAACCTTGAGAGGTTGAACAAAATGAAAGAAAAAAACAACGAAGATGAAGGAAGGAAAACACTCTAGAAAAGAGGAAACAAGGATAAATTTAAAACCAAGAGGTTTAGTGACAAGATAGATATTGACACCCTCCCGTTAAAAACAAGAAGAGAAGGAATAAGAATGATATAATTTGGGCAATTCACTAAAAAGAAGAAGGAAAACTTGATAAGATGAAAAGAACTCAATGAAAAACATGACACCTCCTAAAAACGAAAGGAAAAAGAACATGGTCTTGACAAAAGAAGATGATGGGCCCAAGAGAGCAACATCACAATGCCTCCGCAATGATTCGATAGAAAGTTGGAATGAATAAACGAAGAATGAAACCAACATCTTCCACCAAAATGAATTTGAAAGAGCATCCTTACAAGTAGGATTGAACGGAGTTGTTTGAAAAAACAACAACGGAAGAATAAGCTTGTAGTGGGCTTATGAAAACATCTCAAAATTATGAGGTGAGCCCCACCAACGGAAACAATTGATTGGATTTATATCAACAAGGAGACGAAAACGATTTCACCGAGGGACAAATGAAGAACTTGGGTCCTTTATAAGCACCATAAATAGCAAAAACCTTAGGGAAAGCTTTAGGTGAAATATAGCCCAAGATAACTCCAATGAAGAGATTGATGGATTTAAAATTCTTTCTTACAACATGGAATCATGAAACACTAACTCAAATTGTCTAGAATGACATAACACCACCTCAAATGATAAGGTAGAACAAATTGCACTTTGAATGTAGAAGAAGAATACTTGAACCCTCAAAACAAAACAAGTGTTGAGCACCATGTTCAATTTTAGAGTATATTTTGGGATCATAACTCCGAGAGAAATCTTGAAGAACAATTGAAGAATGAAAAGAACCTTTGAAACCACCATGAAGAAACTCCATGAAGAACTCCAAGAAAAGGATGATAAAGAAAGAGAAGTTGAAAACACAAGGTGAAGCCTTGCAAAGGATAAGATGAAGCTTTAAATGATATAACCAGAAAACTTTGAACCCAAAAGAAAGATGAACAAATGAAACCAAGAATTTTGATGAACCTGAATAAGGAATTGAATTTACTCATGGGCCAAGGATAAGAATTACATTATGCTGATCCTTCACCAATTAAATTGATGACAAGCAATGGATTAGGCATACTACTTATTCTCATTGAAAATGATTACAGATAGAGATATAGCGCCAACTTGAGAAGGTATTGATGGAACCACCGGTGGATTTAAAACAAGAGTTGAACGCTTGAATGAATCATTCTGAAATGATGGGCCGATAATCAAACCGAAAAGACTTCAAATGCTCCGGTGGGTTAAAAGAATTTCACAATCAAAACAATTATGAGGATGGCACAAGCTAGAACCATGAATCTTAAGAAAAGGAGCAGATTTAAGAGAAACCTTCTTCGGTCTTCAAAATTCGAGAATGACCACGAAAACATCACCATGAATTGTTGAGACACCCGAATGAAAATTAGAAAGGTTGAACCAACAATGAAAATAATTTGAAAGATCTTGGAGAAAGACATTGACGATGATAACTCATTCTTACGCCAAACTTCAAAAGAATTTGGGAATAGCTCCGAAAATAAAAGAGTCGTAAGATCCTCGAAAAGACCTGGGTTAGGGCCCACTCAAAAGAACCACCGCTGAACAATTGTTGAAATAGATATTGCACCGAGAATTAAATGGCTTGAATGAGATAACAACTCAAATAACTTGAACGGATTAAGAATGGAAACACGAATCTTCCGAGATATCTTCATCACTCCCCAACCAAATGAATAGCGAAAGTGAAAGATTAGGGATACACCGATGAGAAAGCATTGTGAAAAGAGGAAAAGGATAAGATCAACACCAAATCTTGATCTAAATCCACCGGAAAGAAAATTAGAATGGAACAATGATAAGGTTAAAGCTTCCTTAGCCTTTCATGAGAAATCACCGATACAACATTAAAGGAAAAGAATGAAGAAACTTCACTCAATAAAATGGATACTTGATTAAGAAATCTGAGTCCTTGAAGAAAAAGGGTGGGGGGGAAATCAAAACAACTTAGGTCGGATGAAACGAACAATCGCTGAGAAAAAGCTTAGAATTTGATCTTCAAATGTTGAAATGATCAATCCACTTAAAGAGAAGCACGGTTGGAGAAAAGAATTGACATGACAACCTCGATGATCAAGAAGGATTAGTATTCACATAGCAATTGAGAACACCATTTAGGAAGGTATGGAATCAACACTTGACATTGAAGCAACTTGAATACCAAAACGGAACAAAACAAAGGATTTCTTATGAATTGCCGGAACAAACATATGATAGATCCCATATCGATCATGTGTGTGTTGGAAAGATATCCTACGAGATACTTGAATTCTACCTATAAACCCAAACTTTCTGGTTATGCAACTGTGTTGGGGATAAGGGACCAAAATATATCACCCAAACTAACAATACCTAGATCCAGCAGGTCCATCCACAACACATAACCAAGAAACTGAAATCGTGGTACCGACCTTCAAAAACATCCTTATACAAGTCATGGAAATATTCCCGCCTCGCCAAAGATGGGCTATCAGGGTTATCTCACCAACAACCCAAAAAGAGATTTCATGTCGGAAAACCGGTATTCCAACCGAACGATAAAATTGTGACGCAACACCTGGAAACTCCCCGGACACTGCCACAACCCCAAATGTCGAGGCACCAAGAACAATGTTCTCGCCACAAAACCATCGGAACGATTCCAAGATACCCACGGAT
This sequence comes from Aegilops longissima, assembly GCA_021605205.1. Taxonomy (NCBI): domain Eukaryota; kingdom Viridiplantae; phylum Streptophyta; class Magnoliopsida; order Poales; family Poaceae; genus Aegilops; species Aegilops longissima. The sequence goes on along the minus strand of CM038682.1, from coordinate 38,045,905 downwards.
CCTAAAAAAAATTTTTAGTGAAATTTGAGGAGAAAGAGTCAAACTCACGCCGATACCCACCCGAGCAATTAAGGACCGAGGAGTAAAAAGAATCCCCTTCCATATATAAATCCTAAGACTCAAAACATTTTTCCATTCTAGACTCAACAACGCCAAGAAACAATCAAGTAGGGGGCTCTTGTTGGGAAGGCCGACACAACTTTAACCCCGACAATGGCTATATCTCCCACGGTCAAGCACGACTTAGAGGCATAACCGCATTGAAAGCAATGTCGCAAGTGAGGTAATCTTCACACAACCCATGTAATACAAGGGAAAGAGATACATAGTTGGCTTACAATCGCCACTTCACACAATACGGGTAAAACATTACATCAACAGATACAATCAAGGTCCCACCACGAACCAAAATAAAAGAAGACTACCCCAAATTACACAGATCCCCGATCGTCCCAACGGGCTCCACTACCATCAGTAAACGAAACAACACAAAAGTCTTCATCGAGCTCCTCCTTGAGCTCGATGCATCACCGCACGGTTTCACGGCACTGCAAACTGGTTTGAAGTACCGAGTCAGGGACTCAAAGAATCTCACACCAGAATCAAGACTATTTAAGCAAAGGTAGGATAGGGTAGTGAGGTGGAGCCAGCCGGCCAGCATATATGGTGGCTACATACGCAAATGAGAGCGAGAAGAGAAGGCAAAAGCACTCGAACAACTATGATCAAGAAGTGATCCTAGAACAACCTACGCCAAGCATAACTCCAACACTGTTTCCCCCTGACCAACCAGAAGAGACCATCACGGTTACACACGCCGTTGGTGTATTTTAGTTAAGATCAACTTCGGTTTTCTACAACCGACATTAACAAATTCCCATCTGCCACATAATCGCGGCACGGCCAAAGTTCAAAACCCCCAGGTGTCCCAACTTAGCCCATGATAAGCTTCGGATCAACGAAGGATATTCCTTCTCCCGGAAGACCCGACCAGTCTCGAACCCCACAAGACATTTCGACAAAGAATAAAACAAGACCAGCAAGACCGCCCGAATGGCCCGGATAATCCCGAATAGGAGCTGCACATATCTCGCTCGTGGCAACACCGGATGAGAAAAGCACAGTAAAACCCCCTCAAGTTGCTCAAGGTGGCCCCCAAGTGGCGTTTGTTTCCGGCCAGCACTTAGAGAAGCACCGGTCCGGGGCTAAAAAGATGACCCTTGGGTTCCAAACCCAAGGGAAAAGGACTGGTGAGGCAAATGTTAAAACCAAAGTTGGGCCTTGGCCGAAAAGTCTTTTCAAAGCGAACCGTCAAGGGGTCCATAAATCACCCACCGTTAGGGACGCAAAACCGGGAACATAATACCGATATGACGGAAACTAGGGCGGCAAGAGGGAACAAAACACCGCATAAGGCCAGCCTTCCACCCTTTACCAAGTATATAGATGCATTTAATATAAGATATATTGTGATATCCCAACAAGTAAACATGTTCCAACAAGGAACATCTTCCCATGTTCCAACAAGGAACAAACTTCATCTTCACCTGCAACTAACAACGCTTATAAGAGGGGCTGAGCAAAGCGGTAACATAGCCAAACAACGGTTTGTTAGGAAAAGGATGGTTAGGGTTCATGGCAACATGGGAGGCATGATATAGCAAGTGGTAGGCATCGCAAAGGCATAGCAAAAGAGCGCATCTAGCAAGCAAAGATAGAAGTGATTTCGAGGGTATGGTCATCTTGCCTGAAATCCCGCAAGGAAGAAGAACGAGTCCATGAAGAAGACAAACGGATGAAGTCGATTGAATCCTCACAACTCCGGAACGGAACCGAAGCTAACGAGAGAAGCAAACCGGAAAGAAGCAAACAACATAGTAAACACACAATCACATAAAATGTCATGATGCACAATCAATATGATGCATGTCCGTTTAAATAGCATATGGCAAAGTGCAAACAAACAACACTACAATTAGGGAGCTCAATATGCAACGGGTTGCATATTGACAAAATCACAACATTTATTTAGTTCTCCCCGATTAGGCTACCCAACAATATTAAATGTTATTAAACATGGCAAGAGGTGAAGCATAAAGAAACTACCTATCTAGGCAAGTTTAAATGAGGCCGAAACAACAACAACAATTCGGAAAAACCTCATATGCATATTATGGATTCGGTACAGATCTGACCTAAAGCATATTTTAGAGTTGTTAAACATGCAAAGTAAAGCTACCATGTTAAACTAGGCATTTTTCACCCCATTTACATATATAATTTATTTAAAATGGAGCTACGGTTATTTAGTTATGAAATAAATCATTTTAGCATGGCATATAAGCAAATTAATGCAAACAACAATTTTAAGCATATTAATGTTGTTATCATGATGCGGATGACATTGCAAGTTTATGCAATTTTATGAAAACGCGACATGAGAATGATATGAAGCATTATGTCCCGGGTGGAAGAAAGGTGCCACGGCAACAATCCAAAAATGATGCCACGGCAACATTCCGGTTCCTATAACTCATTGAGATATTTGCAAAGGAAAGCGGACGGAAGCGAGTCATGCAAGATGGTGGGTGATCCCGATTCCGGTTCCCACGGAACGGGCATGGCAAAAGAGGGCATCGCAGGATGATTCGATCACGGGGTCATCAGGGTTATACCTCCGGAGCAGCCATCGGGACGGGTCGAAATTTCAGAGAGGGAAAGACGCTCACGGGTCGCCGAGGGAAGTAGTGGTTCACGCGACGGTAGTCGCTCGCGTACACGCTTTCACGGGTTTTTGGCACTTGCCGGAATGGTTCGGAGGGTATTGGCCTTTTGGACTTGACAATCCGAGGGCTTCGGGTTCACCGCTGAACTTGACGAAATCCACAAACCGGTCTTCGGTGACCAGATGTACAAGGCAAACGGAGGTACTATGCTTCCGGCCGTTGGGATTTGGCAACCGTGGAGCCATGGGGTCCGTCGGGTACTTGACGGCCCCACACGGGGCAACATGGAGTCTTAAGGGTGGGTTGGTTGGGAAGGGTTTGACTTCCGGGAGGAGACGGGCAAAGGGGGCACGGGCCCCGGCGTGGCGCGGCCAGGAGGGGGAGGGGCCTGATCGAAGGGCTTTCGGCCCTCAAGGCGCTGGCACGGGGGCGCGGGGAGGGAAGAGGAGGGGCGCGGGGCGGGAGGCCCTTTCCCGGATGGGGGAAGAAAGGGGTGAAAACGGGGGAGGGGCGGGCACGGGCCCTGGGGAAAGGGAAGGGAATTAAGGAGGAGGGAGGCGGGACGGGCGAGGGCCGGGGGGGCGGCTTGGAGGGAAACCAAAATGGCCAGGGAGGGTTGGCCGGGGGGCGGCCAGGAGGGCCGGGGGAGGAAAAAGGGTTTGGCCGGGAGCCCTCCTCCCAAACATTGGGAAAGAAAGGAAAGGGGAAAGGGAAAAGATTGGGAGAAAGGAGGAGGGTTACCCGAGGCCTCCCAAAAGCGGGAAAAACAAAAGGGAAAGGAGGGGAATCCAAAGGTTCGGGTTTGGGCCAAACTTGGAAGGAGAAAAGGTTGTTTGTAAGGGTTAAGGGCCCTTCCTTTGGGGTTTTAATTTAGCCCCTTTTGGGAGGAAGAAAAAGGGCCCTTCCCTTTAAAGGTCTCCTCTTTTTTAAAATTAAAAAAAAGAGGAAAAGAAAGGAAAAAAAAAAAAGAAAAAGAAATTAAGGAAAAGTTTGGCCTGGGGAATTATTTTCCCCCCAGTTGAAAAATTTGCCCCGAGGTTTAACCAAAAGATTCCAAGGTTTTTGGGGGAACTCCGGAAAAAGTAAATTTAAAATTGGCCCAAGGTTTGGCCCCTTGAAGGGGGAAGGGGGATTGAATTTGGCAATTTAAGACAAATTCCAAATTTTAAGGGGAAATTTAATTTAGCCCCTAAATTGGGAAGGAAAATTTTAAAAGAGGGAAGGTTCAACCTTTCCCCGAAAAATTATAAAAATTCCATCTTTATTTAGAAGGAGGAAAAATTAATGATTTATGATTGGATTTAATAATATTGCCAATGCCCAAAACCCAAACAAACCCACCCCGGACCAAAACCCCGAAACCTTGGGAAGGCCCAAACCCCCCGGGGTCTTGGGGCCGGCCAAACCCCGGCCCCCGCCCCCTTCCGGAGCGGTTGACCACCGGATCTACCCTTTTGACTTCCCAATTGACCGGGTTTACCAAAGGCCTTCCACCCTTGTTGGCCGCCCATAAGGGCACCCGAGCAACATTCCGGCCAACCCACAGAAATCCCTCCGTAGACCCGACGTCTGCTTCCTCCAAAGGCCGGGCGGCCGGCCCCGGAGGGGGGGAGGGGGAACTCGGAGACGCCGGGCTTTTGCAACCCCACAACCACCCCGCTTTGAGGGGTTGGCCACGCCTTTGGGATTTAGCCCCCTTGGGTCGGCCAACCCCGGAGCGGGCCAAGAACAACCCTTTGACTTCCCACGAAAATTTTGAAAATTCCACCCGGTTTTGGCCCATGGGCCCACCCAGAAAAATCCGGAAACCCCAGAAATAATTTAGCCCTTGCTTCCCAGCCCTTAGGCGGGGCCGGCCGTCTGCGGAGGGGGGGGGACACCGGAGACGCTGCCCCTTCTTTGACATGCCACCACACCACCCCGCATGTATGAGGGCCCGATGCGACGGTCCGGGGCATTGTACCCCCGGCCCCGGCCCCGCTTAACTCGGAGCGTTGACCACCGGATCTACCCTTTGATTCCCACGGACGGATTTTACCAGGGCCTATCCACCCGGCCATGGGTCAGCCCATACAACACTTTAGAGCAACATCCGGCCACACCCACAGCAAGATCCCTCCGTAGACCCGACGTCTGCTTCTCCAGGGCGGCGGCAAGTCCTGGGGGGGGCACACCGAGACGGGGCCTTTTCGACATGCCACCACACCACCCCCAGTATGAGGGGCCGGGACGCCCGGCATTGACCCCCGGGTGCCCCGCCTAACCCCGGAGCGCCACAGATTCCTTTGACTTCCCACGGACGGGCTTTAAAGGACCTCTCCACCCCTTTTAGGGCCGCCCAAGGGACACCCCGAGCAACATCCGCCAAACCACGCTACATCCACCGTAGACCCGACCCGTCTGCTTTCATCTGGCGGGCGCCCCTTGGGGGGGGGGGGGGACCGAGACGCTTTCGGCATTTGCAACCGCCCAACACTTCCAATTTGAGAGGCCGCCACGCAAGATTTGACGGATGTTCCCCGAGGACCGCCACAACGAGACGCCAAGAGCAA